>CM048755.1:228568332-229803332 GCA_026315105.1 Locusta migratoria
AGGATGACCACCTCTCGCCGAGAGGGGAGTGAGGTGGTCCTCCAAGCGGTCGGAATCGGTTTTACAGTTCTCAATTTATTGTCGTGCAGTGAGAACCACGCACTGTGCCAGGACGACACGATACTCCGGCGAAGAGCCCCTTGAACATCGTCCGATGGGACGCAAAAAGTAGCCATGCGAGGCAAAAGAGCTGCGGCCTTGGCTGCTATGTCGGCGGTCTCATTCCCGGGCACACCCATGTGGCCAGGGACCCACAGGAAAGAGAAGAGTCAGAAATGATGCCCGAGTTGGGGTGAAAATCATTAAAACAAAGGCGTTATTTGTTTGGGGCGAGATTTATTTGCGGAATTTCTGTCACAAGCTTTCTCTTTCGAATGCGAACATATTTTGTTAGCACCAAGAAGATGTTCAAATGTTTGTAAATCTATCGGACCCAACTGCGTGGTCATCAGTCCGTAGCTTACAAACAACTAAAACTAAGGTAAACTAACCTAAGGACAAACACACACCACACACACGAGCGCGCCCCAGGGATGACTAACTTCAGACGGCGAGCAACCTCGCGCTCCGCAGCTAGACGCCTTAGACCGCTCGGCTTTGTTAGCACCCACCTAATATAGGGAGACATGGTGCACATAATAAAATAAATCACATCGAAAACGGTAAGATTCAGGTGTGCCTTTTTCCCAGCGCTACATGGAACGGTAGAGGGCCGGCCGCGGTGGCCGAGGGGACTGCGGCGCATCAGTCACGGTCTGCACGGCCACTACGGTCGAGGTTGGAAATTCCCCCCCCCCCCCCCTCAGGCATGGATATTTGTGCCGTCCCAGTGTTAGCTAGTTCATAAGTAGTTTGTAAGTTTAGGGACTGATGACCCCGTGGTTAAGTCCCATAAGCTATAGAAACATTTGGACATTTTGAACGGTGGAGACGTATCATAAAAGTGGTACGATGAACCCTATGCCAGGTACTTTCATGTGATCAGCTTAGTATTTACGTATATGTAGATGACATATGGCCTCCTCCCTTATAGGAACTGTCAAATGCAAGCAGTTGCATTCGTGGCCGCCAGATGCCACAAGGATAAAGACATTAACCCTATCATAAAGTGTTGTTACTAAGCAACGTATTAGCAGCTGCTTTACACCGTATTGTATCAATCCCGAAAGTCACATTGTTCTAGATGAACAACCTGCTTCTAGATGGTTTTTTGCCGCTTGGGGAGCATGTACACACTTCAGAGTAAATCCCTACATATAGAATGTAGCGACAACCTTTCGTGTGTGGATTGCCCACAATAGCGTCTTACCATCGGTCAGTTGCACCACACGTGGTACTACGCAACCATTCCTCGGGCAACCTATCCACTACATAAAAAGGTAAAGCAGTCAACAATCCGATGATTGGTTTGAACACCACAGTGCTTTACTAGGCATGCTCCTGTTTGGAGGTGGTATGCGCTTGCCTTCCTCCGACCTTCGAACTGACTTACCCAGCCAGTTATAGGGGGACCTACAGTTTAACGTGGGTTCCGAACCACGGTGTATTTTTCACATGAGCAATACTGCCAGAGGTGAAAGAAGTGGAAAGTGACATAAAAATCCTAGGACCTGGCGGGGATCGAACCCGCGACCTTTGGATTTGTAGTCTGGCACTCTTACACATACTGCACAAATGAGCCGGTTTCAGGTTCCTTTCTCTACACGAAGGTTGTGTACAATTAAAAGTTAGTTTTCTATTAACTAAAGAAATTAACATGTTTTATGGTACAGAATTCGAGTCTACACAAGGCAGCTTCGTATTTAAATTACTCTGGCGCGCTGAGCGATATGTTCATATTTCTGTGTCTGAGGAACATTAACTCACGTCTACCTAACGTTTAATATAATTTCTATGTGCTGTATTTTGCATAATAAGTAACTGCGAAATTCTATCGTCCGATTTAATAACACTCTTACAAAGCAACGGTTACATTACGACGCAGTAGCGTGTGTGTCGCGTAGTCCCACAGTTCTTTTAGCGTAATCGGTACCGTTCCGGCTTCTTGAACACAGAATAAGCTGCGCGTAGGTTCCATCTCCGCCTACTGCTACCCTTTCTCTATACGTAATTGCCAGATACATAACAGTGCAAACAACATTATGACCAATGGGAATTTTTATTTACTCAGATTCTTTGTGAGAATTTAGAACATTTGTGTTTGAGGGATAGCTAATGCGTCTACAGGTATGATAACTTCCTCGTCACTTATTACCTTTACCGGAATAATGCCTCAGTGCCATACCGTTTGTTGTAGCTGAACTCTAGATTGTGTATACAAACGATTCAACATACCACAAGAGGGAAAACAATACGGAATGTATCAGGATGTGTTTGCATACATTCGTTTATGAATCAGCTAAATTGTGTGAGCTAAGAAACCATGCCTCTGTTATAAAATTATTACAGCAAGGAATGATTTCACGTTCTGTAAATGAACTAATGGTTCATATAAAAAAGATGCTTTCCATTCAATTCTAGATGGGCTGAGTATATACTTTCGAAGTATGTATGGTAATCGGATTGGACGACAAAAAATTATTACAATACCGGAACGAAAGTACGAGCGTGACAAATTCAAAATAAGTTCGTAATATTGTAAACATGTAAGTTAGGTGCCATAACATCAATTATTTGGTTCTTCAGTTCAATAATCTTATTAATGTATTAGTAAGAAGAGGGCGGGGGACCCACGTCATAAAGGTTAGGTGGGGAGTTCTTCCTTATATGGCTCACACTGTAAGATCAATTTAGAATGGCAAGTCAAACCGTGAGGGAGAGTGAACTGTACCGAAGAAAGACGAATGTGAGAAGTAAATGCGGAAAGACCACCACAACCGTGCAGATAACTGGGCCGCAAAAACGTTGCTTTCCCTCCGTGGACTTCCGTTTCAATTCTGGAACCATCTCCGAAGCACTTGCGTGTTGATCAAACCTACACGTAACGAAAGTAGAAGCCCACTTCTGAATTTCTTGTATGCCATTCTTTAAACCGACATGATGGGGATACAATGTACTCTAGCAGTACTCAAGAATAGCTCAGACCAGTTTTGTATAAGTGGTCTCATTTGCAGATGAACCTTATCTTCCCAAAAAACTGAAGTTTTCCACCCGCCTTCCCCATTACTCTCGATCCATTCCACATTGCTCTGCAACGATACACCAAAGAATGGATTGAGGGCGTTGTGAAGCAGCCAGTAGAGAATGAACGTACTGAGGCTGTTGTGGCACGCGGTTATCGCAACTGTGGCGCCGTGCCTGCTGCGCCATTCGACTTATCAGATCGACAAACGGGAAGGAAGTGGGGGGGGGGGGGGGGAGACAGCGCGGAAAGGGGACAGTAGGCCGCTCCAAACCAGCGGGAGAGCTCGATATGCCTGCACAGCAAATTCCACTTAGTACTTACAAGTTCTAACAGCAGTCAATAGCAATGGTCGCCAGTAAAGAAGTTCACTTCACACTATGTCTGCTCTTTTGCTTACCAATAGATTTATGTCATTTGCATTTAAGGATTCAAGTCCTACATTGCTGTCTCTCCTCTGCGAGGGTGAACTGTCAATGTTTTAATAAACTTAAAGAATTCACAGTAGTCAACAATCTTGTAGCACACGTCTAGCTTCTTTTGAAACTGCCTACTAGGGAGACTTACATATTTTCGCAATACTACTATGTCTCAGTACTCACTGAAACACGAAGAAACTATGCCAAAGAAAAAAAAATACATTTGCTTGCAAAGATTTCAAGTACAAATTAAGAAATAAATTCATAATTACACTATATATTTTATATTTGCTGTTATACTTTTTGCTGCAATATTTCTCGCTCGTTAAAGCTGTTCCTCTAGTGAAAAATCATAACGCAAATTAGATGAACGAATAAAAGTTATGTATTCTACGTGACCATTTGAAGACATCAGGGGAGAAAGGGGGAATGTCACAAAAAACTAGATTCTGAGAGAACGGCGAATTAGTGGTTTCAAACGCTCCCAAAATAAATATTTTACAGTTTATTTATACATATCTATAAAAACCTTTTAAACAACTGTTAAGAAATAGTAAGCAGGCAATAAAAACCACATATTGCAATTGCACATTTATACACAGAAACAGGTTTCCACACGTTAAAAAGGGGGAATGTCCATAATCTACTTACTGATTTAAAGTAAAAAGTTAATGTTACACAGAGAAATGAGGGCCTTTAAGAAATAAGGCCTATTTAAAAGCCAATGAGTTCTTTAACATATTAAGACATTTAATTTAACCATTAGCAGTAAGCTTATCTTGAAAAAAAGACCGATTATTCATCACATTTAAGACTGGTCAGAATGCTGTCCCTTCTGGTCCACAGAGGTTTAAGGTCCTGAAGATCCTTGTACTTAGCTTTGGATATTTTCAATGATTCCTCGCTTGATTCCTTTGGAAGTAAAAACTCTCCAGGCTGAATGGCTTTTGCTAAACATTTATAGGCAGCGAATTGTTCTTTCCTTCTTGACGGCTTCTCTTGCAGCAGATTTTTTGTTTTTGGTTGCCGCAGTTTTCTTCTTTTGTTTGCCTGTCAATTTTTTAGTCAGCAACAGCAGCAGTCAAAGACCAAACTCCGTTGTAAGAAGTTCAGTACTCAATGTCTCTGAAGTTACTCGAATTCGTATCTCCATTATTGGCCTGACAGGGAAAGGACACTTTTTCAGTGTCGAGTGGAGAAAGAAAATCTGTCCAATCTCGAGACATTGGAAGGTCCGTATCAACAACCTCATATGTAGCGGGCTTACTTCTTGCAGTTGTAATCGCCTCATTTCGCATATCTGCTGGCGTGTTTTGGTTTACCAAAGCCATGACCGTGTTACTTTGCATGTATGAGTGCCCTCTAACGAGGAATGTGACTGACTGAATCGAATCGCCTCATTTCATGAACAGAAAGTGTAAAAATCGAATCCATGTACAATGGACAAATGTTCAAATGTTTGTAATTCTATCGGACCAAACTGCGTGGTCATCAGTCCGTAGCTTACAAACTACTTAAACTAAACTAACCTAAGGACAACACACACACACACCCATGCCCCAGGGAGGACTCGAACCTCCACGGCGAGCAACCGCGCGCTCCGCAGCGAGACGCTTTAGACCGCTCGGCTACTCCACCGCGGCTACAATGGACATTCCTCCTCATTATCTATATTTAACATTGTTATATCTGTAGACATAACTCTTTCTTAGATCAGTTTACAGCACATATGGAGCTTCTCGCAGAGCATACGAACCCGTCAACTTAAAAAAAAAATTTTTTTTTTCTACTTTCCCCTTTTCCCCCCCTGGTGTCTTCATTTGTAACAACACACTGAAAATGAACCGAAAACTGCTACCAGATTGCTCACTTGAACCCCTTCCTATCTGGTAATTACTGTCATCATTAGCATCAAAAGAAGTTCAAACTTTGCGACCTTAATATGTATGAGCGGGGAGAGGGGTCCAAGGAATTAACATTTTTTTCACAATGTTTCTGCAGCATATTGCTACATCATTCTTATGTGTACAGTAAGAATGTGTGTGTGGGTGGGGGTGGCGGGAGCAAAAATAAATAGCTAATTGTTTTCTTCCTTAAAACTGAATGTCTTACATTTTGTGATTTCCTTTTGGATACATTAGCTTGAGGCTGCTGCTACTTTCCACAATGTCGCGCTTTCGTGGATTCATCCCTTATGCCGTATTACGCAGTTTTCGAGTTTGTAGGAGTTACATTCAATACTGGCCATTTCCACAAGGAAGTTGTTGCTCATTATCAATTTACTTTCGTCGATAACATCACACAGACGAACTCTAAAGAAACCGAGTTTCACCGACAGTGCTTTCGTCCAAGACACGGGCACCATCCCCGGCCTTATGGTCTATGGTATGATAATCTAAAACACTTATTCCGCTTTTATGTTTGGAGAGGGAATGCTCAGCACCGCTCGATACGTGCAGAATGTTGGAAAGAATGACAAAAGAACGGCTTTTACAACAGGAAGGTGATTTGTTGTTACAACAAAAACACACATTGATTGTGAAACTCAACACGCTCTGCAAGAAGTGCAGCAACTTCCCTGGACAGCAAGATCCCCGGACTTGTCTCCAATCGAGCACGTGTGGAATTCGATGAAATGACAACACGTGCACCTTGCCAGGCCACAACTCTTGCCGAACAACATGAACAGGTCGAGCGGGAGTGGAATAATATATCCTAGAACAGTATTTACCATCTATATTGTCGAATTGGTGTCAAAATCAGTGTATGCAAAACCGCTCGTGGAAGCTACAACACGCGCTAATATATCCATTGACACCTTGTACCTCTGTAACGCATATACAGCTACATTGATACTCAGAGTCACAATGAAGTGCATTTCAGAGGGTTCATCGAACCACTTTGATGATATATCTTTGTAGTTCCATTCTCTAACAGCTCGCGGGAAAAAAGGAACACAAAAATCTTTCTGTTTTCGATCTGATTTCTCTTATTATGGTGATAATGCCTCCCTATGTAGGTGGGTGGTAACAATGATTTCGGCCACTGTAAAGATACCGTGTACTCCTTAATTCAGTGTTTCAACAATAAATCATATATTAAAATAATCTACGAAAACAAAGTCAGTCGTCCAGACCAAACTATCCCGCTGATTTCCTTTATTTTTGATTTAAACGAAATGTATTCATCCACAGATTTGTCATCAAGTATCAGAATTAACTTAAGTCTCTCTATCCTTTAATTTCATTCAAACGCGGTATCCTGTCCTTGGATTGAATATTTTAATCTGTTTTACGGTATCTTCGGCTAATTAAGGTACGCAGTTCTTTTTGACCTAACAACACTCAGCGGACCTAGCTCTTTCATATACTTGCATTGATTGATTCTGAAGAAAGCTATGCGTGAACACTCAACTTTACTTCCATTTTTCCCAACTTTTTTGTCATTCCACTAACGGTGCGAAGTATTCGCTCAGGTGCTCTAGTACTGAATTAATTGGAAAACTCTAAGAGGGAGTAGTAATTATTATTTCCAGGGTATATATAGAGGGTGTCCCACGTATAATGTTTATCCTCAGTATCTCTGGAACAATAATAAATACTGAAATATGACTTTCACAGACAATCGTACAACAGGGGTTCAATAAAGTAATTACGGCGAGACATTCTAAAACGTAAACAAATATTTTCAACACTTTTTTTTAAACGCGTAATCCATATTGCATCTTATGCAATCACACAATCACAAAATGTATGGTGTTGGTTAAATCTCATTACGTCAATTACCTATTGAGATACTGAGAAGCGAATTCGACGCTTAAAATAAATGAATCACACAGCTAGCGCACATTCAGAGATTCAAGCGTGGGCCCCACGCTGCCAGTAAACACACCGGTGCAAACAACTATTCTGAAATATTTTCAGCGGCAGAATGAACTAAAATGGTTCGACGTCTTTCTGTCGATTCTACGATGTGGAGACAACATCATTACGGCAACCGAGATAGTCGTAATAACAAAGTTGCTGCAGAGGGGGTTAGTGTTAACAGGAGTTTACCGAACGAATTACACAAGCAGCTGCGTTCAGATCGTGTAGTGAGCGGATAGTGCAATGCAACAATGACGTCACTTACATCTGTGGCTCTGAGAGCAATACGAAGGTTGGAAGCGCGACAGGCGAAGAGGGAGGTGGCTGCAGCTATAGGAGTGTCCGAAAGTGTAATTTTCATGATCTGGACGCGATTTCAAACAGGAACCGTTAAATGAAGGCAAGACCAAGGTCGTCCGCGGTTAACATCAGCAAGAGATGACCGTTAACAGTCCGTCGAGACAGGAGGCTGAATACAACTCAGCTGCAACGCACCCTCCAGAGCTGCACTGGTGCGCAGGACGCACAATATCATCACAAACAGTCCGAAATCGCCCCACGGGAATGTGGCCTCTGAGCACGAAGGCCTTTGCTGCGTGTCCTATTAAAACCAAGACACCGATTAGCCCCCAGAAACTGAGCGATGGAACGACAGGATTGGAGTCTTAAAGAATGGCGCCGGGTTGTGTTCACAGAGGAGTCAAGTTTTTGGGTTCAGCCGGACAATCGCCGTTCCCTCATCTGGAGAGGACGTAGAACTCTGAAAAATCAGGTTTATGTGCAGGAAACATCGCCGTATTATGGTAGTGGACGAATGGTGTGGGCCGGAGACAGTTTTGGCGGACGTACGGACCTCCTTGTCGTGCCGAATAGCGCTCTGACTGCTCAGCGGTATAGAGACGAGATCCTTCGACTTTCTGTTGTGTCCTACGCTGGTGCCATATACCACAATCAAGAAGATATCCATGTTAAATAGAAGCAGGCGTGGTGAATGATAAATGAAGCAGATATTCGATAGTTGAAAAATGATCTACACAACAAAACTAGTTTAACCTAACACAGGCAAGAAATAATACACACTGCAAATCACATGCTATTTCGACATTAAAATCTTAGTTATGGCCTTCTTAGCTTCTTGCAACTAGTCTTAAGAAAATGTTTTGTCATAACAGCAGTCAGAACTATTGGTCATCAAAATAGACTCCAGAGGTTCACTGCACAAGGATGATCTGAACTATATTCTATTTTTCTCCACAAGACTGAAAACACTTTCACTTTGTGCACTGCTATGGGGTGTGGTGAGAACAGAGAGCACTACTCTAGAAATTTGATTATACCTAAGTCCACTGGTTCTACGAATTCTTTCTATTGGTGTCCTACTGGAATTACTAGCACCTCTATTTGCAACCAAACTGTCATCTACCTAGAAGGCTTTGAACTATCTCTGAGGCTCATTCACCACCTCGTCTGTAGTTTCATTCTGTTCCTTGCACAACATGATAGAAAACTTCCCAAGAAGAAATAAATGGAAGAAAACTCTGCATCTTCACGACGAGGTACTGGCAGAACTAAAGTTGTGAGGACGGCCGTGAAGCTTGCCGAGATAGCTCAGTCGGTACAGCGCTTACCCCAGAAAGGCAAAGGTCCCAGGTTCGAATCCCGGTTCCAGCGTACAGTTTTAATCTGCCAGGAAGTTTCATATTTGTGCATCTTCAATTTTGTAAGGTGGGGGAGGAAATGAAGTTTGGTGTGGATGGAAAGTGTGGAATGAAGAGTCGCCAGGCAGGTTACACCAAGAATTTTGGAGTGGGTGATCACATTGTGAACGGGAAAATATTCAGAGTGGACCTACATAAATGATAACATTAACAATCCCTCCTGAACTATTAATGCAATTGTACCTCAATTCAACAAATGAATATGAAAACCCCTTCCAAAATAATTAGATAAAGATCGAAATTACTAACGGAAACACTAATTCAGAGGTAAAATCAACAATTTATTGGACAAAGTAAATATAAGTTTTATAACGAAAATTTAAAATAACTAAGGTTTTTCAAGATGGATAGAAAACCTACGTAAATGACTGCCAAGTCAGGTTAATCCGCAGGTAGATACAATTAAAACAAATGATCAAAACCAGCTTGGGCAAGATCGCGGAGATTAATTCACGACAAATGTAGTCCCCACCATTGAAAACACAAGGATCCCCTGTGGTACCAGAGCGTGAGTGGGCAGTACGTTACCGTAACCTGAGCGCAGTGTTACTCAGCTGTGGAGGCCACCTCAAGACTCGAGCAACGCTATCAGTATATTGCTGGCGAACTCTGAAGTTTCTAGCAACTCGTCGAATTAGTCTCCCTCTCTGAAGAGAAAGTCGCCGTTTCCTAAGTTCCATTCAGTCGGGAGCTGAACTCTAAATAACCCCACTTTCAAGACGGGAACCAGGACGCCAAGTCCGTCCTACTCTTACCGGAGCAGAACACCCAGGACGTTTTACTCGGGAGCAAGCCACCAAATGCCTCTTCCCTCTCTCAAGCACCACTACCTCCAAAACTAACAACCACGCCTACATGAAACTAAACACGCGAACCCACGCGAAGCAAGCAGGCTCCTGCCAATCACATGGTGCCCTCGCATGATCGATGACTAACTCTGTCTTCAGGCCCTGGACTATCGTATCAGTCACTCCCGTGTTTCCACGAGGGCCCACCAAAACTTGCGGCGTTCCCACGTAAGGTGAGTGACCCAAAAGCAAGGCCAGTCCCATATGCCTCTGGTTTCACCTAACCACTTCAGACACCGACACCAATAACTAATAGCAGCTCACCAGAGCGGCACCGCTTTCCAGACCCCTGGACGTCTGCATACAGAAAATTTTGGGAAGTTTGGCGTAGTATCACAGACAAATATATACAGACGGGAAACCTCCGTAAGGAGCAGGTCCCACGCCCAGGGGTGCGGGGGCGGGGGGTGCTGAAGCAGTTCCGTAAGATGTCCCATGATGGCGCTGCGGTCAGAAGCAGTCCTTTAAACTGGCCAGAGAAGGCGGCAGGTAGCGGTTGTCCCCACCACCACCTCTCCTCAAACGCCAGCAAGCCGGACACAGACGTGGCCTCGTGGCAGGCGGCACGAGCTCTCCCCTCAGCCTCCCCTCCACCACAGCCGACAGTCGGCTGTGCCTCCACGCTACCCTCTGACGTGCGAGAGGCACCCTCAGAAGTGCCTCTAGTGTGGTCTACCGGTACTAAGCCAGGGAACCGCCTGACACCTGCTAGCATCTTACGGAACTGCGAGGGGAGCGTAGGACAGTGGTTTAAGGAGGGCTGCTTCTCTGTATATGTTACTCTGTGGTAGTATTCAGCAACCCCCCTCCCCAGGGAGTGCGCACAATAACACTGTGTCTGCCCACAGTCACAGAGTAACATATACAGAGACGCAGCCCCCTCTAAACCACTGTCCTACGCTCCCCACGTAGTTCCGTAAGATGCTAGCAGGTGTCAGGCGGATCGCTGACTTAGGGTGCCTCTCGCACGTCAGAGGGTAGCGTGGAGGGGAGGCTGAGGGGAGAGCTTGTGCCGCCTGCCACGGTGCCACAGCTGTGTCCGGCTTGCCGGCGTTTGAGGGGAGGTGGTGGTGGGGGCAGCCGCTACCTGCCGCCTGCTCTGGTGGCTGCTTCTGACCTCAGCGCCATCATGGGACATCTTACGGAACTGCTGAAAACCCTCCCTCCCCGCACCCCTGAGCGTAGGACCGGGCCCTTACGGAGGTTTCCTGTCTGTATATATTTGTCTGTGCCACAGTCAGCCTTGGCACCAAACGCCAGCTGCCTGCGTCGGCTTTCCCAGAAGGGACTAGAGACACCTTCGAGCAGACAATGCTCCTCCACGAGCAGGTAAGGAGCGCTGCCCCGCAGACGGCAACCCCTGTACTGGCTGACAAAGACCCCACCACGGACAAAAATATGTACTCTGTGACCCCACACACTGGCCGGCCAGTCCCGTTCTCCCTTCGCTAGCTCGTCCCCAGCCACAGAGTAAACAGTACAGTTGCGAAAACCTGATTTATTACACAGTCAAAGATTTCTGCGAAAACTAAATGAGGTACTTTCCCGGACTTGCCTCCGCGGCCCCCCCACACACAGTGCCTCCAGGTAGGGTTACCAACTCAAAATTATCAAAAGTAGGACTTTGCTTTACAAAAGGCCTGACACCTCTTAAAGAAGCCTGACAATTTATTTCAGAATCAAAACTTTACTTTAAACATTTGGGTAATAAATATAATCTACTCTCAATAGAAACAAAAAGTTATTAAACAATGGTATTTAATGCTTACAAATACAATACAATAACCTGGCAGTTATTTTTCAGCATTTTTCATTTTTAATTCGTTTTTGAAAGTGTACTTTTCAATAGAATGTACTGTTGAGAGAAGAGGTAAATTATTATCTTTAAGAATATAGTTATAAAATCCCTCACAAGACATGTCCTTGAAATTGTACTTAACACGTAAAATTCCTTTTACTGTACCCATAATCAAACTGTTCCTCTGTTTTGTCTAATGAGCAGTTATGAGGGGAAAAAAACACGTACAGTAGAAGCATTGCTACCAGGAATAGCAAAGAAAAATTGGCAAATTTTCAAAATTTCAGAAAACCTTCGATATTTTAACACTTTTAACCAAACAACACCACTGCTGGTCTAGCTGAGAGTTTTCGTTCAGCACTGTAGATTTGGCACAATTCTTGATGGTGCAGAATTAATCAAACAGTTTTGAATCATCTATGTTCACACCTTTGTTTTGTAAATAATGGAGACATGGAAGAATGTCCTCAAAACAAATGTCTTAAGTCTGAGTGTACGCCATTTGAAGCACTTTAATTCTTTCATTTCCTGGATCCACTTTTCAAGACAAAATTTCGCATCGAAATACCATATATGTGGACTACAAATGAAACAGTTATTCAACAGTTACATCATTGGTAGCCAACCTCGTGAAAAAAATATATGGCCAATTGTTTGCAGCTTATACTTTGGTGCAATTATGCTACACTGAAATTGTCAGATGATAAAATTACAATTTTATTAGCAAAAAGCCAGACTTTTCTGAAAAACAAAAATTCCGGCCTGACATTCAAAAAAGCATAAAAACCGGACATACCAGGAAACAGCCGGACGGTTGGCAACCCTACCTCCAGGTCTTCACTCCCTGTGAAAATTATTCGACAACCTCTAACATGCACGACGCGAAAATAACCCACTATCTGACTCCCAGTGAAAATGAAAAACACAGTAGCAAAAATATAAAGTTTTTCAGAGTTCAAACTTATTGATTATGTGCTCCCACGCAGTCGCATGAAAGTTATTTCTCATTGATGACCAGAAAAGGGATTTATCTGCATTCTGGAGATCGATTACTATATTTTAGGTCTGAATGCCAACAACTAACTGGTCATCACTTATTTTACTTTGAAATCAAATTTTCAAATGTTTGTTAAGCTTATGGAACTTAACTGCGGGGTCATCAGTCCCTAAACTTACAAACTACTTATGAACTACTTACGAACTAGGACGGCACAAATATCCATGCCCTAGGGGGGATTCGAACCCCCGTCCGTAGTTATTTTACTTTGAGGAGCAGACTGTGTACATCTAGGAATCACGGGGAAGCACTGTTATCAAGGCTTTAAATTAAGTACAAATGATGACACAAACACCACATTGTTAAAAGTACCAATCATATCAAGGAATAAGTTATCGACTATTGTAGACCTGCCTTAAAACCACGCAAACAATATAATGTACGGGACGTGGTGTGATCATCGAATGTAAACGTTTCAAATTTTTCTCTGCCATGTCGAAAAATAACACCGTCCATCCGCAAAACCGTAAGAAAATGCCGTAATTACCATAAATTTTACGGATACACTGTAGAAGCAGGTATGCGGCATGTGAATGCTCTTTTCAGAGATATTTATTCAATGATTGTACTTGCGCCGCTCAACTAAACAGGTTTCAAAGGACTGTTTAGTTACCAATGTTTTCAGTATGACAATCATTTGAACATAGGAACAACTGAAGTGTCTCCACAATACTTCACAGTTTTCAGATAAAGCTGTCTCAGTTGTAAGCTTCTGCCAGTGTGTTCCACATACAAACTCGTTCTGCGTCAGTAAACAGTGCTAAAATAGAATAATCTGACCATATACAGTAACATGTTCTCGCAAGAAAACATGCAGCGTACGAAGTAGCATTCTTCGTACCAATAGAGTATTAGCGATTCTCTGTCCAGTTCGCGTAATGGAGGGCAAAGACTTTATTGGCCTCACTATGAGACCTCGTATCTCGAACATTGCTCTCCCTATCCACACGAGAGTAACACAAAGCTTGTGCTGCTGATCTGTCTCACAGTCTTTCCAGAATACCGCAACTCCAAAATAAACGAAGAGTTTAGAGAGTCTTTCTTCGAAATATTTCCATTTACGTTCTCTGAACAACTGTTACAATCTCGTATGGACAATCCTTGTAGCGAGTTTCTAAATTCATCCAACGTCTACTATTGCGGCCTTTCTGTAAGGCTTCCAAACTCCACAGAATTTGTGGCAATAGCAGCTTGTAAATAATTTTCTTGACTGGAGTACGGTAATTTTTTCAGAACCTTTTCAATAAAATAAAGTTTTTTTATTCGACATTCCTATAACTGATTTAACATGCCCGTTCAAATTAATATCGGCCGCCTCACGTAATTCTACCATGCACAACCTCATAATAAAATTGAGCATTGTGATTTAACGCGTTTACCGTGTAATTATTCTCGTGTCCCATCGCATTTCTTGGTGCGACACGTTTCGGAGTGTTTTATGTGGCTAAGTTTCATATTTTTTGTAGCAGCAATGTGTAATAAGAAAATTAATATTTTTCATAGTCTTATCAATGAAATGCCGGCCGCGGTGCCCGAGGGGACTGAGACGCGCCAGTCGCAGTCTGCACGGCCACTACGGTCGGGGGTTAGAGTCCCCCCTCGGGCATAGATATTTGTTCAAAAAAAATGTTCAAATGTTTGTTAAGCTTATGGGACTTAACTACGGGGTCATCAGTCCCAAAACTTACAAACTACTTATCAACTACCTTATACTAAGGACGGCACAAATATCCATGCCCGAGGGGGGATTCGAACCCCCGACCGTAGTGGCCGTGCAGACCGTGACTGAAGCGCCTCAGTCCCCTCGGCCACCGCGGCTGGCGATATTTGTGCCGTCCTTAGTATTAGCTAGTTCATAAGTAGTTTGTAAGCTTAAGGACTGATGACCCCCGTAGTTAACTCCCATAAGCTCTACAAACATTTGAACATTAGAATTACCAATGAATACTGGATAAAAAAACTAACGCATAACATTTCTTAAGGAAAAAAAAAGATTACATATAATCTCCGTGTTTCAAGTATTTCCTTCCTCTAGCAATAGATTTCAGTGCCGTATTCGAGAAATACGCCGTTTAGGAACGACACTGTCAACAAAGAATACAATTCTCAGTTGGTTCATACTCATATGTGGACTTACGAACTCCAAATGTTCGAATGTTTGTAAATATATTGGACTTAACTGTTTGGTCATTAGTCCCTAGCTTACAAAATAATTTAACTAATTTAAACTAACCTAATGACAACACATACACCCATGCCCGAGGGAGGACTCTAATCCCCAACGGCGAACGGACGCGCGCACCGCAGCAAGGCGTCTCAGTATGCATGGCTATTCTGCCGCGGCGACTACCAAAATATTAACGATTTTTTGTTCATTAATTATCATTAACAATTATTATCAGAAAACGGCGTTAAAATGTCAAGACGACCGTAATTGCTGTTATAAAACTTTAAATACATTTCGTACGGCAACTGACGGTCATAACTCAATACGTCGAGCACGTTCGAGGGTCGAAATCTACTAACATACGGACTTATAAACTTTTAATATACAAACAAAAATGAATAAATCGTTGGCAATTCAGTGAAGACCATGATCATTTATAATTATAGAAAGTTTACTTACAAATAATCCCTGTATTACGAACATCAAGAGTTTTTCCCCGGAGAAATTTTTGTGTACTGTGGCAACTTCCCTGAAGAACTGCACGCGAAGGTATTTACCTGTAACAATAAACATTGTTTTTGCTATATTTAGGAAACATGCAAGTGTAACAAATTTAACGTTTTTTAAAATTTATCATCAAAATGCAATTTTCATTTGTATTCTCTTTTGGAATCAACAACATCAGTAAAAGGACAACATAATCGATATGCAATAAAAACACTCACCAATACAGGAAATGTAGCACGGTCTAAACACTAAGCTATTAAATGTTTAGCAGCGAGATCATTAACTGTTAGTTGAAACAATTATTCAAGGTTAAATTTATACATCTACATATTTATTCTGCAAATCACATTTAAGTGAGTGGCAGAGCCAATATTATGTATATGGTGGGCCTATGTCATTAAAGAGTTACTACGTTTCCATTTATTCTTTCCTCCTTTCTTTTGTTTCAGATATATTCCACACGTAAGTGTTAATCTCCCATGACTGGTCTAAGTTTGAAATGTCAGTGGTAAAACGAACACTAAAAAAGTACGTACCATCCTGGACTTTTGGCCCACTTGTATAAGCTAGCTCACGAGGACATTCGTCGCAATTTTAGTGAGAATTTCAAGCAATACTGTGGTTTCCTGTAAGCAAGAGCTCTCCGAACGAGTCGGAAAAGACATCGAGGTTTTCTGAACAATTCTCAGAAGGCAATGAAAAGCACGAGTTAGTACGCTTTGTGTTAAAGTTGCTGAAACTATTAAAGAGCTGACTGCGAGGCCCCGCCCTGCATACAGCCAGTAGCGGCAACCTTTTGTGTGTCGATTGCCAATAACCGCGAATTACCACTGGTCGGTTGAACGTCACGTAGTAGTCGGAAGCCATTCTCCAGCCATAAATGTACTAATTAAAGGTTTATTTCTCTGCACGAAGGTTGTGTATCATAAAAGATAGTGTTCTATTAACTAAATGACTTAATAAGCTGTTTTATGGTACAGGCTTAAAGCCTACACGCGACAGCTTCGTATTTAAATTACAGTTGCGCACTGAGCGATACTGCATTTCTTTGTCCGAAAAAAACTCCAGTTAACTGATGTCTACCTGATGTTTAATATCCATATGCTGACTTTTCATAATCAAAAAACAACTGCGTAATTCTATCGTCTTATTTAGTAAGATTACATAACGAAGTACTACTGTGTAAGAGTCCATTACTTACGAAGTTATAGCGTAATCGGTAGCGTTATTGCTTTCTGAACAGAGGAACACATGTGCGTGGGTTCGATCCCGCTAACTATTACCTTTTTCTTTTTTTGCTACTTGTTTGATACGCAACAGTGGAAACAAATAACACTTTATTATCAATGTGAATAATAATGTAATCAGATTCATTGTGAGACAATTTAGAACCACCAGTTGTGTTTGAGAGACAGTTAATACGTGTACCGGTACAGTAATGCTACCCTCTTCCTCAGTCTTATTACTCTTCTAGGAAAAATGGCTGAATGTTATGCCCTTAGTTTCGGCTCAACTTAAGATTGAGTATACAAACGATTCAACATCCAACAGAGGGCAAGAAATACATAATGTCGAACGTTGTTTTTGGGATACATTCGCAATTAATGGTTCATATCGGAGGTTTCCATGCAATTCTAGGTGGGCTGAATACGTACTCTTTAAGTACTTAGCATAATAAGTCTGGACGACAAAAGCATTGCAATACAGGAGCAAGAGTACGAACATAATAAATGCAAAATAAGTTCGTAAGTATGATGTTAAGCCAGGTGCCATAACATTAAAATAATTATTTGGTACCTCAATTCATAATTTTCATTAATTTACTAGTAATATAACACGTGAAAGTTAACATAATCTGCATCTTTCGCTCTGCTTTTTCAGTGTCTTATTTGTCATAAACCTATAGTTTCGTAAGGGTTATACTAACGCCCTTTATTTCGAAGTAACAATAGATTCTCGTTGAATGTTTCCTAATATTTAAGGAAACTTTAATTGTTGTTGTTGTTGTTTGGATGTTTTAAGGGGACAAAACTGCGGAGGTCATCAGTCCCCCATTCCATCATTGGGCCTCACAAGAACAGGCGTGAACGTGTAAAAGAGCCCAGAGTTGAAAACAGCAAGGGGGAGGAATATCCCCCGAGTCAGGAAAAGGACAAAGTCGACAAGAGACAACACAAAATGTGACAATCACACAAAGACCAGAAATGGAATGTAAAAGCCGACGTCTGTGGTTGATCGACCGTGAGATTACAAAGAGGAAAAGTCAACCACACGGAAACACATGGAAACCTCCAACCGGAGGACATGACACAGGACGAACACAGAGTACTGAAGAGAAGCTTTAAGTGGAGTGGTAAAAACCACTGTCCCGAATAAAACGTGAAACAGTATCAGCCATCAGATAAAAGTGCAGGACAAAACTCCGCCACAGGACGGCTAAAACAGGGAAATCTGTCAAGATGTGGGCTACTGTCAGGCGGGTGCCACAGCGACACTCTGGTGTCTACATCTACATGGGATACTCTGCAAATCACATTTAAGTGCCTGGCAGAGGGTTCATCGAACCACCGTTACACTATCTCCCATTCCATTCTCGAATAGCGCACGGGAAGAAAGAACACCTGAATCTCTCTGATTTCTCGTATTTTATTCTGATGATCATTCCTACCTATGAAAGTGGGAGTCAGCAATATATTTTCGCATACGGAGGAGAATGTTGGCGATTGGAGTTTCGCAAGTAGCCCACGCCGCAGCGATAAGCGCCGTTGTTGTAATGATTCCCATCCCAGATCCTGTATCATTTCCGTAACGCTGTCTCCCCTGTATCGTGACAATACGAAACGAGCTGCCCTTCTTTGGACTCTTTCGATGTCCTCCGTCAAACCCACCTGATAAGGATCCCACACTGGGCTGCAATACTCCAAAAAAGGACGGACAAGCGTAGTGTACGCAGTTTCTTTTGTAGTTCTGTTGCATGTTTTAAGGGTTCTGCCAATAAAACGCAGTCTCTGGCTCGCCCTTCCCACGACAATATCTACGTGTTCTCTCCAGTTTAAGTCCGAAGTAATAGTAATTCCTAGGTATTTTGTAGAGTTTACGGCCTTCACTTGTGATAATTTTTCTTGTAAACAAAAGTTTAACGGATTTATTTTCGTATTCATGTGGACGACTTCACACTTCTCATTATTTAGAGTCAATTGCCAATTTTTACACCATACTGATATCTTATTCAGATCGTTCTGCAGTTGGTTTTGATTCTTCAGATGATTTTACTAGACGGTAAATGGCGGCGTCATCTGCAAACAGCCGGCCGCGTTGGCCGAGGGGACTGAGGGGACGGAGGCGCTCCAGTCACGGTCTGCACGGCCACTACGGTCGGGGGTTCGAATCCCCCCTCGGGCATGGATATTTGTGCCGTCCTTAGGATTAGCTAGTTCATAAGTAGTTTGTAAGTTTAGGGACTGATGACCCCGTAGTTAAGTCCCATAACAATACAAACATTTGAACTTTTTTTTTTGAACATCTGCAAACAACCTAAGATAGCTACTTATATTTTCCCCTAAATCGTTTATGTAAATAAGGAACAGCAGAGGACCAATAACACTACCCTGTGGAACGCCCGATACCACCTCTGTTTTAGTCGATGCCTTACCATCGATTACTACGAACTGTGTCTGACAAGAAATCCCCTATCCAATCGCAAATTTGGGGCGATATACCATAACCACGCAATTTGATTAAAAGCCGTTTGTGAGGTACGGTGTCAAAAGCTTTCTGGAAATCAAGAAATACGGAATCGATTTGCGAACCTTTGTCGATAGCACCCATCACTTCGTGCGAATAAAGAGCTAGTTGTGTTTCGCATGAACGATATTTTCTAAATCCGTGTTGACCTTAGGTCAATAGATCGTTCTGTTCGAGATAGTTCATAATATTTGAATACAGGATATGTTCCATGGGTACTCGCCACGAAGACGGCTGTGTTTGCCAAGTATGGCCAATACGAAGGCAGCACAGGACTACAGGGTCCCGGCGACAGGCCAACATGGAGGAACGCCACACAGACGTGGTCTCCTTTATAGCCCCAAGTTCATTGGGCATGGTCAGGGTATGCCACTCAGTGTCCCACGTTCATCTGAAGTGAAAAAGCTACATCCTAGCTATCGTTCATGTCATATCAAACCCGCGCTGTCCACTAACATCTTTATTGTGCTGACGCGGGTAATGCCGTCCAGCCAATATGCTGGCTTTCATGTTGGACAGGAAGGGGACCTGTCTCGCCTGGAGGCCTTGTGGTACGCTATGGCCAACAATGGCGGCCGCCGCTGCTTTCTCTACACAGGGCTTTGCGGCGCGAGTAAACACTGCTCTCTACACACACGGCACCACTGTGCTCGCGCACAAACTTCCTGCACTGCTTCACAACTCACAAACCTCTTCCTCAACACACACGATCACAGGAAACGGCAACGAGTAGTTACATCTACGTGACAGTTCTGCAATTTGAAGGATCATCGAACTATTTCTAAACTAGTTCATTAACTGTATTTTTTAGATTAAGACTGTGGCTACGACTTGTCAGTATAGAAAAACACCAACAACCATGATTGAAGTTTTTTCACTCATGCAACCATTTTCGGTGCCTCTGTGACACTATCTTCATGTCCCCCATATATATATATATATATATATATATATATATATATATATATATATATATATATATATATATATAAATAATCAAATTTGTTAAACAGTTATACTGTGGCTTCCTTTTATAAATATAACTGCTCTGACGGTTTTCTGTTCCTGTATGAAAGCCTGAAAACGGTGTCATTGAGGCAGCGAAAATGGCTTAATAAAAGAATGAAACTTGAATTACGGATCTTCGAACTTTCTTACAAATGATTGGACACTACCGTTCCACTCTTAACAGCGCATGGGAGAACACCTAAATAATTCCGTTCGAGCTCTAATTTCTCTTATTTTATTATTACAATTTCTCCCTTTGTACGTTTTGTTCAACAAAATATCTTCGAGATCTAAGTAGAAATTTGATGACTGAAATTTGGTAAATAAATCTGGCCACAACGAAACAAGCCTTTGTTCACAATTTGCACGACATACTACACTGTTGCGTGGTAATACGGAACGAGTTGCTCTTTGTGTTTTCTCGATGTCGTCCTTCAATTCTACCTGGTACGAGAACCGTGCCACTTAGCAATACTTCCGCAAACGGCGTACAAAGGTAGTGTAGTCAGTCTCTAGAGAAATTTTTGCATCGGATAAATGTTCTGCCAACACAGGGCAGTCTCTGATTCGTTTTACCCCCAAAATATTATCGACGTGGTTTTCCCAATTAAAGTGTTTCGTAAATGTAATTCCCGGTTATTTAGTTGAATTGACAACCTTGAGATTTGCGGGTTTTATTGTCAAACTGAAGTTTGGCGTAATGCTTAGCATACATATATCTACTCTAGATTATTTTTCAGTTTGGTATTGATCTTAGAGTCGCGTAACTACACGGTAAATGACTGCATCGTCTGCAAACAGGGTAAGACCGCTAGTTAAGATTATCTCTTAGAGCAGTGTTTTTTCTCCCTCGCTAAGTCCTGCTCTGGGGTCGCTGTCACAGGAGGAAGTACTTGCGACATAAAAGAACTGGGGTTTGAGTAATACACAAAACTAAGTGAAAAATATTTAACGTTGCAAAGTTCCTTGTGTAATATTCATTGAGAATTGAGTAGATCTTAGATTGTTACACAGTACAATGTGTTAATGATAAGTACGAAGTCTGAAAACTGTTTTCAGGAACCAATTGACATGTAAAAGAACGTAAGTAATTCTGAAAAACTTACCAATAAAGCTTTACTTCTTTACCAATGAGTGTAATTCACTTATGAGTCTTGCCTGATATGCGAAACAGTCGTTAAGCAAAATATATTTTTCCGTCGGAAATCATGTAAAAAAAGAATAGTGTGTTCCATTCCGCAAAAAAAGGTCTTCCAACAATTTAAAAAGGCGGAAGCAAAATGAAGATTAAATTTGTTTTCTTTAAGATATGGTTCGTAAGGTGGGTGGGTGACGGGGTGGGGGATGAATTGCCAGAATATTTTTACTTGAAAAGGGGGGGGGGGGGTCGCCGCATATTCGAAAAGGTAGAGAAACAGTGTCCTAAAGTATTGATATACTGGGTTAGGTATTTAACACTTTTTCTGAATATTTGAAGGAAAACACCGGATTTAAAAAAGTTGTGGAAGGTGTTCGCCTCTAAGAGCATCCTCCTCTAACACGAAGCTCGACTCCTTGCACCACCCACGGGGAAAAAGGGGAAGAGACTTTGAAATCTGTAATAGGACCCCTATTTTTATTGCAGATTCGGATTCTCCGTGAAAAAAATATGTAACTTTTATATGAAACGTTATGATCGTTCCATAATAGATGGCGCTAGTAAAATATTTTACCAACTGAAATAGTGAAAGCTTATTTCACGAAGAAATTTTTACAATCTAAAAAGTTGTGTAAAAAACCCGTTGTAAACAAGGAAATGTTGCTAATAACATGCTCAGGGCGATACAAGAACAATGCAGTCGTAACATACGTCCGTAATTGTGATGTAACACTGCTTCCTCTTCTAGTTGCGAATAGTGGCATATGAGTAATCTTCAAACGATTCATTCACTATCTGACTACACTGTCGTACCTTATTTGTTCAAAATGTTCAAATGTTTGTTAAGCTTATGGGACTTAACTACGGGGTCATCAGTCCCTAAACTTACAAACTACTTACCAACTACCTTATACTAAGGACGGCACAAATATCCATGCCCGAGGGGGGATTCGAACCCCCGACCGTAGTGGCCGTGCAGACCGTGACTGGAGCACCTCAGTCCCCTCGGCCACCGCGGCCGGCTACCTTATTTGTTTGTTGTTTAGTGTGTGTATACATGTTTATACTGACAGTTTGTTTTACTTTATGCTATGTTTCTACTTTGTATTTATTTCACTAACGGCGCGTTGATTACGACTGCATCATCCCTTATTGAGTTGGGATCGTGAGTTTAGAAATACAGCTTGGAAGAAATTAATGGCACTCTCAGCTACTTAGCTGAGCGAGCTATCATTTTATAGTTTACGTTTTTACCAGAATAAGAAAAATAACTTTGCACAGTCAACTATCTATTATTAAAACTAAAGTTTCAACGCTGATACAGAAAATTTCTGTATTAAAACTTCCACAAATCTCATTGAGTTTACCATTTAATAGCAGTATCATATTACATGGAATTCTAGATTAATTGCCATGCAATCTCTCTCTCTCTCTCTCTCTCTCTCTCTCTCTCTCTCTCTCTCTCTCTCTCTCTCTCTCTCTCTCTCACACCATACACGCGCGTGAAATTTTTCCCCACATAGGTCGTGGGTCGCACTAAAAAGAAAAAAAGGAATGGGAATCACTGCTGTAGAGTGTTACTGCAGATGGAAGTCGGTGACAGCGTGTTATTCCCTGCTTTACTCCTGCAGCGGATGGACAAAATATCAACTCCACGCAGTATACTACATCTTGTTACAAGTTGGCACCACTGCGTGCGTGCTGACACCGACACGCGACCGCAGTGCACAATTGGCGTATGAAGTCTCGGACGTTCCCCTGCAGTTTACATTTTGTTCTGCGTGAAATGCGTCGTCTCTCAGACTTCCAGAGAGGCCAACTCGATGGTGCGCAGATAGTGGGGGCACCTGTGACGAAAACGGCTGCACTGTTATTGTTTCACTGACGACAGTATCTTCGGTACTAACAGCGTACACTAAGCAAAGCGAAGCATTATTGCCGAAGAGAAAATCAAATGTTTGTAATTCTATGGGACCAAACTACGTTGGTTATCAGTCCCTAGACTTACAAACTACATTAAGTTTAACTAACCTAATGACAACACACACATCTATGCCCGAGGGAGGATTCGAACCTCCGACGCGGAAGACCGCGCGATCCGTAACGTGGCGTTCCAGACCACTCGGCTACTTCCGCGCGGCTTTACGAAGAGAGATACTGGTCGAAATACGAAGTTACCCGATATCAACTGACGAACGTAAAAAACGATTGTGGCCAGACCACAAAAAATTAAAACGGCAAAAGCAACTGAAAATCACTCTCTCACTCGAGTAATACTGTTTCGATAAAAATAGTACAACTAGAGCGTAACGGTCATGGAAGGGCTAATCCCTTAATAACGGAAGTCAATGAAAAGCTGCGAAGGAAGTGGTGCCACGATCATAAAACGTGGACACTTGATGATTGGATATATGTGGTATGTCCAGATGAATCATCGTTTACAAACAACCTACTTTATGTATCGAAAACACCGAACGTAGTACACGATACGGCATGCCTGCATCTTATAGTCAAGCATTGGGGACGTTCCGTTACGACTGCGGTGTCTACATCGTGGTTTTCTATTTTTATATCGTTACCCTCACTGCTCGGATAATAGTGAAATAGTATCTAACGATCCTAGACACCAAACATTTTATTATGACTAACATATTGCTACTAAAGACTGTCATATTCCAAAACGATAATGCGCCCACACATACGGCCAGAAGTGTGCAGGAGTGCTTTTTACATGACAGGAAATTAAATGTTTTTAAACCTAAGGTACCAAACTACCATTACAGCACGGCGCAAAAAATTATCAAACATCTCCCCTGAACACCAAAATAGTCTTGTATCAATGTAATTGAACCGTTAAGGGGACTTAGATCAGAAACTAAGGCCAAAATTTACTGCTGCAACATCATGGAAGTAATTGGCGGATGTTTTGGTGCAAGGATGGATACAATTCTGTTGGAAACCATAAACATACTTTGCGAATCTGTTCCTCGAAAAACTGCAGCTATTCTCAAAGCCAATGGTGGACCAATCTCTTATTAATACATTAATATTGCGTCTATGTTAGGTGTTCATAGACTTCTTGCCACCACCTGTATTTCCTTTCTCGAGTATTCGTATCATATTTCCAGTCAGTCGACGATCTATGAGTCGTATATGGCCGCTGGCTTTATATAACAATACTGTATAATAACCTAGTTGGTTTGAAATTTCGATCGGAAGATACATAGTACAAGGAACGGAAAGCTGCCTCAAATCGGATGTTAATAGTATTCAGAACGTTCCGTACACTAGACATATGATGCCAACAATCGTTGCCGGCGAAACTTTAAGGGAAGGATCCCAGCTTCAGTGAGGAGGCTTGGCACATGGCTGGTGCAGAAAGCTCTCGTCACTAGACAAACACCAACATAAGGAATGGGATCCAAGATCCGCAATGCTGAAGATACCGCAGAGTGATACACATGGCTCCCATAAGCCAGGTGTGATTAGATCAGGGCCTTTTAGAGCTGTAAGAGAGTTTGACGGCCGGCTCCCCAAGCAGTGTGGCTGAGGCTGCACAGTATATTTAGGTACTGCCAGCACTTTTGAGTCAACTGGCGAAGGTGATTCCCCCAAGTGCGTCGGTTGTCCAACAGCATACCGAGAGACCGATGTGTTTCTTCCAAGCAAAGCTGTTCGTCGCTAGTAGAGTTCTGGGTCAGACTGAACAACCTGGCGACGACAAAAGTTCATGACCCGGGTTTGGATGCCGAGAATGTAAAGCCAAGCTGTGCCTTTCCGAATGGCTCCTTGCAGACGCCTTCCAGAGACGCCAATGCTAGGAGAAATGAAACAAAAGTCATCGGCAAATAAAAAACAAGAAACCGATGACCCCACTGCTGCAGCAAGACCATTGATTGCAATTAAAAGGAGTGGTACAGTGAGGACGGAGCCCTGTGGGACGGCGTTCTCCTAGACGTGGGTTGAGCTGATGGAGGTACCGACCTTAACCCTAAAAGAGCAAGGTGAAAAGAAGTTCTTGATAAAAATTGGAAGTGGACCCCGTAAGCCAGAGCCACACACTGTGGCAAGAATATGGTGGCGCCAGGTAGTGTCATACGCCTTCCGGAGGTAAAAAAAAAATCGAAACTAGGTGCTCACGCCTAGAGAAAGCTGTACGGATGGCAGACTCCAGTGACAGTACATTGCCAATAGTGGAACGGCCCTGACGAAAACCGTCCTCTTGTGGGGCCATGAGATTTCTATCCAAATAAGATGGCGACTCACGATACACTCAAGCAACTTACACAGGACGTTAGTTAGGCTGATGGGGCGGTAACTCAACTGCCACCGGATCAGCGCCTGGTTTCGTCATGGGAATAATACTATCCCTCCACTGGGGATTAAAAAAGGCGAGCAGTTGGTCGAGAGGTGACGGACGAACTGCCTGTGGATGCGGTGATTCTCGTGTACGACTGGGATGATGTTATTCTAACACATTACGTTCCTCCACGGTAGACCGTCAATGCATAGTATTACTATTTGTTTTTGGAGTATCATCTGCGACCAGCTTTGCGAAATAAGCGACAACACTTTCTGCACAATCCACCTATCATTTTGTACAACTGCGGGCCCATACAGCACAAGCTGTGGCTGCTCTGTTCGGTTGATTGGACTGGGAAGTACTGTACCATCCACCACACTTCCCGGACTTAAGTCCTTGTGACTTTGATTTGATTCCTAAGATGAAATAACCATTCATGGAATTCGCTTCAGAACAGTCTCAGATATTCGACCACTCCATTCGCACCATTAACAGAACAGGCTCTGCTAACGGTATACTACGCCTTCCACATCGCTGGCAACGGGTTATACACAACGCTGGTGACTACTTGAAGGAGAGTAACAGGTGCAAAGAAGTTACGCTTTTGTATCGGTTGTGAGTAAATAGTTGTCACTAAGTTCCAACCCTCGTACGTATGAGTAACTGTTTCTAATTGCCTGTCACTGATATTTTAGTGCTGCGTTTATACATGTTGTGAAATTTTACATTTCTATACATTTAAAACAAGTTGCTTAGTGGGAGCCCTTTGAAACTTTATCTGAATTTCTGCAGCTGTTTGCGGGCAGAAACATTAGAAACGACACGATCAGCGGGAAGTCAGACTGTCTGGCATATCATTAATATACAACATTAACAACGAGGTGCTTATAACGGAACGAAATTCTTGTTTTAGTCATTGTCATTGAATTTATCTAAATTACAGATCTGATGATGGTTGATAGCGAAAGGGTTTTGTAAACAAAGACGCTTTTAGCGATGTAGACGGTTTTATTCATATGAACAGCAAGGCTGCCTACCCTGTGTGGCTTTCTGAAGTGACTTACTTCTGTCATTGATTCCTCAGTCAAGGTAATGTGTATCATGAATACCAATAAATTTTAAGCTTACTCACGAGATCTATTTGACACGCAATATGATTGTACACTCGAATGGAAAAAAAATGGTATAGTCCAACCTCGTTTATTAATAAACGTTGATATAATGGCGAGACAAATGATACTTGCAAGTCAAGATTTCTTCGTGTTTTCGGAAACCAAACTGGTCGATACGGAAGAAAACTTTCTGTTCCGGATACTGACGACGTATCCGGATACCGACTACATGTTTCTGTTGGAACGTGAGAATTGAAGGCAAGGTAGCCAGCGTGGTCGCATTTGTTTGGGTATAGTGAAGCTGCAGAGTGGAATGATGACCGCGGCGCGGCGGCGGGAAGACGGGAGAGCGGAGTCGCGCAACAACTTTTCCCTGCGACGAGCTTTCACCGACTGGCTGCCGGCGCGCTCCATCACAGCTTTCCTGCTCCCATTCTCCCTTTCAGCCACAGAAGCGCGCGACGGCTTTCTGCTTGACCGGACGCCGCTGCCGAGCGTCGAAATGTGGCTCTTCAAAAGCGGTGACGGTCGATTTGGTGCCAACGACGAAGAAGCAAAAAGCAACTTGTCCACAGCAGGAGCAATCGCTTCATTGCTCGGTACCTATGTCTGCATCCAAGGAATCCGATATTATTAAAGTAACTAGCTGAAAACCCGGCGTTGCCCGGGTATTTATTTATTTATTCGAGCCTAGAGTTAGTACTTTTCCTATCCTTCCTTCCTCTCTCTCTCTCTCTCTCTCTCTCTCTCTCTCCTTTCTAAAAACGTTACAGTTATCAGAGAATATATAAGAAATAACAAATGACGCGTAAAAATGCACTCGTTTCCAAGAATCCAATCACGAAATTCAACAATAATGATTGTAATAATGTCACAGATTGATCACTTGATATAATGCTCGAAACGTCAAATCGATTTTTTAAAGAGATGTATTAAAAGAAATTTCTTTTTTACTGGTTTATTTATTTGTTCTTATATTTCATTATTCGTATGTGTATCCTTACAGAGAAAGAGCTGAAGACATTGTTAGACCAAAGATATGGTCTGTGGCATCACGTTTCGCTGTATGTAACCTCCTTGCTATAGAGTCGCAAACGTCATCGCTGGCCATCAGTCCGAATTTTTTTTAATATAATTTGATGGTTTTCAACCACCATATCTTCCACCCCCTTATAGCTATCGGCATGGAACTGCTATGGTATACAACGGGAGACTTCGGACAGCCATTACACACAGACCATTCGTTTGCGTTCTGTATTTTCGCTGCAGAGCGAAATATTAAAACACACACACGTAGAATTTTATATACACTGATAACTTTCCATCCCAATATACTCCACCCATTTATCATTATCAACCCTCAAGCAACATTGCAACCAATAAAACTATTTTCAAAGAATAAATACAATTTTCAAAGAGTAATTATTGTTCCGCATTTCGCGTTATATTCTTCAAATTACTAAATATCTATCAGATCGCTATAAAACCGTGCCTAAAAAATTCCTCAGGTATAAATTAGTATCTGTACAGATATTTAAGTCTCTGCGTCTTGTCGTTCGGACGTGATAAGCGTACACCGAACAGACATTCACATTTATAGGTATACTTTTGCAAATATATCCAGGACTTTTAAGCATTTCTCAGTCGACATTTTTGCAACCTAAAACCACTAGGTTTAAGACACTACTAGACTTCGGCAAAGAATATGGTGATTATCTTCGCTATACTGCTACGAATAATATGGCAGCTAACATTTTCAGATAAGCTGAAGTAGTTCAAAACTTACATGAGAAACAGACAGTGGCATATTGCTTGGGGGAATGAAAATTCTCCCAAGAAACATGTGATTCTATCTGAAGCATGGGCCTAAAACATTATTTAAACTGGATTTAAAAATGAATGGGTAGAGCTAATTTTAAAAAAGCCTACATGTATTAGGACAAACATCGCTTCTGCAGGTAAGGATTACCCATTAAGAAATAGTATATAAGTTGGCGATGATTCTAGATTTTTGGCAGTAGTTAATACTGCAAGGTGACCAAAGAGAGGTTTTGTTTTTGTTAGTGTCGACAATCGGTAAGTTATGAAATTTTAATCGCGAAGAACATAGTGCTTAATAGAGTGAAAATCATATTCTTGAGCTTCATCATAAAGAATATATTCAACAACAACAAAATTAAAAATACATAAATGATCACCAGAATGTAAGACTGTCCCAGAGTAGTCGCTTCAAGTGACGAGGGTTAGTTCAGAGACGTTTTGGAGAAACAATGCCTTGCAGTCAATATGTTCAAATGTATGTAAATCTATCTATCCGTAGCTTACAAACTACTTCAACCTAGGTAAACTAACCTACGGACACACACACACACCCATGCCCCAGGGAGGACTCTAACCTCCACGGCGAGCAACCGCGCGCTCCGCAGCGAGGTGCTTTAGACCGCTCGGCTACTCCACAGCAGCACAGTCAATATAAAGTTAAAGAGAGACTATTGTCTCGACAGTAAGGATACGACTGTCCACTTTGACAGATTTTGAAGCCGTTATGGAATCGTCTTACGTTCTTTTGCACATTGTGCACGATACAGAACACAAATACAAAACTTACAGTTCACTATATCACTCGCACACGATTACAAGATAGTCAGTTCTCTAGCACTACCGAGGTACCCAGACCATAGCAGTCTGGTCCAATAGATTTACAAACATTTGAACATTTTTTTGTTATACTTCGAACTGGAACTGTATTACTAACAGGTTAGTGTATTTTCTAAAAATGCGGTAATGTCACGATCAGTTTCGTCAATTCGCACCGACTGATCCCGATGCACATCTGAATTCAACAGTCAATATTTATTTAAAACGTGGTACTGTGTAAACATGTAAAATTCTCTAGTGGGTCTGACGTGCCAACTGTCAGCTGATACCCCAAATAAAATGGCGGACGCCAGTTGAATATGCGCCAAACGTGACAGTCGTATAGTCACACTATCACATTTAAGCTCTTTGGCTTCAACTCACTGTTATCAATCAGCATGGGCAACTAAAATGAGCGTTACAGCAATCTAGTGGATCGGTCATGCCTATGTACCACACAAGGAGTCAATGCCCGCGAGAAACATCTTATGAACCTTGGAAATGATTCTGATCGTTTTTTAATTACTATGAAATGCCACTTTGACAACAGACCCACTGTGACGCTGTTACAGAAAAATCTGAGTTCTAAACTGTTGCAAGCAACTACTGTTAATGTTTTCGTAACATCAGTTTTCGTTCTGCCACTGACAGAAAATAATGGCAGTACCCCAAGGCGGGAACACTATCTCCTGGTGATCACAGGAACTTGATAGAATTTCACTGTTGCTACTCACGCCAGTTAACACCATCCGCCTTGCATTGCCATTGCCACTCATGCGTTCCAAGTGCCAATTCACGTGGCGTGACTCATCACTTAATGAAATCTCTTCCTACTACTCGACTGACATACCATCGTGCTGTTACATCAATATAAAAATGATATCGTATGTTCTTTCGTGTAAATGACAGTATGAATGTCTTCGTTTCCTAAGCCTACACAAGATCGGTGACTGGGATTAACGTCATTTTTCTTCAGTGACTTGCTGTCAGAAAAAAATAGTAATAATAATAATAATAATAATAATAATAATAATAATAATAATAATAATAATACTCAGTTCGGCCAACAATTTGTGTGTGTCTGGAAATGAAAGCAGCGACGACACTTTATGGATGTCGGGAGGAAACCGACTGTGGCTTTATGAAGTCGAGGTACAAAACAATGCAAGACAAAGTATAATCTTTTCTCGCGAAGAGCAAAATCTCTATACTTATAAGACGCATTTGTTGTTTGTCTGTTCTCTTATAACTCAAGCTACAGACAACCAAATAACGTTAAATTTGGTACACGTACATAAAATTACACGAAACCCGGGCAAAGACGGGTACTTGAAGCTAGTTAATAATACGGGGCAACCAAGAGTTTAAGCGTAAATCTGGATGTCCGTAGGTGGATCTGACCCACCGTCGCCCGCATGTGAATACAGTGTGCTAACCAATGCGCAATGTCGCTCGCTGAGTCACATCAAGCAACAACAGCGCAATTATCATCTGACCTGGTAAGTGGTGCCGGAATGCACTCTGATGTTGCATTTTATTCGATATAACGAGTGTCTACAGTAGGCACAGTTTCAATGTGCAGGATGAAATCGCTGATCTGTGCTTTTTATAGTGGGAAGATCAAATAGGAAACTCTAGAACTATATGGTTATCATTGCCCCCAATCTGCCCTCTAGAGCACCTAATACCCCACTCGAAGGCACGCGTCTTGGCATATGGTTGGTTGGATTGGGGTTTGAAAGGGACCAAACTACTATGGTCATCAGTCCCTTTTTCCAATTACAGAGACAACCTAATAGACCGCTAAAATAGGACATAACTTGTTAAACTACATCAAATCGTTGATGGAAAATGTCAGAAATGAAAGAATCAACTAAAGGGAAGAAAGAAGAGATTTAAAAGAGAAGACCAGAGTGTCCAGGCTGGGTGTTCACACAAAAATAGAACCCCCAGCCACTATGCAACACATTAAATTCACTTGCCTAAAAATATTAAGCGGGTGCAGAATAAATAAATAAAGCATACTCAATAGCGTCAGATGGAATTGTAGAATCCACTGCTAAGAATAAAAGTTAAAACACAGCCACAGAGGCATTGTCACCTGAAACAAGTTGTAAGGAGTCAGGAAGATTAAAAGTCCGCCTTTGAGGGGGCGAAGGTTGGGCATTCGAGTAAGATGTCGGGAACTGTCAAAGGCGCACCACATGGACAGTGAGGAGGATCCTCGCGACGGAGAATGTGACCGTGGGTAAGCCAAGTATGACCGATGCGGCAGAAGACGCCAGAATCCCTGCGAGGATTCCGCATAGAGGACCTCCACGCATTGGTTGTCACCTTTATTAGTCGCAATTTGTTGGGCATCCGTAGGGTACGCCATTCTGTACTTCACAGACCAAGAACGCGACTATGTAACATCGAACGGCTGTCCGGAGCTGGGATACCAATATCCAGGGTTGGTTTATAAGTAGCCTCTTTCGCTAACCTGTCAGCCATCTCGTTTCCAGCTATCCCAACGTGCCCTGGTGTCCAGACAAATGCTACCGACCGCCCACAATGGTCTATGTCGTATAGGGATTCTTGGATGGCCTTAATGAAGGGATGGCGAGGGAAGCACTGATCGAGGGCCAGTAGACTGCTTAGGGAGACACTGCATATTTTGTGTCTCGCTGCTCCTTCGGCTTCTCACGTCTGGTGGGCTTCGCTGAATCATTCTCCAGGACTGAGGATGCCCTCGAAGCCCTACGACCGGCTTTCGTTGGCACTGTCTGCCAATCGCTGGGGTCCACTTTTTTAGCGCGCGCGCTGCCCGTAGGTTAGTTTTCCTTAAATTAAGTAGTTTGTAAGCTACGGACTGATGACCACGCAGTTTGGTCCGATAGATTTACATTTTTAATTAACCCCACGTGAACCGCAGGTCCAGAAATGGATGTTAACTGTTCCAATTATGAAATGTGTGCGTGTTTACTAGAAATAATGGCCCAGCACAGGCTGAGCAGAGTGACCCTGCCGTTCGTAAGGCACGCTTTCTAGTAGACCAACGCAAACTTAACGCAACCGAGGCGCTGGACGGGCAGCCTTTCCTCCCTCATGAAACTTCCTGGCAGATTAAAATTTTGTGCCGGAACCGGGACTCGAACCTGGGACCTTTGTCTTTCGCGAGCATCCGCTCTACCGACTGAGCTATCCCGACACAACTCGCCTCCTACTAGCGGAAGTAAAGTTGTGAGGCGGCATCGTGAGTCGTGTCGGGATAGCTCAGTCGGTAGTGCGCTTGTCCGCGAAAGGCAAAGGTCCCAGGTTCGAGTCCCGGTTCCGGCACACAATTTTAATCTGCCAGGAAGTTTCATATCAGCGCACACTCCGCTGCAGAGTGAAAGTTTCATTCAGCCTTTCCTCCGTTTGCCCGAGGCGCACAGTTTACCTGCGCCTCTGCCACACCTCTGCTGTGGAGTAAAATTTTAGGTTTTCCGATATGACTGCAAAAAAATTGTTTTACGTGGAGCAAGAAAAGCTGCGTCCTCCTCTCTATTTAGTTTCTCTGTAACGCTTATACATTTTGCTTAAAAATAATAATAACAGTTTTCTGATTCATCCATGTTCCTCGGTATGGCACGTTTCTCAGTCGATATTGCATAACTATTCGGTAAGAAATAATATCTTACACACAAAAGTTACTGTATGATACCGATCTGGTTTTCTTTCAGTTATTGCCCATAGTTATTGTTACAGTACGAAGTAAATTACAGTGCCGTGCAAATTTTGCTAAGTTGGCAGTTAAAAATTTAGTCAAATAAATTGCAATTTGCGATCACTTATGGCTTCACTGTACTAGGTTTAGATGTAATACCAATGTGCGGCGGTGGCGGAGTGGTCCACGCGTCTACCTAGTAATCAGGAGATCCCGGGTTCGAATCCCGGCCGGGCGCAAATTTTCATTCGCCGCAAATTGGTATTACATCTAAACCTAGTACAGTGACGCATTAAGTGATCGCAAATTGCGATTTATTTCATTAAAAAATGAACGCTGTAACGTCGTCAAAAATATATAAAAATTTAGTCGCTGGCAAGTTGGCATTTGGTGCATTACCGTGTAAAAAATATAGCCAACAAACAGAAATGGTTTACAACGGTGGAAGGAAAGCTATACGTCTACCCATTCTGGAGAAAATACGTGCGATATAACTTGACGCGACGCGGGCGCCAGCTACGCGCCACACACAGGGCCGTTGTCGCCTGCTGTGCCGAGTGAGGTCGCCTCGTGCAGCCATACTCAACCTTTTTCCTCCTCGGGCCAAATTCTCGATAGTTTTATTTCAAGTGGTCCACAACATTTATCACAGGAAAAAATAACACTGCGAAATAACCATATCCATTTGTTTTATTATCAAAATATATTTTAATATACAATTGTTAATAGATGAGTACGTAGCTTTTTGAAATATAGCTGAACGTATGGTTAATATTTTCTTAGTTTTTTTAGAATTTGTGCACTTTGTGAGATTACCGCCCAATAGAAATATTGGTAATTAATAGCATTTGATAATTAAACAGTATGAAGTTCACTGCAAACATTGACCATGCCAATGCACTAAATGTTACACAATTTTAATCTTATTAATTATGGTAGCAATGTATGTACACAGTTGGGTGACAACATTTATAGTTAGGCCATAGGTAGAAATTCTCCACGTTGAGATTTGCCGTGTGCTTGTAGCTGACGGGAGGCCAGCGAGCAGGCCGACGTTGGTGGCTTGTTCCAGCTTAGCATTTTCCAGTTTTTGTTTCCGGTTAGGGGGGACAGGGACAATAGCGAGTGCCAGGCACAGTGCAGTGCACAGCGTGAAATAAAATATTCTAATACTACTGGCATTTGAAGTAATACGATGCAGTTAGGAACCTTTAAGGCCCTCATTACAAAATAGCCTGTTGATAAATAAACAATACATTAGCTGATATAGTCACATCTGGCGTAATATGTTTAATTGACAATGAAAAGTAATAAATTACCAATGAATACAAGACAGTTACACAACTAGCATGGCAATGTTTGTTTATAAAAATAATATATTAACTATTTCTCATTTTATTTTCAATTAATCTTGTGTATTTTATCTTGAAGTATTCAGTTAAATCACTTATCTGTGATATAAGAAATGCACGATTATGATAAATAGTACAAAGGATGTTTATACCAATATAAAAACCTACAAAGACATTTATTTAATGTGTAGTGTAATTATTTGGATTTTAAGTAAAGTTTTAGAAATGTATTGGCTGAGCGCTGTACGTTGGCAAATCGGTTAGAACAGCTCACACGGGGAAGTTGATGACGTAGGGGAAAATACCCGGCAGTTCCGCGCGCGGGTAGGAAGTGATGAGTCGGGAGCAAGTGGGGTAGCTGGCCGGGCGGCGTCACTCTGCGGCAGTCAGCATGTGTATCTCCAGGTGGAGAATTTAGATTTTTGGTGTGGCAATTGCCAAGTGTGGTTGCTCGTCGTAGACTGCACCAAGTTGTATCGAGTGCTACTGTGTGTGGTGAATATTTAGCCGGTGGAACAAGGTGTGCATCGCATTGAATTAAAGTGACTTTTGTTAATGTAACACGTGTCGTCGCATAGGCATGAACATAAACGGTGTTTGAGACAGCCACATAGTGTGAAAACAATTTGCGACAAATATTCATTTTGTCTGGGGGCTCACGAGCTATAATTCTTTTGATAAATGTGTCGACGTACAGACGTATCAGCCACAGGGTTCTAATATTGTGAAATAAACAACATAAAGTGAACTTTCACGTGTTTTCAAAAATAGTCGTTAGTACACCCTTTTCGCTCATGAACTTGATTTTATTATGAATTTGTTTTGTTAATCATATGCAGGGAAGGAAATCTGCGAACGTGTGATATCATCCCCTACAAAACGAGTCAAACAGTCGCAATCACAGTTCCAGTGTTTTTGCATGTTTAGGAATTTGGTTTGCAGTTGGTGGTTGCGAGTTTTAAAAATTAAACTTTCCCTATTTTAAACTCTCACCCCGACCTTCACACTCGCAACTTGTTATTTTAGACATTAGATTACATCAGATTAATACTTTTTCCTTAAATCATGAATACGATACTTCGTAATGATTTGGAAGGTGTCAGGACAATGAAGGGTGTCTGTACAAGACGTTACATTACACAAAATATTTAATGACACTTTTTTTTAGGTTTACTAATTTATATCTAAAAACTCATCCAATGAGAAGAAGAATTATTTTAATTTTTAAATGCTAGTTGGCTATCTGTCAGGCTTTCTGGTAGGTGACCAAAGGCTTTTGTGGCAGCATAATTTACCTCTTTCTGTGCCAAACTCAGCCCTACATAGTGAAGAACATCCTTTCTCCTGGTGTATAGCTGTGCACACTGCTATTACTTTTGAACTGGCTTGGATTATTAACAACAAATTTCATAAGTGAATATATATACTGTGAAGTTACTGTGAGGATACCTAAATCCTCAAATAGATGTCTGTGGGATGATCGTGGGTGGGCTCCAGCAATTATTCTGATGACACGCTTTTGTGCAATGAATATTATTTTACTCAATGATGAATTAGCCCAGAATATGATGCCATACGAAAGCAGTGAATGAAAATAGGCATCGTAAGTTAATTTACTGAGAGTCTTATCGCCAAAATTTGCAATAACCCTAACAGCATACGTAGCTGAACTCAAACGTTTCAGCAGACCGTCTATGTGTTGCTTCCAGTTTAATCTCTCATCAATACACAAACCCAAAAATTTTGAAAATTCTACCTTAATTACAGACTTATGTTCAAAGTCTATTTTTATTACTGGAGTTGTGCCATTTACTGTACAGAACTGTGTATACTGTGTTTTATCAAAATTTAATGAGAGTCCGTTTGCAAAGAACCACTAAATAACGTTATGAAAAAAAGCATTATTTACAGTTACATCACTTAGTTCTTGATTTTTTTGGGATGTGATTGCTATATTTGTATCAGCAAAAGGAACTAACTTTTCATCTTGATCAATGTACAATGGCAAGTCATTTATGTATATCAAGAACAGTAAAGAACCTAAGACCGAACCCTGTGGCACCCCATCCCTGATAGTCCCCCAGTTTGAGGAATCTGCTGATGTTTTAACGTTAGATGAACCACTTATTTCAATCTTTCTGAATTCTTCCAGTTAAGTATGAATTAAACCATTTCTGCACTGCCCCAGGCAAACCATAATGATTAAGCTTGTCTAGAAGAATTCCATGATTTACACAAGCACAGGCCTTTGAAAGATCACAAAAAATACCAGTGAGTGATGTCCGGTTATTCAGAGCATTTCATATTTGATCGGTGAACGCATATATAGCATTTTCTGTTGAAAAGACTTTCTGAAAACCAAACTGACCTTTGGTTAGTACTTTGTTTTTACAAATATGGGAGGCTACTCTTGAATACATTACTTTCTCAAAAATGTTCGATAAAGCTGTCAGAAGAGAGATGGGCGGTAGTTGTTAACATCTGATGTATCCCCTTTTTTATGCAATGGTTTGACCATGGCATATTTCAGACTACCAGGGAAAACACCTTGCTTCAGAGAGCTATTACATAAGTGACTGAGAATCCTTATCACAATTAATTTCAAGGAAAGATATTTAAGAACTTTCAAAGTTTGAGTGTTTATCCGAAACTCTGCTGCAACCTTTTGACAGCTATTTCCCCCCAAACTTTGGGGGGTAGCAGTAGCCTTAACTGCTTGTGTGTCCGAAGCGCGTCTCCTGTCTGCTCAGAATTCTCACTAGTCCCACGCTACGAAAGTAGCGTGCCTCTGCCATATTTCTCAATATCCATCCAAAATTACCACACGACGTCCAACGATTTTTTCACATTAGCGATGAAGACTGGAACCCAGAACTCAGTTGTCGCATGTGAATACTAATTATACACTACTGGCCATTAAAATTGCTACACCAAGAAGAAATGCATATGATAAACAGTATTCCTTGAACAAATATACTAGAGCTGACATGTGATTACATTTTCACGCAATTTGGTTGCATAGATCCTGAGAAATCAGTACCCAGAACAACCACCTCTGGCCGTAATAACGTAATTGAGTCAAAGAGAGTTTGGATGGCGTGTACAGGTACAGATGCCCATGCAGCTTCAATACGATACCACAGTTCATCAAGAGTAATGACTGGCGTATTGTGACGAGCCAGTTGCTCGGCCACCATTGACCAAACTTTTTCAGTTGGTGAGAGATCTGGAGAATGTGCTGGCCAGGGCAGCAGTCTAAAATTTTCCGTATCCAGAGAGGCCCGTATAGGACCTGCAAAATGCGGTCGTGCATTATCCTGCTGAAATGCAGAGTTCCGCAGGGATCGAATGAAGGCTAAACCCACTGGTCGTAACACATCTGAAATCTAACGGCCGCTGTTCAAAGTGCCGTCTATGAAAGGTGACGGAGACGTGTAACTAATGGCACCCCATACCATCACACCGGGTGATACGCCAGTATGACGATGACGAATACGCGCTTCCAATGTGCGTTCACTGCGATGTGGCCAAACACGGATGCGACAATCATGATGCTGTAAACAGAACCTGGATTCATCCGAAAAAATGACGTTTTGCCATTCGTGCACCCAGGTTCGTCGTTGCGTACACCATCCCAGGAGCTCCTGTCTGTGATGCAGCGTCAAGGGTAACCGCAGCCATGGTCTCCGAGCTGGTGGTCCATGCTGCTGCAAACGTCGTCGAACTGTTCGTGCAGAAGGTGGTTGTCTTAAAAACGTCCCCATCTGTTGACTCAGGGATCGAGACGTGGCTGCACGATCCGTTACAGCCATGCGGATAAGATGCCAGTCATCTTGACTGCTAGTCATACCTTCGAGAGCTTTGTGTGCCTGAAGGCGTTTGCACAACTGCTTCTCTTTAATTTTAACTACAGTACTGATTAAGCAAGTAGGTCGGAATGACTTCGGGTCTGGAGGATCCCTGCCCATTGACTTCCTGATAATGACTCAAAATGTTCAAATGTTTGTTAAGCTTATGGGACTTAGCTTCGGGGTCATCAGTCCCTAAACTTACAGTTGCGTGGCATCGTTGAACAGTGTTGCTAGGAATGGCGTGATCGTTGCATAATTTGCTTTAAAGTTTGTGTTACTACTATAAGGCCCGGGCACTTTCTTTTAGTTCTTCGATGGCTAGTGCAACCTCTTTTTGTGCAAAAAGGCAGGTGACTGTGGGCGTTTTGTTTCCAGATCATATCTTAGTGTTGTTTGTTTCTGTGTCAGTACGAGCGATTTCTTCAGGGAGGAGTTTGTACAATAGGAACTTATCGTGCTGTCACTGTCTTAGCGTCCGTACAAACTAGTGGGCTCAATCTTTTTCTGATGCTATTTTGTACGGTTCCTCTGTACATTGTGTTCCAGCTGTTAAGCTACGAATGTGTCCCAGTGTTTTTCCTAGTTTGGAAAAGTGCCTTTGTACAGGTCCTTGACTCGCCTATATGCATCAAGTCGTATCTGTCTACCCCTGTCCGTTATTGCTTTTCGGTGAAGTTTTCTTTTTGTCCTTGAATATTACTTGAGTCTTGATCATTCAGAAGTCCATGGTTTTCGTGTACGTTTTGTGCTGGTGATTGTGGGTATGGCTGGGTTCTGTGCTTCTTGCATTATTTTCGTAAGTTTGTGTGATCTGAAGTCTATCCATCTCCGTATGGTCTCCATGTCGTGTTCTTGTATTCCTTAGTTTTTGCCAATCGGGTTTATGAAAGATTAGTTGTTTGGTTGTGGTAGAAGGTACTGTATTGTTATGTTTTGTTAGTGTGAATGTTATAAAACTGTGTTCGCTAGAGGTGTTCTGTCGCGAAAAGTCCAGTCCTTGATGTGACTGCTGGCTATGTTATTAACAATGGTTGTCTCTACAGGCCTCAGAGCCGTCACCTCATACATATGTTGTCAAATATCAGTGTTGGCCACATGTAGTTTCATTTTTTTGAATTAACTCACATATTAAGCGTCCTATGACACGGCAGTGTCTTAGTTTTACAGGGTAGAGTTTGCGTTTATGCCTGTGCAGATTACTGAATCATTTCCAGTAGCATATGCGGCTAGTACTCTTATGTGATTTGCGTATGGAACTGTGCTATGTCTGTACTAGACACACGTGGATGCAAAGATCCGTGTATTGCACTTCGATTGTTACTAGGTGGAAATCACATAATTCTGTTGCCTTAACTATGGAGCACTTTTGTTTAATACTATGATTGCTGCTTTGCAGTCTTCGCCACTGGACACCACTATTGCCTTGGGAAAGAAGGAATCTTATGGTTTACCGTCCCGTCGACAGCGTGGTCATTATAGACGGAGCTAACGCTCGGATTTTTGGGTAAGGATGAGGGAAGGAAATCGGCCGTGCCCTTCGAAAGGAACCATCCCGGCATTAGCCTCGAGTGATTTAGGGAAATCACGGAAAACCTAAATCTGGATGGCCGGAGGTGGATTTGAACCACCATCCTTCCGAATACGAGTCCAGTGTGTATTGCCTTGGGCGGCAGATGTATTAGCTTATCGTTTCTTGTGAGGGTTCTTGAATACATATAGTATAGCTACTTAGATCTTCTGCGACTTTCGGAATTTCAGTACGCTGCCCTTAGCATTTAATTTGAGTATATTCATTAATAATGTTTAACATGAAGGTAACATCTACTCCCTATCTGCGTATGATCAAAGTACGTTTGTCCATGGGCTCTTACGCGGTTTTGTTACAGATTTTCCACATCAAACGATTCAGGCCTGCACATATAGACTTTATCCAATAGCGTATCCGCATCGGTCAGCAGTTTTCAGCTGACAGGATGATTCTATCCGTTTGTTCGGTCGTTGGGAACACCTTGCGGATGGAGCAGCAGCAGCCGCCGTGTTATTAATCGCTGTCTGCAGAATGTCTGTCCTCTCAAGTCTACTACACTGTAATTTTAAATCTGACAATTCTTTGTGGCTGCACTGCCTGATTTTCTAACATATCATCCGTCACACCCTCCCTCTTAACTGTCACACGACTTACATTACAACCACACGTATTTTCACACGCGTTATGTTTGTTTTCATGTCCCTTTTTGGCGACCATACGTGAGTAGTTACATGGTTTGCAGTCTTGTTATTTGTCCCTGACTTAATTGACCTCGGGGCCGTCATTATATTTGCACCTGGCTCTATTTACTTCACCATCGTCACTCGTACAAGGTATGAAAGCGACAATGGATTTCGACCTGCGCTCATTGCGTTTGTCACCTTCTTGCCTGCACTTAGCTGAAGTGGGCTGTCTTTGTGCCACAGCCGTTGGTTGCTAAAGTGAATTTTGAAACACTTTGCGAAATGGAACAGTTAAAGTACTACCCTAGCATTAATCATTGTTAAGATATATAATTACTGCAGATTGTAATTTTTCGAGGAGCGCCGCGGGGCCTAAGGCGTCCTGCTACGGACTGGGCGGCCGTTCCCGCCAGAGGTTCGAGTCCTCCATCGCGCGTGAAACTGCTATAGTCATCAGTCCCTAGACTTAAAAATTACGTAAACTAACTTACACTAAGGAAAACACACACACACACACACACACACACACACACACACACACACACACACACACACACAGTTTCGTCCAATACGTTACAAACATTACGATAAGAAATGACAGACATCACAGGAACTCTATATAATGAAATACTGGTCATCCAAGAACAGAATAAGAAGCAGAAGAAAAAAGCAGACGCATATATAATGGTACTCGAGACCACGAACAGCTCTGAATAAACAGCTAAGAAAAGATACACTTTACGAGCGAATGCAATTGAAGATGACAGCGATTTGCAAAATCTTTCATATCGATGTATCTTCTAACCGAAGACGTGTCAAAAGTATAGCAGGGTCACTGAAAAAAGTGTTCCTGATCGTATTAACTACATCACATTCATACCATATTTAGTCAGAAGTATAAAAGTTCTTTCACTTGTTCGGTTTAAAATGGTATTTGTTATTCGTAATTATAAAAGAGACGAGAAAAATAAATATGATAAATTACATAGCTAAAACGCATCTCTAGATTTTCTTTAGTATGTACGGCACCTCGAGTTACTTTGCTTCTCTTTTTTAAGCCTTCTTCTTATAAGCCTGTGGATCTCTGAACTGCCATCTGTTTAGTCGAAAGCGTTCCTTGAATAACTGATGAACTTCTACAGACAACAGTAATTCGCCGTATGCTCTTCACTTTTCTCTGTTCCTCTACAGAGACCTTTCACTGCTCTTACATGCTCTATACGCAAACAGTAAAGTAATTAACGAAATTAATAGACTTCTGAATCTGAATCAGGTTTTGAATCTAACTGCATTGAGATACCTGCAGTGAACATACATCACGTGCTGTGTTGTGAGTGCTACGCGCTAACTGCAGATGGCTGCTTCTCTGCCTGTGCTGACCCAACACCTTCTAGAGACAAGGCCTCACAGCAGTCCGAGTCACGTCGCACCGGGTGGCCGCGATCGCTAGCTGAATGGCTAATTTTTGGGGCACAGCCTACTGCCTCGTAGCGGCCACCCAGTCAGCTAGCGATCCTGGCCTCTCGGTGTGACGCGACACGGACTGTAGTGAGGCCTTGTCAACAGGAGGGGATGGCTGACCAGCATAGGCCCTGCTCCTCTGTTACGTCAAGAGTGCGCCAGACCATTGCAGTTTGAAATTATTTTTCACTAGTATCCTGGAGTGCATTAACTTAGGCTTCAACTGAAACTATGAACATTATTTTGATGGGACGTAAGGGTTTAACGTCTCGTCGACAGTGTGGTCATTAGAGACGGAGCTCAGAGTCTGATGTTGGGAAGGATGGGGAAGGAAACTGGTCATTCTCCCACCATTTGACTGGAGTGATATAGGTAAGTGACGGAAAATCTGGATGCCCAGAGATGGATTTGAGACACTGTCCTCCCACGGTGCCACATCGGTCGGTCCTCTAACGGGGGGTGGAGGAGGGGGCGTGTATCCCGGGTACCACAGGGAGGAACAGGGAGAGGGAAAGGAAGAGGAAGGTGGTTGGAGATCTGGAGTGCAAAACGGGTAAGGCAGGGGAGGCAGTAGCCATTGTGTCCACTAGATGGAAATGCTAGTATTTTTTTGGCCTCAATACATGACAGGTACACAATAGATTTTATAATCCTGAATCTTTTTTCCGTATTTATAAACCAGTGTAAGCCTTGTGAACGAGTATTGTTCAATACAATTAACACACTTGGACAGGGCTTCAAAAGGAGTAACTTTACGTTGTGGTCGTCCACTGTTGCCACAATATGTTTGTATATAACGTTAAGAAAGAAGACATGTCCCTAAAATGCACACATCTAAAGTACCGCAGGGGTAATGGTACATTTGGATTTACATCCAAACTGTAAATCGTTACTTTGGGCAGAACATTCCCGTTGAAAGCAAGATAAAGGCACTTGTTTGAGTCCTTTTCAACAAAAATAATCCTATTAGTTTTGATTCTTTACACATATTTATTATATCTTTATATAAATGTTAATAAGTCTCATAAATAAGTTTTTGCGATGACCTTTCCTGTGAAGTATCGATTGTCTGTGATAACATCTTTGTAAATCTTAACATCTTTGAAAACATGTGTACTACATTCAGTTGTCACCTGATGATGGCCTAAGAAGCCGAAAGCCGGTTTGTGACCAATAAAAAAGTTTTGCAGAACATCAGGAAGTTGTTCCTTTTTGATATTATTATCATGTTCTGTCAACTACCGACGGAAAAATCAATTAATTATTGATAAATGTACTCAGTCGTGACTGATACGAATGTAGTGGCTGTGAACTGTCAAGAATAGACGAGCTTTTCGGAAGCAGCAGAGCGGCAGGAGCGAGCGCCGGCTTTCTAGAGATTTTTCGCTTTCAGCCTTCAGCAGAAGTTGGGGGTCCTGCGGCCCAGTGGTCCGCGCAGCCGCCGTTGCATCACACCGCAGCCACAGCCAGCGCTTGCCTAACGCTCCACGTCTGCGTACATTACATTCACAGCTCGGCACGTCGTTAGGAAACGAGCACAAGGACTGCGGAGGAACAAACAATGCATTTTTAACGAAACCTGCATTACACAGACTCAATGGGAATTTAGCTCCTCTTCTCCTGAATGCGAGTTTTTTGTTTTCATCGTGCTCTGTTTCACAACCAACTTTTACTGGGCAGTCTTATGTCGACTGTACAACATAGCAACGCGAGGACGATATCTAGCAGGCGCTGCAACACGTGCCAATTACAACAACAAATGTGACCGCGTCCACAGCCACCACTGAGAGCAGCAGCCTCTATGTCACAGGGCTTTCCAAACTGGGTGTCGCGACACCCTGAGGTGTCGCATAGCAGTATCAAGGGTGTCCGCGAGACCAAAATTTAGACTAAAAAAAAACTTGTCATAAAATAACACAAAATATCTTCCTCTTCATACTACCCTGAAGACTTGCCTGCAGCTAATCATCTTTCTCTTCATTCAGTGCACCACAGATCACGTATTAAAGGAAAGATCGGTGCACATTAACTGCGTGCTCGGCCGCTACGCGGCAGCTCTGCTTCAGAAGCAGTGGACACTCAGGGTTCGTTCCAGCAGCTGCCAGTTGCCAGATTCCAGCAAACAGCGCATATGCAGAGCTGCTGCTGATACTCGATAACAGCTCTTCCCATGCGCAGTTTGCTGGAACTGGCAGCTGCTTAAGGATGGGGAAGGAAATTGGCCGTGTCCTTTGAAAGGAACCATCCCGGCATTTTCCTGGAGTGATTTAGCGAAATCACGGAAAACCTAAATCTGGATGACCGGAAGTGAATTTGAACCACCATCCTTCCGAACGCGAGTCCAGTGTGTTACCATTGCGCCACCTCACTCGCTTAACTGACGCGGCCTTCAACCACTGCAGCCAACATTTCGCAGCACGGCGCTCGCTAACTACCCTTTCTCATTATTTCTTTCAAAGGCGTGCTTTGGGATTGTGTTTTGTCTTTTTGTTTGCTTTATATCCCGATTTAGACATGACTACCACGCTTCCCACACTAAATGCGCAACTGCCTGAAGCTCCAGCTGACGCTGATCTAATGCAGTTTCAGAACCAACAATTAAGCCAACCAGTGCCAGCGGCGCAGAAAATCACCGCGCGAACTGCAGCTGCTTCAACCGCGCCGCCTACGTCAGCACCAACCGCGGCCCAAACTGGAAACATACCAGCATTTAGAATATTCAAAGAGCAAGAAACAGACTTCATTGAGTGGTACACACAGTTCGAAGCGCATTGCGTCACGCGCGAAGTGCAAGATACTGTAAAACTCGTGGCAGGCTGAAATTGTTCCCGACTTCGTGTCCAGAGTTGCTTCTCCTTGATGAACTAATTAGTGCCCTTACTAGATACTATCACGTTCTGGTAGCGGCTGCTCACGTAAGTTTTCTCTCTTGCGTAAGAAGCCTGAACGGACACATCGTCACGAGACTTCTGTGCTTAACTAGACATTGCTGCCTTCAGTGTGTTTTTGACCTATACTGCATTATGCAGACACAATGAACTATTGTGAAGATGCAAGGGAGCGATCAAGAAATGTTTTACCCTTAGTCGTGTATATATTCCTCATATAAGACAACTTTTAAATATCTAACATCTCCATGATATATACATGAAGAATTTGATGGTCCCTTATGGCCTCAAAATTAGCTAAGCATATTATTTATGTAACTTTTTCTTAAACTTACCTCAAAAACTGCATTTAAAGCTATACATCACTATCTCTTTTTGTGTTTATAACATCAAATCATATTAAAATTCACGTATTTTGACAGTTCACAGCTGAGAATGTCATGTTTACTTGACATATGGAGCAAAGATCTTCAAGGAAAGGTATGCCAATTAAAAATGTAAATGATCTAAATTCATATTCTATGTAAATGAACTGAATTATTATTTAATGTAAAATGATGTACTTAAAGTATATTAATCTTGTAAATTAAATGAAATTGTTTTATCTTTGTCATAAACTTTATGTTCATCATAAAAGAAAATGTATAGTAATATTAGTTGTTGCTAACATAAAATGCTAATACTTTAATAATATAATGAATAAGAATACTATTTTAATTCTTTCTTTTTTGTATTAAACAATTTTATTTAAATTAATAATGGATATAATCATAAGTTCACTTGTTCTAATTGATCACATGACAGACTGTCATTTGTCACAGTATATATAAGCTGGTGCACAGGCAGTGCAAGTAGTTATGTTGAATTCTGTTTAGTGCTTTGAGTTCTGGTTTGAAACTGTTACCAGCATAGAAGTTTCTAGTTGTTATGAGTTGGTGTAAGTCTATTTTATGACTTGTAATCTGGCATGGATTGAGATTTGTAACAATAACATTAATTTTGGTTGTGAAACTTGAAGGCAATAAAATTGAAAGTGCAATATTCTTGGACTATTTTGGAGCCTGAATCGCTTTTTCAAAGTGAATTTCACAATGAACTTTAAAACAGGAAGAATTCAGGACAACATGGTTTTGCAAAAGATAAGTTCCAACTCATGGCTTTGCAAAAGATAAGTTCCAATTAACACAAATTCTCCTATGCTTTGAAAATATGTTTTAATTGGACAGTAGAAAGTGTTTCATTACAGTGTGATGTCATTACATACAATATACCGGACAGACGCAATTGCGAGTAGATTCTCAAACATTCAGATGCTACTTTTCAACATGTATTGCAAATTAATGAACATCAGGATTTGTGGAGAACTTTGAGGCAGCTGCTGTTTGCAGTAGTAAACCTGACCAGCCTAGTGGCCGGCCGGCATGCCATGCACAGCCAACAGCTGCCAAACCGCGTGTGAAATCTTGCCCCCGTTGCTTTTTCCAAGCATAAGAGACAGTTTCCCGTCGCGGAATATAACTTGTTTTTCTTGTGGGAAGTCCGGAAATGTATTATCTGTGTTTTCAGCAGACCCGGAACTAACGCCGCTCTCTCGCGTAGACCCCGAGCAACCGCTCTTTCTGTGCGGACCGCTTTTTCAAAGCCGAAGGCCGCGCCTAGTGAATTACGCGGACAGGATGTGCCTTAGTCTCTTGCCAGCTGATGGCAATCAATATAATAACCTGTGTGCGACAGACATTGCTGTAAGATGAGTGCGTCTTCAATTACTTTGCTCAATCTCGTCACTTACGAACTGTTAGACTCACCACAATTGACAAAATCTAGTACTGAATATAACGATGAAACCATTCCAGCCCTTGGAACATGTTGGTTGCCTGCCACATTCGAGTTTCACTAGGACAGTGCCGTCTAGAATTTTGCGTGCGTGAGACAGGGTATATTTTTGCTTTACAGTGTTATGATTTGTTTGGCCTTCGTATTTGTGACACTGTACTTCTGTTTCTGCTTTTGATCCAAAGGACAGTTTCTCAGTTGCTTCCTGAGTTTCCAGACTTTTATTCTGACAGCCTAGGCAAGACAAATTCGTAGCACGTGTAACACTGAAGGACAATGCGCAACCTACAACTTTTCTGGTGATGGTCCGTTCCCCATGCACTTAGAGACAAGGGCACACAAGAACTTAAAAGCATTACAGGTATATTCAGAAACTGACGACACCAAAGCGTCGTGTTGCCACATTGATGTGTAGGACAGTGAGATGCTAGTCTTTTCCCCTTGGTTATAGGCAGATTGCACAGGTGACAGTAGAGGACCCTGGCTTGAAACTTTTGCTGCATTATATCCGAAATTATATTTTTAAAAACACAATCTCGATCGCAAGAGAATTTTTTTATTGTTGTTAAGCCCCTTTTACACTATCCACTTCTTGCGAAAATCGACTACTCGAAGCGTGGACGGCTTTTCTGCCGTCGTGTAAATCAGGAGCCAACCACGGCGCGAGTGCCAGTATGACGTCAATAATCTTTCGATTGTGTGTAATATGAAGTTCTAAATTTTCGAGTGCGGTGAACACTGCGCATGCGCAGAAGCAGCGGCTGCATTGCCCAGCAGAAGACGCGAGGTATCTTTTTGTAAACAACGAAGGCACGTGGTAAGTAGCATAGAATGGAAGAAAAAATTAATGAGCCATCACTGCCATCTTTAATTCACGTCTTCCATCTAAATAGTACAAAGCATGTTGAGTGTTGATTACTTTTTATTTTTGTAGAAATGCAGTGGACGAAAGATAGCGTTAAGGCTCTTGTTTGGGCTTATGTAGATAAATAACATCATTTATATCACAATAAGGTAATTTTAACCGCCTCTAGTATTATTCGTGATCTTTGTATGTTACGGTGACTGCAGATACTCAATGGAAGCATCATATATTTTCTAGAATGCAAGGATAGAAATGCTCAAAGTAGTGGCAAACAAATTATGAGCAGTTTGCCCGAAAGTTACAGCTGAAGACTGAAAAACTAAATTTGGCACTCTGCGGTTACATTACGGCGCGAAGTTAAAAAAATCGGCAGATTGAAAATAGTGGGTGTTCTGCAGCCGATATTTACCATCCTAAAGTGCGGTGGTTTGAACATTAACGACAACAACGTTTCGTAACGCGAGCTGTTCATTCGTAGGAAGTTCCTAAAATCATCTGGGTCATCAGGTTGCAATTCGTTGAAGAGCATTCCGTATATCCCCCACCCCTTCTCATCGTCTTTGGAACCACGATCGCATCCAAACGCTTCCCTTCCTGCCTCTACACTCTTTCTTTTTGCCTTCCTGAAAAGCGGCGGCGATTACTACCGTGTCAGCAGCCAGTACCACAAGATTTTCATCCATTTCGCTGCGTTGGATAAAACGTTGTGATTAAAATACAAATCAGCACACTAAGTAATACGACAACTACAGCGCAAAAACCGCACAGCACGATCGTGTAAACGCAAACGATCACGCAAAACAAATGAAACACGGGACCACCAGAGGCGCTGTAGTCGAGCCACTCGGTTCGAGTAGTCAACCGAGACAAGAAAGTCGCTCGTGTAAAAGGGGCTTTAGGCCACCGGTTTCAGTCTGCTTGTGTGACCATTTTCAGGCCGACCATGGCAGTCGATTGTCGGCCGGTCAGGAACCATTGGCCTTGGAAACCGGTTGTCTAACAACAATAAAAAAATCTCTTCCTGTGTTTTTAAAAATTTAATTTCATTTACGATCGCTGTTTCTCCTGAAATGTTTTCTAAAATTGTATATCCGGGATTATTGGCCGCGTTCTCTGAAACATTCCAAATTCTTTTGTGCACCGCTACTTTGCTCGACGACTTTGCCTCTCCATCCAGTACGGCGTGATTTTAGTGTAAAATGACAGTGGCTTATTCCAAAAGTGTTTCAAAAAGACGTGTTGCGATTGCTCAATCAAGGACTGGGGGAATAGTGCGCACTAAACAGCGCATCGACATTGTACTTGGCCTGTCATAGACGCCCACATTGAACAGATTGCGTCACTGTGTCATGCTTGTGTAGACAGGCCTTATCGCCACAAAAATTCTCAGACTGGTCGAAGACTCAGTCTCCGTGGCATCGAGTTCATATTCATTTCGCGGGACCATTTTTAAACACTCGTTAACTTACTGTGGTAAACTCTCAGCAACTATCCGTTTACGGTAACCATGTCTTCGACTATGTCTTATAGCATTCAGGCTTTGCAATATCTCTCCTCTCCTTTTTTGCGCTTCAGAAGGCCTGCCTGAAGTGCTGGTTTCTGACATTGGACCACAGTTTACTGCTAGGGAGTTTGAACACTTTTGTACAGCAAATGGCATCACTCATCTCAATTATCTGCCGTTTCATCCGCAATCCAACGGAGTAGCTGAACATTTTGTACGAAGATTTATGCAACAATGTCATTCCTGCGTGCCTTCCACACACGGGAGAAATTTCTGCTGCTGTTCCCGTCGACGTAGCGCTCTCAACCGCAACAACGGTCCGTCGCCCGCAGAGCTTCTACCCCGTGAAATGCTCCTGTTGCTGTACCCGCCGCCCTGTACGGCATCTTCTACAACCGTACGTATCGATAGGTGCCAAATGATCCTGTACTTTACAGAGTTATTGTCCACTCCATGCGCTGCCGGGAACGCGGTACTTTTGTTCGACATTCGAGTTTCTTATTCAACGTCCGTCCGAGGTTTTTGTTTGTTTTTTGTGGTTTCAGGGCGCACAACTGCTAAGGTCATTAGCACCCGAATCAAAACTGAGATATACCGAAGGATAATAAGACTATATGAAAAAAGCTAAAAACATACGGGAAAGTACAACAGAAGGAAGAGCTAAATGTCCTTTAACAAATTGGTCAAGTTGATAAAATTCAAGACTCTAGCAGCAGCTCTTGCATCATCAGCTAAAATTTCTCCCAGTGTATCCGGTAGATTCAGTGCAATCCAAACAGGAGTAAAATTTGGACAAGTCAATAGAACATGGCGCACCGTCAGCGGGTGACCACAGGAACACGACGGTGCGGGGTCACCAGTTAGCAAGTGGCGGTGGCTGAACCGGCAATGTCCGATCCTCAACCGGGCCAAGATGACCTCTACTAGTCGCGAGCGGCGTGAGGTGGTCCTCCAAGCCACCGAGAGCGATTTAATGGTTCGAAGCTCATTATTTGTAAGCGAGGACCACACATTATGCCACGACGATGTAAGGCGACGGGGAAGAGCCCCTCGAATATCATTCGATGGGACACAGTACGTAGCTGTCCGAGGTAGGAGAGTTGCAGCCTTGGCCGCGGCATCAGCAGTCTCGTTACCATGCACGCCTGCGTGGCCAGGGTACCCACAAGAGGTGAACGCGAGGGCCGTCGGCAGCTAATAATTGAAGGGAGCGGTTGATTCGTTGACAACAGGATGGGTCGAAAAGGGGTCTCTCAGACTCTGGATGGCGCTCAGGGAGTCAGAGCAGATGATATAGGAAGGAGAACGGTGTCGGCGGATTACAGTACAGCCTGATAGAGGTCCGAGTTGCTGCACTGTCGTCAAAATCAAAAACGTGCTTCTCTATTGCGAAATTCTTCCGCAGAATTTTTGCTGACAGACGTGTGGCGGCCGCTGCCTGGTGCCAGCTCAGCGGCACGGGCGGCAGAAGCGCTGGAGCTGGATGCGTCGCCGCTGCCTCCCTCGCGGACATCAGGGCGCCACAGCAGCTCAACTTCCCTCGCCGCAGTCGGCACCACCTTCGTCGACTTCGCTGGTATCGCAGTTCGTGAGGCCGATTCGTAATCTGACGTGCGTTCTGCCTCGTGTTATCAGGCCTATGTTCTCCTCGGAGCTCTGGACGGATGGTGGAACGCGGCCGTGAGGACCAGCTTCCTGCCGCCCTCCCCAGTGCCGTAATAACGCTCAAAACACAATGGCGCGGCACTTTGGGGGAGGCGTGTGCAGTCTTATCGTATCGACTGTACACCGACCAGCACAGCAACTAAAGCTCTGTATAGGGAAAGTATGGCCATCCTTTTCCGCGCAGCTTGCCGCCGTTTGCAGCTCGTGATTGACTGAAATCGAGGCACGTGGTTCTTTTCGCCATCTTGGTCCTATACGTTGCTTGGCTGCCATGAGAAGTGAATATTCGTATGTTTGGGTTTGAATAATGCCACTGTGTTGTACTTTTCGGTGTTCTTAAGAAACGAAGAAGGGAGGAAAAATTATAGTACTTCCATTAGATATCAGAAATGCAGAAAGATGAACAGTCTGACTGATGAAAGTCAGAAGAAAATTCCTTCAATGTCGTGAGGTTAAGTTATTCACGCGTCGTTGGTTTTATCTCCAGGTAGCTGCCGAAAACACACAAAGTTTGGACATATTTGTGACTGATCTAGATTCTCGTTTAGATATGAAAGTTATATATACTACCCGAAGCAAGCTTTTCTCGATCATTTTCATGTGTTAAGTGTATCATTACAGGAAACAAAGATAAATATTAGATGTTGAAATGCAATTGGCGTTGTAAAGGCACCTTTGATTTCTCTTTTTGCTGAAAGTCATGTAGTGGGTATCCCCTTCTCATTTTTCGTAGTTCATGTAAGGTATAAGGGCACAATACGCAAGAAAATACCCATAAATCCATAATCTCAATTGCTCTCTTAATCTTAATGCTCCGATGACGACATGTTCGCGGTCTATTCGAATGTTTGTCTATGGTACAGGTCAATCTGAATACATAGGCGAACTCTTTAAATCTGGAGCCACAACCATACAGTTTTCTTAAAATCGGGCGATAAGTATTTCGTAAAGCCGCCAGGTCCGCATGGACAGAACTACGCGAAGTTCCCGCATCTGTCCGTCGGATACAACACCGTGTATCTCGAGAATGAAAAGAGTTATCGTTCTGCTCTCAGCCTTAAATAAAATTTCGATATCTTACCTACATTTCGTCCGCAGCATTGTATGTGCTAAAATCAACCATACGAAAATTCTACGCAATGCGATTTGTCCTCTGCAAACTATTCAAAATTTTGCACAGTAGTTTACTTAATTTGACATAGCACGGAAACTATAAGTAATAATGAAGGAAACATATCATTATCGAGCGAATATATCACACTATAACATATAAAAAAAAATTTTTTTTCCATTGAATAGTTTTCTCAAAATCGGTTGATAAGTATTATTAAGCGCTGGTAACGTTGTACCGTTCGGTGCGTAAGAAGCAGCGGAATAGGCCCAGCATGGCTGCCGCTGGCAGGCTGGCCATACTTTCCCTATACAGAGCTTTAACAGCAACGTAAGAACAATGTATAGCTGGCACCGCAATACGCGCCAATTACAATACTCGCGGGCACACACCACGGAGAGCAGTCATCTCTCTGATACGGATACAAACTTGCTGGTCGGCACCGGTCAGTCACCGGACTCAACAGCAACAGTCAGAAGAATCTAGACTCGCTTAGTTTATGTTTTGTTAGCCGTATTCATATTCTACCCTGCTTCAGGCGTGAAGCAAGTTAAGTATTTCTATTTGTTCTGGGAATAAATTATTCTGATTATCATCATCAGCATACTTATATGTGTGCCAGCTACACTTACATCCCGCAGTAGTCGATGAAACATATGACGACGAGAATATACAATATAAATTACATTCCTTAACAATCGGAAACGTTAAGAGCAGGATGCGAAATTTACGGTCGCCAGTTCGCCATTGGCGACTTAAAATTGACAGCTGGCGATCTGGGCTTACAAATAAATTTTATTTCTTTGTAATCACAACTAAATAAAGAAAAGTGTGAAGTAATACACATGACCACTAAAAGAAATCAGCTGAACTTCAATTACGCGATAAATCAATCAAACCTTAAGGTCGTAAATTCTACCAAATACGTAGGAGTTACAATTACGAACAACAGACTGGAGAGAACACACAGAAAATATTGTGGGGAAGGCGAACCAAAGGTTACCTTTCATTGGCAGAACGCTTCGAAGATGCACCAGCTCCACCAAAGAGACTGCCTACATTACACTTATACGTCCTCTCCTGGAGTACTGTTGCCCCTTGTGAGACCCTCACCAGGTGGGACTGACGGAAGATATTGATAAGGTTCAGAAAAGGGCAGCTTTATCACGTTACGGGGGGGGGTAGCGTCACGGAAATGGTGCACTAATTGGGGTGGAAATCATTAAAAGAAAGACGTAATTCATTGCGGCGTGATCTGTTTGCAAAGTTTCAAACACCGACTTTTACTTCTGAATGTGAAAATATTTTGCTAGCACCCACCTACTTACGGAGACATGACCATCCCAATATAATAAGAGAAATCAGATCGAAAACGGAACGATTTAGGTGTTCTTTCTTCCCGCGCGCGATTAGAGAATGGAACGGTAGAGAAAAGTTACGGAAGTGGTTAATGAACCCTCTGCCAGGCACTTAAATGTGATTTGCAGAGTATATGTGTAGATGTAGAGCTGGGTTCAGAATTGTACAAGCCTGAATAGGTAAGCGGTAATTTTACTCATGAATAATGCAGACCTTCATTTACAGGTAGTTATTAATATCCTTCTTCAGTATTAGTGCAAATATTAAACGCCAGTTCTGTTTTGACATCACGGTTATGGTACCTTCTCCATACACTTCAGGTTTGTTGAGGTAGCTGTCAGCGGTTTCACGTACATATGCAGAGATGAAATTGTGTATAAGCGCCTTCTCCTGCTCCCTTATTCCTGTATAAGCTATGACAACAAGCAACCAGACTAGCAGACTTAACTCGGAATTTTTTTTGGCGATTACAAGCTGCCAGATACGCGAATGAGCAGAGCTGTTCGCGTTGGAGTAGGGTTAGTCTCACGTGTTTCGTGTTTTTATTTGAGGCGGGTTCTTAAAAGTCTTGAAAGCTGTTTCATATTTATGATTCATAGTCAGTTTTAAGGTAAGTATTTTATTTAATCCTACAAAACACATTTACTCATCGTCAGCTGATGCATCCGCGAGTATTCAACCGGAAATGGGGCGAAAAAGGTATTAGCAGAGCAAGCACCAAATACTAAATACTGAAGGCAGCGTACGGGACTTGGCTGAAGACACATACACTGGAGGATTTGCTGGTACTGTCTGTAAACAGACCACCTCTGTCTGAGTTTCTCTCAAAGCCGCCATTGATAAGTGGTACTTCTCCGCAGAAACACAACGCTACACAAAAATAATAAACTGTTAGACCGCTATACTATGGTACTTGTATGTATTTTTCTATTAAACAATTTGATATGGTATTACGTATAAAGATATTGTTCGAACAGCGGCAGGGGAGGAAGGGGAATTAATTCATATTCAGATAAAGGGGTTTTGGCCACCAAAGTTGTTGGAATCCCTGGCGACTTCAGAACTGAAATTTCGCACCCTCGTTTAGAGCGAGGTTCTCAATAACTTGAAAAGTAGCACAAAATTAAGTTTCTGGATTCTGCTTAGTATTTACTCGGCTATAGTACCCCACCCCCTATAGTAACCATCTCAATTTTAGGGCAAAATACGAAATTTAGAAAACCTTAACAAAAACTGAATCTGTTACGCCAAATTCGGCAACATTACCTGGAGCAGTAGTATTTTGACGACGAAAACAATATCTGACGACCCCCCCCCTGTCATTCTCTATTCAGAATCGCTAGACTTTCATTTCCCAGCATTTAGTGCTGAATTCAGATTTATCTTGAGATTAACATACGAACATGAGTACCGGCAATAGGAGAATTAGCTAGGAGGACGTCGTCATCAGGAAAGACAATACTGGCATTCTACGGATCGAAGCGTGGAATGTTAGATCAGAATGTTCAAATGTCTGTAAATCTATCGGATCAAATTGCGTGGTCATCAGTCCGTAGCTTACAAACTACATAAACCTAGGTAAACTAACCTAAAAACAAACACACACACCCATGCCCCAGAGACGACTCGAACCTCCACGGCGAGCAACCGCGCGCTCCGCAGCGAGACGCTTTAGACCGCTCGGCTACTCCACCGCGGCAATGTTAGATCCCTTAATCGGGTAGGGAAGTTAGAAAATTTGAAAAGGGAAATGCATAGGCTGAAGTTAGATATAGTGGGTATTAGTGAAGTTCGGTGGCAGGATGAACAGGATTTCTGGTCAGATGAGTACAGGATCATAAATACAAAATCAGTTGGGGGTATCACAGGAGTAGGTCTGATAATGAGTAAGAAAATAGTAATGCTTGTAAATTACTATGAGCAACACAGTGATCGCATTATCGTAGTCAAGATAGATACGAAGCAAACACCGACACCAGTAGTACAGGTTTATATGCCAACTAGCTCTGCCGATGATGAGGAGATCTAAGAAATATATGAGGAGCTAAAGGAAATTATTCAGACAATTAAGGGAGAGGAAAACTTAATTGTGATAGGAGACTGGAATTCGGTAGTAGGAAAAGGAAGAGAAGGAAAAATAGTAGGTGAATATGGACTGGGCAGAAGGAATGAAAGAGGGAGTCGCCTGGTAGAATTTTGCACGGAACATGATTTAATCATAACAAGCACCTGGTTTAAGAATCACGAAAGAAGGTTGTATACGTCGAAGAGACCAGGATAAACCGAAAGGTATCAGATTTTATAATGGTAAAACACAGATTCCTGAACCAGGTTTTAAACTGTAAAACATACCTAGGGGCAGATATAGACACTGACCATAAGTTATTGGTCATGAACTGTAGGCTGACCTGAAAAAACTGCAGAAAGGTAGGAAAATAAGGAGATGGGACTTAGATAACTTGAGGGAACCTGAAGTTCTTAAGAATTTCAGAGGGAGCTTTAGGCAAAAATTGACAAACTGGGGGAAATAAAACAGCAGACGAGGAATGGGTACATTGAGAGAGATGAAATAGTGAAGGGAGCAGAGAACAAAATAGAAAGGCAAGACCTACAAAAAACCATTGGATGTCACAGGAAATACTAAATTTACCTGATGAAAGGAGAAAATATAAAAATGTAGTATACGAAACAGGCAAAATGGAGTACAGACGACTAAGAAATGAGATTGACAGGAAGTGCAAAATGGCTAAGCAGGAGTGGCTAGAAGGCAAATGCAAGGATGTAGAAGAATGTATAAATAGGGGAAAAATAGATACAGCCTACAGGAAAATAAAAGAAACATTTGGGGACAAGAAAAATAATTCTACGAATATCAATAACTAAGATGGAAAACCAGTTCTCAGCAAGGAAGGAAAGCTGAAAGGTGGTAAGAGTACATAGATGAGCTCTACAACGGAAAATAACTTACAATTTTTTTTTTTTTTTTTTTTTTTTTGTGGTTTTAGGGCGCACAACTTCTATGGTCATTAGCGCCCAGTCAAAAACAGATTCGCTATGGCCTCAAAAAAAAAATGGGGACTGTCAGAACATCCAGAAGAGGCTAAAAACGAAAGATAAAAGACAATTAAAAGGGTTAAATATCATTGGATAGGTTGGCCAAGTTGATAAAACGCAAAACTCGAGCAGCTGCTCGTGTGTCATTAGCTAAAATTTCCTCCAGAGTAGACGGAAAGTGAAGGGCTACACGGAGATGATTAAAATTAACACAAGTCAGTAAAACATGTCGCACTGTCATCAGTTCACCGCAGGAGCACAGCGGTGCAGGATCGGCGGTTAGCAAATGACGGTGGCTGAAACGGCAGTGACCGATCCGCAACCGGGCCAGAATGACCTCCTCCCGCCGAGAGGGGCGTGAGGAGGTCCTCCAAGCGGTCGGGATCGTTTTGACATTTCGCAATTTATTGTTGTATAGTGAAAGCCACACACTGTGCCATTGCGACACGATACTCCGGCGGAGAGCCCGTTGAACATCGTCCGATGGGACGCAAAAGGTAGCCATGCGAGGCAAAAGAGCCGCTGCCTTGGCTGCTATGTCGGCGGCCTCATTCCCGGGCACACCCACATGGCCAGGGACCCACAGGAAGGAAACATGACAGCTGTCATCTGCTAACAACCGGAGGGAGCGTTGGATCTGATATACGAGAGGATGGTTCGAGAGACGGTCCTTAAGACTCTGCAGGGCACTAAGGGAGTCCGAACATATGGCATAGAAAGGTTGGCGGTGGCGGCAGGTATACAAAACGGCCTGGTGGAGGGCGAAAAGCTCAGCCGTGAAGTTCGAGCACCGGTCAGGGAGCTTGTATTGGAAACGGTTGTCCCCGACGACGAAGGCAGATCCGACACCGGCAGTGCTCTTGGAACCATCAGTGTAAATAAATACGGCATTATCGAACCGCGAACGGAGTTCGACAAGCCTCGAGCGGTATACCAAATCCGAAGTGCTCTCCTTGGGGAGCGAACTAAGTTCAAGTTGTGTGTGAACCTGGGCCTGATGCCACGATGGCAATGGGCTTTCGCTCAACCGAAGGGTGGAAGGAAGGGTAAAATCGAGCCGCTGTAGCAGGCGGCGAAACCGAACTCCCGGTGGAAGCAAGGCAATCGCAGACAACTGATATTGGCGATCGAGTGAGTCGTCAAAAAATAATCTGTAAGATGGATGGTTGGGCATCGACCGTAGGCGGCATGCGTACCGACACAAGAGTATGTCACGTCGAGTGATCAAGGGTAATACAGCAGCCTCGGCATACAGACTCTCAACAGGGCTGGTATAAAATGCAGCGGTCGCAAGACGTAAACCCCGATGGTGGATAGAGTTGAGACGGCGGAGAATCGACGGCCGTGCTGAAGAGTATACAAGGCTTCCGTAGTCGAGCTTCGACTGAACAATGGCCTGGTAAAGGTGAAGCAGGACGGTACGATCCGCTCCCCATGACGTGCCACTGAGGACACGAAGAACGTTAAGGGATCGGGCACAACGGGCAGCCAGGTAGGACACGTGTGTGGACCAGCAAAGTTTCCGATCCAACATGAGTCCCAAGAATTTCGTAGTCTCCACGAAAGGGAGAGCAACAGGGCCGAGACGTAGAGAAGGTGGAAGAAATTCCTTGTATCTCCAGAAATTGATACACACAGTTTTCTCAGTGGAGAATCGGAAGCCGTTTGCGATGCTCCATGAATATAGACGGTCAAGACAGCGTTGGAGAGAACGCTCCAAGAGACACGTCCGCTGGGCGCTACAATAAATTGCGAAATCGTCAACAAAAAGAGATCCGGAGACGTCGGCTGAAAGGCAATCTACGATCGGATTGATTGCAATGGCAAAGAGAGCCACACTCAAGACGGAGCCCTGTGGTACCCCATTCTCCTGGCAAAAGGTATCTGACAAAACAGAGCCCACCCGTACCCGGAACTTGCGATCCGCCAAAAACGCTTGAATGAAAAGAGGAAGGCGGCCCCGAAGGCCCCATGTGTGCAATGTGCGGAGAATGCCCGCTCTCCAACAGGTATCGTATGCCTTCTCCAAGTCGAAGAACACTGCTACTGTTTGACGCTTCTTTAGAAAGTTGTTCATAATGAAGGTCGACAACGTAACGAGGTGATCAGCAGCAGAGCGGTGTCGACGAAAACCGCATTGGATATTAGTCAGGAGGCGGCGAGATTCGAGGAGCCAGACCAACCGAGCGTTAACCATGCGTTCCATCACCTTACAGACGCAGCTCGTCAGGGAAATGGGGCGATAACTGGAAGGAAGGTGTTTGTCCTTGCCTGGTTTGGGGATGGGGACAACAATGGCTTCACGCCAACTTGTGGGAACATGACCTTCAGTCCATATGCGATTGTAGGTGCTAAGAAGAAAGCACTTGCTCGCAGGAGAGAGGTTCTTCAGCATCTCAATATGAATGGAATCGGGCCCGGGAGCAGAAGACCGGGACAGGGCGAGAGCATGGTCTAGCTCCTGCATGGTGAAGGCGACGTTATAATTTTCACGGTTAAAAGAGCGGAAAGAAGGCGGCCGTGCCTCCTCTACCTGTTTGCGAGGGAGAAAGGCAGGGTGGTAATGGGCAGAGCTCGAAACCTCCGCAAAGAAACGACCCAATGCGTTTGAAAGATCAGCGGGGTCCACGAGGACTGCGTTCTCTATGGTCAGGCCAGGAATCGGGGAATGGACCTTGATGCCGGACAAACGGAGGAGGCCACCCCAGACAACAGTGGAGGGAGTGAAACGGTTAAAAGAACTAGTAAAAGCAGTCCAGCAAGCTTTCTTGCTGTCGTTTATGATACGACGGCACTGCGCTCTCATACGTTTGTAATTGATGCAATTCTCCAAAGTTGGGTGGCGGCGGAAGGTGCGTAAAGCACGGCGCCGGGCTTGAAGCGCGTCGCGGCAGGCTGCAGTCCACCAAGGGACCTGGACACGACGTGGAGAAGAGGAAGTACGAGGTATGGAACGTTCAGCAGCGGTGAGAATAACCTCTGTGAGGTAGTCGACCTGACTGTCACAGGTGGGAAAATCCCGATCGTGAAAAACAGCCATGGTAGAATAAATCCCCCAGTCGGCTTTAGAAATGTTCCAACCGGTGGGACGAGGAGATGGGGAATGATGCAGGAAGTGGATGATACAAGGGAAATGGTCACTTGAGTACGTGTCAGAAAGTGCATACCACTCAAACCGACCGGCAAGCTGAGGAGTGCATATTGCGAGGTCTATATGGGAGTAAGTGTGTGTTGTGTCGGAAAGGAAGGTCGGTGCACCGGTGTTGAGGCAGACAAGATCGAGGTGTTGGAGGAGGTCCACCAAAAGGGAGCCTCTCGGACAAGGTGCCGGAGAGCCCCATAGGGGGTGGTGGGCATTAAAGTCGCCTACCAATACGAAAGGTGAAGGGAGCTGGTCAACAAGGTGTAGCACATCCGCCCTAGTAAGGGCAGATGACGATGGCGAATAGATATTACAGAGGGAGAAGGTAAATGTGGATAAGGTGATGCGGACGGCAACTGCCTGTAGGTGAGTGTGCAAGGAAATGGGATGGAAATAGACATCGTCTCGAAGGAGCATCAGAACCCCTCCATGGGCTGGGACACCTGCCACGGGTGGCAGGTCGAACCGCACAGAGGTTTAGTGTGGAAAGTCTGCACGATCACGTGGACGCAACTTAGTTTCTTGAAGACAGACGATAAGCGGGCAGTGCAACCGAAGGAGTAGTTTTAACTCCTCCCGATTGGAACGAATGCCGCGAATGTTCCATTGAAGGAGTGCCATGATAAAAATGAAATAAGAAATAAGGATAAAAACCAACTAGCAAGCGGGGTCACCTCGACGGCCCCTGAGGACCGGATTTCGAGGGAGCACTGCTATCGCCATCTAGTGGCAAAGGGTCATGTTCCATTGGTTCGATCGACGCGTCTGCCACCTCCCGGAGTTGATCAGGAGGGGCAGCTTCCACCGCCGGTAGACGGCCGGGTGCCCGGCAAACGGAGCGTCCCGGTGAAACAGAAGACGGCCGAGTCCGGCAACTGTTGGATGGCGTGACCGACGAGTCACGCCGCGGCGGGGAAGGTGGGGGCTGTTCTTTTTTGGAAGCCTTCTTAGAAGCATGACGGGTTGAAGAAGCGGTTGACGATTGAGAAGTCGGAGTCTTGAGAAAATCTTCGCGGACGGGTTCCCTTTTTGAACTCCGGGCAGCAGATTTGGGTGCCCGGGATGTGTGTGAACTGGTCGACGAATTCAGTGTAGAACGGGTAGAAGGCATCGGAGAGGTGGAACGAGCAATTTTCGGGCTAGCCGATCTGACGACAGTGTCACTGAACGTTAAATCGCAAGTCTGAATGCCCACCTCCTTAGTTGGTCGAGGGGAGGCGAGGACCTGGCTGAAAGTACCTGATGGGAGTACTGCGGGCTTCCTACTAGCTAATAACTTCCGAGCGGCATAGGTCGAGACCTTCTCCTTCACGCGAATCTCATGGATGACCCGCTCTTCTTTATAAACGGGGCAGTCCCGTGAAGAAGCAGCATGGTCACCCATGCAATTAATGCAGCGAGGGGATGGAGGTAGAAATTCACCCTCATGAGCGTTTTTTTTTTTTTTTTGTGGTTTTAGGGCGCACAACTGCTGTGGTCATTAGCGCCCAACACTTCCCATAGTAAAAAAGAACCGGGGTTAGAAATTAAATGGCTTTCGCCATATTTGCACGATGTATAAAAAGTAAAACTCTGTTAACCGATTGCGGGTCATCAGCTAAAATGTCAGACAATTCAAATGGGAAACACAGATCATGACGGAGACGGTTAAAAAATGGACATTGCACTAAAAGATGGTTCACAGTAAAAGGTGCATCACAGTGCTCACATAAGGGAGCACGACCACCACGTAATAAATGCTGGTGGCTATAACGGCAGTGGCCAATACGAAGCCGGGCTAGAACAATCTCCTCTCGGCGGGAGGGTCGAGATGACGTTGACCAGAGATCAGGCACAGGTTTAATGGCTCGCAATTTGTTCCCTGACAGGGATGACCAATGTAGATACCAACGGGAGATAATACGCTGGGAGATACCAGCGCGAAGGTCATCAGAGCTGGTGGAAAAGGTAGATAGCCGAGGAAGGAGAACTGCTTCCTTGGCAGCCATATCCGCAGCCTCATTCCCCAACACTCCCACATGGCCAGGGACCCACAGAAACGTCACCGTAGTTCCGCTCGTTGAAAGAGAAGTAAGGCAATTGCGGATGCTTTGTACCAGGGGATGGGCCGGATATAGGATGCGAAGGCTCAACAAAGGCTCACAAAGTCCGAGCAAATGACAGTCTTACTGAGCGAGTGTCGCCGGACGTATTGTGTGGCTTGGTATAATGCATACAGCTCAGCTGTAAAAATGGAACTCCACTCAGGAAGACGATATTTAAAAGAGACGTTGCCAAGTACAAAAGCACACCCAACACCCTGGTCTGTCTTTGAGCCATCAGTGTAAATGAACAAATTGTCATCAAATTTAAACCGGAGTGCGTGAAATTCTCTCTGGTAGACGAAACGAGGTGTGGAGTCCTTTGGAAGAGAATGAAGATCAAAGTTAACACGGACTTCGGGGCTTCGCCACGGTGGAGAGGTGCTCTCTCCAGCCGAGAAGATAGCAGGCATTGTAACGCCAAGCTGGCCGAGTAGCGAACGCAAGCGTACTCCCGGTGGTAGCAGAGCAGACGGGCGCAGAGCGAAGAGACTGTCAAGTGAGTCGTTAAAAAAACTGCGTACGTCGGGTGTCCTCGCATGGACGACAAACGACTAGCGTAACGGCTAAGCAGGAGTTCCCGACGGTAAGAAAGGGGTAGTTCGGCGGCCTCGGCATAGAGGCTCTCAACGGGGCTAGTATAAAACGCTCCTGTCGCCAGACGGAGACCGTGGTGGTGGATTGTATTAAGGCGGCGCAGTATGGACGGTCGAGCCGAAGAATAAACGATGCTACCATAGTCCAGTTTGGACCGAACTATGGAGCGATACAGATGGAGGAGAGTAGACCTGTCAGCTCCCCACGAGGTGCCACTTAACACCCGCAGCACATTGAGAGAGCGGGTACAGCGAGCTGCCAAACGGGATACGTGGGGAGACCAACTTAACTTCCTGTCGAGAACAAGTCCCAAGAACGTCGTGGTATCCACAAATGGAAGTACTATGGGGCCCAGACGAAGGGACGGGGGAACGAACTCCTTCCGCCGCCAGAAGTTCATGCAGACTGTCTTGTCGGCTGAGAATCGAAAGCCAGTGTCCATACTCCACGCGTGGAGATTGTCTAGGCACCGCTGGAGGCGCCGCTCCAGGAGACCCGTTTGCTCAGAGCTGCTGTAGATCGCGAAGTCGTCAACAAATAGGGACGCCGACACTCCCAGTGGAAGGTGATCGGCTATAGAATTGATTGCCACTGCAAATAAAACAACGCTCAGGACCGAGCCCTGGGGGACTCCGTTCTCCTGATTAAAAGTGCTCGATAAAACCGAACCAACACGCACTTTAAAAACACGGTCTGTTAAAAATTCGCGGATAAAAATTGGCAGGCGACCCCGAAAACCCCATGTATGCAGAGTGCGGAGGATGCCCATCCTCCAGCAGGTGTCGTATGCCTTTTCCAGATCAAAGAACACCGCTACTGTCTGGCGCTTCCGTAAAAAGTTATTCATTACTGAGGTAGATAGGGCAACAAGATGATCCACCGCAGAACGGTGCTTGCGAAACCCACATTGGACATTAGACAGGAGATGTCGCGTTTCAAGCCACCATACCAGGCGCCCGTGAATCATGCGTTCCATCACCTTGCATATGCTACTGGTGAGGGAAATGGGGCGGTAGCTGGAAGGGAGACATTTGTCCTTCCCAGGCTTTGGTATGGGAATGACTATGGCTTCACGCCAGCGTTGCGGAAAGGTGCCTTCTATCCATATGCGGTTGTAAGTGGCCAGTAGGAAGTGCAAGCTCGTTGGTGAAAGGTGTTGCAGCATCGCCACGTGAATGCCATCTGGTCCTGGAGCGGAGGACCGCGAAGACGAGAGTGCGTGGTGAAGCTCTCGTACAGTAAACTCGGTATTGTAGCATTCACGGTTCTGAGAGGTAAAGGGCAATGGAGTCGCCTCCACCGTCCGTTTCCTAGCTAGGAAACCGTCAGTGTAATGTGAAGAGCTAGAGACCTCTGCAAAATGTCGACCCAGTGCGTTGGCTATTTGTGGAGGATCGACGACGGTGTCAGTTGCGACACACAGACCGGGAATTGGGGAATGAGCCATAGTGCCCGAAATTTTTCGAAGGTTACCCCAAATGATGGAGGAAGGGGTAGACCTATTAAAAGAGCTCGTGAATGAGCGCCAACTGGCGCGTTTACAGTCGCGAAAGAGGCGACGACAATAGGCCCGCAGCCGTTTGTATCGGATGCAGTTGTCGAGCGTGGGCCGTTGTTTGAAGATTCTAAGGGCACGTCGCCGTGCTCGCAGAGCGTCACGGCATTCCGCGGTCCACCACGGGACAAGGGGACGACGTGCGTGGGAAGTCTTGCAGGGGATGGAACATTCCGCGGCTGTCAGAATAACTGTGGTAATGTGTTCCACTTGGTCGTCTATACTAGGATAATGGTAAGTACCAAAATCCGCCAGTGACGTGTAGAGCTCCCAGTCCGCTTTCGTTAACTGCCAGCGGTGTGGATGCTCAAGGGTGTCAGGCATCATTAGGTGAATTACACACGGAAAATGATCGCTCGAATGTGTGTCTGAGAGAGCAGACCATTCAAGACGCCGTGCCAGCTGAGCAGTGCAGATAGCTAGATCTATATGGCTGAAAGTATTTGTGGTGTCTGAAAGATAAGTTGGTTCACCAGTGTTAAGGCAGATGAGCTGAAGGTGGTTCAGTATATCTGCCAGGAGGGAGCCCCGTGGACATGGTCGTGGGGAGCCCCAAAGGGGGTGGTGGGCATTGAAATCTCCCACCAACAAAAACGGACGCGGAAGCTGGTCAATAAGATCTAGGAGATCTGATCTAGTGACGGGAAAAGAGGAAGGAGCGTAAATATTGCACAGTGTGAAGACAAATCCAGGAAGGTATATCCGGACAGCAACAGCTTGTATTGGAGTACACAAAGGGACCGGTGTACTGTGTACGTCATCCCGAATAAGCAACATTACGCCCCCGTGGGCTGGAATTCCTGCCACTGGAGGAAGGTCAAAGCGAACGGTAGTGTAGCGTGGGAAAGTAATTCGAGTACCAGGGAGCAATTTTGTCTCCTGTAGAGAGAAGATGATTGGATGATATGTTCGCGTTAAAAGCTGCAGTTCTGTCCAATTCGACCGGATACCACGAATGTTCCATTGAAGAATATCCATAATGGGATAAAATGAGATGAAGGTGGACATCAGCCCGACGAAGGCGGCGGGCCACAGTGCGAATGTTCGCAACTGGTGGTGTCTGAGACAGGAGGGTCTTGCTCCATATTCTCAGAGGTTACCACAGCAGCTGCGTGTGGTCGGCAGCCCCATCTTTGGCTGATGCACCTGGAGAGACTATAGGCTTCCAGGGGATGCCATCGTCACATTGTGAGGTAGGAGGGGGGAGAGTTTTCCCCCTATTTGATTTCTTGGAGCCCTGGTGAAGCTCCTTGGTTGGCTCAGATGTTTTGGTAGGGGTGCGGAGGAAATCCTCGCGCGAATGCTCTTTCTTAGACTTTCGCGTCTCTATCTGTGGTTTCACAGCTGAAGATGAAGACTTGGAAGAGGTACTCACACTTTTCGTTGAACGTGACGCCGTTGTCGATGTAGACTGTTTGACAACTACTGTCGTAAACTGTAGGTCACAAGTCTGTGTGGCCATATCCCGTGTTGGTGGAGGCGTTGCAACTACAGTACTGTAGTTACCACGCGGCGGGGTCTTGGGCTTACGACTGGCGTACATCTTACGTGCAACTGGTATGGGAACCTTTTCCTTTACACGGATTTCCTGGATGGCTCGTTCATCGGCAAACACGGGACATTCCCGGGAGGAAGCAGCATGATTCCCGTTACAATTGATGCAATGAGGGGACGGTGGTGGACAAATCCCCTCATGGGCCTCTTTACCACAGGTGACACATATGACTGGGTTCTTGCAAGACTGGCTTGTGTGGTTAAATCGATGGCACTGATAACACCGAGTAGGGTTAGGGATATAAGGTCGTACTGTGATGACCTCATACCCTGCCTTGATCTTCGGCGGCAGAGCCACTCGGTCGAAGGTCAGAAACACTGTGCGAGTGGGCACTACAACATTGTTCTCTTTTTTTTGTCACCCTGTGTACTGCGACGACGCCTTGAGCTGCCAGATATTCTTTCAGTTCATCCTCAGTCAGACCGTCCAAACTGGCCGAGAAGACTACCCCTCGGGAATAATTGAGGGTCGGATGGAGCTCAACACGAACCGGGTAGCTGTGGAGCAGAGTAGCCTTAAGCAGCCGCTGTGCCTGGGAGCCACTTTCTGTTTCTAACAGTAGTGTTCCATTACGTAGGCGGTTGCAGGTCTTAACTGGGCCGGCAATGGCATCAACCCCTTTTTGAATAATAAATGGGTTCACCGACGAAAAGGATTGTCCTTCCTCAGTACGGGTCACCACAAGGAACTTTGATGTATGTAAATTTTTCTGTTCAGACACACTATTATCTAGTACATCAATTTCTAAAGGCTCTTTCCATTTTCTTTTTTTTAGAACCATCGCGGTTGTATCCCCCACGATTGCCAGTGTCTCCGATGGCACGCTCCTTCCTGCTGGGGGCCCCCAACGGAAGCACACCCGCCTTGGGTGATTGTTCACACCCCAGGTCACACCTCCCGATCTACAGACGGAGGGACCAATCGGCGAATCGGGAAGGTATCAGCGCAGGCAATCGCCCCTCCCCTGGCCTGGCCTTAACCAGGGGGTACGCACGCACCCTACATGCCAGCCCGGGGCTGGGACTTACGCATTACCCAGTCACCCATATGGGTGGCCTTCAAGTGCGTACAGGGAGGAGGAAGAGAGAAATAGTAGGAGGAGAAGCCTCAAACGCAGACGCGGAGGCAAAGAAAGAGGTGAAAGAAGACTGTAAAGCCAAAAGGGTCAGAACTTCGGTTCCCCGAAGGATGCACAGACTCGGTCCCCAAGAGAGGGGAAAAGGACAGTAGAAGAAGCGTCATGTAGCACGGAAAGGAAGGAGTGCTACAAAGGCTGGGGCCCCGTGCTCGCCACGCACGTACTCACCACAGAGCGGTGAGTCCCCTGAGGGGACCCTCATGAGCGTCCCTGCCACAGGTGGCGCACTTGGCTGCATTTGGCCAAGATTTACTGGTATGATTGTACCTTTGGCAATGGAAGCAGCGTGTAGGATTTGGTATGTACGGGCGGACGGAAATGACCTCGTAGCCCGCTTTCACTTTCGATGGCAGGTCAACCTTGTCAAAAGTCAAGAAGACAGTACGGGTTGGCACGAGTTCATTGTTAATCTTTTTCATCACGCGATGAACATCCGTGACTCCCTGATCGGACATATAGTTCAATATCTCCTCGTCCGATAACCCATCCAGTGATCTAGAAAACACTACCCCCCGCGAAGAGTTGAGGGTGCGGTGAGCCTCCACTTTCACAGGGAAAGTATGTACAAGGGTAGCTCGAAGTAACTTCTGCGCCTGGAATGCATTTTCTATTTCGAGCAACAAGGTCCCGTTGCGCTGCCTAGAGCAGGTCTTCAAGGGACCAGCGATCGCATCGACACCCTTCTGAATAATGAACGGATTTACTGCAGAAAAATCCTTATCGTCGGTACGTGATACCACCAGGAACCTAGGAATGTTTGGCAATGCTTTCTGTGGCTGAGAATCATGTTTCCGCTTATGGGTCAGGGTTATAGATGATGTGGAAGGTTTCATAGCGGAGGTGTCCCCCATGATTACCGGCGTCTCCGATGGCGCGCTCCTTCCTTGTGGGGGCCCTCACTGAGGGCGCACCCGCCTTAGGTGACTGTTCGCACCTCAGGTCACACCTCCCGATAACGGACGGAGGGACCAATTGGCATGTTCGGAAGGTATCAGCTCGGGTAATCACCCCTCCCTGGGCCCGGCCTTTACCGGGGGGTACGTACGTGCCCTACATGTCTACCCGGGGCGGGGAGTTACGCCTTACCCCGTCACCGGCTACGCAGAGCGTGGGTCGACCTTCAGACACGCACAGGGAGGAAAGAAAGGAGGAAGGAGAGAAAGGGATGAAGGAGGGAGAATCTCAAACGCCGAGGCGGAGATTAAAGGGTGAGTCAAGAACAAGGAGAAAGGAAAAATAGGAGAAGGCTGAAGAACAAGAAAGGAAGAGGACCAAGAAGAGAAGACAGGAAGCGAAAAAGAAACCTTTGACTGATGAAAAACGCCCGTCTCCGGGCGAAGGCACAAACCGGGGGGGGGGGGGGGGGGGGGAAGAGGGAAGCGGCCTGGGACGGAAGAAAGGTCGCTTCGGCTCGGGGCCCCGTGCGCGCCACACACGTACCCACAAAAGAGCTGTGGGCCCCCTGGGGGGAAGAGACAATGTTGTAGGAAGGGAAGAGGAAGTAAATGAAGATGAAATAGGAGATACTGAGAGATGAATTTGACAGCGCCAAGGAAGACCTAGGTCGGAACAAGGCCCCGGGAGTAGATGACATTCCCTCAGAGCTACTAAAGTCTATGGGAGAGCTAGCCATGACAAAACTGTTTCACCTGGCGTGTAAGATGTATGAGACAGGCAAAATACCCCCAGACTTTAAGAAAAATGTAATAATCCCCATTCCAAAGAAATCAGGTGCAGACAGGTGTGAAAATTATAGAACCGTCAGTTTGATAAGTCATGGTTGCAAAATTTTAACACGAATTATCTAAAGGAGAATGGAAAAGCTGGTAGAAGCTGACCTCGGGAAAGATCAGTTTGGATTCAGGAGGAACGTAGGAAAGCGTGAGGCAATACTCATTTTACGACTTATCTTAGAAGATAGATTAAGGAAAGGCAAATCTACATTTCTAGCTTTTGTAGGTTTGGAGAAAGCTTTTTACAATGGTGATTGGAATACGCTCTTTCAAATTCTGCAGGAGTAAAATATAGGGAACGGAAAGTTATTTACAACTTGTACAAAAACCAGACCGCAGTTACCAGAGTGGGAGGGCATGAAAGGGATGCAGAGGTTGCGAAGGGTGGAAGACAGGGTTGTAGCCTTTCCCCAATGTTATTCCATTTGTACATTGAGCAAGCTATAAAGGAAAGCAAGGAGAAATTTGGAGAAGCATTTAAAGTTTAAGGCGAAGAAATAAAAACTTTACGTTTTGTTGATGACATTTTAATTCTGTCAGAGACAGCAAAGAACCTGGAGGAGCAATTGAACGGAAATTGTGTACAAAAGAGCATATAGGGTGAACATTAACAAGAGCAAAACAAGAGTAATCGAATGCAGTCTTAGTAAATCAGGCGTTGCTGAAGGAATTAAATTAGGTAATGAATAAAGGTGGTAGGTGAGTTTTGTTACTTCGGCAGTAAAATAACTTATAATGGTCGCAGTACAGAGGATATAAAATGCAGAATTGGCAATGGCAAGAAAAGAGTTTTTTAAAAAGAGAAATTTGCTAACATCGAATATTAATCTAAGTGTAAGGAAGTCTCTTCTGAAGGTATGTGTGTGGAGTGTTGGCTTGTATGGAAGTGAAACATGGACGTTGAACAGTGCGGACGGGAAGAGAATAGAGGCTTTTGAAATGTAGTGCTACAGAAGAATGCTGAAGATTAGGCGGGTAGATCGCGTAACTAATGAGGAGGTACTGCGCAGAATTGGGGAGGGCATACCTTGACTAAAAGAAGGGATCGCTTGGTAGGACACATTCTTAGACATGAAGGAATCGTGAATTTAGCATTGGAGGGAAGTGTTTGGGGTAAAAACCGCAGAGGGAGACCAAGAGATGAATACAGTAAGCAGATCCAAACAGATGTAGGTTGCCGTTCGTATGAGGAAAAGAAAAGGCTTGCTCAGAATAGAGTATTGTGGAGAGCTGCATCAAACCAGTCTCCGGACTGAAGACCATAACAACAAAGCATTCTTTAAGAGCTGTTGAGTCGTTTATCGTCTAATAACATCCAAAGATGAAAAGCAACTGCAAAAACGATTTAGGTGAAACATCGGCAATTTTTGAAAATTGACATTACAGAGGGTATTGTTTTATGTGATGCGCTGTGTTTACCTCTATAATCATTCTGTACCAACAATATGCAATACTGAATTTACGAAGTTTGCTCCTATAGTAACTTCCCCAATCACAGGAGTAAAAAAAGGTGCGTACTAGAGCCAAGTAAATACGGCACTACTTCATATTCCGTCCGTTTACTGTTTCACTAAGACAACGACTTTATGTTATCAACTCCGACTGTACCTTAACTATACAAAAGAGAACTTCACAATCAATAGACGACAGCGTTAGTACTTGGTATGATACGGTTAATTTCATACAGGATGATTCCGTTATGACGTTACAAACTTTCAGATGGAAATGAGCGTATGGGATTGTTCGGCCGCCTTAGTGTCGCCTTAGTGTCGCGTGGGCGACTTACATGCCGATGATGATGATGGATGATTATTATTATTATTAGGACAACACACAACACCCAGTTCCCTACCGGAAATCGAACCCGGGCCTCCTGCGTGGTAATCAGCGACGCTACAGCTGAGCTACGGAGGCGGACACAAACTTTCAGATGTAATGGAGTATGGAAAATATAAGCGAAAATCGTTATAGCACCTCTGAGAATGGAATAAATGATGTGTGTTTATCAGAAACATAGTAGCCAGTCTCTTAGAAAATATGCCACTTGTACTTCCAACATAGAGCTCCCACCAAACCCTGGACTGACGAAGTACATTCGCCAAGTCTCTTCTATACTGAAATAACATTAATTGCAATGGAAACTTAAGGTGTGATCGATAATTACTACACAAATTTTAGTTGCTCATACCGATAATTACAGACGTTACCTTATAGGTAGTGGTGCACATCAACATATTTGCCCTGCAAGTCATATTTAAGTGCCAAGCAGAAGGTTTATCGAACCGCTTTCATAATGTATCTTCACGATTCCATTCTCAAATAGCACGTGAAAAAAAAAAGACCTAAATCTTTCAGTTTTCGATTTGATTTCTCTTATGATGTCTTTACGTAGGTGGGTGGGTGCATAAAGTTTGTTCGCATTTGGAAATAGTTGGTGAAAAATTTCACAAATAGGTCTCGCCGCAGCGAATGTCACTTTTCTTTTAATGATTTCCAGGCCTCCTTCAAAAATACGTCAGTTGATGAGACTTGTTAAGGATAATTTAGGCCTAAAAACACCGAGAGTACATAAAATACCTTGTGATTGTGGTCAATTGTACAGAGGAGAAACAGTGCGCACTATTGAACAGCGCTGTGTGGAACACGAAAGATGTTATCGTTTACGTTATCCCGAAAGTCAGCAATTGTGGAGGATGCACTTTAAAGCAGACATCGTATTGCGTTTGAGGAGACATCCAAAATTACAAGAACGAACAGTTTCTGGGATATTGTAATAAAAGAAGCGATTGAGATCAAAATAGCTGACAATACTCTTAACAGAGACGGCGACTTGCAGTTGAGCACAGCTAGGAACTCGGCGATCGGAAGGTTGAAGCAGGCGCGGCAGGCATGCGACCGAAACATTGCCTTTTACGGTCATGTCTCGAGCAGCACCAAAGACGTCATAGACAGCAGTGTAGCTACGTAAGGACGACAGCAGCAACCACTCGACAGTCAACCACTTGACAATGGCCGAAGGTATCTGCCGAAACGTCGTGGATAGTCAACCACATGACGCGGCTGGAAACCGGAGAAAATTTTATAACATAACTTGCCGCGAAACAATGCATTTTACAATGCTATTACTGTAGCGCAGACTAAGGATTTACGGTCTCGGAAACGTCAATGTATGTGCGCTATAACTAGTCTATGAACAGAGGCAATTATCCGAGGGTACTACGAAGTATTCTGCTGTAATTCTGTCCGTTATCGTGGTTTCGAATCTGCGGCCCTTAGTATGATCTCTGTGCGAGGTTATGGTAAACCTTTGGAAGACTTTCGTTCATACCTTTCGACTCGGTCGTTTCCCGACTACGGTCACTTATCGCATCATCCCTGAAACATTGTGTCATCATTATGAAATCACCCTGTATGAAGATGAACATGATTCACATACTTCTGATGTATCAGCTACAGAAATTCTCGTGTTGTTTTCATCGTACTAACTAACAAATTTCTTCTGACAGAACTAATCTCAACAACAGTAGACGAGAGGTTGATCTTCCTTCAGAGAAACTTTCCCAGTTAGCTGAACTGAAAAACATAAAAAAAGTAGCACGTTTAAACATTTATGTGGCACTCTGGCGATGACGAACACTGCCCGCAGTGCGAGAACGATGAGGGACGGCGTTATGCGTCATTTAAACAGGCTGCCTTAAAAGCCGAAACATACTTTAAAGTGAGATGAGAACCTTCCGCATCTCACACACAATGGTCATTGCGATACAATTCGGGAAATTCGGACTTACATGGAAACGGTTTGGCAATCGTTATTCCCAGGCACAAGGCACGAATGAAATGAGAATAGAGAAAAATTACCGTAACAGTGTATTTTCTGCACGCGTCCTGCAGTTGCTTAAAGAGAACAGATGTGGAAAATAAGACAATAGAAAAAAGAAACTTTACCTACTGTCTTCATTGCCGCTGTTTAACGCAATACGTTTTGTCGCCGAACGCCCATCAGCTATCGGTAGCATAGACAGGGAGTGTGAAGCGAGCTGTAACTGTGGACAGCTGTATGGAACCAGTGAATAGACCAAGTTCAACATGGTGCTAGTCACTAACATTGTTCTGAACGGGAACAGCTAAAGGGATACTTTCCATAAAGTACTACTGTATTTATAAGTAGTGCTCGAACCTCTTTCGTCTCACTTCCAAATGAGCCCAGTAGAAATCAACATATTCATACTAATGATATGATACAGAGCATCATGGCCCTAAACTAAATACTGACAGTTCGTAGTTATCTGTAGTTATATTTCATTATATAGTCAAAATGTACTGCTATATCCATAAGGGATAATCGAAAATCTTCAGTATTTTCCATGCATGTGTTTGTGATTATAATTGCATATTTTTATTGATCCGCATACTTGGTTAGGCCAACACTAAGACCACTAACGTGTGTGTGAATCAAACCCAAAAACTTTTCAGTGAGTTTCTCGCATCCAGCAGGCGACGTATCACTTATAGAGAGCTGTCAATTTTCTTCGTGTATGGAACTACAATAAACTGTCTGTAGAGAATAACAGACGTAACAAATACAGTTTAACGTATAAGAGACGGCAAAAATTACTCTTATCAACACTGAATTATCTCAAGTTTACTTATGCTGGAAATGTAATCGATCTTTATGTACCTTTAAAAGTCCTGTTGAACGGAACAAACAAGATATGGGATATGATGTGGATATATCTTAATGAGCCACGGTGGATTGGCCCGAGCGGTCTAAAGCACCATGCTGCGGAGCGCGCGGTTGCTCACCGTCGAGTGTTCGAGTCCTCCCTCGGGCATGGGTGTTTGTGTTGTCTTTAAGTATAAGTTAGTTTAAATAGTTTTTAAGCTTAGGGACGGATAACTACAGACGTTAAGTCCCATAAGATTTGCAAACATTTGATTTTTATCTTACTGAATTTTATTATCGAGAACAAAAACTTACACGCTACGAAAGAAACGACATTTTAGCCAAATATTGGTGCAACGAAGCATCAGTTGCAACGGAAAATTTCCTTTCAAGTCTACTGACCGTACTCTAACAAGGGGCACCTTCAGGTCTCGGAAATTCAGTTCTGGATTAAACGTTGCGGGTTACTGGCATACTTCAAGGGCGTCTACTCGCAGGAATCTTAAGGCGCAATATCTAGAACTTTCGGAGAAAAGGAGGCTCTCAAGTTTTAAGCGCAATTCATATGGATGTTGTATAGTAGTCAGACATGCTTATAACGTCTAGGCAAAATATCTCAGGTAGTAGAGTGCTTGACGGTCATGCAGAAGGCACAGGTTCGATCCTACCTGCAGTTACATTTTTTATCGTTTTACAATAACAATAACTTTTAAATAAAGTTAAGGACCTAAAGTAGTATTAATTAAATCATGAATAACTTTATAAAATGACAAACAGCTAATTAGATTTTCAATTTCAATATTTTCTTTTTTAAAAAGTCGAACATTGCAGAATGTATTTTAATTGGGGTGAATCAGAGTTATTACTATTGTCATTACAATTTCAAAATCTGGCAATATTGGATGCCGTGGAAATGTTATAAATATTTGTTGTAAATTCGAAGAATCTACTTCTTCATGGAAAAGTAGAGAATAGCTGTTGCATATTGTGCATCCAAACAGGCAGACTGCCAGAACGCCCGCGCTCAACTAATTGAGATATGGGCCTTGTCTGCTGCAGTACCAGTTCATTCCTGAGTTTCGCAGAGCCGCGGTGGAGTAGCCGAGCGGTCTAAAGCACCTCGCTGCGGAGCGCGCGGTTGCTCGCCGTGGAGGTTCGAGTCCTCCCTGGGGCATGGGTGTGTGTGTGTGTGTGTTTGTCCGTAGGTTAGTTTACCTAGGTTTAAGTAATTTGTAAGCTACGGACTGATGACCACGCAGTTTGGTCCGATAGATTTACAAACATTTGATTTGACTTTCGCAGAGACCGGAGCGTTCTGTACTGTGAATGTGAAAATATACTATCTGAATGTTTACAAAATTGAATTAAAAATGTCTGTCAATGAAGGCATAAAGTATGAGAAGCTTCATATTCGTTATACAGTGAAGTGTCGAAAGAGACGTTAGAAGATTCAGTCGTTTATTATGAAAGCGTGCTTGCTGCAGATAATTTGACTGCATCGGAACCTTCGACATTTTCTCCTGAAGCAATGTTGATAGGCGAAGAAATTTACGAACGTACTATGGACATGCTGGCTGAATAAATACTTGTGACTGATGAACTTACTCACGGAAATGAAAACTTTGAATAGGAACCCTTCGAAAAAGTGTAAAGCCAGAGCTTATCAGTTTAATACAAACCAGGAGAAAAGAAGGCAATAAGAGTAGACCATCTTCCTCGGCATTACAAAATTAAAGTTATTTCTGTCGCAAAGGGGCACCCTACGTGGAAATTACAAATTAAAATACACAATTTTGTTTTTGTTCTAAAATTTTTTTATTTTGTTAACCGATTTTCGGCATCTTAGGCCATCAGATATTTACTAGAAGCCGTAGAATAAACAATATTGTCTATTTTAATGTTCATAATGAACTTTTTCTGCCAAGAACCGACGGAAGAATCAATTAACAGGAAACTACAAAGTTTACAAAAAAATGGATGCAGCCTATTAAAGAAGATGTATTTATCCCAGTAGGAAGAAGAAACAAAGAGGCAATCACTTTGATAAATGTGGACCAATCAGTTCCTGGAAGTATGATCGTTCTGTTGAAGCGCGAGAGAATTAACAAGTAACTACACGGAATTTACTGCAGTGGGCTTCAGCAGCAGCACAGCAGTTTACAGATTTTGAATTTAAAGCTTGTGAAGCTGGGTTCATAGATTCAAAAATAATCCCGGAATTCGTCAGTGAAAAGTGACAAAATTTGTTCAAGAAAAGCAGCGACGATCGCAGAAACCTCGGCTGTTGCAGACAATTTTCGAACCCAAACGCTAGAATTGATACAGAATTTTAAAAAGATTTTGTATCAGCGCTGACCAGACAGCTATTTATTACAGAGTATTTAAAAATTCATTTTTAGAAGAGACGTAGCCATAGTAACTGGGGGAAGCCCGTCTCCGCTGGTACGGCCACGTCAGCAGAAAGGAGGACAACTCGGTTGAGGAGACAGCACTCCACATCAACCCAGGAGGAACAAGACCACGAGGGAGACCGGCAAAGAGATGGACTGACAACATCAGGGCAGACATGGACGCTGTTGGTTTAAGGCAAGAAGATGTCAACGACCGAAAGAAATGGAGGCGGCGCAGCAAAGTAGCAGACCCTGCAAGTCGGGATTAATGCTTGGAAAATGAGATTTTTTCAATTTTCTGAGAAAATCCTTCAATTTCGGTTGTTTTTTCTTTCCAGGATGTCAGTATCAGTTTGTGTACACCAGGACTCTGGCTGTCAAAGGCAGCAAAACAGTCTTCGCCAGAAGACAAGACATGAATAATGTTACACATACCGCTCAATATGCTATCACTCTGTCTAGAAACGTGTGTTTGTTTGCAAGCACCAACCGGTAACTTTGGCCATCGACATAAGAAGACAGTAAGAGAATATGACAAATTTATAAAAATGTTGCAATAAGGTCTTTCAAATCAGGGAAGCTTACGACAGACTGTATACTGATTTTTTAAACAATTGTTTGAAGTCTTATGTGGGACGAGAACGATTTATGTTTATTATTGACTCTTGGGGTGGACAAACAGCCTGAAATATACGACGAAATCTTTCAGGATGACGAGAAATCACTATGTAGAATCAAAGTGATTTCTCCGAAATGTACTCCTCTTGTTCATCAGTGCGACATTTATTTTTATACACAAGTAAGAAAAATATGCGAAAGCGTATACGAAATTGTTCTTATATCATTAAAAATAACAAATTCTGTATAAGAATACAATCAAACAGCCCAACGTCAGCTGTCATCCAGTTTTTAGGGAAATGGTACAATATACCTGGTACGCTTCCAGGCTTTCTGATGAAAGATGTTTTCAAAAATGTCAACGAAGTAGGTTTTTCAACACATTTTTCAACAAACATTGTTCCTGTAAACAATCGTATTTTATAAATTGTGCAATATGCGGAAATAATTTTTTGTTTTCAATTTTTTTATGGCAATTACCATTCTGGTGCTTGCACATAAAATACTAAATTGACTGATGAGCATGAGTGTAAAAGAAAACTTTTATTATAGACACTTCAACCGGAAGTGTGTAGCAGCGGTAATTAATTAAATGCATTAAAATAGATATTTAATTATTCAGCTTGACGTGAGTGTAATTCACATTTTAAATAGCTGTGACAGCCATTTCATAAACTAGAATTATTTACAATTTACTAGATAATACTTCAGGTCATTAACTTTATGAAGTTAAATAATGTAAAAACGTTTAAAACATGTAATTGCGTGTAGAATGAAACCCGACTCAACCGCATGACAGGCGAGCACGCTACTGGCTGAGCTATTTCGCCGGCCACTTTGGTGTATGACTTCTACATGAACTGCGCTTACAACTTTTTCTCGGAACGTTCTGGATATTGCGCCTTAAGATTCCTGTGAGTGATCACCCTTGAAGTATACTACTAATCCAGAACCGAATTTCCGAGTCCTGAAGGTCCCCTTTTAAGTTAGGGTTTTCCTCGCACTCACTTCTATACTTACCTGCTGTATTTTAACCTTAACATCGGCAAACAGTAAATGAAAAAACTATAGCATCTTTAACAATAGTTGTACGAAGGTTATTCGTAACGAAAACAGTTGCCGAAACAAATATGAACGACTCAAAATGTAAAATAGCCTTGGTACTGAGACTTGCATTATGTTCAGAGAGTAGAAGTCAATGTGCTGACATTCTTCAACAATAACCTCAAGACATCAAAACTTCGTGGTTTTTACCACTGACGTTTAAAACAATGTTCCGATTCGCTCAGGAGTGTTTCAATGGAGTTCAAATCGGAGGAATTAGAAGGTTAGTCAATACCTGCTATTTCTCTTGATTATAACGTGTCCTCGCATCCAGTGCATGCAATGATGATGCCTTTGAAGGCTGAACTGACATTGTCTTATTTAAGGTAAGGGGTTAAAATTAAAGCTAGTTATCCAACATCCCAAGGTTGAAGGTATAAGTTTTATGCGCAAGGGACATGGCACCTGAACCATAGCACCCATTGCAACGTAATTAAAAAATCTGATAAACCCGTTAAACCTCACCACACGTCGCATGCAGTTATTAGAAAAAAATTGTTTACGAGCAGGACTTAACCGAACTGAGGCAGGTTTCTTATTTGCAGTTTATGCTAGTCTTCTTCTTACCCACACCTTTCTCTCTTCGCATCATACCATGCTATTTCACTCATTCTTGTAGGGAGACTAAAACTCATGAGTCGCAAATGGGAAGAACAAAATACATTACAGAATGCTAGTGAAACAACTCTGGTAGATAAAAAAACATGCCATTGGTGAGGTTTTTATCTGATCACTAGGTAAGACGTTTATTGAGGTGGCTGCAGCGGCAGGTGAGGGCACTTTCCTCCGACCGGTTGGCGGGCCGCTTTGAGGCCTACATTCCTGCGAGAACAGCTTCAGTTCAGCTGTGACATGCCCGTTGTCTGTGGCAGTCACGGCTAGCGCCACAGCATTTCCTGCATTCCTAGACTCCGATTGCACCTAACCTTTCTCTGCAGCAGCCTCGTCCATGGCCTACTCGACGCGGCCAAACGTCTAGTCATCCATTATTCGATTCCTGTGTAATAGGCGCCACAAACTTTAAGGCACTGGAATCACATTTGAGACAAGGGGGTCTTAAATCCTGTTCCGGTAGCAACTGTGGAGTATCTTTGGTTACCCTAAATCGGATGTTTTAAACACAGTAAACAAATTCCCTTTCTAGTCAGAGTCCAATTTTGTGCACATCATTACCCGACGTAAATCGTGAAGATTTCTTCCTTCATTCATTTCTTTCGTTCGTTCCAAAGTCTCCATTCGCTCAATAGTGTGTAAGGATAATGATATATATTTTTTCTCGTAAACTGCGTTCGTTCTTTATTCAATCAACACGTAATGGTACGAGAGCAGATCAGGAGAATCGTCCACAAACCATATGGCCAACTTCATTTTAACAACCGACAAATTTGATAGCAAAAGTTTGATAGACGGTCCGCTAGTTCACATACTTTCACCTGAGTGAGTGACACACAACATATCGCAGCTTTTTGCTCCCCATCGTCTCACAGACAAATGAAATTCCCCTAAGATCTTTCAACGATGTCGGGATAAGTGACTTCTGGACTGCTGTACAACCGTCAACAACAAGTTACATCGTCTCAGAACTAGAATTGCAATGGATATCCTTTGCAATGTGTCTCTCAAATGTTTGGCATTTGGTCCCTATCGACAACTGGTTTTGGTGCTCCTTTGAAGCTTCTGCTTCCCAGAATGTGGACCTATGTACACGTACTTCATTTAAATACTTTAACGGAAGGCCACAACAAATTATATCCCGTTGTAAATATTTCCGTTCACTCATTGCAACAGATAGAACGTCACTGGCGTTGGTAAGTGGTGTACCGCTCGATACAAATTCTGGCGATGTATACATTGTCACTAAGTGGGTGACTGAAGCCTTAGCGAGCAGACGAATGAACCGTGCCAGACGGTGACCAGAATGCATATATTTACTGTATAGTCGATAAGATCCGCTCTGTTTCATTACACTGTTGACGTCAAGTTATTGGATTCACTAGTTACAGTAAAATATCTACCCAGTAACAATCTGGGGTTGCCTACAAAAGGGAAGGAGGCCTTGAAAGAAATAGGAGGTAAGTAAATGCAAGGCTGAGCCGCGGTTGAGTAGCCGAGCGGTCTAAGGCGCCTTGCTGCGGAGCGCGCTGCTGCTTGCCGTCGGAGGTTCGAGTCCGTGCGTGTGCGTTTTATTTGTCCTTAGGTTAGTTTACCTTAGTTTAAGTAGTATGTAAGCTACGGACTGATGACCACGCAGTTTGGTTCGATAGATTTACAAATATTTTTAATGCAAGGCTGAAATTCATTAACAGAGCCGTAAGTAACAACTTCGTCCACGAAATGAGAGGGGCTACAGAACTCTTGAAATACCGACTTTCTAGTTTTGATTAACGATACGGGATCCTTAGTAGGTTCAAAATCTATATTACGAGGTATGTCCACAAAGTAAGTTGCGTTTGGTTGTATAAACGGAAAGTGAACAGATACAGAAATATTTATTGTATAAAAATCTGCAACAGTACAACTATTTATCTACATAACTTCCGGAATTTTGTAGGCACTTGTCATAGCGTGGGACAAGTTTTGTTGTGCCTTCTTCATAGAAGGTTGTAGCCTGTGTATTCAACCATGTGGCAAACATGTTCTTTCACCTCATCATCGCTGAAGCATTGACCACCAAGGACAGATTTTAGGTGTAAGAAGAGATGAAAGGAGTCTTCTTCTTCCTTTCACGCTGCCGCCCGACCTCACAAGGCGAATGTGACCAAACAACTCTTACGGGAATATCACTGGGACGTGTTTGATCAGCCTCCGTACAGTCTCGCTTCTAGCGACTGTCTTCTTACACCTAAAACCTGTCCATTGTGGTCAACACTTCAGCGATGATGACGAGCTGAAAGAACATGTTACCACATGGTTGAATACACAGGCGGCAACCTTCTACGATGAAGGCATACAAAGACTTCTGCCACGCTATGACAAATGCCTACAAAATTTCGGCAGCTATGTAGAAAAGTAGGTTAATAGTTGTATATTTTTGTACAATAAATATTTTTTCTGTATCTGTACACGTTTTTTTTTTTATATAACCAAACGGAACTTACTTTGTGGACATACCTCGTAGAATGAGGAGAGGGATAGCTTAGCAAGCGCGACAACTATGCAAATACGTTCAATCAACTCAGCAGACCATATAAGAGAAGAGAGCTACGGATGTTGAACTACAGTGGTTCTTCCCAAGCATCTCACGTGAATAGGGAAAAGAACAGGGGCTGTATAATGAGTGTAATGATATTGGCGCCAAAAGAAGTCTCCGGCATCTACCGAAAATTGGTTTGAGGAATTTGGATAAAGAGTTATCTTCCATCTTCATCCGTACTCCACAAGCCAGCTCACAGTGTGTGTCGAAGGGTAGCCTACTTTATATACGATTGTCACTTCCTCCTCCTAGTCCAGTCGCATAGGATTCGCGGAAAAACGATTGACGGTATGCCTTCGTGTGAACTCTCATCTCTCTCATTTTGTACTGGTGATCTTTTCTGAAGACATATGTAAGCGAAATGAATGTATTCGACGAGTTATCGAGAAACGTATGCTCTCTGAATTTTCACGGAAGCCCGTATTGCGATACAGAACGTTCCTATTGCAGCGACTGTCAATCGAGTTTCCTGATAATCTTTGACAGCCTCTGGCGCTTATTAAACGAGCCTGGAACGAAGGGAGCTGCTCTCAACTTGATCTTCTTTAACATTTACTATCACCCCTATGTGGCATGGATCCCACACTGATGAGCAATCTCAAGCTCGTCCGAAAGAGGACTTAGTAGCCTACTTCCTGAGAATTCTTCCAATGAATCTCAGTGTAGCATCTGGCTTAACCAAAATCAATTTTATATGATCATTCCATTTCAATTCAATCACTCCTAATGTGTACTACAAGATATTTTAATCAAGTAACTACTTCCAGTGTTTATCCTGCTATTGCGTGCTTTTAAAATATCGTTTCTGTGTAAAACGTAGCGCAAAAATCCTCATTGAACTTCCAAGGTCATTTATGTATATTGTGGAAAGCACCGGTCCACTAACAAGGAAAGTACTTGGGCTCGAACAAACACATATACACCAAAATCTTACGAGAGATAATGTAAAGATCCCTTATTGCACTAGTGATACTCCCGCATCTGAAAAACTCTGCAGTCGCCCGTTAGAGGCCTCTGCGTGTGCCATGCCGCATTGCACTTTGACCTGTCGGTTCGCCAGTAGGGACGGTGCAGTTTGCCTCCGAAGTTGCGTTTTGTGATGTTATTTGTGTGGTTTAGCGTCAGATGGGGAGGCGATTGGTAATCAATACTGCTAATGTATTGCGTTTGGTTGACATGAAGTTCCGAAGAACCCTTCTTCGTGAAGATGGTATTAGTGTAGAAGATGAATCATTCGCATGCTTTCTCTTATCTGTTATGGTACAGAAATACGAGCATAAGTTAGATACACTAACACGTAACGATGATAAGGATGATAATGACGAACAGCGCATTGCAAGTGCTACGGTAAGTGCGGGAAGAGGCGATGGAAGCAGTGGCAGTGAATACCAACAGTCTTTCGGGAAGAAGGTTAAAGTTGCAACTATCATCACGGCTTTTGATGACGATACGCTAGGGAACATGTATGATGATTATTGCCTAAGTTATAGTTAAGATATCTGCATTACGTATGGCGTCTACTATTACATCTACAGTGCTATGTAGAGCATCATTGCCTAGTTTTGCAGAAAAACGACACCCACCAGCACATTGAGGTGTACGTAGAGATCCTGTAAGCAAACGTTCACACAGATATGTTTGTTCGAGCCCATGTACTTTCCTTGAAAGACACCCTAGTAGCGGGTCAGAAATCACCTTCACTTCAGAAGCCTCCTCTCCATTGAGTATGACGTGCTGCGTTCTGTTAGCCAGAAACTCGTCAATACAGCCGCACTGTTGGTCTGATATTCCAGATGCTCACAGTTTGTTTATCGAGCAAACAGAAGACAAGGCCTCACAAGTGGCCCGAGGCCAACGAGAAGACAGGCCCCAGGGCACACGTCATGTCACGTAATCAAGGTTGTCCTGAGCCGTCGCGATCGCTAGCTGACTGGCTGGCCGCTGGGGCACGCCCACCGCCTCTTAGCGGCCGGCCAGTCAGCTTGCGTTCGCGGCCTTTCGATGTGACGTAGGCACGGCCAGTTGTGAAGGCTTGTCTTCTAGGTGGTGTTTGCTTTAGTCGCACACTGCGAGCAACTACATTTGATTTTCCTCGTGCCATGCTCTAATTGCCTGGCCGACTACTGTAAGGGCGTTATTACACGAGGTCGCCAGACGGCGCATCCAGCCGTGCCATCGTTCTATTGCGCCTATTAGACGAGAGCAGCTGTGGATGCCGGGCCCGTGACTAGACCGGCAGCCACTGCATCATACGGAGCCTATTACACCAGACCGTGCAGACAGTCCCGCAGTCACACCTCGGTTGGCAACATGTGATCAGTCTGCTGACCACTAGACATGAGCGAACATGTCTCACAACAAGAATATATATCACTCCTCCCCATGCTTTAAATGATGGAAAGGAGAAGGTGAAGGGAGAGAGGCACGTACACCCGATGTTATAATTAACGAAATCTAACATTTCCGTGCCAACTTCGATTTCTCTTAATTCAAAAACGAAACGGAATGGACAGTCTCTTGAAAGGAGCGTATAAGAAGAACGATGAGGTGATGGTCAAGGAGTTAGATTAGGTAACGACACAATAAAATTAGCAGATTTTTTGCCATTTGGATAGCAAAATAACTTCTGTTGGCCGAAGTAGAGATGATATAAAATGCAGAATGGTTATGGATAGAAAAACATGCCTTGAAAGACCGGAATTTGTTGACATCCAAAATTAATTTAAATATTAGGAATTCGTTTCTGAAAGCATTTTTCTGGAGTGTAGCATTGTAGTGGAGGGAAACGTAGACGACAAAGAGTTCAGACAAAAAGATGGTAGAAGCATTTGAAATGTGGTGTTACGGACGAATTTTGAAGATTAGGTGGACAGATCGCGTAACTAATGAAGTGCTGAACAGATTTGGGGTGGAAAGACATTTCTGGTGTATCGCGACTAAGAGAAGGGATCGATTGGTGAAACACATTCAAATGTTTGTAAAGCTATGGGACCTAACTGCAATTGTCATCGGTCCCTAAACTTACAAACTACTTTAAAAAAAAAAAAAAAAAAAAAAAAAAGGAAGAAGATGAAAAGGAAACACACACACACACACACACACACACACACACACACACACACACACCTATGTCCAAGGGAGGACTAACCTCTGTCGAACAGCCGCACTCTCCGCAGCAAGTCGCCTTAGTGCTGGCGGCCTATCCCAAGCGGCGTGAAACATTCTGAGACATCAAGCAATCGTCAGTTTAGCATTGGAGGCAAATGCGTGGAGGTACAAAAACGTAGAGGTACAGACGGGAACAGAGAGCCGAATACAGGAACCAGATTCTAAAGGATGTAGGTTACCATTCTTACTCGGAGATGAAGAAACATGCATAGGACAGGGTAGCGTGGAGAGCTGTATCAAACCGTTATTTGGACTGAAGACAGCAGTAACAAGAACTTACAAAGAAAGCCGCGTTGAATAAACTTTACGGTTACCACATACTGCCAAAGAACTCAAGTATTTTTTTTGGAGCCATGTCACATAAGTTCTAGAAGGCGAGAAGTATCCCACAATTCAGTTTGTTTTGTTGTGGATTCATAAATTGAATGACCAATGCTACGCAGAACCTGCGTTACTGAGGTAAGTTTCTTTAAATACATGTGTATCTAGTTTTCTTGTATAGTGCGAATCGAACGGCCGCTGTATGCCTTGACACACTGACACGGAATTTTGTAAACACCGGGTTTCCTGAGTCCCAGGTCATCTTTGACAGCGCGCCGCGGGAGTAGCCGAGCGGTCTAAGGCGCCTCGCTGCGAAGCGCTCGGTTGCTCGCCGTCGGATGTTCGAGTCCTGTGCACGTGCGCGCGCGCGGGTGTGGGTGTGTGAGTGTGTGTGTGTGTGTGTGTGTGTGTGTGTGTGTGTGTGTGTGTGTGTGTGTGTTTCAACGTTAGTTTACCTTAGTTTAAGTAGTTTGTAAGCTACGGCCCGATGACCACGCAGTTTGGTCCGATAGATTTACAAACAAACAAACTTTGACAGAGCCACGCAGTGCGTTGATCTTGGAAGGCGGACAGAAAACAGTCTTGATATTAAAACTTTTTAAAAGTCTTCCAATTTTGAAAGAAACGCCCTCAACATAAGGAATGAAGGCCAGCCCTATACTCCTCTTCGTGCACCTCTGGAATGGTCCAAACTCCATAGCAAGGCGAATCTGTTTTTCAGAGTAACCATTTTCAGCCGCGCGTACTGGGGCGCCTTGCTGCGGTGAGCGCGGCCGTTCGCCGTCGGTGGTTCGAGTCCCCCTCGGGCATGGGTGTTTGTGTTGTCCTTAGGTTAGTTTACCTTAGTTAAAGTAGTTTGTAAGCTACGGACTAATGCCCGCGCAGAGGAGTCCGATAGATTTACAAACATATTAACCATTTTCCTTGTAACCAGTCATCAGATGTTGCAGTTCCGATAGTAAACTGCCCGCACCTGAAATGGCGCAACGCCGCGGTGGAGTAGCCGAGCGGTCTAAAGCACCTCGCTGCGGGGCGCGCGGTTGCTCGCCGTGGAGGTTCGAGTCCTCCCTGGGGCATGGGTGTGTGTGTCCTTAGGTTAGTTTACCTTGGTTTAAGTAGTTTTTAAGCTACGGACTGATGACCACGCAGTTTGGTCCGATAGATTTACAAACATTTGAATTTTTTTGAAATGGAGCACCAGAATTGTAAGGACACCGTTGCGTTGGTATTGATGGCAACTATTGGTATGCAGATACCGGTCAGTATGTGTCGGCTTTCGGTGAAAACTATGTCTCAGGGTGCCATTATGTTTTTTTCGTAAACCATTACATCCAAAAATTGAAGTTACCCATCACCTTTTAAAACTGGATGACTTAAAAAGTTTTAACATCACGACTGTTTTCCGTCCGCCTTTCAAGATTAACGCACTGCTTGGCTCCGTCAAAGATGATCGGAGACTCAGGAAATCCCGGTGTTCACAAAATACAGTGTCAGATTGGCAAGGCATACATCGGCCGTTCGATTCGCACTGTGCAAGATAGATGCGTGGAACATTGCCGCCACACGAGATTACTGCAGCCGGAAAAATCGGCGGTACAGAACACTGTTTAACAGAGGGACACAAGATGATATATAATGAGAACCGTATAGTAGCAAATACATCCGGTTTTAGGAACTTTCACAAATGAAACGTACTTTATTCACACAACACTACATGGTAAGGGAAGTAAGCAAACTACATCTGCTAGGTACGTATAACAACATGGAAGAACACTGCCATATACAGGCATACTACATTGACAAAGGAAGGTCTCTCAGTAGTAGATTTAAAGCATTCATGATCAGGCTGTTTCGTAATGAATACTGACGAATAATACGTCATTATAAAATACTTGTTAAAAACCACACACACACACACACACACACACACACACACACACACACACACACACACACACAAATCAGGGGAAGGAAATGATTTACTTTGGACTTTATTTATTTCACATTTTTCTGACCTGCTGCCTAACAGGACTAGGAAAATGTTCAAATGTTTGTAGAACTTATGGGACTTAACTACGGGGCCATCAGTCCCTAAACTTACAAACTACTCATGAACTTGCTAACACTAAGGACGGCACAAATATCCATGCCCGAGGGGGGATTCGAACCCCCGACCGTAGTGGTCGTGCAGACCGTGACCGGCGCGCCGCGGTCCCCTCGGCCACCGCGGACGGCAGGACTAGGACATCGAGTGAAAATTTGTGCCGCAACGGAAATCTGAACATGGACTTTTCACTTTAACCACGCGGGAATGGCAGTGTGACTTCAAGTGGTTTGCAGTTTGATCCAATAGCATTACAAACATTTGAAATGCTTTTCCCACTTAATGCGTTCACCGCATGGACCTCACGTACACCACAAATCCCAAGTCACACGCTACTCAAATCATGCCCTCCTCTTCCATGGTCTCTTATGCTCACCATACTGGATCCCTACATGAGCATGAACGATATTACTGCATCTATGGTGAAGAAAGCAATCAAACGCCGTCGTCGCGTAAAAATGCATATGAATCCATGTTCGAAAGAACAGAAACCAAACCATTTGTGTAAAGTATAATTTCCCCTTTAACACCATAGATTACAAAAGGATAAAGAAACAACAACATAGGTCACACAATAAGTTTCATAAAATATATTAGCCCTTTTCATAACAACAGTTGAGATTTAGATACGACTTTTAATGATTTCTATTCCTTTACACACTAGGTTGTGTACCTTTCCGAAAAGAAATTAAAGTACATATAGGAACAGACCTTTTCGCCGCGGTGGAGTAGCCGAGCGGTCTAAAGTGTCTCGCTGCGGAGCGCGAGGTTGCTCGCCGTGGAAGTTCGAGACCTCCCTGGGGCATGGGTGTGTGTGTTTGTTCTTAGGTTAGTTTACCTAGGTTTAAGTAGTTTGTGAGCTACGGACTGATGAACACGCAGTTTGGTCCGATATATTTACAAACATTTGAGACCTTTTCAAGTCGACCCAACATTCCGTAGTGGAACACATTTCATGCTGTCAGTGTTTAAGGGACAGCACATATGAAGGCATATATTTTGTTTGTGAGTTGACATTCGAGAATCTGTAAATTTTTTCCTTACGCATTTCGCGTCATTCTTTTTTTATCTAGTGAAATATGTCGATGTTCCCTAGAGCTATGTGCTCCTGAAAGGTGTTGAATCAAGGTGATCAAATCAGTTTTGAAACAAGTAGGGTCAGATAGCACATTCCAAAAATAAAAATTTATCTCTTGTATACCGTTTATCCGCTTCAGGAAAACAGAAAAATTATTAATCTCGAGCCACTGAACATATTTCTTACTTGAGAAGTGTCGCCGTCTACGAACGCAGCGCCCGACTCGCCTTGTTAGGATTGCCCACGGCACACGACGGACCTGTCTTACGTCTCTTAAAGCTAAGGAAACGTGTTTTTACCGCTGCGAACAACTTAGTAACTCCTACCTGACAACATCGTAGGAGCTGTCCGGCAACTCTGATTGCCCGTTTATTTCTGGGTGTGCCACCAAATTAGCTGTAATTAATTCTCACCTGGATGTGACGCTACGGTGGTAAACTTTAATTTTTGGCTCCAGGAATGTCGTTCGTAATTTATGTTACAGATCATCTTAATTGCAACGGTCTAACGATGTTTTTCATTATAGTAATCACAGACTTTCCTGAAGTACCAATGTCACCTCGTTTTAGTGCTACTGCTGCGCCATCAATGATAACAAATTGGACCGACCACTAAATACGAGGTACGTCCAGAAAGTAAGTTCCGTTTGGTTATATAAAACAAACGTGTACAGATATGTACTATTTAATTGCTGTTAATCTCTTCCTTTATAATGACTTCAACAGTACTAGACATTCCTCTCGACAACGACTGGGTATTCTTGTATATACAAATGCAATTTAAACAGCTAAGATTGACATTGATTGTTGACAAACATACGAGGCGCGTCCAGAAAGTAAGTTCCGTTTGGTTATATAAAACGAACGGGTACAGATACAGAAAAAATATTTATTGTACAAAAATCTACAACTGTTAAACTACTTTTCTACATAGCTTCCGAAATTTTGTAGGCAATTGTCATAGCATGGCACAAGGCTTTGTGTGCCTTTTTCATAGAATGTTGCCGCCTGTGTATTCAACCATGTGGTAACATGTTTCAGCTCATCATCGTTGAAGTGTTGTCCACCAAGGACAGATTTTAGGTGTAAGAAGAGGATTACTGTCAAAAGATTTTCTTTTCACGATAATGCCTGACCTCACACACCGAATGTGACCAAACAATTCTTACGGAAATTTCAATGGGACCTGTTTGATCATCCTCCATACAGCTCGGACCTCTCTCCTAGCGACTTTCATCTCTTCTTACATCTAAAATCTGACCTTGGTAGTCAACACTTCAACGATGATAAAGAGGTGTTACCACATGATTGAATACACAGGCGGCAACCTTCTGTTACGGATGCGTGCAAAAACTTGTGGCACGCTATGACAAGTGCCTACAAAATTTCGGCAGTTATGTGGAAAAGAAGTTTAAGATTTGTAGAATTTTGTGCAATAAAAATTTCTTCTGTATCTTTGTACAATTTGATTTTATTACCAAACGGAACTTACTTTCTGGACGCGCCTCGTTCTTCACACGCATAAACATGAATTTCACAGTGATACCAAATTACTGTGTGCCACTACAATATAGTCGGCCTACAAGCCTCGTTAAAAACCTCTGCTGGTCAGCGCAACAGCACTGGCCAGCTTTCTCGACTGCAACTGACTACTGAGCTCCACTGTTGCTGCTGCATATCAGCGATATTACAATCATAACTCTGCATAGCAAAGACATTACCCTATATAAAATGATATCTTACAAGCCGTAGAAAAGATAGTGTTGCATGAACCAAAATAATCAGCTTCTGATAACGTTAATTCTTCAGGTGTTATCACAATAATTAAATAACAATTTTGTCAGTCCGAATAGGTGGGCTGAAAGTCAAATGTTTAATTACATCTGCCAATAGAAGTGGCCGTCTTTGATTTACAGCCAAAGCAGTGTCTTATTTAGCACAGGTAATGAAGTGCTTATCATCTTAATGGACTGAAGTATCAGTTGCGGCAAAAACAAGAAGAAAGAACATTAAATTTGCTTGGATGGAACCAATCCTGTGGGCAGTCACCGCACTGACTATTCACCTGCAAAGATAACCGATGGACGTTATCTGAAAAACGTACTATACACTAGAACAAAACATTTATCTTGTCGGTAAACACAATCTTCTTCGAGTAGGCATAAAATGTCAGGATTGATATACAGTAATTCATTTTACAATATTTTTTCTCCAGCGGATATCCAATGGAAAGGGAGATATTGAGACAGACACACACACACACACACACACACACACACACACACACACACACACACACACACACACACACAAGCGCGCGTTATTCGTCTCAGAATTGCGGACACCCATAATTCTTGCTGCGATTGCCGATGACCAATTTTTTATGTCGTCATATATTCAATAACAAGCTATTTCTGCCCCAAATGCCATTCAACGGCAGACAAGCGACAGAGCGAAACAATATTGGCAATTAGTTGTGGGCCATCGATTGCTGGGTGCTCATGCAGCGACTTCTCTCCGTTACTCTTCCAACTTCCTCCCACCTCCCAGCCACAAAGTCACTCGACTGCACCTCCGCCTGCCTAGCTCATGTCACTGACCACCACGCAGGGGGCCCAGGTTCGATTCCCGGCAGTTGACTGGGTGTTGTGTGTTGTCCTAATCATGTCATCGACATGCAATTCGCCGATGAGGTGACAACTAAAAAGGCTTGGAACAAAGCGGTGGAAACCAAGGGATTTCTCGCCCTCTAAATGCTGTACGGTAGATCATTTATTTCACAGACTATCCCAATCTCCAATTTTCACTACCGTGAACCGTCACAATTATTTACTGAACGATGCAGTTGTCTCCATTTCCTGTAATTAAATGAAGAGCTCGTCCTACTTTCCCTTAAACTACCAAGTCGCAAGTTGGCATCATACCGAGCGTGTCAACTTTAATCAATGGACACTAAGCTGTTTGAAGAGTATGTGAACGTGTTCGGTATGCATACAACAGAAATGTATTCATATATTGTCTTTTCTATCGTTCATACGGCTTTACTACGGGGCCAAATCTCTCTTCATGAAATCAGCTTTTCTCCAGTTCGTGACTAAGTGGCGAGTCGTAATCTCCATATATATTGCCCGAAAGGACATCATTTATGATTATTCAGCATTATCTATCAATACACAGGAATTAAAGACTTCAGATGCCAAGAGCAGATGAAAAGTTGTGCCTCCCGGGATTCGAACTCGGGTCCCCCGGCATACTAGGCAGGCGCTCCGATCACTACGCCACTGGGGGAGAATTATATTCATCACCACGATTGCGCGGGCTACCCTTGTTATACAAACAGAGCCGGGCTACTTTGTACTCTTTCGACGTCCTCTGTCACTCACACCTGATAAGGATCCCAATAACGTGCAGCAATATTCCAAACGAGGCCAAATAAGCGCATAGGTAATTCTGTTAAATCTTCCAAGTCTTCAGCCAATAAAACGCTGTCTTTGGTTCGCCTTTCCCGCAATGTTTTCCGTGTGTTCCTTCCAATTTAAGTCAGTCGTAATTGTAATTCCTAGATATTGAGTTGAATTTACGGGCTTCACATGTGACTGATTTATCTTATAAACGGAGTTTAGCGAATTCCTTTTGTACTCATGTGGAGCACTTCACAATAATTTATGGTCAACTGCCCATTTTACACCATACTAATATCTAAGTCGTACTGCAGCTGGCCGGCCGCGGTGGCCGAGGGGACTGAGGCGCTTCAGTCACGGTCTGCACGGCCCCTACGGTCGGAGGTTCGAATCCCCCCTCGGGCATGGATATTTGTGCCGTCCTTAGTTGTAAGTAGTTCATAAGTGGTTTGTAAGTTTAGGGATTGATGACCCCGTAGTTAAGTCCCAGAAGCTTTACAAACATTTTAACATCTTTTTTTACTGCAGCTGCTTTTGTTCTGATGACTTTACGAATTTACTATACGATAAACGGCAGCAACAACTGCGAACAACCTACGGACTGCTCAGATTTTCTCCCATATCGTTTATATAAATAAGGAAGAGCAGAAGGCCAAAAACAATCTTGGGGAACGACAGATATCACCTCTGTTTTATAAGATGCGTTTCCACCAATTATTAAGAACCGTGTCCTCTCTGACACGAACTCTCTAATCCAATTACATATTTGAGACGATATTCCATGAGCACGCAACTTTAATAACAGCTGTTAGCGAGGTACTGCGTCAAGGGCCTTCTGTAAATCTAGAAATATGGAATCTATCGTAGATCCCTTGTCAATAACACCCATCACTGAGTATTTCACAAGAAGGTTACTTTCTGAATCCGTTTCAATTATGGATCAATGTATATATAAAACTGTTTGTAAATCTATGGGACCAATCTACTGTGGGCATCAGTCCCTAGGTACAAACTACTTAAACCAACCTAAGGACAAACAAACACACACACACACACACACACACACACACACACACACACACACACACACACACAAAGCGCGCGCTCACGCCCCCGAGAGAGGACTCGAACCTCCGTCGGGGACCAGCCGCGCGCTACGCAGCAAGGCGCCTTAGAGCGCAATGCCATTCCACCGCGGCGGTCAATAAATCTTACTGTTCGAAATCAATCAAAATGTTTGAACTCGGTATATGTTCCTAAACCAAACTGCAAATCGAAGTCTATGTATAGGTCGGTAATTTAGTAGATTATTCCTACTACCTGTCAAATATCGATGTAACCTGTCAAACGTTCCAATCTTTGTGTATAGATCCTTCTTTGAGCGACCGGTTGTATATCAGTTAAGTATTTGCGTCAGCATACTCTGATGTGATCGCAGTCTGTATACAATCTGAGCCGGAAGACTAATTTCTGTAAAGCGATTTAAAGTGCTTCATTACTTTTAGGTTTCTACCTCTTTGTTACACATGTTGGCAACTCTCTAATTAGAAATATGGAATATTAATTTCGTCGTCTTTGGTAAAAATTACGTAAAACTGCTTAGTAACTCTGCTTAGCAACAATGTCATAGGTTCGCGTAAAGAAGCAATTCGCACTCATGTCATCCCTAAATTTCTAACTTGGGTGTAAGACCGCCAGCCTTGGGAATTTTGTTTTCGTTTAAATTTAGCGTACTTTTTCGTTGTTTCAGCAACAGTATTCTGACCACTCTTTTGTACCAAGGGGGATAGCTCCGACTTTTGCTACTTTATATGGTTTAAATCAATCAAGTGCTGTCTATGCAGCATGACCTCCTTCAAAAGCACTTTATATCTTTAAACGATCTCGAAAACTGGCTCAATAAGTGAATCACGTGAAAATAGTGACTTTTTGTCGCAGATTCCACCACTTGTTGACCGAAAAGGTTGTGAATGCCGAAGGACCATTCTTTTAGTGAATTTGGTTATACAATTCTGTCTTTTCGCTCCAACAGACAAGAATTAATTCAAGTACTCAACAAGATCTTCAATTTCATCGAAAGTATATTACGGCGCCATCATCCCTATCAAGTATATATATACACCCAGGGAAGATGATTTGAAAGATAAAAAAAGACAAATATTTGTAAACCTAAGGGACGAAACTGCTACGGTAATCAGTTTCTAAACTTAAACTCGTTTAACTTACGCTAAGAAACACAGACACCTATGCCCAAAGGAGGACTCTACCCTCTGGCAGGAGCGGTAGTGCAGTCCATGACAAAGCCCTAGACCACGCGGCCATGGCCGCACGCCGACGGTAATTTACTGTAGGCGAAAGGATGAAGTAAGATTGGGGGTTTAAGGCGTGTCAGAGACTAGGTCAATTTGTACGAAGCACCTAAGATGCTGATGAAGGAGAGAAATAATTCGCTCGTGTCCTTTTAAAACATACGCCCGACATTCTCTTAAATGATTATTGGAAACTACGGGAAAATCTGTGTGGATTAAAACCACCGACGTCTCTAATACGAATGCAGTGTCTAGCCATTGTTCCGCACTTCCTGAACGCAATGTCTTCGTCAGCGTACAATCTGAGAACGCTTCTCACGTCTGTTGACTCACCTGTGTAATCATATCTTAGCTCCCGGTCGACTGTAGTAAGGCCGAGGTGACTGAGGCGCTCCAGTCACGGTCAGCACGGCCACTACGGTCGGGGGTTCTAATCCCCCCTCGGGCATGGATATTTGTGCCGTCCTAATTCGTAAGTAGTTCATAAGTAGTCTGTAAGTTTAGGGACTGATGACCCCGTAGTTAAGTCCCATAAGCTTAACAAACATTTGAACATTTGAATTTGACTGTAGTAAAGCGATGAACCCTTTCGGCAATCTAAGAAGACAGACCCCATCTGTTCGCGTGCAACTACGATTTGGAATAAAGTAAAAAACCACTCTTGTATCGTTTTTGTACATTTACATTGCTTCTTTGGCAGCTGCTTTTAAGCAGCGTCTTAATAATACAGCTCATAATATGCTTTATTGCTCCGCCTGGGAAATACAGAGGTCTGCAGCTATGATCATATGCTGTTATCTTTTTAAGGAATACGAATTTCAGTCATAACTCAATATTCTCTGTACGACAGATTCGAGATAAACATGAGTTACAAAAGGGGCTATTTCCGCACCGTCTTCAATGTGAAATATAACAAGGCTAATGATTTATTCGCTTCTAGTTATCACTCATTTGGGAGCGTGTAAAGAAGTCAGAAGTGTAACGATAGCATTATCTTACTGACTGGTTTCACTGAAATGAAGAACGTATGGGTCGATGGTATGGAGAGAAAAATCCTGCTCTAAACAAACATTTATTCATTAGTTAGCGTGTCTTAAGTTTACACTTTCCATACAGTTTTTTCTACTCAGTGCGTTCTCCTAAACTCATTTTATGCGAGCTGGGATACAAGGGGTTACGAGCTTTTAAGCTAGAGACTTAACATGTTGACTGCCACGATGACGTCAGAGGCACGCCAGAGCCGCTTGCTGTGGCCGCCGGCGGCCACATGACATTCAACGTGTTAAAAATAAAATGCAATACGATGTCACTTGTCAACTATATTTTTACAACAGTTTTTGAAACTACTGATTTGTTTATGCTTGTTTATAGATTTTCTGTGTGCTGTTTCTAAAACATTCTCCTGGATGAAGCCCAGGCTTAGTCGTGCATGTATCGCAATACAAAATTGCTTTTCTCCCTCCTCCCTCCTTGCGTTTCCTGCGACCCGTTCAATCCTTTGTTAATTTTTTTCTTCACTTGGTTCCGCAAAAATCCTTTATTCGTTTGCAACATTTTTTCCACGTGATGGTCAGTAATTGGATGCGAATTATTCCAGTCATTTCGTGTCATTCTAACTGTCACATCACGCGCAGTGTGTAAACATACTGTGACTAGCGGTAGCGGCATATTTGGTCATTTTTCTTCATACAGAGTAGACATCCAAATTATATGTGTGCATATGTACACTAGTTACTCCAACAGTTTTTTGGCGTGTTTGGTGCAGATGTGACTGTGCAGAAATAGCGACTGCTGTCTGCCGTCCTTATATGGAGCATGTCCTACTTTGTGCACGTCAGACGTGCTGTCGGTCTAGATGCTGCACGATCGGAAAGACTGGCTATATCCCACCAAACGTGCTGCTGGTCGTGATGTGTTACAGCATCGCTCTCCAGCGCCCGATGCGGGCTGTATTTGGCGCGCAGATAAATGTGTTTACAAAGACAGACATGATAAAATTTACGATAAATCATTTTTGGCAGATATGTAGTAAAAAAACTATCAACAGCGAAATACATCATTTGCACCAGCTCCACTTGTCTTGTTCTATCTTATTCTCCACGTTTTACATATTCCCTGCCAGTACAGTTGCACACCTGCGTGGCATGGACAGTATGAAGTTATCAATCAGCTCGTGAGGGATATTTGGCCATTCTTTCACGAATGCCATATCCAGCTCTGCAACCACTGTGGGAGGTGCTGGTCTGGCTGTAATGCGTCTGTCAAGTGCATCCCAGACATGCTTAATAGATCAACAAGCTGGCCACTCAATTCATTCAATTCCCTCAGCTTGAAACATGGTGTCCGGTAGTGCAGCTCTATGGGGACGAGTGATATCGTCCACCAGAAGGAACTCATTTCCTATGGTCCCAGCGTAGGGCACAACAAAAGGTCGAAGGATCTAGTCTTTACCTGTGATCATTCAAAGCGCCATTCTGAACGTAGACGTCCGTAAATCAGCCAATACTGACTCCTGCTCACACAATTCGTCCACCATCGTGATATGGTAATGCTTTCTGCACGTAAGATGAGAGAACACAAAATGCTGACTTATCTCTGACCAGAATCCGGCGCCATTCGTTAAGATTCCAATGCTGATGTACATCCACCCAGTTTCTGCGGGCTACACGATGTCGCACTTTTAATGGGACACACCACAGGGCTTCGTGCGTAGACGCCACATTCCCGACCGAAGGCGATTTCAGACTGTCTGGGTTGACATTGCGCGTCCTGTAGCTGCCGCCTAGAGCGTGCGTTGCAACTGATTTGCATTCAGCCTCCTCTATCGTCGGGCTGTTAACCGGAGATAACGGTCATCAAATGCTGATGTTAGCCGTGGACGACCTTGGCCTTGCCTTCTTTTGAAGATTCCTGTTGTCTGAAATCGCGTCCATGTCCTGGAAATTACACTTTGGGACACTCCAATAGCTGTAGCTACCTCCCTATGTGTCTATCCCGCTTCCAACTTTCCATGTAATAGCTTCGGGTAAGTCACGTTGTTGTATTGCAGTACCTGCTCATTACACTATCTGAACCCAATTGCGTGTGAAATTTGTTTGGGAGACTAAACCCAAGTCAACACGAACCCCCTCTGCAGCAACTTTATCTTATTACCATTATCTCGGTTGCTGTAATGTTGTAGTCTCCACTCTGTAGAACTGAAAGAAAGACGTTGAAGAATTTTAGTTTATTCTGCTGATAACAATACTTCAGACCCTACATATATCAACTGATCCCCAAATTGCTTTCACCAGCGTAAGTTCGGAAATCAATGTGGGTCGTACGACGAACGTATCCGTTAGGACAATGCGGCAAATTTGGCGTTACTGAGTTATGGCAGCAGACGACCGACTAATACCTGTACAGCTTGTCTCCTGGGCTCATGACGAAATCGGTTGTACCCTAGACGACTCAAACCTTGGCTTGTTCGGATAAGCCCCGATTTCGGTTGGTAAGAGCTGATGGTAGGGTTCGAGGACCACGAAGTGGCGTTCCCAATTTGTCTGCAAGACCTTGCGCAAGTGGGCGGATTTTACACGCAACAGACTGAGTCCTCTGGTCCTGGACTGGAAATGGTTATGTTCGGGTACTTTGAGAAAATTTGCAGAGAATCGTGAACATTATGTCTCCGAACACTGATGGAAGTATTTTGAATGAAACACGCCATGCTACCGCGCTACAATTATTCGCGACTGGTATGAAGAACACACTGGACAATGCCGACGAATGATTTTGACACGCAGGTCGCCCACCTGACATGAATCCAATCGAACATTTAAGGGACATAATCCACATGTCAATCCGTCCACAAAACCCAGCTGAACACTTTCAAAGTAACGGTAACATGACTATATTCCTGCCGGGAAGTTCCGACGACTCTGTGCGTCCATGCCACGACGAGTTGTTCTACTTGGCATGCAAAAGGAGATCGACACGATATTAGGAGGTATCCCATGACTTATTACCTCAGTGCATCCTTACAGTACACTGTAACAAACAATAAGATTATTTCAAATTCAGTTTTCTCCGTTCACTCATTCCAACAGGAGTCTGGTCTATGATGAAGTCGATTCGTGCCTGCAATCATTTAACTATGAAATATGTAGACTGAAGTCGCTTAAAGCAGAAGTGGGTATCGTTGCCCATCAGTATTCTGTTGGGAGCCACGCCAGGTTTTGCAGAGCCCGTCTGCCTACTTCCACGCGCTTCCGCTACTGCGCCACATGAGTTTCCTGCACCGCCGCCATTTCCGGCTGTGCGGTCAACCACTTTTGGTCGCCACCGTTACGACAGTTATTTACGACGTGTCCATGACGATACTGCTGACTGCCCCAACAATACTGGCCGGCAGCTTTCAGCCTACGCCGGAAATATTAACCCTTTAATGCACGACTTTTGATTTGAAGCTATAAAACTACCATGACAGTGCGTATATACTGAGAAAAATATTGAAAAAATTCGCACTGACGTGTTTTACGGCCCACTTTAGATTTGTAGTTTTATACGTTTTTGCAAAAATTTTGGACCAAAATAATAATAATACTAAGAATAAAATTAATTAATAAGCGTGTCTGAAACCCTTTTAGGAAAAAAATGTAGGTAGTGGCGGGTTCCGAACGACTGACGAAGCTTCAGCATCATAGTCCAACGCCTTCCTCACTACGCTACGGCTATCAATCAAAAGTTGTACCCTTTAACCTCTTACTATTGACGGCCTTTGTCAACTGATGCTTATCATTTATGATACGAAGAACGATGTGTTTTTGTTAATTCTTCAGTGCGCCATTGCTTTGAAATGACAACGTGTAAGTTACAATAAGAAAATCATCAAGTACGCAACGCAAGATGGCGTACGCCAGAGAGTTCTGGGCGAAGAATGTCACGTGACATCTTCGAACGGCTGGTTTTCGTTAATTCAATGGAGGGTGTCAAATCATCGTTATTTTTGCAAATATCTCCTCTACAAATTCGGTTATTCAATTTGCGTGTCAAATGAGTAGTTAAGCCGTTATTTTCATTTAAATTTCGAGCTGTCAAAAGACGATCGCAAAGGCCCACTTTTAGTGTTACTACCGTAACCTAAAGTGGGCCAAAACCCTTGAAATTATTATGCACTACTAGCAACAGAAAGTTCATATCTGGTCAGCTATTTAGTGCTTCCATGATGTACCCAATGCAGTAAATGTCAGTATTGTGCCTCTCATCTTTCCAGAAAATAACTCGTAATGCAACTGCAATATGTGATTGACTTTTACATGGCAAAGGAGGAATACTACAATAAACAAACGCAAATGTTAGGAGTAAAAGCAGCTAACTGTCGAGCTCATTCCGTAACACTCTGCGAATTATAATTTCTACGACGAGAACTAGTATACCAACACTATGTATACAAGCAGGTACAAATGAATTTGTGGAAAATGTTGATCAGTTTGAGAGATAATAGAAATAAATATGGTACGTAGCTGATCAGCTACACTACGCATTAAAGGGTTAAGTATCTGTATTTGATTAATAATATAACAAATTATAGTTTAATAACTGATTCCTTTGTTCTTAAAGAATAAATTACACGTCCTATGTTATACGAGGTGTGGTAAAAAAGTAATAGATTTTTCCTGCAAGTATATTTCCCCAGCAACATCAATTTTTTGTATTGAACACACGAGATAAAGTAGTATTCTGCAAATTTATAGCTTTTACACTACAGTATTTACCTGATGGTAGCGTAACAGCCGAAAACCGGTTTGTAAATACAAATTTTCAGAATATTACACATTTATCCCGTGTTTAATAAAATGAACTAAAATCTTTTTTGAAGGAAAAGATGTTCAAATGTTTGTAAATTTGAGGGACCTAACTACTGCGGTTATCAGTTCCTAAGCTTACTAACTACGTTAACTTATGCTAAGAACAATACCGCACGCGGACGCGTACACACAGTTACAACAATTTTCAGTTGTTAAATGGTACTTCGATCTGCGTTCGTCCTGTGTGTGACCTGCATACTCAGACTGAAGCCCGTTGTGTGTTCCGAGACCCAGCGCGAGCAACACAGGCCCCGCTGCCCGTGTAGCCGCTTCCTACGTAAAGTGGTCGCCTGCCCCATTTAACGGGACCCTATGGTTCAAGTCAAGGAATCTACAGGATACGCAGCCACAGAACCGTCAATCTCCGATTAGAACACTCCACTCGGCTCTGTACAACAGCACCGCAGTCGGTCCTATCAACTATGTTGCAGATGGTGAGCTCTGCATTCATCTTGCAATCAAGACTGGCAATCTTAACCACTTAAGACAGCCGCCCGAAACCAGAGAGAATATCTTCCGACCAAGAAGCGACACACATTGTTGGCACAGAGACAGACCACTACCTGCAGCTGGCTGCGGCCTGTGCTCCTCCCAGCATCCAGAATTATCTGTTAATCGCCTCGAATGACTCCACCCGTTATGCAATGTTATTATTTGGATTTTTAAAGGGGACTAAACTGCTGGGTTATCAGTCCCCCTGTTCCCAGCTAAGAGGCTACACCAAAAACTTAATTTATAATCTATCGCCCGACACCCAGTATACGCTAGATACAGAATGACTATGTTAAAATAACATAAAAAGGAAGACAGTAGGAATTGACCAAATAGACAACGGAGCTAAAACATCACATCACAATATAAACCTCCAATTAAAAAGAGAACATAAACCCTTAAAAAGACAACAGATTAAAGTTCTGGAGGGGTGGTAGCCCAAGAAATCAGACAAATGGGCCCACCACAAACAGTAAAAGCCACCCGCTGCACGAATAAAACCTAAAACAAGGTCAACTATAGAGGCATCGTCAGCTGAAATCAAAGTAAGTGCAGAAGGTAGGGTGACCGAATGCCTCGAGGCGGCTAAAAGCGGACAGTCCACCAGGTTGTGGACCACGGTCGATAAGCATCACAAAGGCAATTTGGTGGGTTCTCTCGACGTAAAAGGTGGTCAATACGGAGTCTGCAGAGAACAAAAGAGTCCCTACGAGAGACCCGCAGGGAGGACTGCCACATGGCTGTAGAGGACTTCACATGTAGCTATTCGTCTCGTAAAAGTCAGCCCATTCCGAATTTCAAGGCCCAAGGACCTTGCAAGTCATTTCCAGTCAGAGATCCCTGTCCTGGAGCTAAATCTTCAAGGGCTGTGATGTGGTGGTGTGCTTGGCCAGACGATCGACACGTTCGTTCCCCGGGATTCCAGTGTGGCCTGGGGTCCAAACGTAAACCACTGAACGGCCTGACTCGCCAAGATTAAAGACAGCGTCTAGAATTGACCGCACCAAATGGTGCTTGGGAAGCAAGTGGTCGAGGACTTGCAAGCCACTCAGGGAGTCACTACAAAATCAATAAATTTCTTCAACAATGCTTGTCGAAAAGAAAGTCTCCTTCCCTTCAGCGACTCCCATTCGAGTGCCCGAAGCACTGTGTCTTCCGTTAAACCGATCTGGTGGGGGATCCTGACAGTTGCTCTTCATTCATAGCTCTCACATGTCGTGAGTGAAAAGGGCAAGCTGAGTTTCACACGACAAATGCTTTGTAAGGACGTGCTGATGCACGGACAGGAGCTTTTACGTCTCAAGCAAATTTACTGTATTAGAACTAGGAACGTGTTCAAGAAATTTACAGCAAATTAATTATATGTCTGTAATTATGTGGGTCCGTTCTGTTGTCTTCCTTATACACGGGAGTTACCAGTGCCTTTTTACCAGTAGCTTGGAACGTTGCGCTGGAGCAAAGATTCGCGATAAATGCAAGCTAAGTAAGGGACCAATGTCGCCGAGTATTCTTTGTAAAACCGCATTGGTACCCCATGTGGACCTGGAGACTTGTTTGTTCCCAACTCTCTTAGCTACTTCTCTACACCGACTATGCCTATTCTTTGTCCTCCATTTGGGAGTTAGTCCGACTATAAAATTAAGGTATGTTTGCATAATAGTCCTGTGGGAGTGATTTCTTAAATGTTAAATTTAAAAGTTCGACCTTCATTTTGTTGTCTGATATCACCACCAGAATGATTAACGAGTGACTGGATAGAGGCCTTTCATCCGCTTACCGATTTTTACGGATTTTCGACAAGATCTTTCGCTAAAGTATGACGGTGGTAATTATTGTATGATTCGTGAATCACTCTTTTTATAGACACTTGCATCTCTACTAATTTTTGCCTGATCTGATTTACTTGAGCTTTTCTTATCCGAATGTTCAACTGCCTATGCTTTCTCGGCATTTTTATAACATTATGAAACCACGTTGGGTCTTTCCCATCCTTAATCCACTTTGCCGGCACATATTTCTCCAGCAATGCATTTCAATTTTGCCCATTATTCCTCTTCGCCCACCGTACCGGAACTAAACGATGTCCATCTCTTAAGTGGGACGCTAACAATTGCTTACCTGCTCTTTCTAGCACACGCTCCTAACCTTCTTGACAGATTTATTAACTTTGGTGGCATTGTCTTGGCAATTGGCAATGAATACTGGAGGAACATTATAGCCTACAAGACTCTCAGAAAGAGACGTATAAGCACATGGAGCATCCACCCAACATCCAGATATCGTAGCGTAGTGGCAATGAACGGCAGATGTGTCATAATAAGCATATAAATCATCCGCACCGTACTAACGCATAGTTTTAGTTTGCACCTGTAGACAAAAAAAAATTCAGAAAACATCCGCAAAACGGGCTGCTATCGCACTTTCCGAGATAATTCGTGTCAATTAACTGCACGTAGGCATTGAATTTTGCTATTCCACAAACGCTGTCAACATTGAGCACCTGAAATGTGAGCTAAAACTTTAACAAATCCTTTGATGTGCGTGTGTTTTCTGTATTCCTTGTAACTTTTATGCATCTTTTGAAACCGTGGAGCTATGGGTAACCATGTACGGTCGCACTCTTCCGTGCATTGGTAAAGAAACAGCGGGCATTATTTTCTATACTGTTAGATCTAACCGTGACACTGTAGAAATCATAAATTAACGTCTTTTACTCCGAAAAACTGGCAGTGAAACGGTTAATCAGTAATGATTTATTGACAATAATCAAAGAAAATGCAGAAGATAGTTCAAAAATTGTATCAGTGCGCAATATCAGTGAATCTGAAGCCGGCGCTTGTTCCCTGGTGCAAAAGAGAAAAGTTTAGAGTCTTAAATGAAAATGAAGGACCTTGTACAAAAGGTATTCTGCAGATTAAAATGTAACATTCGTTGTTCTGTAATCTCAGAGCTGAGAAAATATCTTAAGAGTTAATAAAATCCCAAATAGCAACGACAATTGCGAAAGGTATCCAGAGTTTAAACATTAAGTTAGTCCCAAGGAAGAGGTATCACACATAAGCTAAATAAATTTAAATGCAACACAAAACGCAATACACCCAAAGGTGCGTGGCGGAGGATACTCAATACCAATATTAGTTACTTGCTTTCCTGTTCCACTCGCATATAGGAGGAGAGAAAAACGAATGCTTGCATGCATCCGTACGAGACCTAATCTCTCTGACCTTATCTTTGTGGTCTTTGCGCGAAATTTAGGTTGGCGGCAGCAAAATCGTTCTGCAGTTCGCCTCCATTTCCGTCCCTCTCAATTTCTTCAACAATGTTTCTCGAAAAGAACGTTGCCTTCCCTCCAGCGACTCCCATTTCAGTTCCCAAAGCATTTCAGTAACACTCGCGCACTGATCGACACTACCAGTTACAAACATATCCGCCCCCCCCCCCCCCCCCCGCGGAACTACCTCTATTTCCTCCTTTAAACCGACCTGGTGGGGATCCCAAACACTTGAGCAATACTCAATACGAGGTCGTACAAGCATTCTGTATACGGACTCCTTTACAGACGAATCACACCTTCCCAAAATTCTCCCAATGAACCGAAGTCTGCCATTCGCGTTCCCCACGACTGTCCTTATATGCTCGTTCCATTTCATATCGCTGTGCAGCGTTATGCCTAGATATCTGTTGCGGCTCTGTCAACCAGCACGCTACTAATGCTGTATCCAAACATTACGCGAATGTTTCTCCTGATCATCAGTATCACCTTACATTTTTCTACATTTAGCGCTAGTTGCAACTCCTGACACCGCCTAGAAATTTGGTCAAAGTCATCCTGCATCCTACTACAGTCATTCAATTACACCTTCCTGTACACCATAGCATCACCAGCAGACTGCAACTCACACTGTTCGTCAGATCATTTATCTAGATAGAAAATAATAGTAGTCCTATCACACTTCCCTGGGGCACTCCTGTCTCTGACGAACACTCACCATCGAGGTCATGTACTGGATTCCATTACGTAAGTAGTCTTCGACCACACACATATTAGGTATTTAGTCCACATGCTCGTACCTTCGTTAGCAGCCTGTAGAGCGGAACCGTGTCAATCGCCTTTAGAAGATCGCAACACACAGCGTGCCTGTTGCCCTTTATCCGTCGCACGCAATACGTCACCAGAGAAAAGGGCACGCCGAGTTCCGCACGATCGATGCTTCCTACAGCCGTGCTGATACACGGGCAGAAGCTTTCCCGTTTCAAGGAAATTTACTGTACTAGAACTGAAAATATCTTCAAGAATTGTACAATAAACTGATATGTCTTTTAATTTCGTGGGTCCGTTCTTTTGCCTTTCTTATACACGGGAGTTACCTGTGCCTTTTTCCAGTCGCTTGGAACTTTGCGCTGGGATTTTGTCCTGCTTTTTAGTAATATGTGAGTGATTCACGAGAAAGGTTTACGTTAAAAAAGAAGTCAAATACCACGGTCTACAGCGGTAAAAAAAATTAAGCTTCTATGTTAATGTAGACGGCCATTTATGACATTCTGAAACTTGCAAACTCACTCATCTAAACATACAGGTGAACTAGATATACATACTACATAAATATACGAAGCCATCCACGCGCGAGTGCTACATGCACGGTCCGTGTAATCTACAAGTTTCAACGAATACTTATATTTTATTTATGTTTGAATCCATGTTTGAACCAATGTGCAGCCGCAACCGTTGATAATTTATAAGAAGGAAACAGCGATCACTTGAAAAATAGACACTACTGCAAATCTATTTCGGATAGTTCCTAGCCATCATCGTTACAGCTGCAATAAAATGCGCGGGTCAACGTAACGATATCTACATAATGGTATGTGACATCTCACAATTTGTATAACACACAGATACCGTAAGGCAGCAGGAGTGGATACAACAGACGCAAGAAAATTTGAAGTGGAACAAATAATATTAAAAAAAGAAAGAAGACGGTAGACTGTGACAACAGTTTTTTCAGACAAAATTATGAGCGCCCTTCTACATTGGCGAGCTACAAACAGTTCAAATTAATGTTTTATTATAAAACAATCTGCCAGAATACCAAAACGACATAAAATGATTGAATTTTATGAAACCTTTTAACTGGCTCATCTCAGTTTTTTTTAATATCTAAATGGACAGCATCATAAAATGCTAGTACAGAATAAAAAGACGTAGATAAAATTCATTACACATACAAGCCCTCCACCGCCCATAGATAGCTCTTTTTTTTGTACCAGTTTTTCATTTCGTCATCCTTATAAGTTTTGATTTCTTTTATTACGTTTCTTATTTATGTAACACCACTCAAGTTCATAATGGTGTTAATGTGTAATAAATTTTATCCAAGACGTCCTTTTAATATGTACCGGCATTTTATGATGTCCATTTGTACATTGAAATTTTTATTTCTGCGATGAGTCAGTTACAGTGGTTGCATTTTAGAAAAGTTTTATGTCGTTATATTCTGGCAGATTATTTAATAATAAGATATTAATTTTAACCTGTTTATAGTTCGCCCATATAGACGGCGCTCATGATTTTATGTATGAAACTGTTGAGGTCACAGGCTACTGTAATTTTTAAATCTTCCACTTCACATGTACGTTCGTCCGCTGTAACCACCATTGCTGACTTATTCAATGTTGTTAGATGTCATATACCATTATGTATGTATGTATCGTTACGTTATTTGACTCGTGCATTTTATAGCAGCTGTAACACTGACAGCTAGGCACTAGCCGAAATCGATTTGTAGTGAACAACCTATTTTGGACTGATCGTTGGGTTGTTCTTAAATGAGCATTTTCGAACAATGCTGAGGTCAAGGCATGATTAGATTTCACAGTTACTTTTTTCAACAAGATGATGCATCACATTTGGTCATACAATTCGCACATTTTTAACTCGTCCTCTTACAAACCGTCAGATTGGTCGTACTAGATATGACGACGCTGCGCATCTGCCATCAGTCACGTAGTTCTCTGGACCTGACACCCATGGATTTCTCTTGATGGAGTCATTTGAGAGACATAATGTATGTGCCTTATTTTCCGCAAACAATTGTTTCCTGCCACACCCTATACTCAATTTCATGGTCAGCACTTTGTTTAATAATTTGAACACCTTTACTACAATGGAGCAGCGATGACAACACCCCCCCCCCCCCCACACACACACACACACACACACACACACACACACACACACACACACACACACACACACACACACACAGAGAGAGAGAGAGAGAGAGAGAGAGGAGAGAGAGAGAGAGAGAGAGAGAGAGAGAGAGAGAGAGAGAGAGAGAGAGAGAGAGAGAACCTCATCTAGCTCTCTTCCAGTTTTTATTGTTGACGGTCCAATTATCCGTTGCGTTTTCAGCCTTCAGCCTTCTCACAAGAAGGCATCCCATTCTTCATCAATTCCCTCCCCCCCCCCCCTCTTCCCACACACCGATACTTCATGGTAATTCGTAGGTCATGGAGTGACGCCCTAAGGTTTGGCTGCCATCTCAATTCATAATTGCTTTGATAGTACTTATTCATTAACCTGGCGGTGAAATAATTTGAATTTTCCAATTGGGTGCATAATCACAACGAGTCTCACTATTTTATTTCTTCAAACAGCATTAGTATTCCAATATAGACAAGAAGTTTCCAATTTCTTTTAAGGTATGACCTAATTCTACGAAGACATATTGGTATCATAAAGATACCAAATCGTTTATGTAAAAACGATTTAGGGGAAAATCTAAGTAGCTCTCTTAGGTTCTTTGCAGATGACGCCGTTCATTTACCGTCTAGTAAAATCATCTGAAGATCAAAACCAACTGCAGAACGATCTGAATAAAATATCACTATGGTGCGAACATTGGCAATTGACTCTAAATAATGAGAAGTGTGAAGTTGTCCACATGAGTACGAAAAGAAATCTGTTAAACTTTGTTTACAAGATAAATCAATCTAATGTAAAAGCCGTAGGAATTACTATTACTTCAGACTTAAATTGGAAAGAATACGTAGATAATGTCGTGGGAAAGGCGAACCAGAGACTGCGTTTTACTGGCACAACCCTTAAAAGATGCAACAGAACTACTAAAGAAAAACTGCATACTCTACGCTAGTCCGTCCTTTTTTTGGAGTATTGCTGCCCAGTGTGGGATCCTTATCAGGTGGGTTTGACGGAGGACATCGAAAGAGTCCAAAGAAGGGCAGCTCGTTTCGTATTGTGACGATACAGGGGAGACAGCGTTATGGAAATGATACATGATCTGGGAAGGGAATCGTTACAATGGCGCTTATCGCTGCGGCGTGGGCCACTTACGAAACTCAAGTCGCCAACATTCTCCTCCTAATGCGAAAATATATTGTTGACTCCCGCTTACATAGGTAGAAATGATCATCAGAATAAAATACGAGAATTCAGAGCTCGAACGGAGAGATTCAGGTGTTTTTTCTTCCCGCGCGCTATTCGAGACTGGAATGGGAGATAAATTGTATAATGGTGGTTGGATGAACCCTCTGCCAGGCACTTAAATGTGATTTGCAGAGTATCCCATGTAGATGTAGAAGTCAGTTGTTGAGTGCCCGCTGCAAACGGAGGTTTTTCAACCTGGGAATTCTAGCTGGCAGTGGAGAGAAGCCTTTATGAAATTTTTTCAGTGACCGGTGCCAAGAGTGAAAAGCTATAAAACGGTTTGCGCCAGCAGGGCGCGGCCGCCGTGTGCTGTGGAAGCCTGCACGTAGCGGCCTGGCACCAAAACCTCATACATACTGCCTGGTTCGTGTGTTCTGCTGGACAGCCAACGCGGCTCGACTCAAGTCCCGCTCCTTCACTTGTGCTCGGCCATGGCATACGTTGTTTCAGATAGTGCCATACCTTCAGATATTACTGTAATAAATGGGTACTGCAACCAGACATAACATTTTTATAAATCAGTTTATTTCACCGTCATTAGATTCGGGCCTGAGCCCATCAGAGGGTAGAGTTTATTTCAGATTTACTTTGGTGTTTTCGGAGAAAGATCTTCATACATTATTGTATGAGAGAGAGATGTATATTTGTATCGCTCCATGTTGAGATATGAGGTACCTCTCCTATAATAATGTATCAAGAAGACCTTTCTCTGAAGACAATGTAAACCTGAAATCAACACAAGCGTTTGATGATGGGCTCAGGCCCGAAAGGAGTAACAGAGAAATGATTTATAAAAATCTTGTGGCTGGTTGCCGTATCTATTTACTACGTATTACGAAAACAACTGCGGTGTTCTCTAATAATAATAATAATAATAATAATAATAATAATAATGTAAAAGTGGATAGAATAATGTCTTAAGATGTGATAAAATTGACTACTCTGAAAAGCATCTTTGTGAATAATGAAATGCCAAGATCGCGGTATTTCGTCTTTATTTATAACAGACGATCGGTTTCGATGTACATAAACATCTTCTGGTCTCTGAACTTGTTGGCACTCAACTGTACAATATGGTGGTTCTTTATGTATATATGATTACACGAGTTTTATATCTGACAACCAAACGGCATATTTTAATGTGTGACGACCCACCAGTACTATCTAACTGGCTAAATACGCATTTCTGTAATAATGTTGTAATTTAGTGCAGAGACCAGAAGATGATGTCTATGTACATCGAAACCGGTCGTCTGTTATAAATAAAGACGAAATACCGCGATCTTGGCATTTCATTATTCACAAAAATACATTTATAAGATCGCTCCCTGCCATGAACAAATTATAGAAAGCATCTAGTAAAGAAATGCTCCGTAATTGAGTTTCCTAGGCATGGCAATTTGAAACACCTAGTCAGTAGTTCCACCGACGTCAAAGACTTTTCAATTCGTGTAAGCAGATGCGGTGTTAATCGGGCCTCTCCATTTTCTTTTTTTTTATGTGGGTCGAGAAAAACACAATGGAAATGAGCAATTGCTTCTTAGTGTACTATTTTTCCTGTATTCTATAGCTGCGTTTGAAGAACCAGTCTTCCAAAATGTACACTGTGCTTACAAACAGCTAGAACTATTTGATGCATAACGATTCATCGAGAAGAACGACAGAAAATGTAAAAGGAAGTTCAGAAGCTCTACACATACCTTGGTCACACGGACATCCAAAAGTTAATCCATTTCACGACAGACAATGTAACACTAAGGCCTCTTCCTGCTTCTGCAGGTACTTGAACCCGAACAGTCCTTTATGTTGAGGAATTTAAATAACTCCTTTCTGTATGAAGGCAAATGGTCTCTGTCTCTCATACGAAGTTAAAAAGAAACGAGAAGTTGTCTATTTTAGGTGAAGGAGCAAAGAGCTGTAATGGATTTTGCCTCAACTTTACGTCGTCTCACATACCGCAGACATGGCCGAATTAATTCCCACAATAAAAAAGGGTGGTTGCGAAATTGCCGTTGATAGTTTAAAGACTAAAACGGCACAATTCTATGGCTACGTGCATCTTGGTTGCTGACAACAGTAATTCGAGTCATTTCATCTACATTACGTAATTACTCTGCGAGACATGTTTAAGTGCATGGCAGAGTTTCATCGAACCGCTTTTAAGATGCACTATTTGTTTACCGTTTCAGTCTCTAATTACGCGCGAGAAAAAGGAACACCTGAATCTTTCCTGTTTTCGATCTGCTTCTCCTTATTATGATCTTGTCTATGTAGGCGGGTGATAAAATATGTACATTCAGAGGAAAAAGTTGGTAAAAATAAATTCGCAAATAGATCTCGCCGAAACGAATAACATTTCTTCTAATGATATCCACCCCAACTTGTGCATCATTTCGGTGACACCCTCTCCCTCGTATGGCGATAATACAAAACGAGCTGCCCTTCTCTGGACCTTTTCTATGTCCTCCCTCGGGTATGAAGCTATTTCATCAGCATACTCTGGAAGAAACCCTAATTGGTATATAATCTGGACCAGGAGACATGCTTTTGTAAAGGGATTTAAGCTGCTTCAATATTGCAGAGATATCTACTTCTGAATTACGAATGCTGGCAGCTGTTCTTAATTCGAATTCTGGGGTATTTGCTTCGTCTTCTTTGGCGAAGGAACTTAGGAAAGAGAAACAGTAATTCTGCTTTACCAGCAATGTCATCAGTAGCATCACCATTGCCATCGCGCAGTGAAGGTATTGATTGTGTTTTGCCGCTAGTATATTTTACACATGACCAGAGTTTCTTTGGATTTTCTACCAAATTAGATGACAGTTTAGTTGTGAAAACTATTATAAGCATCTCGCATTTAAGTTCGTGATAAATTCCGAGTTCCTGTACTAGATTACATGTATTGATGGTTTTAAACGTAGCTGTGTAGTCAGCATTCACGGCCGTAGAGCAAGATAGTCGTCCTCTCTGACAAGCCCAACGACGTCGCTGGCGCATGGCCAGTACTTGCGGTAACAGCGAACTGTCGACGCTGGGTAGCCTACAGGGCAAGAACCGTGGGCTCACGTATCCTGTTCAAATGTTTGTAGCACTTATGGGACTAAACTACGGGGTCATCAGTCCCTAACCTTACAAACTACTTATGAACTAGCTAAGACTAAGGCCGGCACAAATATCCATACCCGAGGGGGGATTCGAACCCCCGACCGTAGCAGCCGTGCAGACCGTGACTGAAGCGCCTCAGTCCCCGCGGCCACCGCGGCCGGCACACGTAACCTGTAGCTAGCCAAAACGTGACGAGTTTGTAACGTCCACCTTTACGTTATTCTGTAAGTATTAGGATCGCATCACGAACAGCTTTTATCAGAAACAAGAGCTTGACAAATGTTTTCAGGATTCATTTGTCGAGCTATTAGAAGGCCAATCGCTGGTCGTGATTTCAAAAAAGTTCAAAAGACGACAAAAGGTAAGGGCAATTAATGAACGAGAATTTATTGCAGCCACGTGTCTTGACGCAAAGAGTGACTACAATATTAGAAAATGTCCAAATGTTTGTAGAGTCTATGGGACTTAACTACGAGGTCATCAGTCCCTAAACTTACAAACTACTTATGAACTACTTACGAACTAGGACGGCACAAATATCCATGCCCGAGGGGGGATTCGAACCCCCGACCGTAGTGACCGTGACTGGAGCGCCTTAGTCTCCTCGGCCACCGCGGCCGGCTACAATATTAGAGCGAGAAAAATCAACATTCATGAAAATGACTTCGACCAGTACCAACTGTGTTCCTTATTTGGGATTCATCATTGTATGGGGCATTTTATCTCCACCGTCTAGGTACAAGTAACGAAAACTCGGTAAGGGATTTGAATATCGAGGCGCGATGGGCAGGATTAAGATCACGGGAGGGAGGCGGATCCAATGTGCTTTAGGTTTGCGCCAGTGAACGAATAACTTTAGTTTTTCCCGTACGCTATCAGCGAATGAAACGGTGGAGACATAAAAGCGGTTTGGTGAACACTCTCCCACGCACTTTAAAGTAATTTGCAGAGTATTTATACAGAATATTTTACAACACAGTGAAGATATTTTTTATTTATTGGAGGTAGTGTGTTTATAGCAACAAACACTACGTATATTAAAGTAAATCCGTTACGAACTACAGCGGCCAGTGCAGTCGGAATTAGATTAATAATTGTCAGTTTCTAATGTCAGCCCGATACATACACATCCATTCCAAATAGACCTAAATTCGCTACCGCAGAAACATCGCAATGTGTAAGTAATAAACTGAATTTAATTCGCCTAGGATTAATTCAAAAGCGACGAATGAAGCATCGGTGGTGAAGACAGTTTTGCTAATACCGAACACGTTTTCAGAAAACATGCTTCGAACAACTAGGCCGATGTCCACACCTTACAGCAATATTTCACACTTCCAGGTTAAACGTCGTCAAAGCTGCAGTTATTTGCGACTATGACATTCTTGTCTGAATGACACTGCATTGGTTAAATCACAGAACATTCACACTGTAAATTGCATACCAAGCCAATACAATGTATGCGGGAATAAATGTCTAGCCCTGAGCTGGAAACAAATACTGGGAGAGCACTACACGGAAATAGACTGCGTGCGTAATATGGTACATTCCATTCAACTACACTTCCGACTCCTTTGTTGTATCTGGCAGAATTTCCGTGTCATCGGCAACCTAAAAGTTTTTATTTCTTCTCCCTGAACTTTAATTCCGTTTCCAAATTTCTCCTAGCCCACAGTTTGCTCAATGTACAGATCGGATTAACATGACATTGGGAAAAGGCTACCTTGTCTTACTCCGTCCCCAACCACTGCGGCCTTTGTATCTCATAATTGCTGGCTGAATTTTTGTAAAGTTGTAAGTTACTTTTCGTTCCTATATTTTATCCTGCTACCTTCAGAATATGAGAATATATTCCAGTCAACGTTGTCAAAACTTGTCTCCATATCTACAAAAGCTAAAAACGCAGGTTATCTTCGGAGATAAGTCTAAAGCTTTTGCCTTGGGTTTGGATTTAGGAGAAATGTAGGAACACCTATCTTCGAGATCAGTTTCTACCAGTTTTTCCTTTCTTCTGTACATAAATCGTGTTGCTATTTTTCAACCATGACTTATTAAACTGATAGTTCTGTAATTTTTACTCCAGTCTGCACTTATATTCTTTACGTTTGGAATTATTACGGAGAGTATTCCAGCTGTTCATAAATCTTTCACAACATGTGGAACAGCTTCGCCATGACCGGCTCTGCCCAGCAATTCTGAGGGAATATCGTCTACTCCAGGGGTCTTGTTTTGACTCAAGCCTTTCAGTGCTATGTCAAATTATTCTCGCAGTATCGCTTCTCCTATCTCATCTACTTCCTCTTCCCTCTCTACAATATTTCTGATTTCATTTCCCTCGTTTGGCCTTCTATATATTCCTTCTGCCTCTCTCATTTCCCTTCTTTGCTTAGTACTGTTTTTCTATCTGAGATCTTGATATTCATATTGCTGCGGTACCTATCTTTTCTCTAGTACATACGTATAGAACCTTCTTTCGTGATTCTTAAAAAAAAATGTTCAAATGTCTGTAAAGCTTATGGGACTTTACTGCGGGGTCATCAGTCCCTAAACGTACAAACTACCTATGAACTAAATTATAGTAAAGACAGCACAAACAGCCATGCCCGAAGGGGGATTCGAACCCCCGACGGGGAACGGCCTCGCGCATAGTAACATAGCGCCTCAATGCAATCTGCCGCGGCCGTAATTCTTAAACCAAGTTTTTGTGCTCTGTGTAAAATTCTACCACGTGACTTCCGCCTTCATTCCTTCTCCCCAGTCCAGTTTCACATATTTTTTCCTAGTCTTCCTACTACCGAATTCCATTTTCCTATCACAATCAAGTTTTCTTCTCCATTAACTGTGCGAATAACATATTTACAATCTAATTATCAGAATACTAGTTGGCATATAAACCTGGTGGATGTTGGCTTCGGGTATGTATTGGCTACTATAATGCGATCACTATGCTATTCATAGTAGTTTACCCCCACTCCTATTTTCTTATTCATTAGTAGACCTACTCCTGCGTTACTCCCAACGCATTTTGTATTTATAAACCTGTACTCGCCTGGCCAGAAATCCTGCTCAACCTACTACCGAACTTCACTAATCCCCACCACATCAAACTTCAACCAATCTATATTCATACTCCGCAAGCCACCTCCCGGCGCGAGGCAGGAGGGTACTTTGTTTACCTTTCCCACGTCTATTTCAGTCACGTATGGTTCGCGGAAAAATCAATCGCAGGTATGTCTCCGTACCGGCTCTCATCTTTAATTTTATCCTTGTGGTCTTTTGGCGAGATATACGTAGCAATATATTGGTTGACTCCTTGAGAACGGTAACCTCTCGGAACCGTATACCGCGATACAGAACTTTTCTTTCGCAGCGTGTGCTATACGAGTTTCCTAATAATCTCTGTGACGTTTTCTTGATTAACAAATCTCTTAAGGGAGCGTGTTACCCTCCGATGTATCTTCTCTACGTCTTATATCAATTCCACCTGGTACGGATACTACACTGATGAGCAATATTCAAACGTCGGTAGAACGAGTGTTTTGTAATCTACTGTCTTTATTGAGGGCCTTCTTGAAAATTCTTCAAACGAATCTCAGTCTATCATTTGATCTACCCACGATTAATTTTATATGTTCGTTCCATTTAAAATCGCTATTTATGTTTATTCTCAGATATTTTACGATTAACTGTTGCCGGTGGTTGTACTGCTATTACGTATTTACGTAATGTAGGATTCTATTTGCGTAATTGCAGCACTTTACATTCGTTTATATTGCCACGAAACCCCACGTTAACCGACTGCCAGCGTGGCGCAAGGGATAGTGGCACTGATTGCGGTGCTGAAGGTCGCCGGTTCAATCCCGTCGACCGGCAAAAATTTATTTCTTTGTAATTATCATTCCCAGAATGTTCTACATCTTTCTAATGTTCACTTGTAATTTCTACTTGTTTCTTATGTTAACAGCTCTAATTTCTGGTACATTCTGTCTGTGTATAAATAGAGCACTCTGCCCGAGAGGCAGTCGGTGCTGCGTGTATGTTTCAGTTCGCAATAAACCTGCTTTCGGTATAAGTGATGTGTTCATTTGACAACCATGCCTTCGAAGTCAAGCCTGCTTCCATTTCAACGCGACAATATTGAGGGCCAACTTCCAATCTCTGCACCATGCCCCAATACACTGTAGATCATTCTGCATTTCGCTACACTTCTCCAGCGTTGCCACTTCTCTACATACTATAGCATAGTCCGCTAAAAGCCTCATCGAACTTCCGATAATATATATTATTTATATAAGCAACGGTCTTGTAGCACACTCCTGGAACACGCCAAAAATCTCTTTCATGCCTGAAGAGTTTTCTCCGACGAGAACGACATGCTGCGTTCTGTTAACTTGAAACTCTTCAATTTACTCGCTCAGTTGGTCTGATATTCTATACGCTCACATTTTGTTCATCAGGCGACAGTGCAGAACCGTATCGAACGCATTGCGGAAGTCAAGAAACACGGCATCCACCTGGGATCCTGTATCTGCTGCCCCTGGGTCTCGTGGATCAATAGCGCTAGCTACGTTTCACGTGATGTTGATTTCGGAAACAGCATTCACTCCTACAAATGAGCTATCCGGTCTTCAGAAATAACATAATAGTCTACTATAAAACGTGTTCCAAAATTCTGTTATGAACGACGTCAGATATACAGGTCCATAGTTTTGCGCATGTGATCGACGACCCTTTTTGAGAACTGGGAGTGAGCTGCGCTTTTTTCCCAATTCTCAGGAACGCTACGCTCCTCTGGACCTTTCAGAATACGCGGAATTGTGTGGGTTCGGTTTATTTGCATTCTATCGTCATAATGGATCGATTGATAGGACACATTCTTAGACATCAAGGAATTGTGAATTTAGCGTTGGAGGGAAGTGTGTGGGGTAAAAACCGCAGAGGAAGACCAAGAGATGGATACAGTAAGCAGATTCAGACAGATGTAGGTTGCCGTTCTTATGTGGAGTTGAAGAGGTTTGCTCAGGATAAGGGTATTGTGGAGAGCTGCATCAAACCAGTCTCCGGACTGAAGACCACCACCACCACCACCACCACCACCACCACCACCACCACAACAACAACAACAACAAATATTTTCTGTTCAATTTTGTTGGATTAGGGAATTTCAATATTCAGTCATGTAAAGACAACTCAGTATTCACTAATCCCTGTGTGTTCGATGCCATTATTAGTTCCACATTATTTATTCCTAGTATGTCTATGTTTTCACAACCATTTACGATTCTGGTGGGTTCATGAACTAATTGCTCGATGTAGTTTTTGGAGAACGCATTAAAGAAAAAAGAAAATAAATAAATAAAAGGCGATTGGTTGCGGTAAATTCTGAAGCGTATTTTCAGTTACAGTCGCTGGTGCAACATCCATAATGGATACAAGTTTTAAGTGGATCAGATGAGGAGCTACCGCCATGTGATGATAACGAGGCTAAATGGATGTCAGCACTGGCCTACTGTCAATTTGCGATCCACTCACTGCTGCAAGCAAAAGAACTGCAAACGAATAAGGACAAGATGTTTAAAGTTGTAATATTTATCATTGTCTGTCAAAAGGCAGTATCTGCTTTCGTGAATATCACTGCAAAAAATGACTTAAATAAAGTGAGAATGATTGTAATTTATGCCACAAGATTGTGTAGGTCAAATTTTATTTCGAAAACGAATATTATACTGAAAGAGCTAGAAATACGGTACACTGCTGGTGGTTCCGTCACATACGCAGCGTAAAATCGAACTGGTATTCTATCAGGTCATTCGGCCTGTTGCCTGTTGAACAATTACAATTATTTTTCTATTCCTCTGCCATTTATTTAAATACCCGCTATTCTGTCAACAGTGTGACGGTTTAGAGGAGGAAATACACAGCAGTGTTACTCTGCTGAACAACTTTGGATAAAGACATTTAGTATTTCGACCTTTTGTGTCATCCTTTGTTACAACGCCTTTACAGTCACAGTGTGTGTCTGGACTTACGATTTCTACACGTTTACAGATTTGACGCAGAACAAAATTTCTTGATATTTTTTGCCAAGTCAGTACACACAACTATGCTTTCGAAGTCTTTAAAAACCTCTCACATGGCGCGCGCCTGCAATTGACCCTGAATAATGAATGATTTAAGTAAGATACCTGCATGGTGCAAAAAATGACAACTGACATTTAATAGTGAGAAGTGTGAGGTCATCTATATGACCACTAAATGAAATCCGTTAAACTTCAGTTACGCTATAAATAGTCCATTTTCAGGCCGTAAACACAATTAAATACCTACGAACAACAATTACGAACACCTTAGACTGGAAAGAGCCTATAGAAAATACTGTACGGAAAGCGAGCCAAAGGCTGCATTTCATTGGCAGAAGACTTAGAAGATGCAACGTTCAACTAAGGAAACAGCCTACAAACACGTGTGCGGCCAATTTTGGAGTATTGCTGCCCATTGTGGGAGTCCCACCAAGTGAGACTGACGGACGGTTTAGAGAAGTTCAGAGAAGTACAGCTCCATTTCTATTATCGCGATATAAGGGTAAGAGTGTCATGCAAATGATGCACGAGTTGGGGTGGAAATCATTAAAAGAAAGGCGTTATTCGTTGTGGTGAGATTTGAGAAATTTCTTTAACCAATTTCATCTTTCGAATGTGAACATATTTTCTTAGGACCCACCTACATAGGGAGACATTATCATCGCAATAAAATAAGAGAAATCAGATGGAAAACGAAAATATTTAGGTGCTCTTTTTACCCGCGCGCTATTCGATAAGAAATATCATAAAAGCTGTTCAATGAACCCTCTGCCATGCACTTCAATGTGAGTTGCAAAGTATTTATGTAGATTTATGACTATGCATGGGCGCATCTGGCACACCAAATGTTTATGTCTCTCAGACCTTTAACTGGTTCTGATAGTGGGGGATAATATGGCATGTAACACTGATCGGAACAGTAATAGCATTATTAACAACAGTCCATTACATTTGAAGTCTTGTTAATGGCAACCGAGTAATGGGAATCCTGACAAGAGTGACCGTGATTGTTCTGCAAGGAAAAGCAGATCGATTCAGTGAAGGGCTCTTTTGATAACAAGAGAAACGACAATCTGAGTACAGATAGCCACAGAAAGGTATAGGCTTAGTACACTGCCATTGTGATAACGGCTGGCCATCAACTGACGTCTCAAATTGCAAATGTCTACTAATTCGCCGAAATGGAAGGACAGTTGACGATATGATGAAAGCTCCTGAAAGTAGCTGTGTAACAAAAGGGGTTGTTATGTTATGGTCTTCAGTCCGGAGACTGGTTTGATGCAGCTCTCCACCCTACTCTACCCTGAGCAAGCCTTTTCATCTCCTCATAAGAACGGCAACCCACATCCACTTGAATCTGCTTACTATACCCGTCTCTTGGTCTCCCTCTGCGATTTTTACCCCACACACTTCCCTCCAATGCTAAATTTACGATTCCCCGATGTCTAAGAATGTGTCCTACCAAGCGATCCCTTCTTTTAGTCAGGGTATGCCAAAAATTCCTTTTCTCACCAATTCTGTTCAGTACCTCTTCACTAGTTATGCGATCTACCCACCTAATCTTCAGCATTCTTCTGTAGCACCACATTTCAAAAGCCTCTATTCTCTTCCTGTCCGCACTGCTTATCGTCCATGTTTCACTCCCGTACAAGGCAACACTCCCACAAATGCCTTCAGAAAAGACTTCCTTACCCTAAAATTAATATATGTTAGCAAATTTCTCTTTTTCAAAAATGCTTTTCTTCCCATTGCCATTCTGCAATTTATATCCTCTGTACTGCGACCATCGCATGTTATTTTACTACCCAAGTAACAAAACTCATCTACCACCTTCATTGTTTCGTTACCTAATCTAATTCCTTCAGCATCGTCTGATTTTCTAAGACCGCATTCCATTATTTTTGTTTTGCTTTTGTTAATGTTCATTTTATACGCTCTCTTCAACACACTATCCATTCCATTCAACTGCTCTTCCAGGTCCTTTGCTGTCTCTGACAGAATTACAATGTCATCAGCAAAACGCAATGTTTTTATTTCTTTCCCCTAGAGAGAATTTTTCGTCTTGTGGGACCAAATCTTTGTTACGCTATATGAATGTTGAGGCTGAGAACAATATGTACAGACTAAATTTTCAGGCACTAGAGCTAACAGAGCTTATGTAAGTATACTTCAGCACTATCTCTCATTAACTGTCTGAAGTATGGAGTCATATAATGCGGAAGACAGTCTTGCATAAGAGTGAAGACCATCAACGGTAGCCTGCATGGGTAACATCGCGATCTTATCATTTGAAGTACCGGTGACATTAACAAATGCTTTTTGATATCTAGACAGCTTTTCGATACTTCTCGAGAGTTTAACAGTTTGCAGATAACTGTCAACAACTATACAAGGTGGTCCATCGATAGTGACCGGGCTAAATATCTCACGAAATAAGCATCAAACGAAAAAACTACAAAGAACAAAACTTTTCTAGCTTGAAGAGGGAAAACAGATGGCGCTATGGTATGCCCGCTAGATGGCGCTGTCATTGGTCAAACGGATATCAACTGCATTTTTAGAAATAGGTACCTCCATTTTATTACATATTCGTCTAGTACGTAAATAAACATGAATGTTTTATTTGGAACACTTTTCGCTTTGTGGTAGATGGCGCTGTAATAGTCACAAACGTATAAGTACGTGGTATCGCGAAACATTTCGCCAGTTCAAATGTTTGTAAATTATCGGACCAACTGCATGGTCATCAGTTCGTAGCTTACAAACTACTTCAACCTAGGTAAACTAACCTAAGGGCAACACACACACACACACACACACACACACACACACACCAGGGAGGACTCCAACCTCCAAGGCGAGCAACCGCGCGCTCCGCAGCGAGGTGCTTTAGACCGCTCGGCTCATTTCGCCAGTGCGGACGGTATTTGCTTCGTGATACGATTACTCGTGTTAAAATAGACCGTTTACCAATTGCAGAAAAGGTCGATATGGTATTTATGTATGGCTACTGTGATCAAAATGCCCAACAGGCCTGCGCTATGTATGTTGATCGTTATCCTGGAAGACATCATCAAAGTGTCAGGACTTTTTGTCGGATAGTTACGTTATTTAAAGAGACAGGAAGTGTTCAGCCACAAGTGAAACGTCAACCACGACCTGCAACAAATGATACCCAAGTGTTTTTTTACTGCAGTTGCGGCTAATTCGCACATCAGTAGCAGACAAATTGAGCGAGAATAGGGAATCTCAAAAACACCGATGTTGAGAATTCTACAACAACATAAATTTCACCCGTACCATATTTCTATGCACCAGGATTTGCATGGCGAAGACTTTGAACGTCGTGTACAGTTTTGCCACTGGACACAAAATAAGTTACGGGGCGATAACTTTTTCAAGCGTTCTGTTTAGTGACGAACCGTCATTCACTAACAAAGGTAACGTAAACCGCCATAATAGGCACTATTGCGCAACGGAAAATCCACGATGGCTGCGACAAATGGAACATCAGCGACCTTGGCGGGTTAATGTATGGTGCGGCATTATGGGGGGAAGGATAATTGACCCCTATTTTATCGATGGCAATCTAAATGGTTCTGATCTCTTACGTAATGTTCTACCGATTTTACTACGAGATGATTCACTGCATGAGAGAATGGCGATGTACTTTCAACATGATGGATCCGGCACATGGCTCGCGTGTAGCTGAAGCGGTCTTAAATGGAATATTTAATATGACAGGTGAATTGGTCGTAGAAGCACCATTCCATGGCCCGCACGTTCTCCGGATTTCTTTCTGTGGGGAAAATTGAAGGATATTTGCTATCGTGATTACAGACAACGCCTGAAAACATGCGTCAGCGCATTGTCAATGCATGTGAGAACATTGCTGAAGGCGAACTACTCGCTGTTGAGAGGAATTTCGTTACGCGTATTGCCAAATGCATTGAAGTTGAAGGACATTTTGAGCATTTATTGAAGACATGAGGTAATTACAGGTAAACACTTAGTAACAGCATGCGTTTTCATAATGTATGATAATTTCACAAAAGTACATGTATCACATTAGAACAATCGAAATAAAGTTCAAGCGTACCTACGTTCTGTGTTTTAATTTAAATAATCTACCTGTTATACACTGTTCGTCTAAAATTGTGAGCAATATGTTTGTGAATATTACAGCGGCATCTATCACAAAGCGAAAAAAGTGTTCCAAATAAAACATTCGTATTTATTTAGTACTAGACGAATAAGTAGTTGATATCCGTTTGACCTATGGCAGCGCCATCTAGCGGGCCAACCATAGCGCCACCTGTTTTCCCCATTCGAGCTAGAAAAGTTTTGTTCTTTGTGGTTTTTTCGTTTGATACTTATTTCGTGAGATATTTGGCCCGGTCGCTATCAACGGATCACCCTGCGTAGGTAATACGATAATTACGACATAGCGCCGTTTGAAGGCAGGTTTCTGACGACAATGGAGCAAGGCACATGCGGAAGGTGCAGGGAGGCACCAGACAGAAGCAGTGGCAGGTCTGGACAAGGCGAATACAATTCGCTGACTATGAAAGCTATTTCTTCAACTGTTGTTTTTATTTATGAAAGAACAATGTTAGCAATTATTGCTTTCTATACGAATGAAAAATACAGAATTTGTATAGACTGTTGGCCGAGGGACTGACGTTCGATCAGACGCAATTTTATTCCTTATACTAATCTTGGAAAAAGAGGCGCGTGACAATTTGTTGTAACTGACTATTATGGGCTGTAATTTACATTGCTGTGATAGGGAAGTGTTTTTCGACTTGCCAGATTACAAGAGTAGAATATCTGGGGAAAAAAAAAATTCAGAATGTGCAGGTTTTGAAATTATTGGTGTGGAGAAATAAATTTTAAATGTTACTTTTTACTTTTCGAATCAACTTGCATCAGAAAGTCTTAACACCACTGACATAATTTTCATTTAATTTCTACGTTCCCACTATTACTTTGGTATTGGACTGTAGAGAGCTAGCCAGTTTGGATCCTATAACAGTATCAGGAAGATATTTAAAATTCGAACAATTTTCATCAAATTTCAACCTAATTTCGAACTCGGCCGTTATTAAAGCAAAACACAAAGAATTTTGATTTAATTTGCCAGTGGGGTTTGAATTAAATAAATGGGGAAACGTGAACTTTTGTGCTGGGCCGAATTTCGAACCCCTGCGCCCCCGCTTCCTAGGCGGTCGTGCTGCCCAGTACACCATCTGGTAACGGTCACATATGAGCCGACAACCCTAGCACGTCTTCTGCCAGATCCAGGTTTACAGCTTATCCACCGAGGCCAACGAGAAAGACAGGCCCCGGCGCGCCCGTCATGACACGTAGCTGATTGGCCGACTACTGGCCCACAGCCCACTGCCTCATAGCGGCCAGCCACTCAGCGGCTCAGGCCTACCTTGCTTACGTGACATGACGTGCGCACTACGGCCTGTCTCGTTGGCCTCGCTTATCCACAGATTTCTGTAAGAGAAATTACTTGTGGAAAGTAAGATACAAAAGTTAGTTATCAGATTCTGAAACGAATTAGCTATATAATTTCCCCAATGTATTGGTCAATATAAAGCTCAAGAGTAGTGTTACACGTTTAAAAATGAAATCGTTGAAAATATAACTTTCCGTTTTTATGACGTTCAGTTACAAGCATTGCATTCCACCAATATGATATTGCGATGCCGTGAGATAAACTTTCCTCGTTCGTAGGACGTCAATAAATCTGTGAACACAGTTACAGGTAGCATGCACGAGATACCAAAGAGTGTACCTCAGTGTAAACATGGGTAATGGGGGCGAAGAAAGACGCTTTCAACAAAAAACTTTCTCCGTTGTGTATTTACGTTCAACCGGTCTTACCATGCTGTAAATACCGCGTCGAGAACATATTTCCATGGGAAGTGTCCTACCCTTCAGAGACGTTTGGATACTGCCAGAATATGGCCCGACCTCGAAATGGTATGTCTAAAATCGCTTCAAAAATGTGTTGACAAATATATGGTATCCACAAGTGAACTTGATCGCTTCCAGTCTTAGCAACAGAACACAACCGTAATAGGAAAAAGCCGCTGAGTGAAAGTACTGTGAGAACACGTCTTCGGGCAGTGAACATGTAGCTGCTAAGAAACCATTAATGATGGCGGTTTATAGGAAGAAGAGGCTACACTGGGCAAGAAAGCATGGAAGTTGGGCAGTAAATCAGTGGAAAAAGGTACTTTTCATTGACTAGTCGAAATTTGAGGTGTGGCACAAAGCGAAGCAAGTTTGTTCGACGGTTGCCAGGTGAAAGGATTTTACACAAATGTTGATCTTGTGCAAATACAGAGAAGAAATAGGATTGCCATCGCATTTTACAGTATCATGCAAAGACACGTGGACGACATTTGATTGCCAAGAGATTCGTTCTACAGTAAGATAACGACCCCAAACATTTCAAAACTGGGTAAAGCGTATTTGGCAAATTTGGGGAAAACCCTCTGACAACCCTAAGTACAATTAGTATTGTGCATTTACTTTGCTCTTAAGTCAGACTTTGTGTTATAGGTTGAAGACAGGACATTTTTTCTACTATTTTAAAACTGGCAATGTGGCACCCGTCTTCCCAATAGCTAGAATGGAAAATAAAGGGAATGAAAGTGAAGTGATTCGGCGATGGACACTAGTCTGTTAACACACGCGAAAGACCTAATTCATGAAAGGAAAACATTCGTCCAGGTGTCTGTTCTTTCTAATGAGCGAGCGCGATGCAGCGTGTTAAACTTCCTCGCAGATTAAAATTGTGTGCCAGAACCGGGACTCGAACCTGGGACCTTTGCCTTTCGCGGGCAAGCGCTCTACCACTGAGCTATCCCGACACGACTCTCTGTCCCGCGCCACAAACTTCAATTCCGCCAGTACCTCGCCTCCTACTTTCCAAACTTCACAGAAGTTCTCCTGCGAAACTTGCAAGACTAGCACTCCTGGAAGAAAGGATATGGTAGACACATGGCTTAGCCACAGCTTCCAGGAGTGCTAGTCTTGCAAGTTTCGCAGGAGAACTTCTGTGAAGTTTGGAAAGTAGGAGGCGAGGTACTGCCGGAATTGAAGTTTGTGGCGCGGGACCGAGAGTCGTGTCGGGATAGCTCAGTGGTAGAGCGCTTGAACGCGAAAGGCAAAAGGTACCAGGTTCGAGTCCCAGTTCCGGCACACAATTTTAATCTGCCAGGAAGTATCATATCAACGCACACTCCGCTGCAGAGTGAAAGTTTCATTCCAACGTGTTAATATTTTTCTGTTTTCTTTGCATTATGTTCTTATTTCAGTATTATAATGTAAAAAGTTATGAAAATTGAAAAGAATGTCATCCCAATAGCTTGCAGTCCTTATATCTGTAGATGTTACTAGGACGCGCATAGTTTCTGCTACGCGCTATACCTGGAACAGCGAGTTCAGAAGATAGTGATGAAAATTTACGGAGCTGAGCCTCATTGGCGCATGAAGCCTGGCAGTCTCATCGGGATGCACTTTCCTGTAATGCCTTCTTAGCAGTTGTGTGGGAAGATTCGAGAAAAAATTATATGAATGCGTAAGGTGCAAGAAAGTAAAACTAGAAAGAAGATTGAAGCTGAATTTAATAATGATATTCGATATTTTGGATTGCAGAATTTTTTTTCCATGTATAACGTATCTAAGAACACAGTTTTTTGAAGCGACAATCTCTAGCGACAAGTGTTTCAGACCATCTTTCAGCGCCCCCTCCATCCTCTCGCTCCGTTCACCTCCTCACCTCACTGTGCGTAACCTCTTTCCCTCCTCTACTTGTGAATGAGTGTACTCTACAACCACGTAAAAGGAAGTTTAGAGTTTAACGTCCCGTCGATAGCTTGGTCATTAGAGACGGAGCTAACGCTCGGAGTCTTGGGTAAGGATCGGGAAGGAAATCGGCCGTGCCATTTCAAACGAACCACCCTGGCATTTGCCTGGAGTGATTTAGGGAAATCACGGAAAACCTAAATCAGGATGGCAGGAGGTGGATTTAAACCACCACCCTTCCGTATGCGAGTCCAGTGTGTTACCACTGCGCCACCTCGCTCGGTAACCAGGTAAAAATTAGAACTAAATCGATCATAAACTTTTCCACATTTGCGCTAAGTATTCTTCCTTTACATTCAAGGTGTTCTGAAATTTCGGATACGAACTTCGAGCTCTTTTACACAATAATTTGATAATGAACTCATGTCCGGAAATGTCCATCACGCTATGAGCATTTCTTTACTTTTTATCACTGTGAAACAAATCTATACCACAGCAAGCTATTTGCTTTCCATATTTCAGAACGATGTAATACGGACCAAAACAAGAGCAAAATGTGTAGTAAACATGAGATCTAAACTGCAGACCTTAGATCTTTGAGCACGTCTTCTTATTCATCTACATCTATACTCTGCAAATCACATTTAAGTGCCTGGCAGAGGGTTCATTAACCACTTCCGTAACTTTTCTCTACCGTTACATTCTCTAATAGCGCGCGGGAAGAAAGAACACCTAAATCGTTCCGTTTTCGATCAGATTTATTTTATTGGGATGGTCATGTCTCCCTAAGTAGGTAGGTGCTAGCAAAATATTTTCACATTCAGAAGTAAAAGTAAGTGATTGAAACTTCGCAAACAGATCACGCCGCAATGAATAATGTCTCTTAATGATTTCCATTCCAATTCGTGCAACATTTCCGTGACGCCCCCCCCCCCCCCCCCGTAACGTGATAAAACTAGCTGCCCTTCTCTGAACCTTATCAATGTCTTCCGTCAGTCCCACCTGGTGAGGGTCTCACAAGGGGCAACAGTACTCTAGGAGAAGACGTACAAGTGTGATGTAGGCAGTCTCTTTGGTGGAGCTGGTGCATCTTCGAAGCGTTCTGCCAATGAAACGTAATCTTTGGTTCGCCTTCCCCACAATATTTTCTGTACGTTATCTCCAGTCTAAGTTGTTCGTAATTGTAACTCTTAGGTATTTGGTAGAATTTACGACCTTAAGGTTTGACTGATTTATCGCGTAAATGAAGTTCAGTGCATTTCTTTTAGTGGTCATGTGTATTACTTCACACTTTATTTAGTGTCAATTGCCAATTTTCGCACCATGTAGAAATTTTGTTTAAATCGCTTTTGCAGTTGCTTTTGATCCTCTGTTGACTAACCGGATAACCATTCGGATGTCTACCGTTCGCATGTCTCTTCTACTAGGTCAAGTGATCAGGGCTCTTAAGGCATTCGCGGCAGAGTCCGTGTTTAGAAGATTTTTCTTGTTTTGGTCTATGATACCTCATCCCAAAATATAAGAAACAAAGACTTGCAGAAGAAATTTGTTTCACAGTGATAAGGATCAAGAAGTGATCTTAGTGTCAGTGGATGACATTTCCAGACGTGAGGTCCGTATCATACGATGTACTCACTCTCCTGTACGAGTCCTCGAAAATTATATTGGAAATTTCCGAAAACACTTTATATTTCAAAAATTTACAGCCCAAGTCCTTCCGAATGTTCATTAGAGTGCAGTGTAAAAAATTTTAATAGCCGGATAAAAACTTTGAAATTTTCGGTAAAAACGTTTTGCCTTTACATATACTACTTTATATATATACGCCTGACAGTTTATACATTTTTGTTATGAAAAGATGTGACAGCAGAACTGTCAAGCAAATAAGTTGACTGATTTTAAAATTTGACAAGAAATTTTTCTCTTCCACTTTCTTAAAAGGGGGGCGGCAATTTTGCAACTCGCACTGGGCGGCAGTTAGGCTTGCGCCAACCCTAAGCTACATGTTCCAACATGCAACGTATAAAAACCACCGCAATTTTTTTCGGAAGGATTTGTTGCAAGAAAAGACAGCAATCACCTAGTATACTCCTGTGCGAGGCGTAACATTCGTGAAGGTGGTAAGTGCGGTTCACCTTTTCCGTGTGGTCCTATTCGTATGCAAGAACTGATACTGACAAGCTTTTTCACACCCCTCGCAGCATTGCAATTCTTCTCTCGAATTTGACGACATGCTTCATGTAGGCTTATATTCACTTCATGTGTCACAGAGTAAAATATTGTTCGTAAGAAGTCTTCGCAGCTCAGTAGAGTTTAGATATTACTACCTTAATTATAGCATTAGTTTCCATTTTTAAAGACGCCCCACCTTCCTACCGTCAAGTGAAATTTCTGCATTCTGTAAATACACTGAGCATGAAAGTAATAAAGAGGCAACAGAGATAACCGGACGAGAGGCCCCATCCAACAAAAATTTTTCGTCTTTTTAGCTCATTTAATTAGGGAACTTGTATAGACAACACCATTGCTTCGTAGTACGCTTGATCCTGCTATCCTGAATTTCTCACAAGCTTACTTCACCATACTGTCATAAGGTGAGATCACACACTACTACGCTGGATCCAGGAATTCCACGAAAGGGCGTTGCAGGACATCAAATAGATAAAACGATATCTGTCAGAATTTAAGAAGAAACGCCAAAACGGCACCGACAGCAAACATGTTCTTGCTGAATTATTGTAACGTCTGGATACCACCACTGAATCGTATCGCAGTAACTGACAGTCGGCCCTGAACACATGCAAAGGAATACTTTTCGGAACTTAAGTATGGTTATAAAAACACAGTGCAAAGTCAATACTTGTAGCGATTCGAAATTCCATTGTTTGTGGATCGTAGCTCACTGCTAAAAGTAACAAAGAAATCCTAAAAACATTTCGATATAGCTCCATATGGAGTATTGTAATGGAGTTTGGGACAGCGGTGGCCGAGCTGTTATTTAAAGTATTTAACACAACCGATTTCGCTATCACAATATCAGCATCTTCAGGCCATGTTAATACCACCCATCCCTTCACATGAATATCACTCTGGCCGTATTTATCTATTCTCTCCCCGCCCCCAAGCTCCTCACACATGTTTATTCAAGAAATGGGGAAAACCGGTGAATACGGCCGTTATGGCAATGTGAAGGGATGGATGGTATTGACATGGCCTGAAGATCATGATATTGCTATACCGAAACTGGTTGGGTATCTGAAACAAAGGTCAACCTCAATTTACGCCAGTTGGTGGATGTATAAATACTTTGAGTAACATCCTCTATCACCTAAGAATAAAGTAACCCTTAGAAAGTATGGGAGAATTTATGTGCAACACAGGAAAAATTAATAGGCGTCAAGACTGTTGGAAGTTACACGTGAATATAATATTAATAAGAACAGATTACTGGAAATCATGAGGACGTGCGACAACCTGGTAGCTGATGAAAATTTGCCACGGGAGGAAAAACAGCAGCAAAAACAACGGCGCAGCCCCAGCATATAGTGTGGCCAGGATATGTACAGAGTTAATCAGCTGAGAGGGGATTTAAATTTCAGCGGTCCCCTTGAGCTGTTACTGATAAACAAGCAATTTCCTGGCACGCTCAGTTATCCTCCCTCCCCCTCTGACGTCATCAAAATCTCAACACGACTCTGCAATCTATACGCAATTGACCGCCATGGTCGTCTCAGCTCAAGATTGTCACACTTATTTTTAGTCAGCACACACTTTGCGAGAAACGGGCCATAGTGTGCGGCGCAAAGAAAACTCTTTAATGTAGCAACTCAACAGGTCCCTATCGTTCCCAGATAAAGTTACATGGTTGCAATACACCCGCCAGTTGCAGATATTTGTGAATTGATGTGCGCAATCCCGAAGGTTCCAGACTACTATTCAAAGAGGCATGTTGATTATTTCACGTATTGCCTACAAAGCAGCTTTAAGCGAAGTCTCCAGTTCACTAAAGGGCGAAGAAAGTCTACCGCTGGGATGCAGTATTCCACACACACACACACACACACACACACACACACACACACACACATCCAGTTGAGAAGGTTCCTTGAGAGTAACGCGAGCCAGGAAGCACATGAATTATGACGACGCTGTAATGCTTATGATTTGACATCTGCTTTTTAACCAACCGCAATTCCTAGCACCATCAATGTTCGTACAGGATAAAGTTTTAAAATTGACGCCAGTGCATGGTCGTGGACTGACGTGGCGTTGAAAATCAACAATAGGAGCATAAATACGGCAATGGCGTACGTATCGAAAAAATGGGGGGGGGGGGGGGGGTGTAATTAATGAAACGGCTTATAGCAAAATATGCATTAGGAGGTAGCTGTTAAAACTTTTACTGTGAAACATATCAGACAATAGTATAATGACAACATTGTAGTATTCAGAAAGAACTAGATCCTTTCCAAATGCTGAAAACAGAATTTACGACTACAATAATGCTCCCAACAGGATGGAAAACAAGTAGCTGTAATCAGAGGTGAAAACAATGTTTTTTTTTTAAAATAATTTTTAACTAAGTCACTTGATAACTTTTGGACTCAACGTTAAAAACGCAATCACTATAGAAACGGTGCGCACGATAATGGTGGGTCAAGTCATTTAAAACTATCCAAGATAGATATCCAGTTTATTTTCTGCTTCAGCAGACGAGTAAAATATGTTCTAAGAAACTGAAAAGAGGAAACGTGCTACTGGCCCATCGGTGACATAAAACAAGGCTATTTAATTAACAGTTGCACTGGAATCAGCAGATTTTTAATGTCCATAGTTTTGTCCCCTCTGCCTCGCGATTATTTCCACGACTAAAAAGAAATGAATGGACAGCAACATACCATCCATACACAAGATTTTAGTCTTGCGCAATGAACATCTGGAGCTGCTGGGCATTTGTCGTTTCGGAAGAAATTTGTTTTTAAATGTCTTCATACTCCTTTTATTATACTCAATAAGCATATAGAAATCTTTACTTCCATCGGCTTCCCATCCCAGCACCGACAACGTAATTTGGTACTATCTACTCTAAATTTGTTCCCAGAGGCGGATCCAGGAATTTTTGTTTTCGAGGGTTTGACCCAGTTGAAGTTGAGCTTAAACACTAAAAACCAGGCACTTTTCTGAGGCTCGGCGGAGGCTCCAGGACCCTTAACCCCCCGCCCTCGCTCTTGATCCGTAACAGCTTGTGCCAACTGTCTTTAAGATATTTAATCTCCATTGCAAATAATACATTCAGTAGTTCTCAAACCTAAATTAGGTGTACGCTGAGGATTATAGGAATGTAGGTTACCGTATATAATACATTTCACACATTTTCACAGGACATTTCCGAATGATTTATCAACGACGTTAATAATTTCAGTCCAGTAGCGTATGACGTAAGTTGACACAAACTTATTTTATCCGTATTTTCCAGTTGTGAAATAATTTTAATTCAGTGATTACGCCTGCCTCATTCCTGTTGAGAAGAAGTGGGAGCGTCAGTTTATTAAAATGCCAATGGAAAAAATACAAAACGAATGTAAACTCTGTTATATCAGCATTCATTATGCTGATTTCCCAAAAAAACTAAATTCCTAATATATTACTGTGTATTTGGGTTGGAAAATTTATCTGCTTACTTCGATATAAATGAAAACGGCTTAGTTACTCAAGATGAGATGACAGTTCAAGTGAGTTGGATCATAACACTCAAACACAAATTTCACTTTTAACCTTTGGATTGTTTCAAAAGTGACAAAACATATATATGGTACAGCTGAAGTACATTAACCATAGGACATACAGAATTTCAGCAAATTTAAACTGAAGGAATTAATATGTAAAGAGAGGTAAATATTCGAAAAGCAAAGGGATAATCATTCATACATTAAGTGAGGACTTTGGGAAAGAGGGAGGGGCAAAGGTATCCTGGTTTGACGAATCCAGGAACTACATGAACATCTGCATTATGATAGTGTCAAGAAATAGACCTGACATTGCAGAAGGAACCATCCAGTACGTTCCAAGTAGATTTTTATTCAAGCAATGGAAAACGCCAGTATGGATGTCTAGAATGTATATGAACAACACTCTTCCTACAAACAAGTACAATGTGTCAACTCTTTCAGCAAGCGAAATGAGTCACACATCTAAATTTGTATCGCTAGTTTGTCTCTCTTGCCCCCAGCATACATTAAGTATCATACTAGACTGTGCGTTTCTACGACAGGTAGTGTTAATACCATACTGTTTATCTGAACTCTAATTTCATAATTGCTCGTTACACAATATCCACAAAATTCTGCTGTTTCATCGCGATGAGAACGCACAAACAAGCAACGAGAAGCAAACAGGTGCTAAAAGGTGTGTTACACAGTTGAGCTAATTACATCACCAGCTAACATATTTTTCCTTTTTGGAGATAAAGAGTGTAGAGTACAGAAACAGCATTCAATTGAAAAAGAGAAAAGAGAATGACAACTGCATTGTGACAACATCGATTGGAAAATGTGAGGCTTACTGATGAAAAACATCACGCGCTTAATCGTATCCCAAGCGGAGGAGCATAGCCCTAGGGCTCAAAGCTACTGCATTACAGGTAGTTTTGTCACGTAATGATAGTTACTAAATTTATAGTTACACCTCATTTTGCGCAGAGTCAGAAGTGCCGACAATATAACTCCGTAAAATCAATACAACTTTTCAGCAAAGTAATTTGTTAATGACAAACAATTTTCCTCGACAGATACGTCATTTTATAAACAAAGCAATAAACTGTACAAATTTATGATTTAAAACCTATCGGTTATTGGCCAAACAGAATAAAAGGCACGGCCCAGAGATACAATGGACAGCTGATTCCAATGATTTCACGGAAAATCTATCTAGTAGATCCCAGTGACCAAAAGGGAATCAGAAGTCTCACTTTTGACGTGCCACCGAAGATCACAAAAAATGGTTAAATTTCTATTCCCACATGCGAATGGGACGTAAAAGCCGTCATTTGAAACTCAACTTACATATTGCATCAATAAGGTAAATAACTTTTTTCATAACGTTTCATTCTATCGCAGTTGATCATTCTTACCGGCGAAATAAAGTCAGGCGAGAAAACAAGACCCGTATTTCGGAAGTAGCATTCAACAATATGTTCTTATTCCATATTGCATTTATAAATAGCAACAATTTGTTTATATATGCGACTGTTGGCGTAAACATTATTTTAAACATACAACGCATTGATAGCCACATTAAACCGTAAGACATCAATCGCTTTTTGAGAATAATTATAGATAACGTACCTCACAAACTGATGTTCAGGAACGACATTCCTGGACTAACTCCTCATACACATAAATTGGTTATTAGAGCGATACACGAAAGCCACAGTATGACAATAATTGGCTAATTCACATACAACAAGCGTACGCTCGCTCACTCGGACCAAATCAAAACACACGCTCCCTCTCCTCCAGGTACAGTAAACAATACAAACACAAATGCACCCTCTTCAGTTCTGATCGAGAGTATATTTCGAGATTCGACCTATGTTCGACTTTTATATCGAATGCTGGAGTATCATTTCTCTAGTTGCGATATTAATCTTAAAATTGCTGGAAAGATAGAAAAAGTCATTAGTCAATCTAGTACAGGTTTCGATTCAACTTTAAATTAGCTACATTTAATCCTGATTGCGTATAAAATATTTGATTCCCGAATCAACTGACTCGTGTACTTCAGCTCTCATACACTTTAACAATCGATATATATCGAAAATATAAGGACGCGTTTGCTTTGTTTTGTATGAATTTTTAAAAGGACGTGCATTATACATATGCAATACTTGTCGTTAACTGCGGCACTGTGTATCTGAAAGTATGTTCTGCGCCGTAACTTGTTACTTTTCCTTATTTAAGGTTGTATATTTGTGCAGAATGCCGCAGGAATTTAACACTAACATGCAAAGAAATGGGAAATTCCATAGTGCACTGACAAGTGACAAGTATATTAGCTAACTTGCGAAAGAGACTCACAAATGTATTTTGGCGAAATCTTAAAGAATTAGACAGCCGTCAATTTCGCGACTGACTTTGTACCATTTTTTTTCAGCTCTTATGATACGCATATATATTTAAATGACAATCCTGAAGAAACGCCTTTTGTATCTTACGATTTGGGATTGCATTTCAGTATTGGCGCAGTGCTTCACTTATCATAGATGTTATGATATAGTTACCTTTCTACCTGAATGCCATGGTACTTAGCTCCTACTCGCCACCCAAACTTTAGCGAACTTTGCCACTTTCGATCGCCTTACTCAGGTACCGTACATTCTTACCATTTTAAATTGTACTTGCGGAGTTTACAAAAGTACTGCACGTTCAGTTAATAGTCTGTTGTGATATTAGCACTTGCTGAAACATTACTCTATTGAAACGGGTGGAGGATGAAATTGTATTTCCTTCACAGACCTACCTTGTCAAAGTTTGTGTTTACTGATTTTTACATGGTACCAGAGAACAAGCTCAGAGTTTGCACATAAACAACCTCAGAAAATCATTAAAAAACCAGCCAGGGTTTCTAATGTTACTAATATAAACAAGTCCAGTACACCCCCCTCCCTCCTCCCCCCCCCCCCTCCCTCCCTCCCTCCCTCCCTCCCTCTCTCTCTCTCTCTCTCTCTCTCTCTCTCTCTCTCTCTGTATGTATACACACACTCACTGGCTTGCCTTATATGCCTGCAAAACAACGGATTCAGTAAGCACCCATAACATTAGCAGAAGACATAAATCATGGTGAGCAGGAGGGTGAAATAGCAAAATATTGTGAATTACACAAATTGTAATAGGTTTGTGTTTTATAAAGACATTGCACACAGTGTTAAACAAAGCTGAAAATAATATTCCAATAAGAGAAGCACAATGAGATAACAATATTGTATGATCAATGATAGGTCTAAGGCACAGAAACAGTACAACAAAACTTCATATAGGCCAATGGGATAAACTATTTTGACTCATATTCTAAAGGTAAGGCCTAGACTTCATGATGAGTTAATCAAGAAGGTATGAAGGCTAGAACGTAATAATTTACCTTGTACCTTTAACCTTTGTTAGTAATGAAAAAAATAAGTTAGCAGCAAACTCGGTTTGATGTACTGTTATCACAATGTTTATAACCCTACGTAATACTAAAATTCTAACAATGAGTTGTAGATAATTGTAAACAGAGAAAGAAACATTCATCCGCAATATTAATCAGTCCTGCAGTTAGCTGTGCTCTTTCATGACATGATTCATAATTCTTCCTTCTGAATATGTCTCTTTACTATATGCTTTGCTGCTAATCTGTCATCTTGTAATCTGAAGGCAATGGCATTCATCCAATTCAAACAATTGGATCACACCAGGAATAAAAATTTCATGCCTGAGAAAAAGGATATTATATGAATACTCATGATATTGTGGTTACAAATTCTAATTTTATCAACTATTTTAAACAATACAAAATGATACTTAGACAAGTAATAGCAAAAGCAAAGAAGTTAGAAAATGACAAACATATTAAAAATTCCAGCAACAAGACCAAAGCAACTTGGAAAATTATCAAAAAAGAAACAGGTGCAAAATCATTAGACTATAATAATATAGGCTAGAACATAATGAAAATGACAGGATGATAACCGATCCCACACTTGTGGCTAGTAAATTTAATACCCACTTTTCCAGTATAGCACAACACCTGTTTACAAAACATTACAAAGCACAACCAGATAGCAACAGCCTGCCATCAGAGGCAAGAATTCGCACCAGAACATTATTCATGTCCCCTACAACATCTGATGAAGTAGCCACGATCATAAAAAAAACTACCCAATAAGTATTCAGCAGGTACAGATGATATACCAGATATTATTATAAAAGCAAGTGTAGAATTCATTGTAGGACCATTAAAAGAGATATATAAGACCAATATCAGTGTTGTCAGGCTTCGGAAAAATCCTTGAAAAACTATTTCTCATAAGACTAACAGCTTTTCTCAAAACTGAAAAGGTTGTGAGTGACTGTCAACATGGTTTCAGAAGTAGCAGGTCAACCATGTCAGCCACTTTTGCCTTCTTAAATGAAGTGTTAGCTGCAGTTGATGATAACCAACATGTTTCGGACATATTTCTTGACCTTAGTAAAGCGCTTGATGGTATTCATCATGATATTTTACTTCAAAAAGTAAATAATTATGGGATTCAAGGCATACCAACATGTGGATCCATTCTTACCTCCACAATCATCAACAGATCACCCAAATAAAATACAAAGATGCAAACACTCATGAAGTTTCTAATTTTTATAGTAATGCCAAAAAAAAAAAAAAAAAAAAAAAAAAAAGAGAGAGAGAGAGATTTGTAATAAATTCTGAAAAAACAATGGAGGCATGGTTCAACAAACAATAGCTGGCCCTTAATTGTTAACTTGTTACATTTGAAATAACTATGAAATGGACAAGTTAGATAGTTTGGATTTATGTATGGTCAATTCCCACTTTTTGTGCCATAAAATACCTTGTCTGGGTCATTGTGTAATTCGTATTGGTTGTCTGACAACATTACTAGATGGTAAATATCATCATCATTGTCATAATCATCTGCAAACAACCTAAGAGGTTGTTCAGATTATCTCCTCGATCATTTCTATAGATTATGAGCAGCAAAAGAACTATGACACTTGGGGAACATTATATATCACTCTATGATGTTCTATATGTTACTATAAACTGTGATCTTTCTAAAAAGAAGTCATGTAAATGAGACAGTAAGTTGTAGGTAAGCAATTTTATTAAAACTTTTGGGGAATGATGGCAACAGCCTCCTGGAGAATCAGAAATATGGAATCAATTTGATATTACTTGTCTCATTACTTCATGAGAATAAAGAGCTACGAAGAACAATATTTTCTGAACTCGTGTTGGTTGTGCTCGAATAGATTGTTTCCTTCCAGGTGATCATAATATTCAAACACAGTATATTCTGCAAAATCCTACTTAAAATTGATGTCAGGATTATGTCATTGAATTACATAACCATTTCAGTATTTCTTTCTTGAGTATTGGTGTAAACTGTGCCTGTCTTTAGACTCTGGTCATTTATCAAACAATTAGTGCTATATGACTGATAATTTTGGAGCTATTATATTGCCATATCTGTAAGGAACCTAATTTGCTTGCAATATGGACCAAATACTTGAGTATTATTATGATAAGTGATCTGAGCCACTTCACAACATGTAGGATACCTGCTTCTATGTGACTCACACCAACAGCTTTACTTGTTTCGAATCCTGAAATCTTTACTTTGTCATCTTTCGTGAAGGAATTTTGAGACATTTTATTTATTATCTACACTTTAGATTACCTACACAGAACATTCATTGTAGAGCCATATATACTTCTACAGGTACCCCCCCCCCCCCTTCACCACACACAACTCTTTTATGGTTATGTTTGTGGTGTGCATGGGTCCCTGAACCATTGCAGCCTTTCTTCCTATTTTCCCAGGCTGCATTACCTCTCCCGGTTCCTTCCTTCCCATCCTAATATGTTCCTACTCCTCACTCATCTCACCTCTCTAGGCGCTTCACTTTAAGATGGGCCAGCTATTCCTTTGGCGATTTTGATCTCCTTTCTGTTTACGCCTGTTTTTGGCCCAGTTTTGTCCCCCTCAGGGTTTGACCACCACTACAAGGTATCAGAACTCCCGGCAATGACTGTCCTGCCAGGATGTCCTTGCTGTGGCTTGGTGGCGCCCATTGGATGAGCCCTTGACCAGAGTGGGTGGTACTGGTGTGGATGTTCTGCACATGAAACATGTCAATGTGTCCGGCTGCTCTCCTCCTGCCAAACTCTCTCTAGATAGGAATAGTTTTTCTTCAGTTCCTGCCTTTTCTTCCACAGCCTTCCCCTCCCTTGCTACACCCTGCAAAGAGGGTCAGGCCCACAGACTAGGTGCAGAGCAATTCCCTAAATACTTAGTGTGTTCCAGGACAGATGGGGAGACATTTGCTGGTACCAAGCCTGTCTTCTTTGTAGAAGACATAGAAGGCAAGGTTGGTGAAGTTGAGGCGCTGAGTAAGATGCAATACAGCTCTGTCTTGATTCGAACCTCTTCTGCTGCCCAGTCGGCTGCACTTCAAGCCTGTTAGTAATTGGGAGACATTGCGCCTCACTAGTCCTTCAATAAGACACAGGGCATTATCTTTCACAGGGACCTTTTGTTACAATCAGGCCCAAAGGGTAATCGTGCTGACAGTGACACTTTTAACCTGGCTTTCTAAGGGGATTCTATACCTGAGAAGGTCAAGGTAATGATATACAGATGTGACGTGAAGCCATACAACCCACCACCTATACGCTGCTTCTGTTTCCTCCATTTTGGCCACATGTCTTCCAGATACAACACCAACCCTGTTAGTGGTGACTATAGCCATACAGGGAACCCTTGCACCCCACAACCTAGCTGTGTAAACTGCTGTGACCCACAGTCTCCTCATTCGACAGATCGCCCAGTATTCAGAAAGGAAAGGAAAATTCAGGAGTTTAAGTATCTTGACTGTCTGTCTTACGTTGACGCTCGAAAGAAGAGTGACCATCTCCATCCAGTATCATTGACATCAACATTTGCCTTTGTAGTGTCACTTCCCCGAACTCCCCCTTCTCTAACCTCTTCCTGTCACCCTCCCCCCTGTTAGTTACCACCCCTACCATTCAACATAACCCACATCCATGTTCCTACTCCCACGTACCTGCTCCCCCTCACCCCGTCCCTGCTCCCCCTGCCCCCATCCATGCTCCCGCTGCCACTGTCCCTGCTCCCCCCATGCCTGCTCACCTCCCACCCCTGCCCCCCCCCCCGGCACTACTACCCAGCTGTCCGTGCTCCCCCTCCCGTCATCCCTGCTCACCACCCGTCCCTGCTCCTCCCACCCGTCTCTTCTCCTCCCACCCGTCTCTGCTCCTCCCACCCGTTTCTGCTCCCCTCATGTTCCTGCTCCCGCTGCACCTGTCCCTGCTCCTCCCCTGTCCCTGTTCCCCCTGCCCCCATCCCTGCTCCCCCTGCCACCGTCACTGCTCCCCCTGCCACCGTCACTGCTCCCCCTGCCCCCGTCCCTGCTCCCCCCCGTTCCTGCTTCCCCCCGGTCACTGCTATCTCCCGGCAGTACTCCCCCTGTGCCTGCTCCCCTTCCCCTCATCCGTGCTCCCCACCTCTCCCTGCTCCCCACCTGTCCCTACTCCCCCTCCCCTCATCATTGCTCCCCACCCGTCCCTGCTCCCCCTACCCTCATCCCTGCTCCCCTCCCGTCACTGCTCCCCCTGCCCTCATCCCTGCTCCCCTCCCATCACTGCTCCCCCTGCCCATGTCCCTGCTTCCCCCCATCCCTGCTCTACCCGGCCCTACTCCCCCCTGTCCCTGCTCCCTTCCCTTTATACTTGCTGCCTTCCTGATGACTCTTCTCGTCCTTAAAGGGAGAAGAAAGAGAAGCAGCAGTAGACGCCTCAGGATGAAGTCCCATTGATTTCCCAGGGGTTTTGCCTACAAATGCCCAATCACAGTCAGCTTTGGAACTTATGGATATTACCACATCTCTGGGGTTGACGACCACAGTTTCAGAGACACAATTTAATTAGGCACCTTCGTTTCCGTCAAAAATGGCCATTCTTCCTTGGAACATTCATGGTAAGCAATCTAATTGGGCAAAACTGTGGTTTCTTCTGCAAAATTACTCCTCCATGATTATCTACCTGCAGGATACAAAACTAAATCGTCATGGTCCCTTTCATGTTCCACATTTCACCTCAGTCTGTTTTGACCTCCTTCCTGTAGCAGGAATTCCAGCTGACGAGTGCATCATGATGGTCATCAGAGGTAACATCAATAGCCATGTTATTTCCTTGGATACTCAGCTTCAAGCTGTAGCTTTCACACTTTCCCTTCCTGGCTTCACCTACTCACCCTGCAATATCTACACTCCATCATCTTCTCTCATCAACTGAGCAGATCTACTGTTTCTTACACAGCAGCTCCCTCCATTTCTGCTGGTTGGTAACTTCAACAGCCACTGCCCTCTCTTCGGCTCTCCACCCCCCTAACAAAGGGCTCTCTCTTGGTGGATATCTTCAATCATCTCACTCTCATTTGTCTCAGTACTGGTGAACTTACATTCCTATCAGACTCCACACATACCCTCTCCCAGTTAGACCTCTAAATGCCCATCCCATCAGTGCATCCATGTAACTGGCAGCTTTCTAAAGCTAACTCACAGCTCTTCTCCTCCTTAGCAACCTTCACGGGGTATCATTTTCCCAGCCTTGATATCCAGTTCGACTACCTTACTAGCACTATCCTCTCTGCCACTGAATGTTCAGTCCCTCATACCTCCTCACGAAATGTACCCCTGTTCCTTGGTGGAATGAGGCATGTCGCAAGACAATCAGAGCTTTGAGATGTGCTCTCCACATTTTCAAACACCATCCCACATTGGAGAATATCATTCAGTACAAATGATTGTGTGGGCAATGTCACTGTGTCATTAGCGATAGCAAACAAGCTAGCTGGCTCTCATTCATCAAGTCTTTCAACAGTTTCACCACCTCTTCCATTGTTTAGGGCAACCTCTATACCCTTTCTGGGATCACGGCTCATTTCTCGGTTTCTGGCCTCACAGTTGCAAATGATGTCATTGTAGACCCCACCAACATCTCTAACACCATGGGTCGCTACTTCACTGAGACTGCCAGCTCCACAAACAACCATCCCAATTCCTTCCCTAGAAAACGAGCAGCAAAAGATAGGACACTGTCTTTCTCCTCTGAAAATAATGAATGCTATAATGCCAAATTTACTACGGAGATTCAACATGCACTCTGTTTGTCATGGTCCTCCTCCCCAGGACCAGGTGGCATTCATATGTGGATGGTACAACTCTTGTCTCCAGAGGATTTGCATTTTCTTCTCTGAATGTATAACGACATCTGGAGGGATGCTGGTGTGAAACCATAGTCATTCCTATACCTAAGTTTGACAAGGAAAAACACCTCCCTTTCGGCTATTGTCCAATCTCCCTCCCCAATGACACCTGCAAGATGATGGAACATATAATTAATGATCAGCTGGTGTGGTGGCTTGAATCTAGGAACCTCCTGACAAACACACAGTGTGGGTTTTGTAAGCATCACTGCTGTTGATCATCCCATCACCCTATCAACTCACATTTTAAACAAGTTTTTACAAAAGTGTTATATATATGACCTTGGGTTCGAATTGTGGCTGGGTACAAATTTTCAACTTTCCCCATTTATTTATTTCAATGTCCACTGGTATCTGGCATCATAAATTCCTTTGTACATTCAAATAATTCTTTCTTAGAAAACCAGTAATGACACCAACATGATAGGAAGTACTAAAAAGGTTAAAATGTAGCCACAGCAGTTGTGAATGAAAGTGAAATATGGCATAATCACCAGAAACCTCAACAGCAAAAACCCACCACTGTAATTGTAACTATTGAACAGCATAATGAATATATATGTATTTTTTCTTTTTTGTCTATAATATATATCAAACTCTTAGAGCCCACGGCAACCCTTGAAAGATATTTTTCCACTCTTCATTAGCAATAAAATGGGAGATGAAAGACTTTCTGGTCTTGTTCTAATAAGTGTCCCTCATGATACAACTAAATTCAGAAGAAATTATAAATAAGTTAGCAGTAAGATGTAAAAGGTTAAAGATTACTTCCCGTGTCGTGGTGTAATGTGCTATGTGGTGATGTTGTCAATGGCCAGAGGAGACCAACAGATATAAGCCCTAAAATAGTAAACCCAACTTCCATGTGTGCCTTGATAGTAATGGCAATGTTCATGAAAAGTAACAGTTACAATTACAGTTCATTTATTGAGTGGACTAGGGTACATACAAGAACCCGTCAGCCATAGTTCAGTAACCACAATAATCATTTACTTCATGATCAGTGAAAGAAAGGGAACCCTTCTTCCATAAGCTTTTTCAGAGAAATGAGAATGAAATACAGATCTGTCCATGTCCCTTGAGATTAAAACAAAAAGAAACTAACATAGTGATCTGGAAGCTTCTGTGAGTGGAATAAAATATAGCTCTGCCAGCATCACATGACTTTTTGTTTTTTTAAAAACCTTATGAAAATAATAATCTTTATTATGCAGACAAAACATATGTTATGGGCTGTCTCCATCTGCACCATGATTGGTCGGCTCTGATCACTGCTACATCACATGCCACACTACACCACAACGCAGGAAGTAAACTTTTACCCTCAAAGATATAATAATTATATATTTTTATTAAGGCACTACCATTTTCATGGTCTACAGCCACATAATCAAGTGTATGTAATGGTTAGAACATAGAAGTCTCCATATCACAGTATTGCTTTCAAAAATGTACTGCCACAGCTGTAGCTGTCCTAAGCGCTACACCGCCTACAAAAAATTATGAGTTTTAAATGATGAATTTATGAGACACAGTGTCACATACAAATATGGAATAATATAAAAACATATAATTATCTACTGTCTGAGCTTTGGTACTTTTGTCATAAATAAATGCCTTAACACAAACATCCCATATGTTTGATTCAAAGGTATTTATATTAATTAGTATTAGCCTGTAGCTTTACTTGCATGTTATAAGGTATTCAATGAGTTTGCAGTGCTTTTTATTTCCAATTTATTGATTTTATTGCTGTTAACAGCAATTATGTGAATGAAATTACAGGAAAAATTTATATTTCTAGAAGTCGTCGTTGGACATACCCCCTTGTCAAAGCTATAGGTACATCAGTGTCTGCAACTATTCTATTGCATTTGAAATGTTTGTAAATGTATTGACACAGGGAATGTTCTACTATTTTTAAAAATATTGGTACAAGAGAAATTGGACAGTAGTTATCCACACGTCTTTTTTCATGAAGAAGAGAAGCCATTGTTAACTTTAATCTGGAGGGCAAGGAATAACTCATAAAAATCTAGTTTACTAATATACAGAGTGGTTGTAGTATAATGTCTGCTATTTTTTAGTAAAAAAAAATTGACAGACCATACAGGTTTTCAAATTTTGAATTGCTGAATTTTGCTATAGTTGCCGTAATGCCAGACAGCAATTTTTACCCATTTGAATATAGATATTTCCAGTTCATTATGTGATACAAATAACTTTTTTTCCCCTAATGTTATTTACTCCCTGATTTATAGTTGTCATTTTGTTGAACTCCGCCCAAGGGGCTCACAGCTCTTTTGTGGGTACATGTGTGGCATGCATGGGGCCCCGAGCCAAAGCAGCCTTCCTTCCCGCCCCAGGCTGCTTCAGTTCCCCTCTCGGTTCCTGCCTTTTCCTGGAGATGGGCGTCCATTGCGAATCAAGGTGGTCTCTTGTAATAGATTTTCCTTTCCTTGGTTCTTTCTTTTCCTAACCTATGCTTCTTTCACTTCTTGCTGTACTCTTCTAGCCTTCCTCTCCTCCTATTTTAGTCTCCACTTTGGCATTTGAGACACTCCCTCTTCTATCCTGCTCTTTACTTCCTCTATTCTTCTTCTTTCCTCCCTGTGCATGTCTGAAGGCCAACCCACGCATTCTCATGCATAGCAGGTGACGGGGTAATGCGTATTTCCTTACCCCAGGTAGACAAGTAGGGTACATACGTACATCCTGATAAAGGCCAGGCCCAGGGAGGGTGATTACCCGAGCTGGTACCTTCCGAACATGCCGATTGGTCCCTCCATCCATTCTCGGAAGATGTGACCTGAGGCTGAACAATCACCTAAGGGGGGTAAGCCCTCAGTGAGGGCCACCACTAGGAAGGAGCGCACCATTGGAGACACCGGTAATCATGGGGCCATTTCCGCAATAACTTCCTTCTCTTCTACTCTGACTTCAACCCAAAAAAGAAAGATTGATTCACCTCAGTCTAAGAAAACATTGCCTAATCTTCGTAAATTTCTGGTTGTTTCTTGAACTGACACTCAAGATTTCTCTTCCGTGAATCCTTTCATAATTCAGAAGGGTGTTGATGCGATTGCTGGCCCTGTGAAGACCTGTTCCTGGCTTCACAATGGAACTTTGTTGCTGGAAGAGGACAGTGCTTTCCAGACGTAGAATCTGATAAGAACTACACTCCTACACACATTTACTGTCCAAGTAGAAGCGCATCACACACTCAACTCATCACGGGGGGGGGGGGGGGGGGGGTAGTTTTCACAAGATCCTTTGATGGGTTATCACATGAAGAGATTCAAAACTACATGTCTGATCAGGGTGTAACAGCCGTGCATAGAGTGTGAAAAAGGTTGAAAACCATTTAACACCAACTCGTATACTGTGTTTTTGACATTCAACAGAGTTGAACTCCCTTCCAAGGTCAAAGTAGGATATGAAGTCATTTCTGTTTGCCCATATGTACCAAACCCTACACGCTGTTTTCAATGCCATAGATTCAACCACACCCGTCAATCTTACCCCAATACAGCCAAATGCGTCACCTGTGGTAGGGACATCCATCAGGGCGACTGCCCACCTCCATCCCCTCGCTGCATTAATTGCATGGGCGACCATGCTGCTTCCTTTAGGGACCACCCTGTCTATAAAGATGGGCAGGCCATTCAGCAAATTTGGGTCACAGAAAAGGTTTCAACCTCTCCCAAATAAATTTTGCTGCAATATCTCCAGTCCTTCTTGCTGTTGCATTTTGGATGGAATGCAGTGTTATTCAGTTATCAAGACTTCAAGGTGAATGTTATAAAGTTTCATCTTCTGATAGTTAAAATGAGCAGTTCTTATTTTATCAATGTAAATAAATGTAAGTAACATCTTAGAAACTGGCAACTGTAAATTTTTGGTATGTACATTCATGAAAGTACACCATGGATAAACCACATTAGTTTTGTAAGTGCCGCAGTGGAATGGCCGAGCGTTCCAATGCATCTAGCTGCAGAGCATGCTGGTGCTCACCGTCAGAGGTTTGAACCCTCCCTCGGGCATGCGTGTATTTGTTGTCCTTAGACTAAGTTACTTTAAGTAGTTAGCATGCCTAGAGACTGATGACCAGAGTAGTTAACTCCCATACATTTACAAACATTTGAACATTTGAGTTTTGTAAGTGGAAAAGTCAGTTGTGGTTTATATCTGCTCAACTAGCTTGCAAAGGTAGTTACTAACCTAACATTAAATATAGTGTACTGTGGAATGATTTATCCGTTGTAACTAAGGGAATGAACTGTGGGGATGTGCTTCTGTTGTCTACTTAAAAAATATTTCTTGTAGTTTCAGAAAAGAGTGATGAGGCTTATACACTGTATAGGCCATAAAAAATCTTGATTTGTTGTGCGTTTGTAGTACAAATACTTAGTTGCCACTCTGCTGAGCATACACATTTTACTATCAGACTCTCATATTACACAATGCAAGTGAGGCTATCATTTGCCGGCTATTTATTAGTGTGCCACAGGCAGATGGCACGTAGCCAGTTAGTCGGCTGTCACCTACAGCCATCACCTCCGGTGGCTTCGGCAATACTATTGTGGCCTGGCCAGCATGATTCTTAGACACGCGATGTTGGCACATGCAACTTGAGTGTCACGCCTGCTAGTCCATGACATCCCTCCCCCATAGGGGTGTGGGGAAGGAATCCTGAACTGCAGCGAAGAAATCCGGCTGCTGAGAAGGCTCTACCTCCATCTAGTCTTACATCAGTTCTACCAGCTCCTGAGCCGGAAACACCATGTACGGGCAGAACCCCTTGGGCAGTGTGGGAGCCCCCACTCCAAATGAAGTTCCAACAGCCCCAGCACTGGCGACGGTGCCCAGTATTCCATCTCTTTTTCCAGCGGTACCTCCTGATAAAATCCCAGGTCGATGGCGGTGAGACATCCCCATCACCGATGACCGGTGCAATGCACTCTGTGGAGCAGGCCGCTGTGGCCGCAGCAGGGAAGTGGACATCGGCCACCAATGGTGACAAGACCTCCCTCCACCAGCCACCTGACGACTAGGGAACTGTAGCAGAAAGTGAACCCACCCTGGACAGGGGGGCATGCTGCAATGAAGGGGGTTTTGCAGGCAAGGGAACAGGATAGTGGACCCACAGCTGGTTATGGTGGCAGGTGAAGATACCGGTAGCTGATCAGACCTCACAGAGACTATGGCCACATCCCTCAAGGACCAAAGCTTGAACCCAGTGAGGATGGCAGCTGTAGCTTTCGATCCAGACAGCCAAACCCGAGGTAAAGTGAGAGGAAGAAATAGGAGGGGCCATTGTAGAACTTAGATGCAATGTGGACAAAAGTGACCAATGAGTGCAGCTGAGAAGAAGCTCGGTGGGGTTATGCGGCCTGGCCGGGGTGCACTGATATGACGAAAGGAAACAAAGCAGGGCATACTCCACCATAAGATGCAGTATGTACTTCTGCATTTGTGCCTTGAAAGTGCGTACAAATCTCTCTGCTGCCCTATCAAACTTTGAATGAAAAGTTTTGGTGAGGATGTAGTGCATCCAATGGGTAGAACAGAAGTATTGAAAATCTTGTGAAGTGAATTGGCAGCCATTATCGGTAACCGACGTGGCGAGGAGTCCTTTGATAGAAAAGATCTTTAACAGGTAGTGATGTCCACAGATGTGGAGGCCAGGTGAACAATAAAAGGAAAGTTAGAGTATGCGTTGAGGACCGAAAGCCAATAGCTGTCCAAGAAGGGGCCCACAAAATCAACATGTAGTCTCTCCCATGGCGCGGACAGAGTGGGCCATGGAGAGAGAGAAGAGCAAAGAGGTGCTTGGTGAGAAGCACAAGAAAAGCATCCTGTTATTCAGTGAGCAGTATCCCTGTCAATGATGGACCGATATACATGCTGACAGGCTAGTCTCTTAGTGCGAGACACATCCCTGTATTCCCCATGTAAAAGATCAAGAATCTGGCAGCACTACGAGGTTTGAACCAATACTTGGTGGGAGCCATCTTCCGTGGACAGATGTAGAATACACTCAAAGGTACTAAGGCCATGGCAAATTTCAAAATAATTAAGGAGTGGTTCAGAGGCCCACCCTTGAGGATGCTCAGACCAGCCCTGCTACACTCAGAGGAAGATGACCTGGAGAGCAGTGTTAGCAGCAGTGGCCTCCGCTACCCATGAGTTATTGATAGGATAAATCATGACCACTTGTGCAGCTGATTAATCCACTGCAAAACACAAAAGTTCTTCCACACCAAAGACTACGCCAGGGCCCAAGGAGAGGTGACAGATCACATCGTCAGTGTTGGCATTATGAGCAGTAGTCCAATACTGAATATAATAATGAAAATGTGAATGTTATAAGGCCCAGTGTTGAAGATGATGGGCTGTTTTGTCAGACAGTGCCGCCACTGGATGAAACAAAGACACTAGCAAGCAGTGGTTCATATATAGATTGAACTTAGACCTGTAGAGATACACATAAAATTTCTTGGGAGCAATAACGATGGCTAGGGCCTCTTTTTTCCAACTGGGAATATCAGTGTTGATCCTCTGTAACCATCTTACATGCACATGCTAAAGGTCTCTCCAACCCATCTGACAAACAATGTACTGCCCCCACACCATATTGGGAGGCATCTGCAGCCACCACAAGTGGAATTACTGAGGTGTATGAGGGTAGGCTAGGATTTACCAGAAGTGCCAGAAGTGATGGTAAATCTCATTTGCAAGCAGTAGCCCAACAGAAACCAACGCCTAAACTCAACAACTGATGCAGGGGTTGTGCCACCATGGCCGCCTGTGGGAGGAAGCAGTGATAATAGGTGACCTTGCCTACGAACACTTGAAGTTTCTTAATGGACAAAGGACGGGGATTGTCCGTGACTGCATTTACATGATCGGCTACAAGAGCACCCCTAACTGTGACACCTCAGAGCCTAAGTACTCGATAGAAGGTTGGAAGAAAGATGACTTTTGAAAATTGCAGTGCAGGTCTGCTGCCGCCAAAACAGAAAACAGGGAGTGCAGATTGGCAAGATGATCAGATGTCATAGACCCCATCCCAACAATATCGTCTAAGTAACTCACGCAACGAAGTATCGGCACTAGCAGATGCTCCAAAAATCACTGAAATATGCTGGCAGCAGTGGCCATGCCGAACGGCAACCACGGATACTGAAAAAGGCCATAGGGGGTAGCAACCACCAGTGACCACTTTGTCACATCATCCAAAGGCCTCCACAAGATTGATCTGCGAAGAATACTGGAACTCCACCAACTGGTCAATCAAATCCTCAGGGTGAGGCATCAGCAAAGAATCAAGGATGGAGTTGAAAATCACTGTCTTCTTAAAGTCACCACATAAGTGAAGGGACTCCATGGGCTCGCATAAGATAACCAGAGGTGAAGCACACTCGCTAGCTGTGATATGAATCAGAACGAGCAGATGTCAGGCAATGTAACTGTGCTTTAATAGCCCCTCGTAGCGTGATAGGTATGGGCAACCTCTACAAAATATGGGGTGAGCAGTGGGTTTGAGCATAATGGAGGCCCAAAAGTTCTTCCCACACTCGACACCCTGCAAATAAAGACACGAATTCCGCACGCAGCTGAGAGAGGCACTTGTATGGAATCTGGTTGGAAACCAAGCAGATAGTCAGTAATGGTAAAGCCACAGGTATGGAATGTATCAAGGCCAAATACAGTCATAGCTGCTGCACTATTAATGAGCACAATTGGCACTGAGTGGTCTACATTCTGATATTTAGCCTCAGCCTCATACAATCCAAAGAGTGGAATGGGACAGCCTCCATAGCCGACCAACTTGGGGGAGCCCAATGATTAATAAGTAGCTGAGTTTAAAAGAGATGCTGTGGTGCCAGTAAGCACCTGAAGCAAGACATTTTTCCAGAGAATGCAGAGGTCAATAAATAATTTTAGCATCTGTAAGCTGATGGGAACAACCCTGTTAATATCCATAAGAGAATCTCCGAAATTGTGAGGCTGTGAGGGCTTGTTGCGACCCAATGCGGAGGAGTGGCACACCTGGTTAATGTGCCCAAATTTCCCACAGTGATGACATGTAGCTCGTCAGTGCAGGCACAAATCCAGAGAATGAGATGCCCTACAAGGAGCACACGAGCTCTGCTCGCCCTTTGAAGTGGGAGACGTGTTGCGCTGCCCCCACCACCCGGGGCTGTGGCGGCACAGGGTAAGACACAACTATGGCCACCTAAAAGCTGACCACCCACTGCCTCAGTAGCCTCAAATTGCACAAGGCACAAGACCTCCACCAACCGGGGGGAGGGGGGGTTGGGGGGGGTTCAGAGGACCAAAGGGCCTGCTTATGAACTTCCAGGTCAGGAGCGCAAAACAGAAAAAACCAAACGTAGTGGACCATAGAATCCGCATAAGAATTCCCACACCGTTATGACTGAAATTGACAACAACAGGGCGCCCCTGAAGTTTCATTGCCCAAGCACAGTAAGATTGTCTTGGCTGTGTACGTGAGCAGTAAAATGATTTGTGAGCCGACACAACGTGAGTGGTGACTAAAATATGTAGCCACGAGGGAACATATATCTGAGAAGGAAAGGGACACCTTCATGTAAAGTGGTGCCAAATCACCTAACAAAGTTTCAATAGATGAGGTGAGAGAGGCATTCTGCTGAGGCCAAACCTCTAGCAATTACTGAAGATTAGACAAGAAAGTGATAAGTTTATTGGCCATGGCACCAAACAGGAAGACACGCGCAATCAATATCCTTGTCGCCACTGAAGTAAACAACACTGCGCTGGGAGTACACACTTTATTATCAGACACTTGCATTACACAAAGAAAGTGAGGTTGGTATGTGCCAGCTGTTTATCAGCATGCCACAGGCAGATGGCACATGGCTTATTTGTCAGGTGTCGCCTAGAGCCATGATCCAGTGTTGCGCTGTGTACTATCATGGCCTGGCCGGCACAAGTCTTAGACGCACAATGCTGGTGTGCACAACTTGAATGTTGCAATTGATAGTCCACAACATTAGTCGTATATGTTTTAACCATAATGAAATTAGTTACAGTTGTACAAGTATTTTGGTGTTTGAATCTCTAATACTTTTAAGCAGAAAAATGGAAAACTATAAGAATGTATGCCATACATGAATAGTTTGATTTGGTTTAACACAGTACCAAATTTCTGAAGAACATGTAAAGGGAATGATTTTCTTATAGAAAATTATATATGTGAGGGTTGGAACTTAAGTAGTGGCAACTATTTATTCACAGCTGATACAAAAGCGTTACATGTTTGAACCTGTTACCAGCACCCGTTGCCAACAATGTGGAAGAAATAGTATACCGTTAACAGATCCTGTTCAGTTGAATGGAGCAGTCTACTGCCTGTCGAATCTCTGGAACAGTTCTGAAGCTCAGGAATCGTCGCATCGATCACTGTCCACTAATTCGGAAACAGTATGCACTTCTTCTTCAGAGATGCTAGGATGACCTGCCCAATGCACATTTGGCACAGTTTGCTGACCTTTGGTGAAGGCTTTTACCCAATGTGACATTGTTCTGTACAGCAATGCTGATTCCTTGCATGCCTCTTGAAGACGTTGATGACACTGATGTGCTGTATGACCTCTGGCAAATTAATCTTGATCCACCGTTATGTTAGACCAATCACTCACATGTGACTGTTTCCCTCAATTGTGCGCACGGCAGTGATGTTGGACAGGTGAGTCCATTTGCTTGGAGGTAAGGTAGGTATGTCAACAACATGTGCTATCAGCGACAGTAGTAGATTACATTTCATAGTGTCTCCACAGTAGTTTCGCCACTATTTAAGTTCCAACCCTCATATTTCAAAGCTGTCAGAGATGTTTTAGCTGCTCATTGCAGACATTGAATTAAATTCAATGAGGCAGTTGGAAATTTGTGCTCAGACTGGGGATCGGACTGTGGTCTTCTGCTTACTATGCAGATGCTCTGTCCATTAAGACACAGTGGATATTGCAGTTGCAGGATTTACGCTGCCATGCTCTCAGCTAGACAAAAATTCTCATATTAAAGTCTACACTACTATCATAGTGTTCCTTGATCATTAGTGTTGTAGTAAAACTAAATTAAAAACAGTCCACATTGCAAAATTGTTGTTTTTATTTCATTGCCATTTTCATTCTATAAAGATCATCTTCAGATGAATGTGACCATGATGGCAGGCGGTTGACTCAGCAAGCCCCACAAATGTGAACTGCACACATTTGTGTGGCCTGCTGCATCTACTGCCACTGCCTGCCATCATAGTAGTATTTATCTAAAGATGGTCTTTACAAACAGATTGTTGTTGTGTTGTGGTCTTCAGTCCGGAGACTGGTTTGATGCAGCTCTCCACAATACCCTATCCTGAGCAAGTCTCTTCATCTCCACATAAGAACGGCAACCTACATCTGTCTGAAACTGCTTACTTACAAACAGATACTGCTCATGAAATAAAAACAACAATTTTGTGATCTGGTCTGTGTTTAATTTTAATTTTAACCATTATATCAAAAATGTTGTTTTTCTCCACAGTGCTTTCAAAAATTACTAAATTACCTAAAATTTGCATCACAAATACTTCAGAAATGGGAAGTGCTATTGATTTGCAGTTTTCACAGGATGGATTGGTAGTTGGGCTTGTATTGTTAGTCAATAAACAAATTTTAATAATACATAGAAAATATATTTTTTGTGCAAACATACAACTTTTAAATGGAACATTGTCTATTCACACTAACTTGTGCCATTTGTTTATGAGATATAGTATTGTGAAAAGTTTTCAATCCAACATTTACTTGTCTCATACAGCCTACGTAGTTGCTAGGTATGATGTTGTTACATTTGCTTACATCTTGCCTGTGTGTTCCTTGAGTGCATTGTGACTGGCTTGTCAGTTAGTGTCTTACAGTTCAAGCAATATGTTGTGAGTGGATGATTTGGATTTAGCAATGCAGAAAAGGTTGACATGCTCAAGGTACATGGAGAGCATAGGAAGAATGTAGTTCATGTTTGTACAGTGTTTGTGGAAACATATCCCAACAGATTTCACCAATCTTAGCAATCACGTATAAACCTCTTCAACCAGTTACTTGAATGTTGTAATGTAACACACAGACAATGTAACAGAAGCTAACAAGTGATGACAGAAGTCTGGGGAAATTTGTGTTTTGGCTGCTGTTGCACATGTTAGTGCCTGTGCAATCACAATCTATGCAAGTGTCCTATACATTATCCATTGATATTGGTTCCACATGTATCACATCTGTCTCCATCAAGAGATGCATGGATATGATTATGAGACTTATATTACCTTCTATACATTAGCCTTACAAGGTACTCCAGTTGAATCATGTATCTTATTTAGTGATGAACCCACATTAACCAATATGCGCAGGTAAACCACCAAAACATGAATTATTGTCTGTTGACAATCTGCATTGGCTTTGTCAGGTGGAACGTCAGCATCAATGTGGTGTAAACATATGGAGTTAGATCATTTACCTTAGTCCTCTCAAAATCCCAAACCAACCAACCAGATCATTTACCATCAGCTCATAGGCCCATTTTTCATAGGTGGTACAATGAATGTGAAAAAGTATCACAGCCTCCTAACAAGTTTATATGCCATGGTTGCTAAAAGACATTCCTCTGCAGACTATGAGGAACATGTGGTACTAACATGATGGCTGTCCAGCATATAGTGCACAGATTTCTTCAGCACATCTTCACAAATGGTTTCCAAACCATTGGATTGCATGCAAATGACCTGTAACCTGTTTCCAAGATTTGATTTTTGTAGACTTTTTTTGGGAGTGAGTTGGGTGGGGTGGGGGGGGGGGGTGGGGGGGGGAAAGCTGAAAAACATTGTTTACAAAGACATACCAACTACACTCGATGATATACATTGCTATATTACTGCAGCCTGCTTGGACCTTTCTGCTGAAATTCTAACACATGTGCAACAGTCTTTGCATACCAGACTGGAAGTGTGTATTGCTGTTGCTGGTGGTCATTTTTAATACAATCTGTGATGGTCAATTTTCTCTTTACTGGTCAGACTCCACATCACTGGTGTATGCTTCCTTGGATATTGTACAAGTGTTGCTGTGTAAACTCCTCTCTTTACCACATTTAATATGCAGTAAACCTTGTCATTGTGGCAAAATCTTCATTGCTCAGACTACCTGCAAAATACAGGAAAGATGTATTAAATATAAGTGCCACACTCACATTTATTGATTATTTTGTGACAGAAATATTGGCCCCAATGGAATCTTCTGTGATCAATTATTTAGGAATCTGTAAAAATATTTTTGGTGGTAGGTCTTATTAATTGTGATGGTGACATTTCACTAGAGAAGGCATTTGACCTGGTGATATTTTCATAAAGATAACATTTTATTTATATGTTTGCTGTTCATTCCTTTGTACATAAGCAAAAGAATGTATACCATTGATCCACTTAACACTCAAAAATTTATGAAATTTATGACATCTTGGCTATTCCACAGTGCTGGAATACATTCAGTGCAAGAATTGAAAAGGGACTCAAGTCTGGATTTCCTAATTCTTATGAGCAGTTGCCATAGCCACTTCAGTCATATGGAAATGCTTCCAACTTATCAAAATTACCACAGTACTTTTGTAGTATCCCCTCCCACATTGCCCCTTTTGCTTGCAGCTGTATTTGGAATCCCACAAGGGTTTGCATGATTGTTGTTCATCTGCACTGAAACCATTGTCTGTCCATCAATGTAAATGTATGTTGTCTGTTCTTATGTACATATCCAAAAGAAAAGAGACAGACACAATTCATGAAGTGAATGAAATAGAACTTTTCAGATTCATTTGGCTGTTACAGGATTTTGAGTTAAATTCAATGGCAAGATTAAAATATTGTCGCGTTGAAATGGAAGCAGACTTGACTTCGAAGGCAACTGAACACAGCACTTATACTGAAAGCAGGTTTATTACGAACTTAACATACATGCAGCACTAACTGCCTCTCGGGCAGAGTGCTCTACTATTTATACACAGACAGAATGTACCAGAAATTAGAAGAATATTTAACATAAGAAACAAGTAGAATTTACAAGTGAACATAAGAAAGATGTAGAACTTTCTGGAATTGTTAATTACAAAGAAATAAATTTTTGCCAGTGGACGGGATTGAACCGGCGACCTTCAACACCACAGTCGGTGACGTTATCCCCTGCGCCACGCCGGCAGTCAGTTTACGTGGGGTCTCGCGGCAATATTGTGACTGACTGGGACAGACCCAGAGTGTCTGCTTCTTGTGAACTGTTGCCTTAGCCATTTCTGCCACCCTGATGCATTTCTCCTCTGACCAAAATTCTTGACCTATTGCACACTGCTATGGCAGGCTGTAACCATTTGTCTGCTTGCTTGTAGCTTCCTGCCCCCCCCCACTACCCCCCTGCAAGGGATCGGACTCTGTTTATGTTGTGCATCCACACATAAATTATCTGCAGCCTGTAAAGGCATAGTTATATGAATGGTATCTGGTTGGATGTGTGTAAAAAAGAAAGAAAGAAGAAGAAGAAGAAGAAGAAGAAGAAACCCAGACACGATTGATTGACTCAACAATCATATGTTTACAAAACAGAAATTTCTGACTTACTTGTTATTCCTGATGTTGAAATATGTTCAATGGTGACAGTTGAAAAATAGTGCCAAACCAGGACCTGAACCTGGATTTCCCACATTCCACGAGAAGTTAATGGTCTTGGTCATTTAGACACCCTATCTGCCCTACACAAATTCTCAACTTGCTGCATACTAATGTATTAATGTCCCCCACACATTGTTCATTTGGTTTACAGTGATGCCTGTATTCCCACAAAGGGCTAGGGGCAGGCCGATTTTTGTGCATCTGCAGAGAAATTGTCTGGCCATTGAGGGACATATGGGGTGCTCATTTTAAGCGAAGACTCTGGAATATCTTTTAAACTACACACTGGATAAAAAAAGTTATTATTCAAATTCATTTTTCTCAGAAGGTGCCAACCAATATACCACATTCGACTCCACCTCATTCCATGTGAGGGAGGGAGGGGGGGGGGGGGGGAACTTTGAAATGTTAAATGGGAACCCCCTTTTTTTACTGTGCACTACAAATGTAAGGCAGTAATTATATACAAGGCTCATCCAGAAAGTAGGTTTCCCAATGTTGTATCCTTTAAAGCAGATGTATTTAGAAGGGAAACTTGTGTGTGTGCAACAGATATATGATCTGACAATGAAATGCGGGCTGGTCAGGTACCATCCTGTGCCAGTACCTTGGCAGCAATGCCCCAAAATGGCATCTCTTATTCTTTCTCCTGCTGTGTGAGGTTCAGTTGTTGATAATGTCCATTGCTGTACAAAACATAGTGCCCTTCAAAATTCATCATCAGCATTGTCAGATCTACATCCTGAACATCATGAGCAAATTGATGGTGTGTGGCTACCCGCATTCATCTCCCGTCAGTCTCAAACTCCCACAAGTTGCACACTGTGGCCGTAGTGCCCCCATTGTCTGTGCACTCTTATACTTCCATTTCAGATTCCCATAAAACATCGAACATTATTTCCACATCTGTGGGGAAGTGGGTAAGATGGCCAATCCGTTCCAATCACAATACAGGAAAGAAGTACACTGCTTGTGTTGACAGTATCTCTGTCATGCCTAGATGGCCAATTCTGAAGTTTGATCATATCTAGATTGTAATGTTGTGTCAGGAGAGAGTATAATTAAATGAAGTTTTCAGATGTCTTGGAGAGAACCAAAATGTTGTTGTTTGGATGTGGAGAAGGTAGAGAGATATAGGAACCATCAATGACTTGCCTCACTGTGGCCATCCAAAGGCTACCATAGCAGCTGATGACAACTGTTTATGTATTTCAATTCAGAGGAACCTTGAGAGGAATGCCACCATGCTGAATAATGATTTTTGTGCAGTCACAGGACATCATGTTTGACTGAAACTCTGATAGGTTCCATGATATACAATTTCACTCCTGACATCCATAGCAAGGTCCAGCTTTGACACCTAGCCATGCAGTATGCTACCGATGGACCCAACAGCATGCTGAATGGACTTGTCAGAATTAGCTTCAAGTCCTATTCATAGATGAGACTCATATCGGCCTTCAACCGGACAATCATTGGAGACATACTTGGAGGCAGTGTGAACGTCTTAGACACACTATCCAACTAGAGCAGGTAGATAGTGGTTCCTTGATGTTTTGTGGTGGCATTATATGGGGTTACCATATGCCACTGCTGGTCGTAGAAGGCAATAAAAAAGCTATACAATACAGGGATGACATCCCCAATGCACCAATGCACAGTGCAACCGTATTGGTAGCATTTAAGTGTCTTTATGGATGACCATTCTTGAGCTTATTGTGCAAATCTTGTGAATGCATTCTTTTGTGATATTGATACCACAAAATTAGAATAGCTAGCATGTTCTAAAGACATGAACCCTATCAAACATGCCTGGGATTCATTGAAAAGGGCTGTTTTTGAATGAGACAACCTGCCAACCATTCCGAGAGATCTATGCCAAATTGCTATTTAGGAGTTGGACAAACTGAACCAACAGTCCCTTGAAGATCTAGTGGGCAGGACTACCCCAGCATGTAACCTGCCTGACCCAAACTTCCACATGTACTACTTTGACTACTGTACTCCATGACTTGCAGCTCGTCCTCCTTCCTCACCAAGAGTTTGGTCCTCGAGTTCATCCACACTGAAATAGGTGTCAAACTATAACTAGGTGGATTACATTTAAGATTTTTGGTGTCTGTTCCTTTAGAAATTGCTATGTGATGCTGCAGATATTGAAAAATATGGCTTGTAACTGGTTTTTTCAGTTCTGGCAGTTCAAACTCCAGGGCCAGATCCAATCCCTGGAGTCCAGCAGTCAAAGTAGGACATGTGGAAGTTTGGGTTGGGTGGGTAATGTGCTTGGGTAGTCGTTACAGGCCTGTTAAGTTCCTCTGCCTGGTGTAGAGTAGAGGCTTAGTGCATCTGCCTAGTAAGCAGTTTGAATCCTGGCCCTGGCAAAAATTTTCATATCTCCATATAATATGTATACAACACCTACTAGCAGTTGAGACTGAAAAACTCCAGTTAAAATCTAACAATGGAAATTCCAGCAAGGATTCAACAATATTTTTGAGAAGGATAGGTTGCTACTCACAACAGAGATGTCCTAATGAGTCACAGAAAGGCACACATAACAGATGCAACTTATTACAAAGCTTTCATCAGACAGAGAAACACTGTCAGTAGTGAGCCAAGGTGTGCATCAGACATACAAAAGTGCCACAATTCCCCTTGAAAATGTCCTCCACAGTTTGGTATGAAACTTTGGGTTTGAGTAATAAATCCACAAGACCACGGCATAATAGTCCAGAAAATTTTAGTAATATTGAACCTTACAGCTGTGAAAGTTTACATTTTACAAGTGCATATCATGCCACATTCCAATTACCTTCTTTTGTGCCAATAACTTGTTTCACACAGGGAAGGAGTTAACCTGGAATATTATCCCACAGAATACTAGTGCATGAAAATATCTCAGCTTACTGGTTTCTGTCTCCCCAAGGTTGGTAAATTATTCTTATGGTAAAATCAGCTGATCCTAGTTTTAATAGATCTATTATGTGGATTTTGCTGTTTAATGTTTCAATAAAACACAACACACACACACACACACACACACACACACACACACACAAGAAATTATAAATTACTTCAATTTTTGTGGAAAACTATTCACTACATTTAACAAAAGCATCATTTTCTATTTATACTTGAGGATGGTTTCTTTGCTGGCAATAATAAAATGACTAATTATGTCCTCTTATTCAAATAAATTGTCAGATTATCAATGTAAGAACAGTTCTGGATCTATGATCACATCCTGTGGAGCACTCATTCAGATTTCTCCCTATGAATATGATCTATAACTTAAACTCTCTCCCAGGAGGCACCACCTTGTTGTAGCACTGTCCACCTGAGTGGGCTAGTTGAGTATTTGTCTAAAGCTGAGAGAAGGTCCCATTTGAGGAGCCAGACAAAGCATGCCTTAAGTTTGCTCATCCTCATCCTCCTCCTACCAATTCCTAAATACATATCCTCTGGTGTTTACCCATTTGTATCCTGTACCAATACCTTTTTTACTTTCAATATTTACTTGAGTACATTTCCTCATTCTTCATTGAAGTGCCATCTGTACCCCTTTATTTTCTTTTTACCCAGAATGTACTTGTAGTTTTTGTCACAGGTCTCTCAAAAAGGATCAAAACGTTGTCCAAACTATTGAGCTACTACAAAATGTTTACCAAATTCTCTATAAATGTCAGGAAGTACTTATAAAACTGCACTTCCTGTTAAAAGGACTTACATCGTCATGTATTGAGATAGCCTCAATAAAACTGTGAAAGACTTCTGAATTCCAAATAAACTAATTGAAATAATTAGGGTATGTACAAATTCAAATCATAGATACTTGGACAACTTTGTCTAATGTGGAATAGACCACTAGATATCACGAGTGGTGGGGATACCTGTATAAAAGGTGAAGGGTAGTATTATTTTGTGAGTAGAGAAGCAGTAACAGCAGAATGAGTAATCAGGAGAACTCACTGACTTTAAATATGCACTAGTTTTTGGATATCCACAACTAACAATTTCATCAGTGACATTTTCACAGCTAAGCCAACCGCTGATGATATGATCGTAAAGTGGAAATGCAAAGGAACAACCACAGTTAAATCAAGACCAGCCAAAATGTACTAGTTATGCTGTAATTTGATGATGCATGAAAGACATGTAGTAAGACCACCGATCTGTCTACACCAGTCCTCAGCAAAGAAGGAGAGAGCTGTGCAAGTTATTTCTGATTGCAGATTGTGTACATAGAGGAGCATCGGTTGGAGGGGGCAAGATAATTTTTGCATTACCAATTTAATTACTATAGAAAATGCCCAAGAATCTAGTTCAGTTTTCTGGTTATTATTTCAAACTGACATTGGAAGCATGTGGTGCAGAGACAGATGAGTTTGCTCATGGTTTGGGATTTCATGCCAGTTCATGTCATCCAATCTGAAAGCTGGAAGTCAGCCACTGTCAGTGGCCAGAAACTACAGTGGTAGTCTGTTGGGTTGCCTACAGGGACCTTTTTGCATACTGCAGAAGTGCATAGGAATCCATTGGCCTTGTCTTTAAGTCATCTGGAGAGCAGTTCTCTTATCTGTTCCCTTGCAGTTTCTATAGGTGTCAACATTGTGAAGATGTCGTACTGCAGTTATCATCATTTAGTAGCATGTGCTTTCCATTACCTCAGGAGCAGCCTGTCTTAGCCATCCACAACAGACTCATGATGTATCGAGCATCGACGTGCTCCACTGTTAGTGCTGCAAAACCGAGGCCAATGAGAAAGACAGGCCATGGTGCACACATCATGCCATGTAAGCAAGGTAGTCCTGAGCCAGCACGATCGCTAGCTGATGGGCTGGCCACTGGGGCACAGCCCATTGCCTCATAGCAGCCAGCCACTCTGCTACCGATTGTGCTGGCTCAGGACTACCTTGCTTACGTGACGTGACGTGACATGATGTGCGCACCATGCCTGTCTTTCTCATTGGCCTCATGCAAAACGGCATGTAGCATTATAGTTACCTTGGGCCAACCCCTGTTTCTGTGATCATTTGTGTAACCCATGGCTAGTTCTGTTTCATCTATGAGCTCTCTCTGAGAACTGAACTTTACTGTCTTGATGTGTACATCATTGTATTACTGACTTGTACTACAGCAAGTCTAACCTTGCCTAGCAGCTATATTCAGTGAGAAATTATTTATGAAGACTTGTGACAAGGCTACCTCTGGTACTCATATATGTGCTTTCTTCTGAATATATGTTTCAACTGACTCTCTAGACTTTCATTGTCTGTAGCTTCCCTTACTGTCCCATACTTTAAATTAATCATCTACTAGGCAATGAAACACCTACTGAAGAAATTAAGTCTAATCACCTGGAACAGAAGATCTGTAGGTGAGTGATCTGTTAGGGAACAATGATAGCTGGTGCTTCTTGAAAGTTAATTATTCCATCTTTTATTAATTCAGACTTGTAAAGTGAGAGATTGCAGCTACAGTTACTTCCACCAACATCCACAGGCTACATACTGATGTACAAGGAGCACTGAAAATAATGGAGAATGGTTGTAAAAAAAAGCACCTGAAATCATTGGAAGGGATCACTTGTGAGTTTCAGAGTGTTACCAGCAGTGCAGCTAGCAAACACAATAAGTGTGTATATGCAGTTAAAAAGATTTTGTATCACTATGACAGGCATCCTGTTGTAAAGCCACATGTATGAGGCAGTGGTTTGTGAACAATAATATACCTAAAGTGGACTGGCCTAGTGAGAGACCCAGTGTGAACCAAATGGAGTGCCCTTGGGATTAGTCAGAAGGTCCACTTTACTTCAGACTGCAGCATACATCATCACTACCTGCTCTAGTTTCCCTCTTGAGAAATAACTGTTTGCCATTTCCCCAACAGTCATTCAGACACTACATTCTAAGTGAGCCTGGCAGAGTTCAAGCATTAGAAAGGGCACACCAAATACTATTGCACACTTATAGGTATGTAAATGCATCAAGACTGATAGGACGAGACTAGCCTACTCACAATTTTTCCCCATAAGAAATAAGTCAAGACTGGGATGGCACATGTACTGTTCAGTTTCACCCTGGATAAAGCTATAAGGGAAAGGAAAATTGATTAGTGAGATGGCTGTAAATTATAGGTGGAAGGTTTCAGATATTTAATTACATTATGTTAGTGAGTGAAACTGAACAAGATCTTGGAGAGGTATATAGGAGGTCACCACAGTAGCAGTTAAAGTAGGAGTCCTCATCAATCAATCAATAAAAAACCCAGAACCTATGCAAGTAGGCAGAACTAATATGCACAAGACCATTTCACAGTTGATGAAGGCAACTGAGGTACCAGAGGATTGGTAAAGCTTGTATCGTCAAATACTCAGTGATATATATTGTACAATTTCTGCTGGCACTAAAGGTCTACATACTCTCAGTGATAAGTTCAACTCTATAGCCACATCATGTTTTGTGAAAATGAAAAAAAAAAAAAAAAAAATGCTTTTATAAGCACACTTGTTCTGTATGGTTAGAAAATCTGGACACCTACTGAAAGGGAGATGCAAGCTTCCTTTGCATATAATTACAACAAAGAGACACTCTAGTAGGCCAAGAAACAGATAGGCTGACAACATGTGTGTTCGCTTCTGAATTTTTTTTATTCAATTTTCTCTCCTAATTATTAGAATGAATTATAAAAATAACTTTTAAAATTTGATTCTTTATTATTATGACTCCTTTATTAGAAATAGTGGCATCTACTCAAGCTTAATTACCTGTCTGTCCTTTAATACTATTCTGTTTTTATTTTATTGTCTGTTCTGCCATTTTCTGAGGAGACCAAATGAGAGAAAGTCCAGGATGCAATAAAAACAATATTATGAAAAGTACAAATTGCTGCTACCATATAGAAGACACACTGAGTTGCAGATAGATACAATAAAAAGGATTGCTGAGTGTGGGTGGGGGGGGGAGGGAGAAAGAAAAGAATATTAGGGTTTAATGTATTGTTGATATCATGCTCTTTAGAGAGAGAAAAAAACACACTCAGATATTTTCTGTCAGGGATGGGGAATGAAATTTGCCATGCTGTTCGAAAGGAACCATCCTGCCTTTTCTCTGGAGTGATGAAGGGAATTCAAAGAAAACCTAAATCAGGATGGCTGGAGTTAGGTTTGAACCACCATCCACCCAAATGCAAGTCCAGTGGTTACTACTTGCACCACCTTACTCAGAAAAAGAGAGAAGGGATAAAAATACTGATGAGTTTGGTGGTGGAATAGTAGGGAAGGCATATGTATGGCTGGAGTGTAAGTTGGGGAGGGGGTGGGTAAATGGAGGACAGGGATTAGCAAAGGTAAGGGGATTATGAGACTGGAAGATATATTCTGGGGAGAGTTTCATTTTGCCCAGTGCGCAAATGCTGATGTTGGTTGAAGGATCCAGATAGTACAGGATGGCATATGGTTCACTTCTATGATTACTTCACAGCCTGCACCATCTGTATCCTTCCTACCAACATCAACTTTTCTGCATTTTGCAGACAGGAAAACACCCTACAATATATCTTTGTTCCAGTAATCCCACTGACCTCAATCTTTATTAGTACCTGTCTTCCACTTATGTATCCCCTTCCCTGATCACACTCCAGCCCTACTTACACCTTCGGTTCCACTAACTAACTCACCACCCCTTCTCTCCCTTTCTGCTCCCAGACTCTATAGCATTTAAACTGAAGCCACACCTAACAGTCTTATCCTATCCCCTTCTACACTGTGTGCAGCAATATATCCTTTTCAAAATTTTTGACAAGATGTAGATTTGTGAAATTTAGAACATTTCCAGTGTATTGATTGTTACATCAAATTTTGGGAAAATTGCTGGATTTCTGTAACTTCCTGCCACAATATTTTAGCACAGAGTCTTGTGGCCATATACAGGTGATTACGGCTGAAGTACTGGAGAAAACATACTGAGCTCTGATATTTAAAACTGTATCAGCACATGCGCTGTATTTTCAGACAATGCTGTGCTTGCAACTCCATATGCCTCACTGCGTGCCTTCCATGGTGGAGGCTTACTGCATCAATATCAGATTGTCATCTTCATACAGTAACAGAGAAAACGCTAACTCCAGTTTTTTTCTATAACAGGATTCCTATCAGAATTTAGCTGAAAGCTGCCATGTGATCGATGTCTTGCTGTCAGCCAGTCTTATTTTCACATTTTAACTGATTATCGAGCTCCAAAAGTTTCATGTATGGGCCACAATTTTCGTTTCATTGTAATTCATTGAATGACCTTTGGAAATACAGTGTTCAACATTCCACATTTATTTAAGCATTCTAAATTTTGAAATAAACCTTTAACCACATGGTCAAGGTCTGAGCAGACTCCACGAGATATTTTTTGTTTATAATTTTCATTGTTGGCACACTTCAGACTTGTCATTTTAGGTATTCCCAGTATGCCGTGAATGGTTGCATTAGATAGAAGGGTGCTGCACTCTTTCAGCAATAAGTACCTGTTTTACATTGTTGTCGTACCTGTAGACCCATGTGTGCTTTTAAGGATATTTATTTACAGTTTACTAATACAGTAATTTGCTTTCGTTTCAATATATTTAGAACAATGCCTTGCTTTCTCTGTAATGAGGATATTTTACAACTGTTAGGAGAAAATCAGCCATAGAAAACACATAATGTCAATTGTATTGAGTCTTGTAAAGTCATATATTTGAAGCAGATTAGAAAGTAAACCAATCTGGCCAAATATATACAGGAAATTATGTGCAAATTGCTTGGTAGAGAATGAAATTTATCAACACCTAATGCAGGTAAGCCTGGTCCTAGTGCTTCTAAAAAGCAAAGGTGTTATTTTGGCCTGAGGTCAAAAGATAAGAATAGCTCTTTAATATGGAAAACATGCAAATAAATAATTGTAAACCTCATTCAAAGACAATTATTGGTTGACCTGTGAACTCAAAGGTAATGAATATTATTGTAGGCACCTAAAAATTTGCTTAACTTTTTTTATTAGTTACTTTTGTTTTATAATTTTAATTTTATTTATGCAAAGAGTTTAATTATCAGTTAGTTTTCAATTGAATTTATGTCATTTTATCTGAGTTGTAAAAGACAGGTCTTCATAAATTAAAAAGTTTTAGTTAACACTGATTATCATAAGCACAATAAACAATTTAAATAATAAATACATTGTCTTTTATTATGTAAATTTATAAATATTGAAGTTATTTCTAATAATTACTTATAAAGATACCTAAACTTTGTTGGGGTACCCGGTACTTCTAGACCCCCAAATGTGACAGTATGTTACCAAAAACAGCGCGTGTAATTAAAGGATAAATATGTGAACAAAATTTTATCAGGGGACTGATAACCTAGCAGTTAAGTACCCTCAATATCCCAATAACAACAACAACAAAGTTTTATCCATACTAAATGGAGCAATAAAACATTTAGATTATGTATACAGCTTATAGTCTGACTGGACATACTATTGTGAATAATTAATATGATCATTATAGACTATTTCTGAACATTCACCACTATAAAATGTTACTGATCGTATTGTATGAAGTGAATATTAGAAATAACTTTGTAGCAGTTACTGTAATTTGTTGTAACATAAAAGATTTAATTAAGTATTTAAAATTGCAATTATTGTCATAGCATGTCATCATTGATGAACAAATAAATAATAGTGAAGACTCACCAACAGGGAGTTAGTGATTGTGTGAGGAAGAGTAAGTCCATATTGTCTGTGGAGGATTGTCAGTTTAATTGTTACTCTGTTCATGTGACTATCAATAAATGAGTGAAATATGAAAATCAACTGGTAAAGTTATTTGAAGTAACACTGCTACAAAGAAGCAATAATGTTGAAAGTGCCACAATAAATAAATCATAATCAGCCTTCAGTCATGTAATGTCTTGAAATCTCTTTGAGAGTTCATGATGAAGTATTTCAATTAAAAATACTTAATCAATAGTGTCTTCCCCCCCCCCCCCCCATAACTTACTTTCTTCCGAGAAGTCCTCTAAGTCATGAAATTGATGCTAACTTTCCCATAAGTTTAATTTTTGTTTTAAAGTGTCAGTTTAGTCTACTGTATTTGTTACCAGATATTTCTGTTCTTGCACTGAAAGAATTAATGTACTCAAATAATTGGTTATGTCAACCATAAAAGTGAGGTCAGCAATCCAGTGAGGATCATGGAGGTGCTTGTCATCTTTTTCACTCACTGGTAGGAATGTGGTGATCACTTCTTGCAAATAAAGGAGCCTATTTACTACAGGTTCATGACTTAGCCACTTAATGCCAGGTTGGTATTGAACATCAGCACATTCAGCTTCATTAGCAGCCCAGAATTTCTTTAAATGTATGATGTCTCAGTATGTGGGACTAAATATAGTTCACTGTATAGACAACATAATTCACTTGATGTTTCAGACAAACAACTGCAGTTGTCATTGAGGATATAGAAGATAGAAATTTATAACTTCTGAATTTAGTAGGACCACAATTCTTCCCTCACATTGATGGTTGTTACACTGAAAAGATATTTACAATTAATTCCAATGGAATGAATAATTGATTATAAATTGATATTCCCATACCCTGAAAAATGTCCTTACCAATAGCAGTGCCCTCAAGTGAGATGAAACGGAGTATCTCCTCTATCACTTTTTGTTCAGCATTTACTTTCCACACAAAAATAACCAAATGGGCTGTGTCTGTGTCACATTAGTGGATTTGTCCAGTGCAACAGAAATTATTATGATCTTGGGTGCCCCAAGAGTCGAGTGACACTGCACATGTGCAGCCATATTAGACTGAAGTGTTCCATTGTATGATGGGAAAATGTGACTTTGACATTTCAGCTGGACTCTAAACCTCCACTGTCTCTACAATATACTACTTTATGTACTCTTAATGACAAAATAGCCTTAAACTCCTTGACACTTTAACTTTTTTTCTTGTATCTGACTTGTAGTGATAGCCCCTCGACATTAATTTATGCTTGAAGAAATGAATTATGTAACTGTAAATATATTTTTAATTTCTTGAAAATGCAAATTAAACACAAAATGGTGATTGAACTTCATGTGTATTGATAGCTTTCTTCTGTTATTGTGTTTGTCTAGTGACATATTTCTTTCTTTAAAATACAAATAAAAAGTGTGTCCATTGCAGGCTTTTGCATTCAGTTGGAACAGTATGCACTTTGTAGCGTATTCAAACTTTATGAAAATGTAATTCCATTTCCTCATTGAATGGTGTGGTTTCCCAACTGTTTCGTTTTTGGACAAGTATGTTGATTCCATAGTATTCCTGATTCAGAAAGTAAATCTAACTTAGTTCAACTTGTGGTGTGTGATGTGCTATGTGATGTGTCACATGGCAGATGCCTAACTCTCGTGATGTTTTTCCTCCCCACTGCTCTGTCCCACTTTCTGTTGTACCCAGGATGTAGGGGAGAAGTATGGTGAAGAGACTGCCTCATGGAGTGCTAATTGTCCATGCCTGTTATAGTGCATAGAACAGATACATAGCTTACAGGCTAGTGCTTCACAAATTTTTATATGGGGAAGTTATCACATCGTATCATTCTGCAGGAAGCAAATACTCCCAATGACTTATTTTATCACTAGAAGTTTAGAAGTAAAAGTAGCAAATATTTTCAATGTGCCTTTCAATTGTGGGTCTTTCTAATGTGAAGAAAATGGAAGTACCAAAAGATAAAAAACAATATTATGGTAGTATTTTTTTCGGTCATCAATTATTTAACTAATATAATGCTTTCTTGCATTTTTTTAGTACAGTGAATTAATTTCTTCACGATTTGTGGAAATATGGCGTATACCACACTGTTCTGTTTTATATGTTCCAGTCTTTATAGTCCAAAACAATTCTTCCTGTCCACTAATAAGAATATTTTGGAACACACTCTTCAAACAATTTCTAAATGATTTCCTCTATTCTGTTTAGCTATAATTTTTTTCATTAATCATCTGACTCACATGTTACTCCTCAAATGAAGCAGCAGCCTTTTCAGTAGTGATACAAACTTCCACAATCTCAGATCATCCTTCACTGAGCTGAGAATGTCACCAGTGTTGGAAGGTGGCTGGACGATTACTCTGACTAAATGCTTCCTCAGGATTCTGGCTACTTTATACACTGATCAAAACAATTAAAGGATCAGGCGACATATCATATACAATATACACATGGTAATGCATTTTATTCAGATATTGGCTACAATTGTAATTTGTATGTGATACAGTATGATATTTTGCTGCCGGAACTCCTTACTTGAGGTTTACATGGGTTTACTTAGAACAAGGCATCATGGGAAGCCAAAACAGTCTTGGTCTAACCCGCCACTGCCCGCACCGAAACTAAGTTTATTGTGCGGTACGCATCATGGGACTCCCATAATAGTGAAAAAGCCATTTTTGTTGCCCTCTAATATGATGTGTGATCACCTCAGATGGCCAGTACAGCTGCACACCCGCATGGATTGGGCAGTATGAGGTTATCAGTCAGCTCTTGAGGAATATTTGGTCATTATTCCTTGAGTGCAGTAGCCAGCTCTACAACCATTGAGGGAGGTGCTGGTCTGGATGCAGTGCATCCCAGACATGCTCAGCTGGGTTTAAGTCTGGTGAACAAGCTGACTACTCCATTCATTCAATTCCCTCAGATTCAAGCATGTTATCCACCAGTGGGGAAGAGTGTTATCATCCATCAGAAGGAATCCATTTCCTATGGCATCAGCACAGGTTACATCGAAACGTCAAAGGATCTCATCTCTCTGCCAGTGAGCAGTCAAAGCACCATTATAAATGACTTAGATGTCTGTACAGCCACCAAACCTGACCCCAGCTGACACCATTCGTCCACCATAAGCAGGACTATTCAGAGTTCCACATTCCCTCCAGATGAGAGAACAATGATTGTCTGGGTGAACACAAAATCTTGACTCATCTGTGAACAGAATGCAGCACCAATCATTATGACTGCAATCCTGACGTTCCTACACCCAGTTTCTGTGGGCTAAAAGGTGTTGGGTTTTTAGTGTGACACACACCATAGGCCTCCATGTGTAGAAACAACAGTCCCGAAAGCGATTTCGGACGGTTTGTGTTGATATTGTGCATCCTGTTGCTGCATGCTGGGTGTGTTGCAGCTGAGTTGCACTTAGCCTCCTGTCTCAATGGGCTGTTAACTGGAGATAATGATAATCCCTTGCTGATGTTACCCATAGAAGACCTTGGCCTTGCATCTTTTAATGGTTCCTATTGTCTGAAAACACATCCAGGTCTTTGAAAATACACTTTGGGAGATTCCAATAGCTGCACCCATCTCCCTTTCTGTCTGTCCACACTTCCAAGCTTCATATGGCTCTTCATGCCATAGCTTCAAGTAAGTCACATTGTTGTTGCATTGCACTACTTGCTCACTCCACTATATGAATCCAACTGCTTACGTAATTCGTTTGGGAGAGTAAACATAAGTCAACACCAACCCCCTCTGCAGCAAATTTCTGTTATTACCATTATCTCAGTTGCCATAGTGTTCCTGTCTCCAGTCCGTAGAATTGACAGAAAGACGTTGGACCATTTTAGTTCATTCTGTTGATGACAGTACTTCAGAAGCTAGATATCTCAACTGATCCCCTAATTGTTTTCACCAGTGTACTTAATGGTGCCAACATATGGAAGGAACATCCTGGACCAAAAGTGCTCCTTCTCTTCTCGTTATTGAAGGCTGTCTTCCGCTTTAATCTGTATTGATCTGTTGCGGAAACTATCCATTATCAATGAATAGAGATTGCTGGTGTTCCATCTCCTTTTCAAGGCCGCCTTACTCAGACACAACATGTGCCTGATGTATCAGTGTGTGAAGCACACCTATAGTTTGCAATGGGTTGTGGCAGCTAGATGCATGCAAATACACATCTGTATGTGTGGGCTTGTAGTACATGCCATGCCCCACTGGTCAGTCCACTTTGTGACTGGCCAAGTTGTCCAGAAAAAGAAAGCAGCCACCCTGCTTCACTTCCATAATGAATTTGATACTTTCCTGGATCTAATTTAAATGTTGCATAAAACATGGCAGATCTTCTTTGCCATGGGGGCACACCACAAAAGTGTTTTCCAAATATCACTAGAAGACTTTTGGTTTAAATTCTGGTAAGTCAAATGCCCTCTCTTAAAGTCTTCCATTAAGAATTTAGTAACTAGAGGGCTCAGAGGAGTGCTCATGGCAACTCTGTCAGTTTCCACAAAAATATTCAATGTTGAATACAAATTATGTTGAGAAAATATCATGATGAAGTAACACTGTTATATTGGCCTTGAACTTATTGCTGATGAGTGCCAAAGAAACGACAAAATGGACCTTTGTGAAGAGTGAGACCACATTAGAACTTTCTAGTAAGTTCAATTTATTGAGTCTAAGTGACTTCGGTCTATTAATGAATTTTCCAGAGTTTTGAATATAAAATGAGCATTTGTCTACAAAAGGTCTTAATAAAGAAGCATGATGTCTTGCTGAATCATATGTTGGAGTGCATGCAGATGTTGCTCACAATCAGATGTAATTGAAGACTTTGTTTATGAATATGTGGAAGACCATATAAACTTGTTGGAATAGAATTGGGAAGTCTCAATATTTTTGCAACTTCTTGTGACCGAGAAGAAGAGTTAAATAATGTTGATGGTTTTCTTTCATCTCTTTCCATTGAGACTTAATCACTCTTCCAATATGTAGGCTCACTCAATAAACTATAAATATTCTGGTCCTAGATCTCTTGAGGCAACAGTAAAGTGGTGTTTCCCTTGTCTGCTGGAAGGATCACTGAATGAAGATCCTCTCTACATCTCCATACTTACTCCACATGCCACCCAAAGGTGCATGGTAGAGGGTACTCAGTATCACTACTGGTTACTTGCTTTCCTGTTCCACTCCCATATAGAGTGAGTGAATAATGAAAGCTTGTATGCATTCGTATGAACCCTTATCTCTCTGATCTTATCTTTGTGGTCTTTACGCAAAATGTAGGTAGTAGGCAGTAGGCAGTAGAATTGTTCAGCAGTCTACATCAAATCCTGACCCTCTAAATTTCTTCAACAGTGTTTCCTGAAAAGAATGTTGCCTCTCTTCCAGCGACTCCCATCTGAGTTCCCGAAGCATTTCAGTAAAACTAGTGTATTGATTGAATCTACCAGTTACAAACCTAGCCTCCTACCTATGAATTGCCTCTAGATCTTTCTTTAACATGTTGGCTGCCATGTGGCAGCCGGTGGCCACAACAGGCGGATCTGGAGCACCTCTGACATCATCGGGGCAGTCAATGTGTTAAACAGATCTGGTGGGGATCCCAAACACTTGAGCAATACTCAAGACGGGGTCCTACAAGTGTTTTATATGTGATCCCTTTACAGATGAATCACATCGTCCCAAAACTATCCCAATAAACTAAAGTCAACCATTTACCTTACTCATAACTGTCTTTATATACTCATTCCATTTCATATTGTTTTGCAGCATTACACCTAGATATTTAATTGACACAACTTTGTCAAGCAGCACACTACTAATGTTGTAATCAAACATTATGGGATTGATTCTCGTACTCATTTGCATCACGTTACTCTTTCTTACATGTAGCACTAGTTGCCATTCCTCACACCACCTAGAAATTTGGTCTAGGTCATCCTGCATCCTACTATAGTCATTCAATGACGACACCCTCCTGTACACCACAGTATCATCAGAAAACTGCCACAGATTACAACTCACTCTGTTTATCAGATCATATATATAGATAAAAAATAGTAGCAGTCCTATCACACTTCCCTGGGGTACCCCTGACGATACCTTAGTCTCTGATGAACACTTGCCATTGAGGACAACACCCTGGGTTCTATTACTTAAATAGTCTTTGAGCCACTCACCTATTTGGGTACCTATTCCATATGCTTGTACCTTCATTAGCAGTCTATTATGTGATACCATGTAAAATGCCTTTCAAAAATAAAAAAAATGCAGTCTGCCTGTTCCCCTTCATCCAAGGTACACAAAATGTCATGAAAGAAAAGGGAAATCTAGGTTATCATGATCGATGTTTCCTAATGCCATGATGATGCATGGACACAAGCTTTTGCGTTTCAAGGAGATCTAATATATTAGAACTGAGAATATGTTCAAGAATTCTACAGCAAACTGATGTTAATGATATAGGTCTGTAATTTCATGGGTCCGTTCTTTTGTGTCTCATATACATGGGCGTTACCTGTGCCTTTTTCCAGTCACTTAGTACTTTGCGCTGGATTGGATGAAAGATTTGTGATAAATGCAAGCTAAGTAAGGGGTACTCTTTGAAGGGTACCCCATCCGTACCTAGTGACTTGTTTGTTTTCAACTCTCTCAGCTGTTTCTCTACACTAGCAATGCCTATTACTTTGTCCTCCATTTGGGAGTTAGTGCAACCATCAAATGAAGGTATGTTTGCATGGTCCTCCTGTTCGAATGATTTCTTAAATGTTAAATTTCAAACTTCGGCCTTCATTTTGCTGTCTTCTATCACCACTCCAGAATGATCAGTGAGTGACTGGATAGAGAACTCTAATCTGCTTATCCATTTTACGTAGGACCACAATTTTTTCAGGTTCTGAGCAAGATCTTTTGCAAATCTGTGACGGTGATAGTTATTGTATGCTTTGTGCATTGCTCTTTTTATAGATGCATGAATCTCTACTAACTTTTATCTGATTTGATTTTCTCAATCTTTTTTTAACCTAGAGTGCAACTGCCTCTGATTTCTCAACATTTTTCGAATATTGCTATTAAACCACAGTGGGTCCTTTCCATCCTTAATCCTTAGTTCATTTCTTTGCAAGAGGGAAATATTACTCACCTTAGGTGGTGCTCTCATAAGTTCAACAAGTTTCATGTCTTATTTATTCTGCTACATCACTGAAAAGCTGACAGCTTCTTCAAGAGCACTAATGAAATCAGTCAACTGCATCCTTCTAGGCATAATTCCAAATTCCAAGCCTTTCCTAACACTGTGTAACATTGTGTAAAACATTGTCCATAAAACTGAGCATGGAGCTTTGAAGAACAGCTGCTTGTGGCAATGTTGCTAGCAGGCAAGAGAACTGTGATGGTTGTCTCGAAACAAGCTCAAAGGTGGTATAACAGTACTCAACCTACTAATATTTGACAATGAATATTTTGAGAAAATTGATTGAGTTGCTTCCCTGGTAGCTAATTTTTTTTATGGAAAACTTTGAGGAGAGGGCACTTTAACCAGCAGAAGTTAAACCAAAAGTCGTCTTCTGATATGTGGACAACACTTTTCTGGTGTGGTCTCATGGTGAAGAAGAGCTGTCATATTTTTTGCAAAATTTAAATTTGGTATGCAAAAATATCAAATTTATTATGGAATTGGAGCAGGGTGGCTGTCTGCCTTTTCTGGACATCTTAGTCACTCGCAAAATGGATGGATCATTGGGGCATGGCGTGCACCTCAAGTCCACACATACAGATCAGTACTTGTATTTGTCTAGCTATGGGTGGGCTTTGAACATTGGTGTGTTGGGTAGATGATGTGTTTAATTAAGGCAGCTTAGGAAAGGAGATTAAACAACTGAAATTTGTGTTCAAAGATAATGGATCTGATCCACAACAGATCAATAAAGCTTTAAGCTGGGAGACCACCTACGAGAAAGAGAGGACACAGAGCAGTTCAGATCCAGGATGTTCCTCCCATATGTTGGCAATAGTTTGTATAAAGTAGGCTGAATCCCGAGGAAACATTTAAGGTAATATTCCAACCACCTTCAAAGACTGGTGATCTTCTCACTTCAGTTAAGGATGATCAGGTATTGTGGAAGTCTGTGATCTACAAAATAGTCTTTTAATGTGACAAATCCTATATTTGGTAGACTTCACAAACAGTACACAAAAGGTGCACTAAACATGAACACTACACTCGGCTTCTGCAACCCAATATATCAACCATAGCAAAGCATTGTATTTCCACAAGACATTTTTTTGGATTATACTGCGATGGAAATCCTGTCCTTGGTGAGACACTTCTGGGATATGATAATTAAAGTGTCCATGGAAACATGTTTAGCAGAAGATATCATTACTCATGATGACAGATTTCAACTGGATAAGGTGTATGGTACAGTGATTTCTCTAATACCTACAGAAAGGAAATGTTTGCCCAGTGACATATAGAGCAATAGTTAATTTTTATTAATTTGAAAGTTGAGACTAGCTTCCTAGCACATTATGATTAAGAGCACACATCTAGTGTCACCATTACACATGTGCCTGTGCACCACTGCAGGCACAGATAGCATCAAATACAACAGAAGGTACTCTTTTAATGGCTGCCTTTGCACATGCATCTCCATGCTGAATTTTGGTATAATTTAGTGATGTGGACCAGCAATCTTCAGAGTATATCACTCGCCAGCCGCGGTGGCTGAGGAGACTGAGGCGCTCCAGTCACGGTCTGCATGGCCACTATGGTCAGGGGTTCGAATCCCCCCTCGGGCATGGATATTTGTGCCGTCCTAGTTTGTAAGTAGTTCGTAAGTAGTTTGTAAGTTTAGGGACTGATGACCCCATAGTTAAGTCTCATAAAAAAAGTATATCACTCACCTGAAGATGGTTGAATGGTTGTCAGCTTAAATATCATGACAAGAAGTCAACATGGCCCAGCTGCATTTCCAAAACTTCAGGAAATATTTGTGCAGCTTTTTTCAGTTAAGCACTTGACTATTGATAAATTTATTATTTGTGAAAAGTCTGCAGCTGCTTCTAATGTTGTCTGTATCCTCATTTATGTACAGTATGAATGGAAAACCTGGCATTGCCTGGATATTTATTTATTCCATTCTCTCGCAGTCCCCTCCCCTCCAATCTTTCCCCATTCTCTCTCTCTCTCTCTCTCTCTTGTGCCCATCTCCTCCTTCCCCTCTCTCAGCCTTTCTCTTCCAGCTCCCTCCATCTCCCCATCTTCTCTCTGATCATTTTGCCTCTTCTGCTCATCTCCTCCTCTCCCTATGTATGAAAACTCACTTATATCTGTCAGCTTTCATGATGATTGGTGAAACACTCTCAAAATTTATTGCAAGGCACCCTTTGCCATGCACCATATGCTGACTTGCATAAAATATATATATAAAACTACCACCTCCATGGAAACATTCATATATGAGCAAACTTTTTAATAATCTGTAAAACCATTGTCAAAGTTTGCTGTAAGTACCCTCTTGTTTTGATGGTAAAGTGCACAAAATTTCATCAAGATAGGAATAAAACTGAAGATATGTGTCGAAGTCTGTAAGTAAAGTACTCTTTGCCATCCATCATACCAGTAAAAAATTTTCTGTAGACAGTGACCTCCCTCTTGTTCTCATGGTCAAGTATGCAATATTACTTTTAAGATCAGAATAATACTGTAGGTATGTGTCAAATTCTGTAAGTAAAAGACCCTCCATCGTCCACTAAACACTTGTGGATGCTGGGTTGTCTTTCAAGGGGATAACGGATGTAGGATTATGGATGTTTATTTATTTATTTCATCTGATCCTTTTGGTTTTCACCTTTTTTTCTAAACCACCAACATTTGAAAGTGAAATAAAACAAAACAAAAAACTAAAGAATATTATTCAAATCAGTGAAGTCATTTCTGAGACCAATGCATGGCTATTCGTTTTTATATGTAAAGATGAATATCAATGGTCTCAACACACTTCTCTCAGGCATATCTAAAGTTACTCAGACATCTGTTGATGACTCTCCATCCAAGATAACTTCCTGCATTCTCCCTATCCAAAAATCTCTAATTCAGTAAATATTTTCACTAGATACCCCATACTATTGTATGTTTGAGAATAAGCATAAGTGTGGCACTGAGCCAAAACATACAACAAAAAAAGTTTTGCAAATCAAATAGAAGTTCTGTGGTATTCTGTACTATGGTGAATTGGTATTTATAAAGCAGTACATATTCCAGTTTATTGACATACAAAACCCAACTAATCTGTTCTTTTGTATTACAACATAAGTATTCCAACATTTGTGAGGTAAACCCATTGGGTAACAACCCCATTTAATAAAGAACTGCATGACTCTGTGCAGGAATTCATGCCTACACCGTATGTTACATGCTGCTCATGTGTTCTTTTAACCAGTTCTGGTCTAATTTATCCCATTCCTAAATGGAAATCTGGTATAACTCCTGTAGATCTCATTGTTGGCCATGACATGCTTGTTCAGCTCTTTTCAATGTATCCCAATCATGTTCACTTGGATTCATATCAGGAGCAATGCTGGCCAATCTAATCAAGCAGTAATAGCATGATTGCTGAAATCACTGTCAAATCCTACATGATAGATTCTAGAATTGTCATCCATAAACTTGAATTCAGCCTTTTTGCTCAACTTGAAAATCTGTGTGCGATCAAATGTTGACATTCTTCTTTTTTCAATCGGAGAACATTCATGCAAAGACTATAGATGCCCTATAATCTTCCTACATTGTGTACTGAATGAAGGTTCAAATATAACTGCCTCCCCTACATTCAACAAAATTGTTATGCTTTAGATAGAGGTGGCTGTAGGCAAGTAGTTCACTTTTTATGAAAGTTAAAAGGACCAATTTTACCAAATCATATTAATGTGAGTCCAGAAAGAATGTGTTTATAACATACACAGGTTACAAAAAAACTTTTTTGATGTGTGTACTTTTTGAGAAACACTGCATCTACCAGAAAAACTTGATTCCAGACTTTTAGAATGTCATACAAGTAAAGTGCAAACTTGACTTCATACAACTGATATTTTCAGAATATATGCTGGTTGAATGGAGTAGGTATTGTGTTTGAATATCTTACTACTTTGAAACTCATGAGTATGTTCTAAGAGCCTATAAAAAAGAGAGTGAGAGAGAGAGAGAGAAAGAAAGGGCATAAAGGACAATGTATAGCAGTTTTGGGGATCACTTCTGTGATAACTTTTTAAAGAAATACACTGAGCTATGATGTTCTTCTTCACCAGCAACAAAACGTAGATATCAAAGTTGAAACAAAAAATAAAAGTTCCAAAAATGTCACAGCCAAGATCACTGGAATATAATTTTATTTGGACAACCGGTTTCACTGGTCTCTGCTAGCATCATCTGGTCCAAAAATTGTTTTTACATAGCCGTCATCTTGTAATGTCAACAGTTGTTATGTAAAATAAGTTAAAGTGCATAGGTACACTATGTCATTGTAATAAAAGTGTACACATAATTGTGACAGTACAGTGGTACAAGATGACAGCTATGTAAAAACAATTTTTGCACCAGATGATGCTGGCAGAGACCATTGAAACTGGTCGTCCAAATAAAATTATATTCCAGCTATCTTGGCTGTAACATTTTTGGAACATATCGTATATAGGATCACCTCCTCATAATATAAACAAAATCAAAAAATAAAAGGCTGAATTAGTTTTAATAAGAACTGGCAGAAATCAGAGAAAACATGCTCATATTGTATGAGTTGCATGAGCATGCCAGTACCCAAAATTTAGAATAGAGAGAAAACATTTATAGGTCACATGTTAAATACAAAGATTCTACAATGGTAAACTTCTCCTGAAGAAAAGAAAAACCCAAGCACTGTAACACTATACATAAGGGCTCCCTATAAATGCAAGGCAGTATGGTAAATAATAAAAGAAAAAAGGGGGGAGTGACAGCAAGCTCTGCTTCTTCTTGAGGAATTAAATCACTATTTCCTCAACTCTATTAAGGAAATAGGAAACAATTCATCTACAGCGGATCTGATTAGAGCTCCCACTGGCAGGTCACCAGGTATTTTAATGGATTATTGTAATATCTGCTGCTGTTTTGAAAACTGTTACCAAATTTTCAAATTCTAAGAGAATGGAGTGTCATTTCCTGTTGAATTATGTAATTAGGAAAGCATAAAATTCATTCTCTAGAACACTAGCTGTTATTATTAATAAACTTATAGAATTCAGAGATATTCTATGGTCACTCAGTGTTTCATATTTCTGTAATAATTTTTTAGGTCGTCTTGTCTTATTACTTCATCCCTAGTACTAGAGAAAGATTCATAATAAGTGTTTTGCCTATATAGTGGCTTATAACTTCTAAAGTTATGCTTTTTAAGGGTTTATATGGTGCAGGGTGTTTCAGGAGGAATTGTCCATATTTTATGAGGGTCACTCCAAAAAATGCACACTATTTTAAAAAAAAATACAGTTTTCATTCTGCATGTTTGAAAGTTTTGCAGTGTGTAGATATATACTTTCCGCTTGGTTTCAAACTTGGTTCCACCTGTTCCTGTGAGTGGTGCTGTCACAGCATGTCTTCAAGATGACTGCTACACTTGATGTTCGTCAGAAGCAACATGCTGTCATTGAATTCTTGTGCTGTGAAAACGAGACAGTTTGAAACATCCACAAGAGGTTGAAAAAGATGCTGCTGTTGATCACAGTACTGTTAGTCAGTGGGCAAGCAGGTTACATGATGAAAGCGGGCACGACAATATTGAGGATTGTCCTCGCAGCGGCAGGCCTCATACTGCACACACTCCAGACAATGTGCAGCGAGAGGCAGTTGAGAGGGATGGGGATTATGTGCAGAAATGAAAATATTGTTCATAAAGGATGCATCTACACACTGTAAAACTTTCAAACATTTAGAATAAAAAAAATAGTGTTCAATGCCCTTGGAGTGACCATCATAGAAGGTGGTAGTATAAATGAATTGTAATAAAAATGCTGTATAATGAGTGTAAAATTTTTATTTAGTACAGAGATACAGCTGAATTCAATGCATTTTCATTTTGTATGTTGGTACACTGATTGCTATGGATGTATTTATTGAATGTCTGCAGCATAGTTTTGATATTCAAGTTGTGAAGCTGTGCTTCAGTTTACATGGGAGTTTTCACTGTGATTTGTTGGCCAAGTCTAATGCACTGTAGTGTGTCAACATGCTGCATGTATTTACATGTACTGAGTATGCCGACATTGTATTGCATATTTATTAGCCCTGTAAATCATACATTCTACAGTGGTACTTACTGATATAGGCGAAGTCATAAATGATATTTAATAGATTTTGAATACAATCACATTGTCTTTGGATTACTGCTAAGCCATATATAAGAAACAGACTCATAAAACGTAATTTATGTTTTGTAATATATGTATGTGTATGGGTTTTGTAATGGAAATGCTGATGCTGCTTGTAAAGAACATGGTGAATGATTTACTAACCCCAGACTACCAGAGTCAAGAGTTTTTACTCATGCGTTCAATACACTGTGTGACACTGTTCCAGAGCCCAGAACTCCACCTTCTCTACAGATGAGGTAACGACGATTGTCCAGCTGAACACACAATCTTGACTCATCTGTGAACAGAAGCAGGCACAATTAATTATGACTACAATCCTAATGTTCCTCCACCCAGTTTCTGTGGGCCAAACAGTGTTGTGGTTTTAATGGGACACAAACCATGGGCCTCTGTGCATAGAGACCACATTCCCAAAGGTGATTTCAGACTTTTTGTGTTGATATTGGCATCCTGCTGCTGCCTGGAGGGTGCACTGCAGCCAAATTAAATTCAGCTTCCTGTCTTGACAGGCTGTTAACCTGAGATAACAGTCATCTCTTGCTGATATTACCCATGGACAACCTTGGCCTGCTTGCCTTTTAATGGTTCTCATTGTCTGAAATTGCTTTTAGGTCCTTGAAATTACACTTTAGGAAAATCCAATAGTTGCAGCCACCTCCCTCTGTTTCTGTTCCGCTTACAATTTTTCAATGGCTCTCCATGCTATAGCTTCGGGTAAATCACAATGTTGTTGCATTGCACTGTCTCCTCAGCACACTATCTAATCCCAACTGCTCGTGTAATTCATTTGGTAGAGTAAACACAAGTCAACACCAACCTCATCTGCAGCAGCTTTCAGTTATTACCACTATTTTGGTTGCTGTAATGTTATTGTCTCCACTCTGTAGAACTAACAGAAAGACATCGAACCATTTTATATCATTCTGCCAATGACAATACTTCAGAAACTAGATATCTCAAATTATCCCCTGATTGTTTTGACCAGTGTAGAAGACACTATTTAGTCAGTACAGTGTAGTCCTTCAACAAGCACTCAAATTTCTGCATGTATCAGTGTTCCACAAACAAGAGTATGGCAGACGTTACATATGCACAGGTTCCATCTGTATCATTTATAGCTTATTTAGCATCTTTGAGCAGAAGATGAAGATAGATGATTGGAATTTTGTTGTTGGATACTTGTGCCATGTGAATCACATAAGTTATTTGTTACTGTTTTGAACAGAGCTACAGTAGGTAAACACACATGTTAATCCCATTTTTATCTGCATATACTGCAGAGTATATTAGCACAATAAACATTTGTTTTTATATGAATTGTATTTTTGGATCATATTAGAATGACTATGGACTCTGTGTGCTGTATGTGAATGCACATGTTGCTCCAAGCTCCATGCTGTGCTAACTTCAGTTACACAGTTTGATGCTGGAGTCAATGGGCACCACAGCTATGAGGCAGGCAAGAGAATCCAACAGATGTTTTGCATGATCCACATGTCCTTTGATTGTTGTACAGCTATGGGCAGGCCAGTCACTAATCACATTGTTGTTAACTCCCTCACCAGTGGTTTAGTGGGAGATCACCTCAGGGCATGGCTGACAATGGTAAATGTCCCTGACAAACAGGTTTAAGGCACTGTATGTGGCTCTTAATATTCCTAGGCCTGCTGCATACACTTGTCATGTTTCGGGTGAAACCATTGAGCCTGCAAGATCTAGGCAGTCACAGAACCTGGGGTTACCTGTAGATTGGAGCTCCATGTGAAGTGCACTTGGAGTTGCCCAGGCTGCCAAGGAGCTAAAAAGGTAAGAAAGCCAGTATGCACTCCAAGTGTATATCAGGGGGGAGTCGTTACAGATGTAGGATGGGTCCTTCCAGATGACATGAAGGGCTCCAGGTGCAGCCAGCTGCAGGTGGTAGCTCTTGTTGGTACCAATGATATGCATTGCTTTGGGTCAGAGGAGATTCTCTTCAGCTTCCAGAAGATATCTGAAGTGACCGGGGTTACCAGTCTTGCTTTTGAGATGCAGATAGTAGTGACTATCTGCAGTATTGACAGGACCAATTGCAGACCTCTGATAGAGAATCGAGTAAAGAGAGTGAATCTGAGGCTCAGGCAGTTAAGTGACTGTGAAGGTTGTAGATTCCTTTAATTGTATCATAGGGTGTTTTTTTGGGGGGGGTTTTGCTGAATAGGTCAGGATTCCATCACACACAGGAGGTGGCTACATGGACAGCAGGGGCTGCACTGCAAGGACTGCGTGTTTTTTTTTTAAAGGTAGGTAGTGTCAGGAAAACGTAAAATGGAATCCTATCTCATTGGGTGTAGGTCCAACACAAGACAAAGTTAGATCTAGGCATTATCAGTGTAACAGTTGTAAATAGTGGTACCTATGTTGGAAATGTACCATAACTCCAAGCATTCATAGAAAGCATTGAAGCACAAATCATTACATATTGTGAAAGCTGTCTGAATTTCAGTGAAAGTTTAGCAAAAACTCTCATAGTTTTCAGCAATGATAGATCATATGAAATAGGTGGTGGCATGTTTGTCATTGTCAAATGTAGTCTATCATGTAGTGAAATTGAAGTGAGTTCCTGTGAGTTGGTTGGGATAGATATCATACCTGAGCACTGTATGAAGTTAGTAATTGGTCCCTTTTAAAGGCCTCCCAACTCAAATGCTACAATAGCAGATAGATTCCAAGGAAACTTGAGTCTAATTTTAACCATGTAAACATGTGTTATAATAGGCAGTGATATCAATCTTCCCTCAATTTTGAAGTTTTACGGGTATGCTGCTAGGTAGCAAAATCGACGATGGCCAATATTTTGGCAGGAGACCACCCTGCCATTTTCAAGGCGAAACTGCAGTGAGGAAGCAATGTGCAATGATCTTTAAAACCTCAGTTTTCAATGAGTAAACAGGACAGACAATACACACTGACCAAGCAAGCACACAGTGCCGACATGACCAAAGATGAAACCGGTCAGAATATTGATAATAAACATCAGTTCTCAACGGATGAGGTTGGATTAGTTTTGTCCCTCTGTTTTTTCACAAGTGAGAGAGCAGGATCCCAAGTGGAATTTAAGCAGAACCCTCCATCCCTATTCATAAGGTTGTCACCTAGTTTTATTTCTATCGCTTCCTTGATAACACAGTCCCAGTAGTTGGAAGTGCATGGCAGAATTTCCATTTTGTTGTATTCCGTAGGGTGACTTGTGTCAAGACAGTGCTTGGCCACGGCAGATTTGTTTGGCTGTTGTAAAGTTGTGTGACATTTATGCTCAATACAACTGTCCTCAACAGTCTTAATAGTTTGACAAACATATGACATGCCACAGCTACATGGGGTACAGTAGAACCCGCCTTGCGCAAACCGAGATCATCCTTAATGGATCCCAACAGTGCCTTAATTTTAGAAGGTGGATGAAACACACATTTTACATTATGCAAAATGCGGCCAATCTTGTTGGAAGTACTGCCAACCTATGGCAGAAAGGCCACTGACGTGGGTGCCGACTCTGTGCTATCATCTCTAGCCCATTGCACATGTGGTCAATAGCGCAACACTCTTTTAATCTGCCCTTCACCAGAGCCATTTTTCCAGGTGAGACAGCTCAGTGGGCAAACTTTCCGGGTCAGAAAAGACGTGAGCCCTATGCTGACAAACCAGCCACGTGCCATCTGCCTGTGATGCACTGATAAATAGCCATCACACTCTGCCCTCTCTTTCTTTGTGTAATGCGAGTGTCCGATAACAAATGTGTGTACTCCCAGTGCAGTGTTGGCAGTGTTATTTATATCAGTGGCAATATGGATATTGGTCGTGTCTGTCTTCCTGTTCAGCACCATGGCTGATCAACTTAGTACTTTGATGTCTAATCTTCAGTCATTGCATGAGGTTTTGGCTCAGCAGAATGCCTCCTTCACCTCATCTATTGAAACCTTGACTCTGGCTGTGTCACAAGAAGTCAGGTTACAGTCTTCTGTGCCCATTCCTACATTTCCATCTTTTGTTGAAAATTCCAAGGATTGGTCTGACTACAAGCAGTGTCGCACCAACATTTCACAGCTTTCCAGGTGTCTGCTGATGGTAAGCAATAAGTTTATTTCCTTTTGTCTCTTTCACCTCGTTTTTTCTGTTTTGTTAGGTGATTTGGTGCCTTTTCAGTTGTAGGCATCCTTTTCTTTTTCAGATATCTATCCCCACTTTGCTACGTATTTTAGCTGCCACTCTCATGTTTTGTTGGGTCGCATATCATTTTACCATTCGCATAAATGGCTGGGCCAATCTTATCGTAATTGGGCAAGAGAACTTCAGGGGATGGCCCGTCATTGTCTGTCTGTCAGAACCACATGGGGGTTCATGTGTGGACTTTATGGTCCACAACGTTTTGCTCCCAACCTGGAAGTCATAAGCAGGCCCTTCAGTCCTCCGACCCCCTGTTAGTATATGTCTTGTGTATAGCATATGCATTTGAGGTTACTGAGGCAGTGGATGGTCAGTTTTCCACATGGGGTGAGGTGTCCTCTGGTGATTGAAGATTCGAGTGGAAAATTCAAGCACATTACCAGGGTGTGCCACTCCTCCACTTGGGACCACAACAAGCCTTAACAGCCTCACAATTTTGGATATTATCAGGGCTGTTCCCATTGTCTTATATATGCTGAAATTATTTATTGACCTCTGCATTCCTTGGAAAAATGTCTCACTTCAGGTGGACACCGGCATTATGGCATCTCTTTTAAATTCATTAGGTTCCCAGAAGTTGTGTCCAGTGCCTTGCCCATTGGTTGGCTGTGGAGGCCACCACATTTCACTCTTGGATTCGTTTGTGGCCAAGGCCACATATCAGAATGTTCGCTGCTTGGTGCCAGTTGTGGTTGTTAATAGTGCAGCAGCTCTGAATATTTTTGGTCTTGACACATTCCATGTCTTTGGATTTACTATTACTACCTCTATCTTCTTGGTTTCTGGCCAGATTCCACGTGAGTGCCTCTCTCAGCTGCACGCAGAATTCACATCTTTATTTGTGCCAGCTGTCAAGTGTGTGAAAAACTTTCAGGCCTCTATTACGCTCAAACCCATTGCTCACCCCTTCTTTTGTCAGGCTTGTCCCATTCCTATCATCCTTCGGAGGGCTCTTAAAGCTGACTTAGATTGTCCAACAGCTGCTGGTATTCTGCTTCCTGTTATGGCTGACGAGTGTTCTTCACCTCTGGTTATCAAACCCAAGCCCACAGGATATCTTCACTTATGTGGTAACTTAAGAAGACAGTGAATACCAACTCCATCATGGACTTTTCCCCAATGCTTTGCTTTGTGGATTTGATTGACCAGTTTGCGGGGAGGGGGGGGGGGGCAATATTTGTGACAAAGCAGGCACTGGTAGTTGCTAACCCCTTAAGCCTTTTCCAGTATCAATGGTTGCCGTTCAGCATGGCCAGCGCTCCCACCATATTTCAGCACTTTTTGGAGCAGCTGCCAGTGCCAACAGTGGCAGCAGGCCTCCGCTGCATTTTCTAAAAGTCATCTTTCTTCCAACCTTCTATTGAGTTCTTGGGTTATGCGGTTTCGTGGTTGGGGGTGTGACTGGTGGCCTATCATCTATGTGCAGTTGTGACCTTTCTCTGTCTTTCGTCTGTTAAAGAACTTCACATGTTCCTAGGCAAGGTCGCCTGTCATCATTGCTTCCTTCCACAGGTGGCCTTAGTGGCTCAACCCTTGCATCAGTTGTTGTGAAAATGTGTTACTTTCTGCTGGTCTCCTGCTTGCGAGCAATGTTTTCAGTCACTTAAAGTGGCACTTATGACAGCTCCTTGCCTAGCCTCATACACCCTGGAGATTCCTCTTGGTAGTGACAGATGCCTCCCAGTACAACGTGGAGGTGGTACTTGCACATTTTTTCTGAAACGGTTCCAAGCGACTATTAGCCTTTGCATCTAAGATGGTTCAGGAGGCACAATGCTGATATTACCAGGTGGAAAAAGAGGCCTTAGCCATTGTTTTTGCTCTCAAGAAATTTTATGTGTATCATTCTATATATGGACCACTGCCCACTTGTGTCTTTGTTTCACCCGGTGGTGGCACTGTCCATCAAAGTGTTCCATCGTCTCCACCCCTGGGCTTTATACCGTCCCCATCTTCATTATGAGATTCAGTATTGGGCTATGACTCATTACGCCAATGCCAACACGCTCTCTCGTCTCCTGGTGGGCCACAACCAAGTCTTTGACACGGATGAACTTTTGTGTTTTGTGATGGATAAGTCAGCCACACAAGTGGTCACAAGTGATCACTGGCTTGTGGGTAGCAGAGGCCACTGCTGCCAACCCTGTCCTTCAGGTTGTCCTCCTCTGGGTGCAGCAGGGCTGGTCCGAGTGTCGTCTGGGACTGGCCTCTGAATTTATCCACAATCATTTTCTTATTCACCATCAACTTAGCACCTTTGTGGGTATTCTACTTCTGTCCACAGAAGATGGCTCCAACCGTGGTGTAGTTCCAACCTCGCTCCGCCACCAGATTCTCAATCCTTTACATCAGTACTACTGGGGCGAATCCCATATTATGACACATGCCCATCAGCATGTTTATTGGTCTGACTTTGACAAGAACATAGCTCACCTAATAGCAAGATGCTCTTCCTGTGATTCCCAACAAGTGGCTCATCACTCTTCTCTCTCTACATGGCCCACTCTGTCCGCACTGTAGGAGTGACTCCGTGTTGGTTTTGTGGGCCCCTTCTTGGACAGCTATTGGCTTTTGGTTCTCAACACATACTTTAACTTTTCTTTTATTGTTTTCCTGGCCTTCACATCTGCAGACATCATTACCCACTCCCTGTTAAAGATTTTTTCTATCAATGAACTCCCGGCCATGTTGGTGACCTATAACGTCCCCAATTCACCTCACAACATTTTTGAGACTTTTGTTCTACCCATGGGATCCACCATGTCCTCCTCACCCCACCTTTTTACCCGCAGTCTAATGGGGTGGTGGAGAGACTTGTATGCAGTTTCAAGGCACTAATTGGTAAGTACATGCCATGACTTTCAGTGGAGGATGCTCTCCTTTGTTTCCTTTCATCATATCGCTACACCCTGGCCTGGCCGCATAGCATTGCTGAGCTTCTTCAAGGCCACCCTCATCAGAAACTTTTGTCCCTATAATAATAATAATAATAATAATAATATTTATTCAACATCAAATAATCAAATAAAAATTTCGATTTTGTACAGATTATTCTTCTGAATACATCAATTTCACAGATTGTAAAATAAAGATTAGTGTTTTACAGTACATAAACATTACATTTTAATGAATATTGCCTTTTCTTAAATGTACAATCAAAAGTATTACTATTTATACCTAAAAACAAATATGTTGAGATATAATTTACAGTAATATAAAAATTTACAAATTTCACTTGTTTTTAATATACAAATAAGTCTTGGAAATTTTTTATCATCATTTGGTCATTTCACAGTTACCTAAAGTATGACATGATTGTTGTTGTGGTCTTCAGTCTGCAGACTGGTTTGATGCAGTTCTCCATGCTACCCTGTCCTGTGCAAGTCTCTTCATCTGAGAATATGTTTGGCAACCTACATCCTTTTGAATCTGCTTACTATATTCGTCCCTTGGTCCCCCTCTATGATTTTTACCCCACGCTCTTCCTTCTAATGCTAATTTGACAATTCCTTGATGTCTCAGAATGTGTCCAACCAATCTATCCCTTCTCTTAGTCATGATATGCCAGAAACTCCTTTTCTCCCCAATTCGGTTAAGCACCTCCTCATTAGTTATGTGATCTACCCATCTAATTTTCATCATTCGTCTACAGCACCACATTTCAAAAGCTTCTATCATCTTTTTATCTGAACTTCTTATTGTCCACATTTCACTCCCATACAATGCTACACTCCAGACAAATGCTTTCAGAAAGGACTTCCTAACATTTAAATTAATATTGGATGTTAACAAGTTTCACTTCTTTAGAAACGCTTTTCTTCCCAAAGCCATTCTGCATTTTATATCTTCTTTACTTCGGCCATCAGAAGTTATCTTGCTACCCAAATAACAAAATTCATCTACTACTTTTATTGTCTCATTACCTAATCTAATCCTTCAGCATCGCCTGATTTTCTGACATTACATTCCATTACCTTCGTTTTACTCTTGGTAATGTTCATCTTACATATACCTTTCAAGACACTGTCCATCCCATTCAACTGCTCTTCCAGATCCTTTGCAGTCTCTGACAAAATTACTATGTCATCGGCAAACCGCAATGCTTTTATTTCTTCTCCCTGCACTTTAATGCCCTCTCCATATTTCTCCTTCCATTCCTTCACTGCCTGCTCAATGTACAGATTGAACAACATTGGAGAAAGGCTACAACCCTGTCTTACTCCTTTCCCAACCTCTGCGTCCCTTTCTTGCCCTTCGACTCTAATAACCGCTGTCTGGTTTTTGTATAGGTTGAATATAACTCTACGCTCCCTATATTTTACCCCTGATACCTTCAGAATTTGGAAGAGTGTATTCCAGTTGACATTGTCAAAAGCTTTCTCCAAATCGACAAATGCTAAAAACGTAGGTTTCCATTTCCTTAGCCTATCTTCTAAGATAAGTCGTAGTGTGAGTATTGCCACTCGTGTTCCTACATTTTTCCTTCCCAGAGGTTTGATTCCACAAGTTTTTCCTAAATATTTTTCATATGGGTATAGTATGACATGATTATGAAATATTTTTCACATGGTTATAGAATTCCTCAAGAGAATAAAAGGGATTTTGAATTAAGATTCGTTTTAACTGCTACTTGGAAGGACTGCGAGGCTTTTTGGTAGGGCATTTGCAAGCTTCAGCCCAGCATGAAGTCAATTTTTTTTTCATGTAATGTTTCCTATGGCTATTTACATGGTATCTTAGTTTTTGTCTTGTGCTGTGCTCATGTAGGTCACAGTTTCAGTTTGGACTGATCGTTTTGACGTACATTATTATTTTTAGTATATAGTAAGTACACCCAATTTTGTAAAAAGATTTTGACATGACTCTCTAGGTTTATCCCCACAGACAATTCTAACAGGTTTCTTTTTTGTAGCGTTAAGAGTTTGTTGAAATTGTTTTGAGTTGTTGGACCTCAAATCTCTATCCCATAGTTTAAATTGGAAGCAAATAATAAATGGTATGCAGTCTTTAGCACATGCATATCTTTACAATATTTTCTGATCGTATTTATGGCAAATATGTTTTTGGTTAACTTATGGGCCAGGGAATTGCTTCTGCATTTTCTTATGTCCCCTCTTATTTCTTTCACTTTACTCCGGATTCGGCTGTCTGAGCCTGGGGATGTGGCTACCATCCCCACTGGGTTCTGGACATGGTCGTTTGGGGGCGTGGTCATCGTATCTGTGAGTTCTGTTCAGTTACCATTATCCTCACCTGCCACCACGACCAGCAGTGGGTATGCTATCCTGCTTCCTTGTCTACAACCCCTCCCACCTTTGTCTTCGGCATCCCTCCTCCTTTTCTTGAGGCACTGCCCAGGGTGGGTTCTCTTTCTGTTTCAGTTCCACAGCCGTCGGTTGGCTGGTGGAGGTATGTCCCAATGCTGTCCATTGTCAGTACCCACTTCCCCACCTTGGCCCTGGCGACCTGCTCCACAGAGTGGACTGCACCGGTCATCGGCAGTTGAGATGCCTCACTGCCGGCCATCAAGCATCTGGGATTTTCTCATGAGATTCCTCCGGACAATGAGATGGAAGTCCAGCCACTGTCACCAGTGCTGGGGCATGTTGGGACGTCCCCCTATGGGGGAGGGATGTCATGGACTAGCAAGTGCAACATTCAAGTTGCATATGCCAGATTTGTGCATCTAAGAGTTGTACTAGCCAGGCCACGATAGTATGCAGTGTGGCCATCGGAGGTCACGGCTGTAGGTGACAGCCGACAAACCAGCCTTGCACTATCTGCCTGTGGAATGCTGATAAATAGCCGGTGCACACCAGCCTTGCTCTGTTTGTGTAATGCGAGTGTCTGATAATAAAGTGTGTATTTCCAGTGTGTTGTTGTTTACTTCAGGTAGAGTTCATAGTAACTGATGGAAAGTCATCTACTAATTCTTAGTTGATGTCTGGCAATTCCCATGGTAGTGTTATAGATCCTCTGCTGCTCCATATCTGTATAAATAATATGAGAGGAAACGAGAGCAGTCCTCTTACATTCTTAGCAAATTATGCACTTATCTATAGTCTTGTAAAGTCGTCATAAGATGAAAATGAACTGCTGAACAATTTAGGTAAGATATCTGCAGGGTGCAAAAATTAGAAATAGCCCAGAAACAAAACAAAAAAAAAAAAAAAAAAAAAAACAACTGTGAAGTCTTTCACATGAGTACTAGAAGGAATCCCTTAAACTTTGTTTACAAGATAAAGTAATCAAATCTGAAAGCCACGAATTCAACTAAATACATAGGAATTGCTATTATAACAGATTTAAATAGGGATGAACACATATAATATGTCATTGGGAAGGTAAACCAAAGACTGTGTTTTATTAGTAGAACACTTAGAAGATGCAACAAAGCTTCTAAAGAGACTCCCAACACCATTCTTGTCTGTTCTCTTTTGGGGATTTGCTGCACTGTGTGGGATCCTTATCGGGTAGGATTGACAGGAGAAATCAAAAGAGTACAAAGAGGGGCAGCTCATTTTGTATTATTGCAATATGGTGAAGAGTGTGTTATGAAAAATGATACAAGAATTTCAGTGGGGATCATTACAATATCATTTATCTTTGCACTGAGATCTACTTCTGATGTTATCACCTAAATGTGAAAATATATTGTTGACTCCCACCTACAAAGGGGTAAATGATCATCTAACAAAAGAACAGAGATTAGAGCTCCATTGGAGAGATTTGTGTATTCTTTCTTCCTGCATGCTGTTTGAGAATGGAATAGAAGATGAACTACATGAAAGTGGTTTGGTAAACTCTCTGCTAGGCACCTCAGTATAATTTAAATGTAGATTGTAATTGATTTAGCCCCAGGGAACCCATTTGTCTTGGTTAATGAAGTATTGGATACAGTAACAGTGGAAGGGCTACAACTGTACAGTCATTTCTATACCTACAGGCTATATATCATTCAGTACTTTATTTCCATTAAAAAATTGTCACAATATTAATGAAATTAACATTTTGAAATGTATTGTTTTAAACCAAAAGTATTTTGAGATCGCATAATTATATTGCAATGTAAATAATGTTATAAAAACACTTTTTCATACCTTTAATTTCACCATGTTGACCATTCTGTGTCAAATTGCTTTTGTTTACAGTTTAATACTAATAGTGATGTTTATATCTCGCAATATTGTGCAGTTATTTATATTACTACAAGGATATAATTACTAACACTTCGCCGGCTGCGGTAGCCAAGGGGACTGCGGCGCGCCAGTCACGGTCTGCACGGCCACTACGGGCGGGGGTTCGAATCCCCCCTCGGGCATGGATATTTGTGCTGTCCTTAGTGTTAGCTAGTTCATAAGTAGTTTGTAAGTTTAGGGACTGATGAACTCGTAGTTAAGTCCCATAAGCTATACAAACATTTGAACTAACACTTCCTGCAGTAATCTAAGATACACTAAACAGTTTGTAACAAAACTTTATGGTTGTTTTATTATTTAACAATTTCAATTGTGTAAACAAACCCATACTACACTAGTCATATTTTGCATACATGTCTGATGTATAATTTCATCTGATATATAAATATTTGTAAAATTGTTTCTGTCTGTGCTGAATAATCTGGTATATATATCATTTGTGAAAAGTGTCTAATTTAATTGTGGAAATAAAACTCAGAAATGTTATTGTTCTAACTTTATTCTAGAAAACTCTAGAACTCTGCATTATCTATATATACAGGGTGTTTCAATTAGTGTGTTTGCCTCTGTAACTTATAAAATAATAGGTGATGGGAAATTTTAATGCGGTAGGTCAACACAAGATATGTTACACTTTCTTCGGAGCTATGAACATAGTTTATTGTATCATTTTCTAAAGAGTTACAGCACAAAGATATAATTTTTTAAATGGAACAATAGTTTTTTCTATCATGCATTGGAATCGCTGAAACCAGCTGCGTCCAAATCAATTTAAACTACATTCCTATCACTGTTAGGTTGGGAGCTACAACCCTTCAAAGTTTCAGGGGCAGATACCACACGCTGTACATAATACATGGCTGTGTGGTGGGTGATGGATATTATGGCGGTGGGAAGTTGATTTACATGAGATGTTCAAATGTGTGTCCATGTTCCTCAATGCATAATGCAATGCGCCGTCGATAGGATCTGCGGACGAGATGTAACATCACTGGTGTGATGAAGCGACATGCATCCTAGATGTGCCGTTTTAGATCATCTAGGGATGTGGGCTCAGTGACATAAACACAATCCTTTAGATATCCCAAAAAAAAGAAATCTACTGGTGTTAAATCGGGCGACCTTGCGGGCCATGAATTAGGACCATGGCACCCCAACCATCTTCCTGCAAACTTGTTGTTTAGTTCTTCCACAACAGCACGCACAGAATGGGCTGGGTGACCATCATGCTGCATCTACATATGGACTCTCGTGTGTAGACACACATGTTCAAGGAGACCATCCAAACTGTCGGCTATAAAAGCCAGGAAAGTAGTGTGGACCGATGATTTCATCCCCAAGGATTCCACACCACACGTTAATAGACCACTTATGTTGACGGTCGACAGGTCGTACCCACCGAGGATTGTATGTGGCCCAGTAGTGCATTTTATGGCGATTCACTGCACCATAATTTGTGAATGTGGACTCATCAGAGAACATAACACTTTGTAAAGACTCCAGCGTGAAATTACGCATGGCCCACTCACAGAATGTCACTCTTGCACGGAAATCGTTCCCATGCAACTCCTGGGTCAGTGACAGGCAGTACGGGTGAAACCTGTGGCAATGTACTATACGCCACACAGATGTGAGACTGACAGCAGCGACTGCAGCAATGGCTTGTAAGCTGACATGAGGATCATGGTGTAGTGCAGCTAAAACAAACCCCTCCGGCCCCTCACTTCTTGCAGGTCTTCGTCTGTTACTGCGGCGCATTACCAAGCTGCCTGTTTCCCGAAGTCGTTGTTCAGCATGCAAGAACGTAATGGCTGCCGGGGCTCTTCGTCTAGGATATCTCACGGCATACGCCGTGGCTGCTTCAGTGGCATCATATCGGCACTCACCGAGCATCAGCAACATGTCAACGTACTCGTTGTTCGTGTATGCCATCGTCATCCGATGTCAGTAACTGTGGTATATTGAGCCCCGGTTGTTTGAGTGGCTCCAACTGTTGGGTATACAGCCATGTGTGGCGACAATCGGCAGTCTAACAGCGCATCGAGGAAGCTTCTCGCTCCGTGACACCGGCGGCGTTACAACTTGGCTGCACCACATTTAGAAGGCGCATTGCATTATGCGCAGCGTTTGTGGTATCTGCCCCTGAAACTTTGAAGGATTGTAGCTCCCAAACTAACAGTGATAGGAATGTAGTTTAAATTGATTTGGACGCAGCTGGTTTCAATGAAGCCAATGCACGATGGAAAAAACTATTGTTCCATTTAAAAAATTATATCTTTGTGCTGTAACTCTTTGGATAATGATATAATAAACTATGTTCATAGCTCCGCAGAAAGTGTAACATTTCTTGTGTTGACCTACCGCATTAAAATTTCCCGTCACCTATTATTTTATAACTTAAAGAGGCAAACACACTTAGTGAAACAACCTGTATGTGTGCATTGTGGCATGGAGAGTGAGTCAGTCAGTCAGAGACTTTTTTAATTTTATTTTTTCAAGTATTTATTCTTACAGAGGCCTATATTAAATAATGATCATAATTAATATTCCATCATTTAGGCCAAAATAATTAATATTTAATTTTGACCAACAAATTGTTGGTAAATGTTGAGTAATTATAGCTCCATTTTTTTCTTCCCCATGACCCTTTACTATCATATGTAATTTTCCTTAATTTGTCAATCCCAACTAAATTATTTTGTTTTCTTTTAGGAATGTCAAACAGGAAACTGTTCAATAATCTCAGGAGGCGAAATGGAAATGGCTGTTGCAGCTTTCTGAGAAACATGTAGGATACTCCGCTGCAGCCTTGTGAGAGAGATGTTTGTAATGCTCCAAGTCCTGGGATTCAACTGCAACCATCATCATTTAATAGTGGCAACGGATCAACATTTAATGGTGAACCTGTTGAAAGTAATGCTAGTAGTTGGATCAATACCCTTTATCAGTCAGTTCAGACAGTGACTGCTTTAACACAAAGTTTCAAATGGAAGAATTCAAATCTAACTTAGCTAACTGGTCTGTTCAGTTTAGCATTACAAATGTGGCATTAACAGCTTTATTGTGTATTCTTCGATCACATGACTGCTTTAAATCTCTTCCCACAAATGCAAGAAGTGTTCTGAAGACTCCAAGATGTGTTTAAGTAAAATATATAAGCCCTTTTCAGGAGTGCCACATTGGTATTTCAACCCAGTTAAAGAAAATGTTCACTAATGCACTACACATTTTCAGTTATTTACAATATGTTGATATAATCATTGGAATTGACAGATTACCATTATTTAACAGTAATAGAGGTGACTTATGTCCAATTTTAGGATCTATATTAAATATTCCATCCTTATCATCAACTGTTTTTCCTATTGGCATTTAATTTGGATTAAAGAAACCTAGTAGTTGTTTTGAATTTCTAAATGATTTTGTTAAAGAAATTGTTGGCCTAATTAGGAATGGTTTAATTAGTAATGGCAAGAATATAGCTGTCAGGATCAAGGGAATTTGTTGTGATGACCCTGCCAATTCATTTATTGTAGGCATTAAATGTCACAACGGGTATTTCTTTTGCACCAGATGTAAACAGGAAGGGTCTTTTTTCAATAATAGGACGAGTTTTCCCCTATTTGACACTTTGACTTGACCCTATGAGGGATTTATCAACAAAGAAGACACACAGTGCAATACTGGTGACACCCCATTGACCACTGTACCTAGTCTGCCTATGGTATCATCATTCACACTTGACTATATGCACTTAGTGTTATTTGAGAACAGTGATTCATGTTTGGATCCGCCCCTTTAGAACTAACTGGTAGGATTATTAATAGTATAAGTTCTAAGTTATTGTCTCTTAAAGGAAGCATTCCAATAGAATTTTGAAGAAAATCCCAAGGTCTTGATGCAGTGAAAAGATGGAAAGCTACAGAATTTAGGAAGTTTTGCTTTACACTGGACCAGTAGTATTGTATGATATTTTGATGCATGAACAGAAAGACATTTATAACAACTTTTTATCCCTCCATACTGTATGACCATACTCCTCAGCAAAAAATCAACACCAGGTATATTCCAAAGGTCTTCTTCTTAATTTTGTACAAACTCTTCAATCATTATATGGTCAGAAGTATATAACATAAGTTTCATGGACTGATTCATATTGATGATGATATATTAGTATTTGGTCCTTTGGACAGATGCAGTGCCTTTAAATTTGAAAATTTTTGTATTTTCTCTCAAGAAACATGTAAGAAAAGGAAATAAACCTTTGTAACAAGTTGTGAAACGTTTAACTGAAATTTATAATGCCACCATTGGTCCAGTCAGTAACAATGAAGTCAATAAACTTTATCCAACTTTTGAATATCAACAGTATTCTGGACCTGTTTTTGGTGGTTGTAATCCTGATCAGGAGCACAACAAAGCACAATTTTGAAATTTTAAAATAACTACATTGACTCCTAAGTCATGCTGCATGATGAATGATGGAAGTATTGTTATTGTTGAAAACTTCATCTATTCCAATTTCTTGTTTATAATGGTCATCGTCTGTAAATAGTTTATGACTTCTAGTGATTTTTTTGGACTCCCTTTTTGCAAAAGTTCAGATATTAAGATTACTGCAGTGGGAAATATGTCTGATGTAGCCTACACATAAGGCCAGTCTCTGACATTAAGGAGAAACTGATGCTTCTAACATTAGGCAGTAAAAATGTAGCACTACCTCTGCAGCTTACATAAGAGAGGACTAATACAAGTGATAATAAGTTTGGTTCTACAGTATTTTCTGAAAAGATATCAGGAAACAAACGAAAAACTTTGGGAGACATACAGAGTTTTATTCATCGAAAAATTTTTCCAGGTAATAAAATATGTTATGTACTTTGTTGTTTATCTTGTATAATTTAATAATATATTGGGATAAGAGTTTTTTAAATTCTCTCTAAAAATGTTTTAAAAAATGAATGTCATAAATACTGAAAATTTCAGGGATCTAGAAAATTAGATACTAATTTGCTCCAAATTTTGAAATATTTTATTGGCATTCTTAATATTATTGATATAAAATTTAAAAATAATTTCCCTGTAATGTTGAAATTGCTATTGTTTGGCAATTAAATTTGCCCAATACAGCAAACTATCACCCTTTGAATGCATCACAATGTATCACAATTTGTTACAGTGTTCAGGTTAGGTAGGTTACAGTATTTGTTTAAAGTCAAGGGTTTGCCAAATTGATTGTTCGGCATTGTCCCCTATTGCTTCACCATGTATTGCTTAACTAAATTGTCTGGTATGAACGTTGTCCCATTTTGCAAATTCATCTTTAAAGTGCAATTCTTTTCAGTAGGTGTTTCAAATTAAAACAATATGTCATTTAAATATGTGTAAATTTACAACTATAAGTAACTTCATTGATATCTTGTAGGGGAACAAAGCAAGTAGGTTTCTTTCCCATTACCACCAGCAATCTGTGGGACATTTCCTTCACACAGGCAAATTCCAAGTGGGAAATATGTCTGATATACACAATAAGGCCAGTCTCTGACATTAAAGAGAAACTGGTGCTTTTAACACTAAGTAGTAAAAAGTAGCACTACCTCTTCTGCTAACATAAGAGAGGACTAATACAAGTGATAATCAGTTTGGTTCTACAGGATTTTCTGAAAAATTATCAGGAAACAAACTAAAAACTTTGGGAGACATCCAAAGTTTTATTCATTCAACTACATTTATTCATCACTCACTCACGCTTACTAGTCATGCTCATGCAGTGAACATATTAGCCATCTGCTTATGCTTTACCAGCTGATTATATTTTTAAAAGTTATGTTGTTGGAGTTTAATTTTGAAATTTATCATCCAGTATTAAAATTTTGAAATTTTAAACTCAAAATTAAAAATAAAATACTTAAAAATGTAACTAGGTATACTATAAAAACCCCTTGTGTCTTAAAATACTATCCTATAAATTTAATTATTTACTATACCTATGTACGCTTAGGTATAATGAAGTAGTTAAGGCGTGTGCACGAGTAAACACAGACAAATTCTGAAATCAAACTCAATCATTTCAATTGCTCCTTTACTTATTTTAGTTACTGATTTTATTGTTTTTATGTAGGTTAGAAAATGGTTTGGAAAATGAAGAAGAAACTAAGTCGAAGAGAAAAAAGAAGGCAAATGACATAATGTTGCCAGGAAAAGAATCGAGCGATAAAGATTATATGCTGAAGAAAAAATCTAAAACCAACTGTGTCACAGTTCATGCCTATCCATCTCCTGATTTCTTTTCATCTTCACTCTCAACCTCATCATCTTCTGGTATGCAAGTTCCTAAAATGTTATCTGCCATCCCTCCGATTTCATTATCACCTAAGCCTAGTTCGTTCTCTAACACCAAAGTCTCTTTATGGCCTAGTTCATTCATCAACACCAAAACTCTTTTTCCCCTAGTTCACTCTCCAACACCAAAATCTCTTCAACATCACTTGCTTCAACACACTGCCCGTCTTCACCTTTGTCTTCTGTGTCATCAGATTCTACAAGAATCAAGCCCAGAAAGGATCACAATAAGACCATAAAAGAAAAATCTGCACCACTGGGTAAGGTTTGTGTTATTTCTCTATTAAAAATTATTAGCCCAGCAGTGGAACCCATTTTATGTATAAGTTTTCTCATACAGAATGTCTCATGAAAGATGCCTGGCAGGCGTCCGCAGATCGCGCGGTACGGCTCCCTGCCGCCGCCACCACATCCGCTGGCCACAGCAGCACCCAATTCTCAGAGTCTCTTGTGCCGTGGGTGCATACACTGAGTTAAAGTCTAAAAAAACATTGCCATCTGAGTAACCTAAGCTTACCTTTATTTACAGTAGATGTTCAAAATGATGTCCCTCTATGGAAAGAGCAGCCTGACATATCTTGAACACATTTGTGAACACTTGACGAATTTCGGCTGCCAAAATCTGGGAAATGACTAGTCAAATCTTTTTTCATGAATCAATAAATTCTGACAGCTATGTGTACAATATCCCGCATCAATTTTTTTGAAGAACTTTCACCAACGAAAAGCTGTACGGTTATTTCATGCAGGACAATGCAAGACCACACATTGCCACTGCTTCTATGGCAGCAATATGAAGTATTTTTGATGATAGGATAGTTGACTGGCCTCCTCATTCTCCAGATCTAAATCCCTGTGACTTTTATCTTTGAGGAATGTTAAAAGACAAGGTGTATGCAAGTAATCCCCATACACACAAAGAGTTGGAAGACAGGATTCGACTAGTCGGTTCTTAGATTTTGGCAGCCAATATTCGTCGAGAGTTCGCAAATGTGTTCAAGAGATGTCAGGCCGCCCTTTCCATAGAGGGACATCATTTTGGACATCTACTGTAAATAAAGGTAAGCTTAGGTTGGTCATATGGCAATGTTTTTTAGACTTTAACTCAGTTTATGCGCCCGCGGCACAATATAGAGTCCGAGAATCAGGCGCTGCCATGGCTGGTGGATGCGGTGGCGGTGGCTGGGAGCTGTACCCCATGATCTGTGGATGCCTGGCAGGCATCTTTCGTGAGACACCCTGTATATAACTAGCCTCATTGTCCAGCTTTACCTGCCTTCTTCCAGTAGCAATTGTGTGAAGTGGGTTAACACAGGTACTTATGCCAGAATGTGTAAAGGTAAAGCAGTCTACAATCATAAGATTGGTTTGAACACCACAGTGCTTTACTAGGCATGGTCGTGTTCGGAGGTGGTATGCCGTTGCCTTCCTCCAACTTTCGAACTGACTTATCTAGCCAGTTATAGGGGTACGTACAGTTTAATGTGGATTCTGAATCACAGTGCTACTCGACATTTTTCACATCAGTAACAATGGCAGAGGTGAAAGATATGGAAAGTGGCAGACAGAACTCCCAGGACCTGGCGTGGATCGAACCCACTACCTTCGGATTCATAGTCTGGCACTCTACCACTGTGGTACCAACTCACACACCAGAATGTGTATATGTGTGTCTTTTGTATATGCCTGTCGCAGCTTGTTGCCATGTCTTTGTGATGAGTTGTAAACTGTACTTATTAATGTATTGTTAATTCCAACCTGGACTTTCCATGATTAAATATTAACCTATTTTCTTACAAAAATTATTTAAACAATTTTTTAGATAATGTTTTTCTGAAGCATATTTTGTGTTTAGTGCCTGGAAAGAAATTTAAATAGAAAGTAGATGATAAGTATGCTTGTTAAATGCTAAGTAAACTTGAGCAATCCTCCACCTATGTTGCAGATGTTGAGCGGATCTGGCTCATTCTTGGCCATTTTCAAGCTACAGCAGGTAACCAGTCTGAAGAAATATCTCAGCTGAACAGAAAGACTGACTTTCTGATGGCTCAAGGATGTGTCAACAGTACTTCTCAGGAGGCAGGTGAAAGTATGGAGCAGGCACTAAACAGTCTCCCTTTATCATAAATGCAAGAACTTGATGAATTTGAGGGGGAAAAAAAAGCCCACAGGAATTCAAAAGTCTTGTGGTAATTTGTCCAAATGTTGTTTTATCATAAACAGTTAGCCAGTGTGTTTGTTTAATTTGAACTGTTGCATGTATAACAAACTGTAACTAGTTTTTAATTATTAAAGAAATATTTTCAAATTATTTGATTCATTGTGAAAAGTACTTTTATTAATTCAGAAGTCCTAAATTACCATACTTTTTTCCTAAAGTATATTTCCTTTAAAAATGTATAAACAATTTAATAATGAGGAATCATAAATATTTTATTGTCATAAAATACAGTGCAGTAGGCAAAATTATAAATCTATTATACAATTTTACTTTTTATATAAAATTGCCATAAAAATGTTTAAAGGTGGCACAGCTCAAGTTTGGGTTTTGGATTGTGCATATAGGTATATAAAATAAAAAGAATAGTTTTATATACTTACAGACTCCAGTTTCAGGCTCTATAATTTTAGGCAGGTTGATATTAAAAATTGAAGGGTCCCTGTCTAAATACTTAAAGTACTAAAACCATAGGCGAAATTAGTTTTTGAGGGAGAAATGTTGTCCCTCAACCAATTAAAAATAAATTTGAAAACTTTAAAAACACAAATGATAGTATTCTTGTAATGTATTACAATAACTTCATCTTCATATAAATGTTCTGGGCCCTTCTGCTCCTTATTCACACTTAAAATTAAGATTAAAAAGTTTAAAAGCCCTCAAAGGATCCTAAAGAGATGCAGTATACATACAAATTATAAGAGTCACTTTAAATGATACAATTTTAAAATGAGTTGAGATAAATCACTGTCAGACACATTGTCATTTCTCTAGAAGCCTGTATTTGCTGTGATAAATCATTTTTATTATGTCAAATCATTGCCTCATCAATTTATTTAATATTTTGTAGAGAATGGTAAAATAAAAATAAGCACATCAGATTTTTGTTTCATAAAAGCTCAATATGGCAATCCAAGCTTTAATTACAATTGAGATGCTGCAAAAAATAATAAGTGTGAAAAATTAAATAATTATATTTTATAGATGGATTATATTTTAAGCCTTTTGTTCATTTTTAATGAAACTAAATAAACCATTCGAGGGGCTGTTTAAGACTTGTTCTCTCTGCTCTTAGTATATAATAATTAATATTGTAGATAATCAACAAAAATTATGGTTTTCTGTCCATCATTGGCTGGGTTGCAAAGTGGTTAGAGTGCTAACCTCTAACTAAGTTTGCCAGTTTGATCCTAATGAAAATTTTGCACATTTTTTGACGGTCTGAAACTGGACTCAGCTGCCATTGGTCATTGAGCAATTTCATTATGATCCTAGCTAGGAAACAGCCAAAAGCTTAACCTCATTTGTAACTCTGTTGTTTTGCTTTTTGGACAGCCATCAGAACCTGCCAGTTGGTAGAGATTGCTGCATGGCATGCCCATATATATTCTTTACATCAAGATAAAGGATGTAGCTCAAATTGTCAGATGGTCACAGTGGCGGATACAGAATTTTTTCCTGGGGAGGGGGGGGGGGTTGCAGACACACACACACACACACACACACACACACACACACACACACACACACACACACACAGACACACACACACACACACAGGGTGAATCACGTAACACTTGCACCGCAGATATTGTGGAAATGGAAAGTGTGATTTATATGCGGTTTTCACAGACTGGATTGGTAGTCAGAGGCTCGTATTTCTAGCTAACCAACAGATTGTAATATTACTTAGAAAGTGTATTTTTTATGCAAACATTAAGTTGTTTAAATGGAACAATGCCTGTAGACATTAAGAAACTAAAAGTAGGGTGCACTAGAATATCAGTAGTGTTTGTTGCAGGATTCTTGTGCAAGTCATTTACAAGATATCGTCTTTTGAAACATTGCCACACCAACATTTGCATGTGCCAGTCAACCCGCATAGTTGCTAGGTATGATGATGTTATGTTTGCTTACAGCGTGCTTGTGTGTTCCTTGTGTGCACTGCGGCTCACTAGTCAGTTAGCATGTAACAGTCCAAGCAGTAGGTCATGAGTGTATGATGGGTTTTACCAATGCAGAGAAAGCCGACATGCTCATGGTGTATGGAGAGTGTAGGAAGAATGTCATTCGTTCTTGTACAGTGTATGCGGCAAGATATCCCAATAGATGTCACCCATCTCGGCAATTAACATCAACCTCTTCAACCAGTTATGTGAAAGTAGTAGTGTAACACCGAGGCAACGTAACAGAAGGAAACAAGTGACAGCAGACGATGGGGAAATTGATGTTCTTGCTGCTGTTGCAGTTGATCCGCATGTTAGCTCCGCACAATTGCACGAGGAAGTGGCATGAGTCAGGCAAGTGTTCTACGCATTCTCCATCAACATAGGTTCCATCCCTATCACATCTCTCTCCATCAAGAGCTGCATGGAAATGGTTTTGAGAATCGTGTTAGTTCCTGTAGATGGGCTTTATGACAGGATACTCCAGATGTATCATGTATCTTGTTTAGTGATGAAGCCACATTAACCAATCATGGCCAGGTAAACCACAGAGAGATGCACTATTGGTCTGCTGACAATCCCTCTTGGGTTTGAAAGGTGGACTGTCAGCGTCCATGGAGTGTAAACGTGTGGTGTGGGATAGTGAACCAGCAGCTCGTACGCCCGTATTTCATAGATGGAACACTGACTGCACACAAGTATCGTAGCATTCTAACAGGCCATCTTCCATGGATGCTAGAAGATGTTCCTCTGCAGACTAGGAGGAATCTATGGTACCAAAATGATGGCTGCCCATTCCATAGTGCACGAATTACTGCAGCATGTCTTTATGAATTGTTCCCAAATCAATGGATTGGTCACAAAGGACCTGTACCTTGGCCCACCTGTTTCCCGGATTTGATGTGTGTAGACTTTTTTCTGTGGGCAAAGCTGAAAGATGCTGTCTACAAGGACATACCAGCCACACCCAATAATATGCAATAATGTATTGCTGCAGCCTGCTTGGACATATCCGCTGAAATGCTAGCATGTGTGCAGCGGTCGTTCCATACCAAACTGACAGCATGTATTTCTGCTGCCGGTGGTCATTTTGAACACAACCTGTGATGGTCATTTGTCATGTTACTGGTTGGAATCCACATAACTAGTCTATGCACTTGTGTTGTTCTTTAGTGTGTCCTACAACAGGTATTGTACAAGTGTCAGTGTGGGAACATTTCAAAAGACTGTATCTCGTAAACGACTTGCACTAGAATCCTGCAACAAACACTACTGATATTCTAGTGCACCCTACTTTTAGTGTCTTAATGTCTACAGGCATTGTTCCATTTAAAAAACAACTGTATGTTTGCATAAAAAATACACTTTATAAGTAATATTACAATCTGTTTGTTGGCTTAAAATATGAGCCCCTGACTATCAATCCATTCTGTGAAAACCACACATCAATTGCACTTTTCATTCCCACAATATTTGCTGTGCAAGTGTTAGGTGATTCATTCTGTATCCAAATTGTTGAAACATACAGTAACATAAATGTCATCTCTACTTTAAAAGTTTCAAACAAAAAGGAATTTCAAATTACTTTAAAAACTCTTTGAATGAAGTCACCAGAAGCAGTTGCTTACTCAGTGACGTTTATACCAGTTAATGATTCTTACTACAACAGTGATTTTGAACTTATTTTGTTAATCTGGGACATATATTATATTTAGGTCAATCAGTTTAAACTTTTTACATTGTTTATGTTTAGGTAGCGCTAACATTTTCCTTTACCTGTTACAGGATCATTGTGTCATCGACAGAAGTCAGCGAATGATTCAGCTCTGGTCTGCATGCTGGGGGCCAGAGGGCTTCAGGATAATTATTTTCATATATTATATTTTCATATGCAACATTGTATGTAGTGGGTAGGCCTATTTTGAAAATAAAACATTTTTAAACATACTACACATCTTAATATTTTTTCATACCATTTCAATTCTATTTATTTCATTAGGTTGAATCATTTCCAATTAATAATTTTTATATAGCTTAAAACAAGCTGTAAATAACAGGCTGCATACCATGTGGATAAATGCAGCTGGATACAATGTTGATAAGTCAAGCTTGAAATATAGCTTGAACACAGCCAACTTCAACATTTGTTTCAAGCTTGAATGCATCTAACAGGCTCGAATATTCTACCTTTGATCAAGCTTATATACTTGACATTTACAGATGGCAACAGGTTTGAAACCAGCTTACTGTGCTATCTGGGTATAAAAGTAATTTCAATTCATGGTTCACAGTACTTCCTTTTGTTAAAAGAAGATTTTTCCTGTTGGTGAACTGTACATTTCGTAAGACAGAAGTTTGAACTGGCCAAGCACCTTGAGTACTTCATAAAAACCAGTGATAAATAGACTGAGCACGAAATTAAGGTTATCAGAACCAATAATGGACTAGAATTTGTCAATCAAGAAGTTCATAAAATGATACAGAATCATGGAATAGTACATCAAAAATCAGTAGCCTATAGTCCCCAACAAAATGCTACAGCTGAACGTGACAATAGAACATTGGTGGAGACTGCAAGAACAATGCTTAATGCAAGTGACTTACCAATATGATTATTGATTATGGGCTGATGCAATAAATATGGCAACTTACATTTTGAAAAGAACAGGTAAAACAGTGTTGACAGAAAATCGCTGTACAAATTATGGACAGGTTTGGACTGTGATGTAACGAGACGTAGGATATTTTGGAAGATAGTTTACACACATCACAAAGGAGAGACGGCAGAAATGGGATCCAAAGGCTGAAAAAAGTTTTCTGGTTGGGTATGATACAGAGGTAAAAGTGTATTGTGTTTGGTTTCCTTTTACAGATCAATTAACAATACATAGTGATGTTGTTTTCGTGGACAAATTACATAAGTACTGTCAATAAAAGAAAACTGTCAAGAAAGATGATGAAACATTCCTAATAATTGAGACAACAGAGGATGAAGAGCCAGCTCAATAGGATGGCCCATATCAAGCAGAATTTGTGAAATTGAATCTCCTGAAAATGAACTCATTTCTTAAAACAACTGTACCAAACAGAATGTCAATGAGGATCACACTGAATCTATCAATCAGACTGTAAGAAGCTTACAAGACTGTGTAAAAAAATGCTAGATATGCCAACTTTAATATACTCGCTACATGTATAATGCAGTGTTATGAGCGTGTCTCATATCAAAATGCTACGGATTGTGACAACTCAGAAAAATGGAAGCAGGCAATGCAAGAAGAAATACATGTACATAATCTCAATGAAACTTGTATCATGGTTGCATCCCCAAAGAAACAAGAAATACTCAACAAGAGGTGGGTATTCAAAGTAAAGAGGAAAACAGAAGGTACAGTGGACAGATTTAATCCTCTACTCGTTGCTAGAGGATTTCGACAAAGGCATGGCTTGGACTATACTGAAACCTTTATCCAAGTGGTAAGATTTGATTCCATAATAATAATCTTATCATTTGCAGCATCTAAAGCCTTGTACATGAGGCAGTTCTATGTTAAAACTGAATTTTTGTACAGCGAAATTGATAAAGAGATATATGTGCAACAACCAGAGGGGTTTGAGGATGGGACCAATCTGAAGAAAAATATCTATGGACTCAAACAAGCATCTAGACTTTGGAATCAAAGACTCACCATTGTGCTAAAGAGATTTGGCCTGGTAGCAGCAGATGCACATTTCTGTGTCTTTGTAAATGATAACGTCTGGTGAAGTCTTGACTACCCTGGCTATTTACATAGTTGATGATCTGGTTGTATCAGAGTCTAGGGAAGTCATCAATGTGTTACTGAATGATTTGGAGCAGGAGTTTCATGTAACTACAAGTAGTCCTAGTCATTATCCAGGACTGCAAAAAAGGCAGTTCCAAGATGGCTCTATATTTTTAAATCAATAGGCATATGCAAGGGCAGTACTGGAACGATACAACATGGATAATTGCAGTGCTGTCTCAATACCTGCCGATTGACATCACTGTTACAGTGCACAATGCCAGTCAGCACCTTGAAAAACTCAAGGAAACACATTGGAATGCTGTGAAAAGAATCTTAAAGTACCTAAAGGGACACTCACTCATTGTTTATATTATCCAAGGAGTGAAGCCATGCAGACTATGCAGGAGATGTCCTTACTTTAAATTAAACTGCAGGTTTTGTTGCCAAACTTGGTGAAACCACTATAGCTTGGAGCGCTCAGAGGCAGAAAGTGGTAGCCTTGTCAACAACAAAAGCAGACTATCTACTTTCCTGTCCAGCTGTAAAAGAAATTGTATGGCTCCAATCAATTTTGAAAAACATTTTGAGGCTAGAAGAAATGACTACCACTTTATATGTGAATTGCCAGAGTGTCATCCAACTAATCAAGAACCTGGAACATCATAAGGGAACAAAACACCTACATGTAAAGTATCATTTCATATGAGAAAAATTCACCTTGGGTATGTTTAACCTGCAGCATGTCAGCTCTGTAGATCGGCAAGCAGATATTCTCACCATGCCACTCACCAGAAGTAACTTAATTAAACAAAGGCAGATGCTTTCTATTGTTGATACTGCAGACCTTGGAGACAAAAGACAGTGAAAGTGTTAAACATTTATTAATTGAAGTGGTGGTGGTGTAATAATTTTTTTTTACCAGTTCAATAGTTCCAAGTTTGTATTTAGCACACTTTGGTGCCGATGCTGTGATGACATCTAGGGTTTATGCAGCAGACTGATTTGTAATATAGCCCACCTTTTTTCATGAAATGTGAATGTGGTTCTGAACAACATGTGACATGTTTTTGTACTTGGTTGTGGTAATAAAAACTCATCATTATCTTATGTTGAGAATCATTGTTATTTTACTGTTATTACCATATCTCAACAACATTCTTTTAAGGAAACTAGAGTTTTATGGGGTGTGTGAGGGATAATACTTATTTAAACAACAGAATGCAGTTTGACTTAGTCAGAAATGTAAATTCTTCTGTAGTGAAAATCAGCACAGGTATTCCACAAGGATCTATTCCTCAACCTTTCTATCGTATTGTATCACTCAACAATTTACCTGATAATATAGCTCACTGTGCCATATGTTATGCTATTGATGCTACATGACTTCCCACACATCAGAGCTGATCTGAATGTCATAACAAACAAATCTCTTGATAATGCCGTGGAGTGTTTTAAAACTAATTAACTTTTGTGTAGTCCTAACAAAACTCAATAACTCCTGTTAGAAATGTCAAATGAAGTAGAAATTAAAGAAGAGAAACTCAAACAAGTTAAATCACTTTACAGATTATTTATTTGAGATGAGGGTTAAGGTGCGAGAAAACTCTTCTGTGGTGAACATAACCACATATAAGAAAAAATTACTTCAGTGGTATACCACACCAGGAAGTTTAGGAAAGTAGTCAGCTTTGATTATCTTTTGTTGAAATACTTTGGATTAGTTCTATCTTACATGTGTATTTTTTTATGGGGACACTCTTCACATATCAAGAATACAAAAATACAAAAAGGGCCATACACATTAGTTTGTGAAGAAGGTCATATGGAGCACTGATGTCCTCTTTTTCCCAGGCTCAAAATATTCGCAATTATACATTTATATAAATATGTAATTGTGCTCTGTATCAGAAACATTATTTCAAAATTTTATGACAAGGAGGAAATTTACAAACAATGCGAAAGACATGACTACTACATATATACCAAGGCACATATTATTCATAATTGAAAAATCTCACAAAGTAAACCCACAGAAAGAATCAACAAATTACCAACTGGCTTTCAGATCACCGTTCTTTACCATATTGGTACATAGCAATGTGTATAAAACATAGTTGGATGATTAACAAACTCTAATTGAAACTTGGCGATACAAGAGCAAAGAATAGACTAACTCTGGCTGGAGACTTACACAGTATGTATACACACTAACAGAAACTTCTGGAACATACTTTCTTTCTCCATCCAGAAAGTACTAAAACAATATACTCAAAATGTACTATTTGAGCAGGTTTTGAATCCAGGACCCTATGCTTCAGAGTCCAACTCTTTGGCTGCTACATTACAAGTTTGATGTCCTATTTATTTGCGATACTGCTCGCTCCTTAGGAGAAAGTGCATCAATATTCATGTCTTCTTGTTGCAGCAATGAGTCGTTGGCCTGCATACCACAGATTGTGATTGGCGATGTTCATTTCAGCAGTGGTCTTCATTGAACTTATATTGACAGTGCCACTTTCATTATTACCTTTCACATTCTTGAAACATGATGGAACTTACAATTTATTCATAGCCATAGACTCTCCATATGACTTCATTTGCAGGACGTGAGTATGTCCCCAATCTTCCATCATCTCGGTGCTGAGGTCACAGTCTTCGACTTCATATATAACATCAGATATCTGTCTTGTGACCTCGTATGGCCTAAAGTAACTTCTTAGACAGCCCAATCTACCAAAGAGGAGTGAAGATCCAGATGATATCAGAGTTGAGCCAACTGATGAGCTTGCTCAGCCTTGGTTAAAAATTGATTGATGTAATCATTGTCCACATCATCAGCCTGAAATGGGAAGACAGTGTCCATCATTGTTGTTGCTTCATGACCACGCACCAAGAAGAATGTCATAAATCCACGGGTTTCTTGTTTGGTGTGGTTGTTAGTAAATGTTACAAAAGGCACCATCTCATCCCATTTGCCCTGCTGGACAATGACATACATGGACAGCATGTCAGCCAATATCTTATTAAAAGATTCAGTGGGCCCATTAGCTCAAGGATAGTAGGCAGTTGTGTAAATGTGTGATGTTGCACTGAATGTTTATCTCTGTTGCAAAGTCTTGACTGAAATGTGTTTCCTCGACCTGTAATTATAGAACTTGGTGCTTTGTTTTTTAGTACATTGTCTTCCATGTTGAATTTGGGTACTTCAAATGCCTTAGCTGTTTTACAGTTTTGTAATGGCTTATCTGGTCAGATATTCAGTATAAACAATAATTCACTTCTTGCCTCTAGTAGAATTTAGAAATTGTCTGAGTTGGTCAGTCCCAACACACTCAAAAGGTGTCTGTTGGTGGAACTGGTATGAGTTATCCTGGTGGTTTCTGAGAACTGATTTCCTTCTCTGGCACTCACAACACTTCTAAATAAGCCTGGCCAGAAAAACCTATTGCCAATTCTGTTGTACATTTTTGTAAACCCTATATCAGTGGCATCAGGAGCATAATGGATTCTATGTGGAATTCCTAAGTGCAGGTGTTTATGAATCGCCGCTAACCATCTCTTTCCAAAGGAGTTGAAATTTTTCTTGTAAATTAAACCATTAGTCATTTTAAATTCCGTTTTCACATGCTCCAATCGATTTGAGGCATGGATAATCTGTGATAGCTGGGCATCCTTCTTCTGTTCATCTGAAAGATTTTAGAGTGCATCGAGACAGTCACTCTTTTCATCATTCTCTTGCTGTTGTTCACTGCATTCTCTTGCTGTTGTTCACTGCATTTCTTGAGAGGCAGTCAGCATCTTGGTAACTTTTTCTACTCGTGTATACTAATTTTATATTCTCTCTGTAGCACAGTGGTAGAATGCCAGACTACAAATTCAAAGGTCGCCGGTTCGATCCCCGCCAGGCCCTGGGATTTTTATCTGTCACTTTCCATTTCTTTCCCCTCTGGCAGTGTTGCTGATGTGAAAAATACCGAGTAGAACCGTGGTTCGGAACCCCCCTATAACTGGCTGGGTAAGTCAGCTCAAAGGTCGGAGGAAGGCAACGGCATACTACTTCCAAAAAGGACCATACCTAGTAAAGCACTGTGGTGTTCAAACCAATCTTCGGATTGTTGACTGCTTTACCTTATTTTCAAAGATGTAATGACCACCTCAGTGGCGTAACTAGGACTTGGCTTTGGGAGGGGGGATAGGTCTGCTTGACGAGCAAAATTTTAGTCAGTTTCCAGACAGACTACCAGCTTCCACTCCCATTGAAGAAATTAATTCATTCCCATCCAATGAAAGATTATGGTAAAACACTCCTAATTTTCAATCTTTAGCTTTACCAGATTGCTGTTATGCGATTTCTTTTCTTTTTCTTTTTCCTCTTTTTTCGTTTTTTTTTTTTTTTCGGGTTCTGGGGGGGGGGGGGGGGGTTCTATCCCCCTCATCCCCCCCATAGTTACGCCACTGGACCACCTGGTAGTAAGATTGAATACCGGTAACTTACCATGGAGATACTGGGCCAAACAACTGCAAGACACTCTTGTGCTGTTATTGAGTACTTTTTCTCAGTTCTTGTCAGTGTCCTGGATGCGTATGTTTTACGTTCTCTTTTCCATCTAAGATTTGTACCAATACAGTACCAAGTCCATATCCATTAGGATCTGTATGCAACTCTGTAGGTGCTCTCTTCAATGGCGTTTACTCAGGGTGTGCAAGTTGTGTGTCAACGCCCTGTTGAAATCGAATGAAAAGTAACACATTAATTTCATCTGTTTAAACATAATGTTTCATTATAGTGTGTTTTCCTTTCATTATAATTGCTGCCCCATATACTATACATCCTCGGCGCCAGGGCCGGCGCAAGGCACGTGCGAAACGTGGGGCGGCAAATCTGACCCCCCCCCCCCCCCGCTTTTTTCTGTAGAACAAACTCAACATTCATTCCCAAGAGGGGATTCGAAACCAAACCTCGGAGAGAGCGGATTCGGGAACTGTGGCGTGGCGCCTCGACTACATGCCGGCCCCCCTGTTGAACAAGGGGAGGGAGGAGGGCTAATGTCTTGCTCTCCACTGTGGCAGCGCCGTCGTGTGTACGCCGGAAGGGAAGCAGTCTGGCGCACACGCCAGTATTCTTATGAGTGGAGCGCTGCCAGCGTATTACGCGCCGTGCGTTTACTCACAACTAATTTGGCAAAAGACGAAATCTAATTTGGAAATTCGAATGCAATGTTCGATACTGCGGTTACATGTTAGGTCTGAAGCAATTTTGCTAAGTCCTTCAATGGCAGCTGCGTGTTTTATTCTTCCCGCGCTATGGAAAAAAAAAAAAAAAAAAAAAAAAAATGTTGAAAATTACTACAGTCAAACATGTTCAATACCTACAATGGCTATAAGTATTCCGAATGGGTAAATACGCAGTGAGTAATTACAAGGGATAAAGACATTGATAAATATTTGCTATCAGTTTCTGAGTGATAGGCGGACGTTTTGGTTTTTGAGCCCTGCAACACCTGTCTCCTCCTGCATGAACACAATTAAACTCTGACCAGCACTTTTGTGTGACAATACTACTCACACACTATCACTTTGCCAACATTTATTTACTGTATAATGCGTGTGAATCCATGTTTCGTCTAAGTAAACTACTGGTCGCTTTGATTCTGATGAAAACCTGAGAAAGTATGGTCTTTTACAACAATGCCTTCTCGTTCAAGCGGAACAAAACGTTAGTTTTGACACCTTCTAAAACTAAAATCCATACACAGAACATTGCTTCTAAGGGTTTTCTCGCTAGCTTTGAAGCTCACTTCTGTTTGACAAAAATTGTGCAGTTTTCGCCAATTTCGTATTTCTTTCTATTGTTCGTAATGCTATAAATATTACTGCCTGATAATACATTTTATCCATATCATCGGTCACATGCTTATTGTGAGCTTCTTGCGTCTTCTTCTTGGGCGCTAGTTTAACCGTAGCCTCGCTGTACCTCGTCACGTGACCTAGTTTCTGGCACTGCCGCGTCACCACTTCGCCTTTCCAGACAATAGGTATTGTTGCGTTCTCTACAACGAAACTACAGAAATCGTTTCGATAGTTGGCCGAGAGAGTCAAGATTGGTCAGAAGCACTTTCGTTGCGTTTCACAAGAACAGAAGAATTGGTGCGTCCGAATTTCTTGCTACTCGGGATGTAATATGTACGTGCTTTTCATATAACCGACAAAATGTTCAAATGTTCAAATGTTTGTATAGTCTATGGGACTTAACTGCGGGGTCATCAGTCCCTAAACTTACAAACTACTTATGAACTACTTACGAACTAGGACAGCACAAATATCCATGCCCGAAGGGGGATTCAAACCCCCGACCGTAGTGGCCGCGAAGACCGTGACTGGAGCGCCTTAGTCCCCTCGGCCACCGCGGCCGGCCCGACAATAAGTATTGCGCATGCACGTTACTCATAAGTTAGAATTTTTCTCCACCAAGAATGCAGAATAGGAAAATTTATTTTTCTTATGATCTGTTACTTAAAAAATTAGCAAATCGTCAAATAAGCACGCGTCACCCCAATAACTAGAACGAAAATAAAGCGCATAAAAGTGACGTGATACGGCGATGACTAATTTGTTGCCCCTTATTCCATAATCAAATACGACAGAACTGACACACGCAAATTACGACAGATGGCGAGTGTCAGTTCTTTGAAATGAACAACCGCAGTGCAGTGAGTTAATATATTTCGACTAGCATCAGTACCCGTTGATTCCCGAGTATGTATTTATTGCATTATTATGTTACATTTTTATTTTCCATATCTTGATAGATTTTTGGCACAGAGTGGCTATTCTCAATGCTTTGAGTTATGTTTACATCTATACCGTCGTGCTGACGTAACTGTCAACATGACAGTTTAGATGTATGCACATATTGAAAACTTTGAAACTGGCGACTCAGTGGCCGAAACATAGGTAGATCTGAAAAGTAAAAACAAAAATTGCGATTGATTGCTGACTTTTCCTACAAATTTGTAGACTTGTTTAAATAAAATTTCACAAACGTTTCGTAAAAGAAAAAAGAAAAAAAAAAACAGCCGGGGGGGGGGGGGGGGGCGGCAATTTAGCAGCTCGCACGGGGCGGCACTTGGGCTTGCGCCGGCCCTGCTCGGCGCTGTCCGGAGTCGTCTGGCCCGCCTGCTACTGCCTCGCCATCCGCCAAGGCATTGAACATTGAATTTGAATCTGCTTCCAACGTCCTGGCATCTGCACACGCTGCCAGTGCGCATGCGCGCTGCCAGTTTTGCCTTCCGTTCGCCCCCCCCCCCCTCCCCCAGGCGTTGATTCGGTTTCCAACGTTTTGCGTTTGATTGTTGTTTCCGAGTTGCGCACGAATGTATTACCGGTATTGCTTATGCGCATTGTGCGTTCAAAATCAAATGTTTGTAAATCTATCGGACCAAACTGCGTGGTCATCAGTCCGTAGCTTACAAACTACTTAAACTAACCCAAGGACAACACACACACCCATGCCCCAGGGTGGACTCGTACCTCCGACGGCGATCAACTGCGCGCGCCTTAGACCGCTCGGCTACTCCACCGCGGCGCAGTGTTCGATTTGTGCTCTTTCCAGATGGGGGATGACCTAATGGCTTAGTATAAGTACATTATAGAATCTAAAATATAGATATCGGCTGCGTGGGGTTTCGACCATGGGGTTTCCTACCAAGAGGTTTCCCACCGTGGGGTTTGCGACCAGGCTGCCGCAGGTAGCGTTTGTATATGTTTCTGTATATTTAATGCATATGTTATATTGTTCACTCAAATTAGAAAAACAAAATGTAAATAATGACACTAAGCATAAACATGTACTGTAAGTAGTATGTAATGAACTGAGTAAGTTGGAATTTGCGGCTGTTTGCTAAAGGTGCTGTGGTGTATGCGAAGGTGTCGTCTTTAACTGACTGTAATAGCATACAGGATGACTTAGACAAAATTTCTAGTTGGTGCGAAGACTGGCAGCGTGCTCTCAATGTACAAAAATGTAAGGTGATGCGAATGAGTAGGAAAAACGATCTCATAATGTTCGAATACAGCATTAGTAGTGAGCTTCGTGATGCAGTCGCGTCGTTCAAATATCTAGGCGTAACATTGCAGAGCGATATGAAATGGAACGAAGATGTAAGGACAGTTGTGAGTAAGGCGGACAGCCGACTTCGGTTTACTGGGAGAATTTTGGGAAGATGTACTTCATCTGTAAAGGAGACAGCGTATAAAACGCTTGTATGACCACGTCTTGAGTATTGCTCACGTGTTTAGGACCCGCAGCAGATCAGTTTAAAGGAAGACATAGAAGCAGTTCAGAGACGAGCAGCTAGATTTGTTACTGGTAGGTTCGACCAATGCGCGAGTGTCTCGGAAATGCTCCGGCAACTCAATTGGGGATCGCTGGAGGAAAGACGACGTTCTTTTCGTGAATTTCAGTTGAGGAAATTTAGAGGGTCGGAATTTGAAGCTGGGTGTAGTACGATCTTGCTGCCGCCTTCTTACATTTCGCGTAGTGATCACAAAGACAAGATAAGAGAAATTAGGGCTCGTACGGAGGCATATAGGCATTCCTTTTTTCCTCGTTCTATTTGGGAGTGGAATAGGAAAGGAAATGCCTAGTAGTGGTACAGTGTACCCTCCGCCACGCACCTTACGGTGGATTGCGGAGAATGTATGTAGATGTAGACGTATCAAAAAGATTGTAACGAAAATTTTTTAAACAATTGATGTTTGATTAATAATAAATAAATAGTTCTGAATGCTTAACTGAGCAATGCCAGTGCATTAGGCGTGGAATTTAGAATGGGTGCTAGCATGAATATAGAGGAACGTTACACAAGTATAATTCAAAAAACACGTGGGTCTTGACTTGCATGTTTGAATTTTCGCTCCTGAATCGTCTATGTAAATAATGTATCGAAACACTGACCGCGTCAGACGGAATACATCTTGCTACAGTTCTCTGACTCGAAATGGCGGGTGATTAATGTTAAAGCTGTGAGCGTCTCAGTCTGCATCATTCACTGTTGGTTTCGTTGGAGAAACATGGCAGAATTCTGGTACATGAGTGAGTTATAACTAGAAGAAACGAATATGAGAAATGGCAAATTAAATTACCCATGTGATTTCACAAAAGATACAAACAATAATAGAATATTTAACCATGTTGACAGGGCAATAGGTTTCGTCCGTATGAACACAGTAATAAAAAATGAAATTACTAATGATTGTAGATAGTTCTATGTATGGTAGGGCAGACCGAGGCACGTTTCCCACCATTTTACATTTTATCTTTGTACTTTTTAGTTTTATCGTTTTTGCGGTAAACAGCGGATCATTATATTTCCTACACCTTTATCTACAGTCTTGTACAGATATTTTTGAAAATAGTAAATATCATCCATGGTAGCAAATGATTTTGTCTGACCATGTTGCATTGGAAAATTTGCCCCGTATGCGGGGCAAGTTTTCCAGCTTACTTAAAATGTACAGGGGCAAATTTTCCAATTATACTTTAAATGTTGAAACAGAGATAATTATATTGATTTCACTGAATATGTATTTTTATCATGAATTTACAATACATTACAAAAGAAGGATAGTAAAAGTAGCTATATTTAATAAAAACAACTGCTACTTAGGTTTTACAAAATATGTGACTTAAATATTTTACAAATACAGACATTTTTAATAATACTCATACTCATTGTCTGAATCACAATGTATGCAAACAAAAAATGCAACATTTCCATACGTACAGTCTCCATGCGCCCATATCTTGCATTTCGTGCACTGTACCCACTTTTCATTTGCTTTAAACTTGGCGTAAGACTCAAAGCAATAAGGAATATGTGCCCCGTATGCTCTCGGAAAACGTGCCCCGTCACCGTATTAGGAAATATAACACTACGTCCATGGTAACAGTGTAAGCTATTTACAATACAAATGCACAGTTACGTGAAGAAAGAAACCCACTTTTAGTGCGTGCAATATAAAAATAATAAGTTTAATGCTAGTATGTTTGTTTTAAGTTAAAAAAAATAAAACGTGGAAGTTTACTCACATTTACAAAAATGACGAAAACAGCCCTGCCGACGTTGTGACTGCTGGTACAACACTGAAACTTTCGTAAATGAAGCGTGATTTGTTGCTACTTTCTATAGTATCGCCGGTGGTACCACCTAGCGTTTTGTTTCGAAAATAAAGGGATTTGGAAAACTTGCCCCTACGGAAAATGTGCCCCGGTCTCCCCTATTTTGGTGGTTGTCCATAGAAAAAAATTACACAAATAATAATTTACACAATAAATAAATGAAATTACTGACGATGAAGGATCATTCTTGGCAATTCGGTAGTTGTTCATCCGTTCGTCCCTTAAAAGTTTTATCGGTCGAATGCGTCCTGGGCACATCACACTACATGACTTCCGCGACACACACTACACATCCTTAGGAAGGCGGTTTCCACGAAGGCACCAAAATATATCTGCCTGGAAAGCAAGAATATATGTTTTCAATAAATCGTGTCTATTAAACGTAAAGAGATAAGTTACAATTTTGAGTACCGTACCGTACTATAATAAATAAGAAAAAAACGAAATTTGAATTTTCGGTGCAGTTTTGTGTTCTGTTTCTCTTTTTCAACAATCGAGAAAAATTTACGGTGATATCGGTCGTTCTAGATTCTACGTCTTCACACGATTACATAAAACCTGTTATAATCACGGACAATCATTGGGACCGATCGTATAGGTCATGGGAGCTATAAATAATAATGCTCGCAAGTTTACCGAGTAAACGCATCGCTGTTAACAGTTATGGTTACGATTCAGTATGGTAGGGACGCGACTATAGGCTCAGATCTTTCTAGTACACTTTCTTTCACCATGCAAAGTGGGCTGTAGCAATTGATCGGTAGTGCGCGCGAAATTACAGGTCCTGAAAAGCAACGTCACTCCCTCGTCCTGGTTGACTAGGTCCTGTTAACAGATTTCTCCGCGGCGAGGGACTACGTTGTAGCGGGCAAGCATTGCGCAAAAGTCATTTTACTTTAATTTCTGTCAACGCATTTAGTGTGCTTCGATAGTTTTGTTTTCTAAAAAACTTTTCCACCTTACAATCGATTAATTACTAGGTACTTATCATTAAATATCGTGGAAAAACTTTTATGCTTGGGTAGTTTTGCTTTGCGAAAATGTTTTTCGCGTTAGACACAATATTGTTATTTTTGGGGAAAAGTCATGAGGGTAACATTTCTCTCTGCTTAATTAACAAGGTTGTTATTAGTAAATATCTTTAAAAGCTTTCTGTAATTATCACGCAAAACAAACAGAGACAAAATACTTCTATGCCTATACACAACCACGTAAACAATTATTACAGGCATCAAAAGTGTCTAAAGTAAAACATCGGAACTGATAAAAAGGAAGACCATTTTGTAGATATATTTACCATGAAAGTAAATGACGCAATTTTTAAAAATAACATCACATCAATTTCCGTTGTTAGGCAACTACTGGTCTTATTCTCGTGTTTTCTGCGTCTGTCCATATAAAATCACTGTATGAGACTTATACTCCACAATTATGAGGTATTTTCATAACGCTAAAATCTGAACATTACTGCTGTCTCAGTTTACAAAGCAAGACACGAAGACTGTACAGAATCGAATCTCGAAGAGGTAATAGCTACAGTAGCGGCAGAGGATACAAAATAGTAACATCACCTCTCCAAACAGCTAGGTAACTAAGGATCTCAAACGGACTGTCAATACTGAGAATATTTTTGTGCCGCAAAATTCATTTCCCTCAGTATTTCTAACATTGACAATATGTCTACCCTCGCCCTCAGACAGTTAAAAGTCGACCACTATACGTAACAAGAGCTTCGTTTTAGCACTAAAATTAGTAAATGAGGTCCGTGTTACTCCCTGCTATAAAGTCTTGTTCCCTGGCCCAAACTGAGAACTGACTCGTTTCAAATTACTTCAATAACAGGAAGTTAATACTACAGTGGTCAATATACATAGCTTCACACGTTATTACACGGACATTAATCAGCAAGGCACCACAATTGGAGTTATCTTAGAAAGGTGGCTAAGAAAACATTTATGGCGCAACGGAATTTAGATATGAGAAAAAATTGCATCTGAACTAGTTCTCAGCACTTGTGAAGAACAATGTTAAATAAAAGAGGGAAGGTGCTCTAAAACTACAATTTATAGGCAACTTACGGATTATGCTGAACTTAAACTTGTACTAGATCAGGGAGTAGAGCGCTTTCCCGCGAAAGTCATAAGTCGCAGGTACGAATACCGGGTACGGCACACAATTTTAATCTGCCAGGAAATTACATATTAGCGCACACTCCGCTGCAGTGTGAAAATTTGACTCTAAAAACTACACTTTGTATCTGATGTGTGGGAAAATACCATTGAAATTTCTAATTTGCTCCAATAACTGGAAAATCGAAACGTGTAGCTTCAAATAAACGTGTACCATTTGTTAGTGTCTAGCAAAAGAATCAGATAAACCGTTTACCGAAAACATCTGAATGCGCCAGCCTCAACGCAGACCTTGAAATTAATTTTTTTTACATAGTCAAAATTCAAATGTTTGTAGAGCTTATGGGACTTAACTACGGGGTCATCAGTCCCTAAACTTACAAACTACTTATCAACTAGCTAATCCTAAGGACGGCACAAATATCCATGCCCGAGTGGGGATTCGAACCCCCGACCGATTGGAGCGCCTCAGTCCCCTCGGCCACCGCGGCCGGCCACATACTCAAATCCCTTAACTTCATTTACGTATGAGTAAAACATACACAATAGCTCCTCCGAAGACAAAAAAAGAGGAAGAAGCAATTAAATGGAAGCATAACTCAAAAAATCAAATTAAGTTACATTAATTACAGCGATTTTGCATTTTTAAACTCACAATTACATGCTGACCGTAAGTAAAAGTTAATTTTTCTGCCGGCCGCGGTGGCCGAGCGTTTTCGTTATCTCTCTCCTCCTGTATATGTTTATTCACAATCAGAAATTTGCGGCGCGCCAGTCACGTTCTGCACGGCCACTAGGGTCGAGGGTTCGAATCCCCCCCTCGGGCATGGGTATTTGTGGCGTCTTTAGTATTAGCTAGTTCGTAAGTAGTTTGTAAGTTTAGGGACTGATGAACCCGTAGTTGAGCCCCATAAGCTATACAAACATTTAAACTTTTAATTTTTCTAATGCTAAGATTCTTTCCCTCCCTCCCTTCCTCACCGTCTTTCTCTCTCTCTCACTCTCTCTCTCACTCACTCCCCCTTCTCTCTCTCTCTCTCTCTCTCTCTCTCTCTCTCTCTCCTCCCCCCCCTCTCCACCCTTCTCTCTTTCATTTCTCGAGCGGTCTAAAGCGTCTCGCTGCGGAGCGCGCGGTTGCTCGCCGTGGAGGTTCGAGTCCTCCCTGGGGCATGGGTGTGTGTGTTTGTCCGTAGGTTAGTTTATTTTGTGTCCCGACTTCGTCGCCGCTTTTGGTGTCCCAACTTCGTCGCCTCTTTTGTGTCCCAGCCTCGTCGTAGGTGTCGGTGGCCGAGTGGAATGAGACCGACACGCTGGTGCAGGTACGGAGGGGAGCAGCCAGAAACTAGTGCCTGTACAATAGCGAAGTCTTCAATCGTGCCTATCTGATTACGAAGGTCGTAACTGTTTGCTAGCTCAGTCCGAAGTGCCAAGTGCGAAGTGGATGATGTCCTTCAGTGGTGGCCACGAGCGGCGTTGTCGCAGAGGGCGCTCGTGGCTGTCGTCGGAAGAACGCCGCGCCGTGCATGCATGGCGGCGCGCGGCGAAAGTAGGTGGCGCGCACTTTGTACTTGTGCGACACCACACCCCTCCCCCCCAAACCGCCGCGCCGTCGTGGCGTAGGGCTGAGGGCCACGGCGACGGCACTGGGAGGAGGGCCTGAGCGGGGGCGTTACTGGTGGGACGGGCGTCGTAGCTGAGGCCGGGATCGAGACGCCGTCCGCGCCCCGGCATCCGCCTTGCGATCCTCCAGGGAACCCGCCGAAACCTGGGGAAGGGCGCCCGCCCCCGCCCAGAGGGAGCAGGTCATCTTCTTCTGAGGTGCGTGGCCCAAGCTGGGGGGGCCCGCACGGTCCCGGAGTCCCTCTCGGTGACGCTGTCATCTGCGGCGGCGACAGCGGCGGCGACAGCGGCGGCGACGACTGCGTCGGATGTACGTCGACGTCCATAGGGATCTCGTAGTCCGGGGACGAACGATGTGGTTGTGCTCCCTGGCGCAGAACTGGGTCTGGAATCAAGAAACCGGAGACAGGATCGCGCGGCCTGTGCAGGCGCAATTGGTTTGCGTGGCGCCGCAGCTCCGACCCTGTGGAAGAACGTACAATAAACATATTGCGACCAAGCACGCGCTGAATGGTGCCCGGCAACCATGTCTTCTTGTTTCCAGCAAACACCCTGTACAGCACCGGCGTGGAAACCTGAAAACGCGTAGCGCCATACGAACCGACTCGGTGCGTGGGAGGCTGCAGCAGGTGAAGGAGAGTGCGGTGACGGCGGCCGTGTAGCAGCTCGGCAGGAGACGGGCCGTCACGTGGCATGCACCGATACGTAGACAGGAAAATTTGAAGAGCTTGCTGCCTGGAGTGCTGACCTTTCATCTTCTCCATGTGAGACTTGAATGTTCGAACGAAACGTTCTGCTTCACCATTGGACTGAGGGTGAAAAGGTGCGGTGGTGATATGCTGAATGCCATTCACACGACAAAACTGTTGAAATTCCGCACTAACAAACTGAGGTCCATTGTCACTGACGATAGTTTCAGGCAAGCCTTCGATGCAAAACACTGATGTTAAGGCACTGATTGTACTAGACGCCGTCGTTGAGTTCATGGCAATCACAAAAGGAAACTTGCTGAAAGCGTCTACAACAATTAACCAGCGCGTATTCCAGAATGGTCCGGCAAAGTCAATATGTAAACGTTGCCATGGTCCCTTGGGGCGTGGCCAATCTGAGAAACGTTGCGGAGGAGCCGCCTGATGCTCCGCACAAACAGTACACTGTGACGTCATGTTCTCTATCTGAGCGTCCATACCAACCCAGGTACAATGACGTCTGGCCAGTTGCTTTGTCCTAACAATACCCCAATGTCCTTGATGCAGGAGGCGTAACACTTCTCGTTGCAGGGAACGAGGAACAATCACTCTTGCTTGGTCGTTGTCGGTATGCAACAACAGTACACCCTGACTTAAAGATAATGCATGACGTTGTGCAAAATAACGTCGAACCAGAGGCCGATCAATGTCTTTGGCTCTGGCAGGCCACCCTGAGCGAACAAAACGTGCTACCACACTTAGGTCTGCATCCGCAGCTGTTTCCTGTGCAACCCGACGAGAGTTCAAAGGAAAGTCTGCGACAGCGGAAGCATCTCTGGAGTCTATCTGACAACATGCCATTTCTGAAGAATCAAACGACACATCCTGGCCAACCGGAAGTCGGGAAAGTGTGTCCGCGTTAGCATGTTTAGTGGTAGGTCGGTACAAAATCTCATACTGATAATTAGACAATATCAAGGACCATCTCTGAAGCTTTTGTGCCGTTCGTGGCGGAATTGGCTTTGTGGGTGAGAACAACGACGTGAGAGGCTTGTGGTCTGTCAACAAATAGAATTTTCTGCCATACAGATAATGATGAAACTTTGTGACGCCGTAAATGATTGCTAAGGCCTCCTTTTCTATCTGACTGTAATTCTGTTGCGTCGGCGTCAGTAGCTTGGATGCAAAGGCAATAGGACGATCATGACATCCAATACGATGTGACAGAACTGCGCCGACACCGTACGATGAGGCGTCAACTGCTAACACTACAGGCTTCTGTGGGTCAAAGGGAATCAAACATGCATCACTGAGTAGTGCAGACTTTAATTTGTCAAAGGCAACCTGACAATCTTTGGACCATACAAAAGGAACATTCTTCCTACGTAAATGATGCAGTGGAGCTGCAATCTGAGAGGCATTGGGAATAAACCTGAAATAATAGTTAAGCTTTCCCATTACTGCTTGCAATTCCTGCACATTCTTAGGAGGAGGCAAGTCTTTGATTGCTCGAAGATGTGACTGTAACGGATGGATTCCTTGGGCATTAATCACATGTCCTAGGTACTCTATTTCAGTTTGAAAAAACGAACACTTTGCTTTATTACAACGTAGACCTGCTGCAGTCAAAACTTTGAAAAGGCACTCCAGGTTTGCTAAATGTTCTTCAACTGTACGTCCGGATACCACAATGTCATCTAAATAGTTCGAACAACACGGTACAGAAACTGTCAGCTGTTCCAAAAAACGCTGAAAAATAGCGGGGGCGGAAGAACTGCCAAAGGGTAGGCGTTGAAATTGAAAAAGGCCCATGTGAGTATTAATGACGAAAAACTTTTTGGACTCGTCATCAAGTGGAATCTGTAAGTATGCCTCTGCTAAATCAATCTTAGAAAAGAAGCGAGACTGTCCTAATTTGTCCATTAGTTCGTCAGGTCTGGGCAGAGGATAAGTGTCTACAATTGTTTGACTGTTCACTGTTGATTTGAAGTCCGCACAGAGACGAAGTTTTCCTGACGGCTTGGGTATAATTACTATAGGCGAGGCCCACTGACTCGCAGAAACAGGAGAAATCACCCCACTATCTTGCCAACGTTTAAGTTCTTCGGCAACTGTATCACGCAAGGCGATAGGCACTGGTCTAGCTTTACGAAATTTTGGAACTGCAGATTCTTTTAAAGTTACATGTGCCACGAAGTCTTTTGCACAACCTAGTTCCGGCGAAAACAAGTCACTATATTTGTCACACAATGCATTGATTTTATCCTGAGGCACTATTGACGAAATTTGAAGCACATCTCTTTGAATTGATAAACCAAACAAGTCAAAAGCATCTAGTCCAAAAATGTTCTGTGTCGATTTGGCCTGAAGAACTACAAAAGAAACTGTTTTCGTTACACCTTGAAAAGAGGCAGGCAGGCTACATGTTCCTAGCACGGGAATATTTTCACCTGTATAAGCTGTTAACACTTGCTGTGACGGCGACAATTTTGGCGAACCCAGAAGTTCATAAGTATCGTTATTTATTAATGTGACAGCGGAACCAGTATCAAGCTGAAATTGCACAGTCTTATTTTCTATAGAGAGAGTAACAAACAGTTTTTGCTTGCGGCGCTCGACAGGTGCGCGAATGTGGGCAACGTCTGCTACGGTTTGTTTGCTGCGTCTGCGCGGGCCGCGTAGTGAAGTAAGCGGCGCAGACTCGGCACGCAGCGGATTAACCACACTGTCACTAGATGACACTACCGCCGGATCGGCGTCCGCGCAATGCGAGGCTACTGCACTAAAATTACTTTGAGTAGCTACACCAATTCTACTGTCTCTAGCTACACAGTACGGGGCACTATTACAATTAAGAGTTGCAGAAGGCACTATTTTCACTACAGGAATGCACTGTTCATAGCCATGTTGCTTGTCCCGAACCCTTTTCCGTTGCACTGTTTTACGCGCCCGTCGGCGCTTGCTACGTGGCTCACTATATAGTTGTGCAGTAGGCGCAGAAGAACTTTCTCGCAATTGAGAACCAAGCAAAGCACTGTTCAATTCCACAGCCCGTATAACATTTACAGAATGAACTGTTCTCGCACTTTGCGAAGCACTGTTTCTAACGTTACTGTTCTTTGAATTTTTAATTTGCATACACACAGACTGCACATGTCCCGATTTGCCACATTGATAACAGGTTGCGTTGCGACTAGGGCAATGAGCACGCTTGTGGCGAGACACACACTGGGGGCAGGATTTACGAACATTTTTCTGAAATGAGCGTTGGCGCCCGTTATTCAAATTACTGTTTCTAACACGACGGGGCGACCTTTGCGTCGCACTTTTACACTGGCTACTGTTCACTGTCTGTTCAGCACGGCCTGTAGAATTTAAAGAATCACAAGTGCTATACTGAGAACTACGGCTAGGAAAGCGTCCGTTACGGCGCACTGAATTTACACTATGGCTTTGCATTTCTACATCAGCTAAGTCAAAAGTATCATGCGCTTCTATAAGCTGCAGTACACTGTCTAAGGAGGGGTCTGACTGTTTTAAAATTGCTGCCCTAATTCTGGGGTCCTGAATATTCTGCGTAATCGCATCCCTCAACATCACGTCACTATACGAAAGTCCACAAGAGCAAGTAAATTTACATTGGCGGGTTAAGCCCTTCAATTCCGTAATCCACTCTTGGTGTGACTGCTGCGGTAATTTTTTAAGTCTGAAAAATCGGTATCGAGCCGCAGCTACGAGAACTTTTCTCTCATAATGAGCATTTAGTGCCTCTACTATTTGTTCAAAGTCTACATCACGAGGAGATGCGTGAGGGAATAGTTTTTGCAATAATACGAAGGTCTGGGGGCCCACTACAGATAATAACAGATGCTTCACTTTCTGACCTGTAATTTGATGAGCCGCGACGAGTTCTTGAAACTGTGCGAAGTAGTCGCTCCATTCTTCCTCACGTTCGTTGTACTGGCGGAACGTAGGAAGCGTTGCGGCGGCAGGTGTGGGCTGCTGATGTGACGACTGTTGTTGTTGGTGAGCAGCCTGTGTCGTCAACTGCGACACGGCCTGGAGAAGCTGGGTAATTTGCGCCGTCTGTAACTGAATAATTTCCATTAAGTTTGGGTTCGGGGTAGTGGCCATGATGACCGATTAGGCGCCGCGCATACAAGTAAATTATAACAAAACACAAATGCAATATGAAAGAGGACGCTCTGCAACAAAAAAAGTCCACAAAACACGTAACAAAATATCTTCCCCCAAAATTCTTATAATAAGGGTGGGTGGGCGGGAGCAATTTTTGCGTGCTCCGACTGCTGCTGTCTGGCTGCTGCAAGCGGGCTGGTCCAAGGTTCTATCACTCCTCGTCGCCACTTTTGTGTCCCGACTTCGTCGCCGCTTTTGGTGTCCCAACTTCGTCGCCTCTTTTGTGTCCCAGCCTCGTCGTAGGTGTCGGTGGCCGAGTGGAATGAGACCGACACGCTGGTGCAGGTACGGAGGGGAGCAGCCAGAAACTAGTGCCTGTACAATAGCGAAGTCTTCAATCGTGCCTATCTGATTACGAAGGTCGTAACTGTTTGCTAGCTCAGTCCGAAGTGCCAAGTGCGAAGTGGATGATGTCCTTCAGTGGTGGCCACGAGCGGCGTTGTCGCAGAGGGCGCTCGTGGCTGTCGTCGGAAGAACGCCGCGCCGTGCATGCATGGCGGCGCGCGGCGAAAGTAGGTGGCGCGCACTTTGTACTTGTGCGACACCACAGTTTACCTAGGTTTAAGTAGTTTGTAAGCTACGGACTGATGACCACGCAGTTTGGTCCGATAGATTTACAGACATTTGAACATTTCTTTCATTTTCATTTCTCGTCGGGCCGTTTGGGGGGGGGGGGGGGCGGCACGTGCCCCTGTGCCCCCCCCCCCCTTAAGCCGCCCTTGCTTACCGTAAAGCGACCTCCCCACCGCTCATCCAAAGCCACATGCCCAACGCCCAACGGATTTGTTCAGGAGAGGCCACTGGCTCTCGTGTGATACAGACCACATACACGCAGTGTTTTGCAACCTCTGGGTCGGGATCACCGGCCCTTCGGGGTGGTCGCAAAGCCTTGCTCGGAAGTTCAGTAATACAAAACAGTATGCCTAAGCGAAATATATTTGCTGTTAAAACTATGGAGTTCGTTGTGTAATATTCATTATGAATTGAATAGATCGTTGCTGGTATGACCTTCAGTCCGGAGACTGGTTTGATGCAGCTCTCCACCCTACTCTATCCTGAGCAAGCCTTTTCATCTCCTCATAAGAACGGCAACCCACATCCATTTGAATCTGCTTACTATATGCGTCTCTTGGTCTCCCTCTGCGAATCTTACCCCACACACTTCCCTCCAATGCTAAATTTACGATTCCTCGATGTCTAAGAATGTGTCCTACCAAGTGATCCCTTCTTTTAGTCAAGATATGTGTAGCTTACTGGCTGTGTGATGGGGCACAGCCCACCGCCTCAATGCGGCCAGCCAGTGAGCTACGCGATCGCGATCTACTGAGTGTCGCGCCGGCTCGGAACTACCTTGCTTACGTGGCATGCAGAATGCGCTGGGGCCTGTCTTCCTCGTAGGCCTCGCTCTGTGTTATGTGACGTAGCACAGCAGTACACAGGCCTCCTCTACAGATGGTGTTAGTTGAACCGTCTTTTCTCTCTTTTTATTGGTTCGTCGGTTTGAACGGGTACATTGTGAACGTTTGTTTGTTTTGGTCTATTTTGATCGTTTCGGATAACTCATTTTTCTCGTTACAGAGGGAGTCGAACTACCATGCCGCCAACCCTCTGACCGAGCGCGCTGAGCAACCGCGTCCTAGCAAGTTCCGAACCACCGTGTAACATGTTCGTACATCACAAACAAATTCCTCTCCTATTACGCTATGGCGAACAGCTGCTTGAGTAATCCGCGATACTTGAACTATCGATGGCAAGTGTTACCTAACTAACCAACATTAGATTATAATTCATTGTCCCAAGAACGACGTGTTTTTGATAATTTTTAGTGCGCCACTGATTTCAAATGACAACGCTTGATTTATAATAAGAAAATAATCAAGTACAGAAAGCAAGATGGCATACGCAAAAGAGATTTTGGGGCGAGGGATGTCACGTCACTGATTTACGAACGCCAAATGTACGCTGTGTTCCATCCAGGCTATAGACAGTCGTCCGTACGCCAAATGTACGCTACTTTCGTTTCAGCCTATAGTCATTCGTAACCAGTACAGGCGAAGAAAATAAACTTAGAACTACCAAGGCAAGGCAGCTGATAATATTTTAACGGAAAAATATAATGAAATGTGGGAGAGGTATTAAAATCATAATTCAAAGAGGTAAAAGTTAAAAAAAGAGTATGTTTGTCAAAGCTAAACTCAAACATCATATAATTTTGTTTGTTTGTTAAAATACGGTCAGAAAGAATATTACGTGTTGGGTGCATAGATATTATCACAATAGTAGAGTCGTAATCTTATCACCATAATTTTTTTATGATTTAGATTATTATTTTGGTCCAAAATGTTTGCAAAAACTTGCAAAACTACAAATCTAGCAAAAACTTGCAAAACTACAAATCTAAAAGTGGGCCGTAAAACACGTCAGTGCGATTTTTTTTTTTTTTTTTTTTACTTGGAGGGGGAGGCCAGAATATTTTTCAAAAATGTTTGTAGAACTTATGGGACTTAACTACGTGGTCATCAGTCCCTAAGGTTACAAACTACTTATGAACTAGCTAAGACTAAGGACAGCACATATATCATGCCCGAGAGGGGATTCGAACCCCGACCGTAGTGGCCGTGCAGACCGTGACTGGAGCGCCTCAGTCCCCTCGGCCACCGTGGCCGGCAGAACATTTTTGCTTTAGAAAAAGCTGAAAAACACTGATGTGCAGGATCAGTTGTCAAGAGTCCTTCGCTGGATATGCCGCTAATATGAAGACAATTTCAGGAAGCTTCTCACATCACTAGTAACTACTTTTAGGAATAGGAAATTCGTTTATAGACCTCACATTCTTTGGATCAGGCCGCACAAGGTTCCAAGTATTCTAATTTTCTTTGCTACGGACAGACACTTTCTCAGTTTAATCTTCAGGTCACCTTGCGTGAGACCAAGGCCGTACCCAGAAAAAAGTTTCGGGGGGGGGGGGGGGTTATGTCACAAGGCTGGGAGTCGGGGGGCCCTCCCTCAAAAATGTTAAAAATTGTCAAATAACACATTTCTAGGCAGTTTTAAGCTATTTGCCTTTTAATTAACATAAGTTAGGATTACAATAAAGTATTATTAGACTCGAGAATTTTGTTCAAAAATAAAAGGATTTTTTATTGATCAATATGTTCTTGCATTAACATATAATTTCTAGACAATTTCAGAAAAAGAGTTTCAAAGTTGAAAGCTTAATAAATTTTAATTTGAACTACGAAAATAATTTTCCCTGTTGCATATTTTCAAATCATACTACATATATTTAGATAATATTTATTTTACTTTGTTCTAAAGTGCAAATAGACCATGTTGCCTAAAATATATAGTAAGTGAAGAAACAATACCACGTAACTGACGAATTCCTGATTTAGCGTTTTTCAGTTAGTTGATATCCTTGAGTCTCAGCGCATGTACTGAAGCTGCCAGAGTGTCAAATATTTAATTATTAAAAGAAAAAGAAAAAGTCGAAGTAAAGCAAACCCGCATATCTGAATCAACGAAAAAATTGATGTAACTACCGCCTATCTACAAGAGAATAATATAGCGCGTAAGTAGATTCTTTAGGATGTGGTGAACATTTAAACAATACCGCGTTAGTGCGAAAGCGCACGCAGCCCATTGTTACCGCTGGTTCCGGACCTACAGTTTTCGAAAGCGTCTCCTTGGTTATCGTTTAGTTTATGAAAGTGGACAACGTGCCTCAAGACGATATTTTCACTGAGAAAGAAATTGTGTCTTGGCTGACTGTAGCATATGAAAGTGGAAATACCCAGTGGTGGACTAAGGGGGGGGGGGGTGGAGGGGGCGGACCGCCCTGGGCCTCTGGTCTGGGGGCGGGGGGGGCCTCCAAATACCTGGAAAGCAAGGTTTTTTTTTTTTTTTTTTTTTTTTTTTTTTTTTTTTTTTTTGAGCGCGCTTGGCACCTCGTTATACTGGGGCCTCCAAATCTAGAAAGCTATTTTTTAGGCTGTCCCGTGACTCTCGTCCTGGGGGGAGGGGGAGCGCCAATTCTTTTTTATTGCAATAAATGTATCTCCAAGTGGACGGGCGGGGCAAGGGGGGGGACATTTGTTTCGCCACCGCCCCGGGCCTCCAACAGCCTTAGTCCGCCACTGAAGATACCTTTTTCAGAGTGAGTCACAGAGATGGGAAAGATGTTTTATTAACTTTATCCAAATAACAGTAGTATGAAACTTAGTACTGTATGTGCTGCTTTTCTTCTGGTTTTTATTAATAATATTATTGATATTGTCATTATCATCTATACGTGAATCTGAGCTAAATCTCTGATGCTCCTAAATTAATGTACAAATTTCTTTACCTAGAATCGCAGTTGTCCATATGCAAGAATGCTAAAAGTAATTCAGTTGGCAATGGAAACGATAGTAGCATATTTGTGTTGTTCGCGGATCAGAAAATTCGGAAAACTTAACGGGAGATGAAGGACGCAAGGTTGTTGAAAGTGAATACTAAGAATATTGCGGTGACTTAGGTAATGACAGAAAAAGGAAAGCTAAAGCTTCCCCTGAAGAAAAAAAAAAAAAGTTTGTAAACCTTGTGGGACTTAACAACGGGGTCATCAGTCCCTAAACTTACAAACTACTTATGAACTACTTACGAACAAGAACGGCACAAATATCCATGCCCGAGGGGGGATTCGAACCCCCGCCCGTAGTGGCCGTACAGACCGTGACGGAAGCGCCTCAGTCCCCTCGGACACCGCGGCCGGCTCTCCTGAAGATAGGGAGAAAAACGCCAACAATATTCTGAGAATGCGTAGCCAAGCGTATATTGGTTATTTAACAAATCAAAGTGGCAAAAATTTCTAATATGTTCAGAAATTTAATAACAGTGTCACGATCCAAATTTAGCACTTCTAAGTCACGTACAGTATTAACCATTCTAGACGGTTTCTTGTCTCTCCTGTATAAAGTTCGTGTTTTGTTACTTCCGCGGTATTGTTTCTTCACTAACATGTGGATTTCGGTCGTCGAACGCGCTCAGAGCTGTCATATTAATTGACAGAATAGCTGCCAGCGAGTTTTTACTTTCGTATATGGAGTATTGAAACTAGAAAGTATAGTGATCACGATTTTTTTCGACCTCCGGTTTTTGACAGGGTCCTTTGAAGCCATTCTGACCATTTTCGGGGTGATGTATGTATCTGTGTCTGTGTGTGTGTTTGTTTGTGTAAACTCTCTAGCTCAAAAATACGTGAACCGATTTGAATGAAATTTTGCACACCTTCCTTACATCAAAATCGGAAGGTCGTTCAACGTTTGGGCGGAATCGGCCGACCGGAAGTGGGTACAGCTATAAGGCCTAAATCGTTAATCGGATATAACTTAAAAATCATTGGTTTAACGGAAAAAATACTGTTTATGAAATGATAAGAATCGCAAGACAAACAACCTTTGTTAACAAGATTTTTCGCTATCTCTAGTGTGGAAGGCCCTAGGGCCGGATGAAGTCTCAAATGAAAATCAGAATAACTCGAAAAGGGCCCAATCTATCAATATGCTTTGAAGACGAAATTACTCACGAAGAAGATCCGAACAACTTTCCCATGAGACAAAATATTCCAGCCACAACCATTTTGGAGACACAAAATCGCATATTTCAATAATACAACACAAAGGAAAATTACCTTTCGGGTATACAGTATCTCCATAAGGTCGATTATATGAAGACCTCGGGGGAAAATAATGATAACCCTCATTTATGAAGTACTGAGATATGACGACTTTTATATTTGAAAAATAGTTTCCATTACATGTTTTAATATTTTTTAATATTTATATTTGCCAACTTCTGCATCTTCTTGTACTACTTGAAGAAAATGAAACATTCTGTCGGATATGATTATTTGCATCAAATACTGTACATTAAAAATACAGAAGTTGAGGGTTTTCATTTTTACCCCCTAGGTCTTCATATCATTCATTAATGTATGTACAGCAATAAGAATAAAACACATAGGGATAAAACTTACAAGGTAAATCGGTAATAGAGTATTTGTTATTCTCGAAACAACTCTAATACAGCGTAACAGTGCAAAGGCTACTGAAGTCGCGGAATGTTACGTAGCAGATGTTGGCAGCCATAGGGGAAAAAAAAAAAACAACAACATCGTGACGTGCGCATTGTAGCTATTTCCGGTTTTCCGCGCTAGGGGCGGTTCGTCAATTTATCGTAACAACTACTAGTGCAGCTTATTTGCTTATGAAGATCAATTATAATTTGAGAAAATACCATTCCTATATGTTTAAAAATAATTATCTTTGGAAAATTTCGGGGGGGGGGGGGGTTTCCAACCCCTCTGACCCCCCCCCCCCTCTGGGTACGGCCTTGCGTGAGACACTTAAGAACATTTATGTCTTTTCATGTGTTCTTCAAAAGTTTTAGTGAATAATGTGATGTTGTCTAGGTAACAAATACACATTGTGTGCAGTCTTTATCGTGTCAACTGAACACCAACCAGCACAGTAAAACAAGCAATATAAAAACGATATGTAGCAGATGCCACAACACATGCCAATTACATCACGTGCGGATACGCCCACAGCCTCACAGAGAGCAGCGACCTCTATGATACGTATTTAACAAACCGTCCTTACTGGTCGGAAGCGGACAGTCAGCCAGCAGACCAAGAGAAGCAGACAGAAGAATCTAAACCATCTTAATTTATGTTTGTTATTTAGAAGCCTTCCTGTTCACATTATAATTATTTCCTGCTTCAGGAGTTGAAGCTATTTAAGTGTTTGTTTTGTTGTGTGAATAAAATAGTTCTGTCAGTCAGAATTGCTGTTTAAATTTTTTTATTTTCTTTTTCTTATTGTTGCTTGCTTTATATCCTGATTTAGACATGACTACCACGCCTTCTGCACAAAACGCACACAGCCTGAAGCTACTGCTGGTGTTCATCTAATGCAATTTATTCAGTTTCAGATGACCCAGATGAACCCACTAGTAGTTTTACAATTTTCACTGTCAGCTGTCTCAATATACCCGTTACTGAAACTGATCTCCGAACGAGGTGGCGCGATGAAAAGAAACTGGACTCTCATTCGAGAGTACGCTGGTCCAAACCCACCACCGGCCATTCAGATTTAGGTTTTCCATGTATTCCTTAAATTACTCCATGCAAACGTCTGAATGGCCATTTGAACTAAACATTCCAAGAGCGGGCTCCGTATCCAATGACCACAACGATGATGGGACTTTAAACCCTAATTTTCATTCCTTCCTTTACAACTATCATTGTTTTCAACTATGTCACGCAAATTTATCGTATTCTATTGCCCAACTGCTTCGCCTAAGCTATTCTCGTTTTTCTTTTACTTTACACCTTAACATATCCATATTCGTTTTAAGTGTTTCTACCATTATAGTGTCTACTAGCTTAAACCCGCGGCTCCGCTCGCGTGATGGTTGATTATGATAGATAAGCTATCTTTCAGTAGTGTGCTATGAGATTGGTTTTGAAGGATGAAATGAAATTCAATACCTTCTTTAGAAACAAACATTTTTAATCACCATTCAAATAAAAAAATAAAATTATGTGAAGTGCTTAATGATTTACAATAAATAATACATACATTATTCCTTATAGCCTGTGTTGCAATATCTCAACACGTATAATGAGAGTAATGTCCAAATTCATTTTAATTTCATTTTAGGGCATTCTGGTAATATATATAAATAAATAGCTATCCGATCGCCGTAAAACCGTCAAATCGATTTTTTTTAAAGAGACGTATTAAAAGAAATTTCTTTTTTACTGCTTTATTTATTTATTCTTAAAGAGAAAGAGCTGAAGACATTGTAACACCACAGATATATATCTGTGTGTAACACGCATAGACCAAAGATATGGTCTGTGGCATCACGTTTAGCTGTATGTAACCTCCTTGCTATAGAGTCGCAAACGTCATTTCTGGCCTTCAGTCCGAATTTTTTTATAATTTGACGACTTTGAACCACCACATATGCCATCCCCTTATAGCTACCGGGATGGAACTGCTATGGTGTTCAACGGCAGACTTCGGAGAACAATTACACACAGACCATTCGTTTGCATTCTGTAGTTTTCGCTGCAGAGCGAAATATTAACACAAACACACACGTAGAATTTTTTATACACCGATAACTTTCCATCCCAATATACTCCACCCTTTTATCATTATCAACTCTCTAGCAACAATGCAACCAATAAAACCATTTTCAAAGAGTAAATATAATTTTCAAAGAGTAATTATTGTTCCGCATTTCACGTTGTATTCTTAAAATTACTAAATATCTATCAGATCGCTATAAAACCGTACCTAAACCCTTCCTCAGGTATAAATTAGTAAGTGTACAAATATTTAAGTCTCTGCGTCTTGTCGTTCGGACGTGATAAGCGTGCACCGAACAGACATTCACATTAATATATATAGATAAATAGCTATCCGATCGCTATAAAACCGTGCCTAAAGCCTTCCCCGGGTAGACATTAGTAACTATACAAATTTTTAGCACTTTATGTCTTGTGGTTCAGACGTGATAAACGTACACCGGACAGACATTCACATTTATAGATATAGATAACGGTAGATAAACTAGAGGTACAGTGCTGTTATGTCTATTTTAGACAGTCTTACTTTCTTATAATAATCATACAAGTATCGAAAAGAAGACAAGTCTTTATGGGTATTTTTATGGTTATGTGCGTTGAAGACTTCTAGCAGTGGTTTTATATTATGAAATTGGCACCCTATGCATCAACCAAAAAGAGAATAATAGTTTTAACAACGGCTTTTACTGCTCGTCTATGATAAACTGCGAGATTAAGAATCAAATATCCGTGAAAAAAATTAAAAATAAAATTGAACCAATGTGTAACGTTACTCTAGACAATTTCTCCGCATTCCTTTTTTAGCTTATTTACCTAGATCATATATGTTCCTAAGAATATGCTTTCATACACTGAAAGAACATTGGCAGAGTTGTCGCTTTCAGAATTGTTGCAATAGCACACTATTTTTGACATTGATTTATTTATTCGTGTTCTGTTGATCCACTATGCAAGGGAATTGCATGGATATGGAATGAATTATAATGTAACATGAAAATGGTTACAAGTTTCAATAGAAATATAGAAGAAACATATGCTAATAATTACAGTTTATAGATTTTTCATACAATGACACAAAGGTATACAGTAATAAATTACAATTATTTAACATTACAATAGATAATTTTACTAATGGTATGTTATATCATTATTCATAGCAACAAACTGGGCTGACGTTGGTTACTATCTTCAGTTACTGAGTCCTTATAGCAAAGATTACAATTACATATCGTATCAGTTACATTGTATAGGAATTTACATTAAGCATTCACCAAGTGAGTAGGAAACATTTTTCCAGCAGATAGACTATTATTTCAATTTACTTTTAAATTGCAACATTAGGGCCTCCACTAGTAAGATCTTTTATGTCTGATGGTAGTGCATTCAGTATCTTGGTGCCAGAGTACTGAACACCACTTTGCATAAGTCTCAAGTTTTTTCTGTCAACATGCATGTTATATTTAGATGTTGTGTTGTGATCATGATAATCACTATTAGTTTTGTACATTAGGACGTTCTTAATTAAGAAGCACATAATGGATAAGATATGATATCACTGTTAACATTTTGTGTTTTTCAATAATATTTGTGCAGGATTTTTCTGTTAACCCCACTACTAATACATATTGCTCTTTCCTGAATGATAAATACATTTTGCCATTGTTTGGTTACCCCAACGTATTATGCCATATGACATAAATGAATGAAAATAATCAAAATAAGCAGCCATAAAACATTAGTATCAGCATTTGTTGCTATAATATGTAGAATATAGGATGCCAAACTGAGTCTTTTTTCCAAGTCCAGTCCTAATAGACATCTCTCGATTAGGCTGCTCTACTATGTGTGATCATAGCGTTCTCAAACATGTGGCAGCAGCTGTCGGAGTACGTTAGATAGTACACCACCGGTCCTGGTAGCAACACATTTTCAGCAACGCTTTTTCATGAATTTGTGGGCAGGTATAATCGATGATTACATTATTGGGCCTTATTTTTTTTTACCTGCATGATTGACTGATGACAATTACCGAAATTTACAGAGGAAACATTGCTACCCACTTTATTAGAAGCTATTCTGTTAGGCATACACCACAACATATGGTTCCGCCACAATAGCCCTCCACAACACATTGTTTACTATCAAACTTGCTGATTGATAACCTCATACTTTCAAAAAAATGTTCAAATGTTTGTAAAGCTTATGGGACTTAACTACGGGGTCATCAGTCCCTAAACTTACAAACTACTTATGAACTCAAAATATCCACGGGTGTACTGCCGGTCTATAGTGTCCAACGGGCACAATATTTCGGCGATCATACATGTCGCCATCATCAGGTGAACTGACGGACTGAGCTCCTGGAAACGCGCCGGCACGGAGATCCGCACGCTACGGCTGCTCGAAGAGAACTGGGTTCTAGCCCGGTAGCGGGCCATTTAAATACCCGCGGCCCGCGGAGCGACCCCTCCGTGGTCCGCGCCCCGCGCCGCGGCCGCGCAGTGGAACCGATTGCGCCGGCGTCTGAGAAGACGTTGGTGTGAGGGCTCTGTCCGCCGTGGTCGTCACTTCGTTACGTTTGCTAGATTTACTCTTAATTAACCCAATCGCTGGTTCCCAAGCTTTGCTAAGATTATAGCCAGAGTCACGGTTTATGAGGTCGTCACTTGTGCGAATTTCAATGGCCTCTCTAACGACGCAGTCCCAGTATCTCGACGTCTGTACCAGAATCCTAGTGTGTTCATACTCCATGGCGTGATTCTCCGACAAACAGTGTTCAGCGACCGCCGACTTGCTCGGATACATCAATCGTGTGTGCCTCTGGTGTTCAACGCATCGATCCTCGACGGTACGCATCGTCTGTCCAATATATGACTTTCCACACTGACACGGAATCTGGTACACGCCCGTCTTCCTCAAGCCGAGATCATCTTTAGCGCTCCCCACCAGTGCACGAATTTTATTCGGCGGACAAAAAACAGTTCCAACCTGGTGTTTTCTCAAAATGCGGGCGATCTTTCCTGAGAGTGCGCCGGTATATGGAACGAACGCAGTGCCTACATCCTCCCTTGCGTTTTCATCCGTTTCCACAGGTTGTGTTGTAGTGGTTGGGCGGAGAGCCCGCTGAATCTGCCACTCTGAGTACCCATTTTTTCGAAATACAGTTCTCAGGTGTTCCAATTCCTGGGGTAGACTTTCTGCGTCGGAGATAGTGCGCGCCCTATGTACTAGAGTTTTAAGTACCCCATTCCTCTGTGAAGGGTGGTGACAGCTGTCTGCGTGTAAATACAGATCAGTGTGCGTTGTCTTCCGATATACACTATGACCCAGGGTGCCGTCAGCTCTTCGCTTGACCAAGACGTCAAGGAACGGCAATTTACCCTCCGTTTCAGTCTCCATAGTGAATTTGATGTTGGGGTGTATGGAGTTCAGATGTGTAAGGAAGTCAAGGAGTTTATCCATACCATGTGGCCAGATGACGAAAGTGTCGTCCACATAACGGAAAAAGCAAGTAGGTTTCCAGAAGGATGATGCAAGGGCTTCCTCCTCGAAATTCTCCATGTATAAATTTGCGACCACAAGGGAGAGTGGGCTACCCATGGCGACTCCCTCCGTTTGTTCGTAGTATTCGCCATTGAAAAGAAAATACGTGGAGGTCAAGACATGCCTAAAAAGTTCGGTGGTCTTCTCGTCAAATTTCTGACCAATCAAATCTAGTGACTCTCGAAGGGGCACTCTCGTAAACAACGAAACGACGTCAAAACTTACCACGATATCTGATTCATCCAGCCTGAAGTTGTTAAGACGTTTCACAAAATCCACGGAATTACGGATGTGGTGAGGGCATTTACCTACATAAGGACTTAATATTCCCGTCAAGTATTTGGCCAACAAATATGTAGGTGCCCTGATGTTACTGACAATGGGACGTAACGGCACCCCATCTTTGTGAACCTTAGGGAGTCCATAAAGTCTTGGCGGTACCGGACCTTGAGGTAAAAGTTTCTTGGCGACACCCTCCGGTAAATCCGCATCCTTGAGAAGCGCCCTCGTCTTGATTTCCACCTTCTTTGTGGGGTCAACGCTGATCTTCCGGTAGGAATCGTCATTTAGCAGGCTCTGCATCTTTTCAGTGTAGTCCTTATGGGAGACAACAACCGTAGCATTGCCTTTGTCAGCCGGTAAGACAACAATATCAGGGCGCTCCCTCAGGTCACGAATCGCCGCCCTCTCTTTACTAGTGATGTTTGACTTCGTGGGCTTGGATTTCGTCAATGCACGACAAGTTTCACGACGTATTTCCTCAGCTGAATCAGGCGGAAGTCGAGCTGCAACCTGTTCAACAGCACTAATAATTTCTGCGACAGGTGTGAACTTGGGGGTAGGGGCAAAGTTGAGTCCTTTCTCTAAAACTGAGAGCGCACCATCACTCAATTCCATGCCACTCAGATTGATGACGGTCTTGCACGGAACCTGCAGAGGTGGCTTGTCAAGGAGGCGTGAGAACTTAGCTGTTTGACGTCCCGTTGCCTTCTTATGGGCGGAATCGGCTGCAACCGAAGTAACACCATCAATCCAATCCCAGGAAAAAGACGTGAAGTGACTAGCCAGTTGCAAATGCAGATGGAATAGTTCCAGAGAGACGAACTCAAGACTACGGCGGGTGAAATGCACTCTCTCACGAAGCAATGCGAGGCCGGCCCTACTTACGAACTAGGACGGCACAAATATCCATGCCCGAGGGGGGATTCGAACCCCCGACCGTAGTGACCGTGCTGACCGTGACTGAAGCGCCTCAGTCCCCTCGGCCCATGTTTTCATACAGCTGGTCTTTTCAATAGATAGTAATACGTAAAGTGAAGTTTAAGAATTAAGCAAATAATATGATATATAACAGTGTTGGCCAATAAAGTCCTTATTTATGTTTATGTGGTACCTTAATTCTAGTATTAATTTACTTACAAAGCAGGCACCAGGCAGAATTGGCGACAACAGGCAGTGGGACGCCACCAGTACATACAAGGAAGGTGGAAGCAGATCACACAAGAGCAACAGATCAGCCCTTGCAAGTCTAGGCGACGATTTCGAGAAAAATGCTGTGCTTTGTTTGTTTGTATAGCTTATGTGACTTAACTACGGGGTCATCAGTCCCTAAACTTACAAACTACTTATCAACTAGCTTATTCTAAGGACGGCACAAATATCCATGCCCAAGGGGGGATTCGAACCCCCGACCGTAGTGGCCGTGCAGACCCTGACTGGAGCGCATCAGTGCCCTCGGACACCGCGGCCGGCTGCTGTGCTTTATCCCACTGTCTGGCAACACTATATACAAGGCACTACATTCAGTTTGGGTAACGCAGTATAGTGCACCTTAATTATATGTGATATGTTATACAAATTTGCACAGGGCATAAAGAAAGTCATTTGTAATTCCTCAGATAGGTACCCTAATTGCGCTGTTACTTATATAGTTAAATACGAATTCACACACATACAGGCGATCTGAGAGCCATCTGTTAACAAGTAAAGTCACGCAATCACACACAGAGAGAGAGAGAGAGAGAGAGAGAGAGAGAGAGAGAGAGAGAGAGAGAGAGAGCTATAACGTGTTCTCCCACCCCTTGTACCTGACAGATAGCTGTAGACCGCTGGCCGCGGTGGAGTCGCCAAGCTGTCTAAGGGGCTTTGCTGTGAACCGCGCGGTTGCTCGCCGTCGGAGTTTCGAGTCCTCCCTCGGGCAAGGGTATGTGTGTTGTTCTTGGCATAAGTTACTTTTAGAAGTTTGTAAGCCTAAGGACTGATAACCGCAGCATGTCCCTTAGATTTACAACCTAAACCTGTCCTGGCTGGACCAAACCTGTTGTTGTTGCTTATGCCTTGGGTGTCCTTCTGTCCCTTTCCACTACTGCTAGCAAGAGAGATTCACACAGTCACTCTAAGCAAGTTACAAATGTTCAAATGTATGTGAAGCTTATCTGACTTAACTGCGGGGTAATCAGACCCTAAACTTACAAACTAATTATGAACTACCCTATAATAAAGACAGCACAAACATCCATGCGCGAGGGGGGACTCGAACCCCCGACGGGGAACGGCCTCGTGCATCGCAGCATAGCGCCTCAATGCGCTCGGCCGCTCCGCCGCGGCAACAAGTTACATATAGAATATTACTGCCCGCCGGCCGCGGTGGCCGAGGTAACTGAGGCGCTCCAGTCACGGTCAGCACGGCCACTACGGTCGGGGGTTCGAATCCCCCCTCGGGCATGGATATTTGTGCCGTCCTAGTACGTAAGTAGTTCATAAGTAGTTTGTAAGTTTAGGGACTGATGACCCCGCAGTTAAGTCCCATAATCTTTACAAACATTTGAACATTTATTACTGCCCAAACGATAAACAGTATCTCTCTCACTTGTTTAAACATTTTCCCTTTCCATCGATGTAAACGTATTTGTTACACACTAATGGACATATTTTGTTCCATACAATCTCACTTACATCAAGGCCTTCAATAATTTGTAGTCACTTGCTTACCAGCTACGATTGCAAACCAACACAGATTCGCCAACAGGCCAACAGGCTACTGCGTAGAACAGAGCTTTCCAAACTGGGTGTCGCGACAACCTGGGGTGTTGCGTAGAAGTATCAAGGGTGTCGCTAGACTAACAAATTTAGACTCTAAACCAAAAGCTCGTCATAAAATAACACAAAATATCCTTCTCTTCATACTATCCTGAAAACTCGCCTGCAGCTAATCATCCTTCTCTTCATTCAGTGCATCACAGATCACGTATTAAAGGAATGATCGGTGCACATTAATTACATGCTCAGCCGCTAGGCGGCAGCTCTGCTTCAGCAGCAGTAGACACTCAGGGTTCGTTCAAGCAGCTGCCAGTTGTCAGATTCCAGCAAACTGCGCATGCACAGAGCTGCTGCTGATCCTTGATAACAGCTTTTCCCATGCGTAGTTTGCTGGAACTGGCAGCTGCTTGAACGAACCTTCATTGTAGTCTGCTTTCCTTCTCAAAAAGCTGCACCTGAGCGTTTTTAATGGATTTATCGAAGCCACGTCAAACTCGGTAGCGTTTCTTACAATTAAATGTCAATCAATAACACAGTGGCTGTAAAAGCTGTTACAGATCGTAAAAGCAGTCACAACTGTCCACTAACTAAAGCTATTCAGTAGCGATGTTTAGAATGGAGTATGGCCGGGTGATTAACGGAGAGTTGTTTTTTAAATGCAAGGATCTTTGGTTCGAACCCTGGTATGCGTTAATATTTTTTTCTCTTAGTTTCCTGTATTTAACAGATTCTGGGACCAGAAATGACATTCATATTCATACTTATCACAAATATTTATCCATTTTTTCCGAATATGTCGGGACTTCCGAGGTCGCGGTGAAACAAGAACCTAACAATAGAACTTAAATAATAATTCATCACTTGTCATAAATACATCCTCTTTATTTCTGAAAATAATGTGATAATACTGAACTGAAAGGGAACAGCCACTGTGCTATCTAAATCAGAAATCCGAGCAGCTAATTTCCAGATGCCGTTTTCAATCGATCCAGCAAAACCGTATCTGGCCCTGACATGTACACACGACAGAGAAAAACGGCTTCCGAAATTCAGTTTTAGTGTTTCGAAAGTTGGGTCGCATGTAGAAGAAGCAAGTATTACTGTGTGAGTTAGGCATTGTTGTCTGCAGTGTTTTTCTGTTGTACATCACCGTAATTCCTAGTGTTTCCTTTTCTTCCGATGAGTGTACGTAATTGCTGCAGTAAGGATCAACATTAAACATGTCAATGCGTACGAGGATTTCAGTTTCGTTTACAAACTACAGTTAAGCGATACTTTATTTCCGTCCTCCCCCCCCCCCGCTAGAAAAATCTAAATTATACCATATGTATTTATATTAGTGAAAGGGTGTCGCGCAAAACTGTAAGATATAAAAGGGTGTCGCCACGAGGGAAAGTTTGGAAAGCACTGGCGTAGATGGTGTCTGCGACAGTCGGTAGCCATTAAAAAAAGTATTTTTAGCCTTGCAAACGCATGTCACGCATGCATTGGATCACAGAAGTGCTTTAGTGCTCCTGACTCCCACAAGTCAGCAAACTTGATTCCATTTCAACAGTTACTCTTTCGATGCTCTTCTGTACAAGCCCACTCACACAAAAACTACATAACCAGCAGAAGACGTCTTGTTCATAAAAATACTCGAATGTACTGGCGGAAATCGCGCATATTGGCGGGGAAATCTAATGTCTTTATTTCTTCTTTGACTACAATGTCTGCATACAGGCTGTGGATTTTGAAAGCTGCTGTTTACTCCGACTATGTTACAGATTAATGCTACCATTAAAAATTGCAAACTGAGAACACACAAAATGCACAATTATTGCGAGAATTGAGTTTCATTTAAGAAAGTGAAAAATATTTGTGCAATCCATTCAAACATCCTGACGATGTACTATATAAAGCAGAGTGTCCGTATGTTTGTACGTGTTGCATACAAATCTACAGTTTTGTTCCAATCCTTATGAAATTTTGTACACGTAAGCTTCAATCCATGAGGACGGTCACCGTAAGTGTAAGAATCACGTACGATATATAGTTCACGAGATATGACGTCATAAACAATGAGATACGCGAAAAACTGCTGCATTTTGCGACAATGCTGCATATTTTCTCCTAAACCATTGGACCGATTTCAACCAAATTTGGTACACACATTCCTTACCGCGAGGTAACAATTGCTGCATGGTTAATCACATACGGCACATAGTTCAAAAGATATTACGTCATAACCATTAGTAATCGCAAAAACATGCCATATAATGCGGCGAGACTTTCGAAATACACTGTATGAGAATGACAGTACTTAGCGACTTGCAACAAACTTTAAACATAATTTCAAACCTTTATTAAACTTTTCTCCCTGGCAACCATAGTAAAATGATGAAAGGAAAAAAAAAGTTTCTCGCTTACTACTTTTCCTCTGTTCATGGACTAAAACTACGGCTATCGATATGACGTTACAATTTATAATTTCTACACTACAAATTGAAGCCGCAGGAAATTTTACAAACAGTATACACGCATATCGTTGAGTATACCTTCTAAATTGTATCACAGTACGACACGTAGTACATGAGATATGAGCACGTAAACAGTAATGTTCATGGAAAACCTCCCCCTCAGGCACCACGTTTGAATCTATAACTTCTTTACTACTAATTGTATTCCCAAGAGATGTTACAGACATACAACCCTTATACAAATGAATGTGTACCTGAAAAATGGTAGGAATAAATAAATAAAAACCCGGGAAATGCCGGGTTTTCAGCTAGTAATAATCTAAAGCTTAGTTCTTCTCTGTCTCATTGCTATAAAGTTTGCGCACTAAACTGATTCGGGAAACGCACAAAAGCTCACATAAAGGAATGATCGATCCATCCAAGTCAACACTCACTCACTGACTTGCTAGTAATCACCCAATTGCAATCGGGTTGAGGATCAATTACGAATCGTAGCACATCGTGTGAGGATGATGTGAGCAATAATTTACACGTTTGTGGCAGTCACTGGCTGCCTGCAGCTGGGGCGGCTGCCAGGACGGCTCAGAGTGACAGTTCGGCCACGCCCACCAGTACCCCTTTCATCGTGTGGCCACTTAAATTTAGACATGTGGGCAGCTTTACAAATGGCTGCCTGCTCACAGATTCCCGCTGTGATGTCCTAGCTATCTCCACAAAATTACCCAATAAATTAAAACCCACAACTTCTTTACATTCAACTGCAAACACATTAAAATTATTAGCCTCTTTCAATTAGACATTATCCTACCCGCCTGATTAAACAAGCTCTCAATCTGACACACGTCGGAATAGCACTGTAATGTTCAAACACACAACAACTCGATTTACGTAGCATAACTTCCACAACATTAGCCACACTTCAAGAGACATGTCATGTCTCTCACACACAGACATCAATTGTCATCTTCGTGTCTTACAATATTAAAAAAAAAAAAAAAAAAAAAAAAAGTTCAAATGTTTGTAAATCTATCGGATCAAACTGCGTAGTCATCAGTCCGCAGCTTACAAACTACTTAAACCTAGGTAAACTAACCTAACGACAACACACACACACACACACACACACACACCCATGCCCCAGGGAGGACTCGAACCTCCACGGCGAGCAACCGCGCGCTCCGCAGCGAGATGCTTTAGACCGCTCTGCTACTCCACCGCGGCTACAGTATTTCGAAGAATGAAAACGCCAAGAACGATAAATTAGTTTAGTGAACACTTGTCAGAGTAAAGGAGCCTCTGAACAGTTTTTTTCTGTCTGTCAATATCCATTTTACTTTGCACGTTTAACAATGAGTTGTAGAAAACCAACATTACAATCTACATTCTGACGATTCACATCAATAGTTACTCTCTATCATCCCGTTTACATGGGCTCCCAAAACCGGATTTCGTAAACCGATTTCCCAATTCCGCTTTTGGTTGGTCATGTTAACAATCCAAAATCGATTCTGGAAATCCGCTTCTCTAAAGCGGTTTTCCAGATCCACAATCGATTTTCGTGCCCATGTAAACGCAACCGTTTTTGAAACGTTCTTGGCTTGTCAGATTGTGTTTTCTTGTTAAGAATTTTCGGCACATATGGAAAGAGTGATATTTTCTAATGTGAAATAAAAGTATAAATATTAGAGTGAACATAAATCTGTGTATTTAAATAAAGAAAAATAGCGATTGTGCAGACTAAATAAGGAACTGAATCAGCTGATTTCCAGCCGCCATGTTAAGTGAGCTTGGAAATCCGATTCAGGCTATGCCATGTAAACACGACAGCGAAAAACGGTTTACGAAAATCGGTTTTCTTCTTCCGGAAGATGTGTTGCATGTAAACGTAGTGTATGACAACGCTACTAAACACACAACAGTCAAGATCCTAATACATTAACGGAATGTTTACATGTTCCCTGCTTCATCCACTCTTAAAACGCTGTACTCGAGCATTTCTTCTTCATCCAGACACCAACACATGCACATGCCTTCAACACACATGGATAAATAAAACACAACTGTCTAAGGCTCAAACTTTTGACGTACCGATTTTATAGCTTATTGTGTGGAACCTCGATCAGATATTCTTCGGTTTTACTCACAGGAATTTCGAAAAAAACGTCGAGCATTTCCTCCGAGAATTTCTAATTTTCTATAAGTTTTTACTTGCAGTACAAGTGCATCCATACTACCGACATGTCCTTACATACACTGCAGCGATGGCACACACTTATAACGTATTCCAGCGAGAATTATCGAGGCAACCTTCTAGCCCTTTAGAATCCTCTGTCTTAAAAAAAATGGAAAGCAAGCGTACCCCTTGGTCACAAGTACACATGATGACGTATTCAGGAAGCTGTTTCCCGACTGCGACATATTCCATCCTACTAAGTAATAGTCGACGTTGCTTAAGCACTAAGTCCGTTCCGCGATTACACAACAAAAAATGATCCGTTTTCTCAAAATAGAAAAAATCTTAGTGCCAGTCAAGGCCGACAGAAGACTGACATGACAGCCGCCGCCGCCTCCAGATCTTCTCACTTAGGAGACCACCACAGCCACATCCAGTAACTCGGGAGGCCACTGCATCTGCCACCTTAACATTGGCGGCATATTCAAAATATACTTTAAACATTTGAATTTTACTCACTTGCTAATGGTCATCACCCAAAACGTTTTGGCGGAAAAAACAATATTCACCACTAGATATCAGAAGCTCAAGCACCTCCCCTCCCTCCCCAACTGTGAATTTGGTGGGCAACACTGTCAGTCTGCGCCAGGACACTGCCATGTAAAAATGTCATAGCAAACAGCAGTAAAAAAAGTCACACTGACGTGTTTTACGGCCCACTTTAGATTTGTAGTTTTATAAGTATTTGCAAACATTTTGGACCAAAATAATAATCTAAACAATAAAAAAGTTATTAATAAGAGTGTCTGAAACCCATTTAGGAAAAAAAAATCTAGGTAATGGCGGGTTCTGAACCACCAATCTTTGGTGTCATAGTCCAACGCCTTGCCCACTACACTACAGCTATCAATCAAAAGATGAGTCCTTCAATGTCAGCCGGCCGCGGTGGCCGAGGTGACTGAGGCGCTTCAGTCACGGTCAGCACGGCCACTACGGTCGGGGGTTCGAATCCCCCCTCGGGCATGGATATTTGTGCCGTCTTTAGTCTTAGCTAGTTCATAAGTAGTTTGTAAGCTTAGGGACTGATGGCCCCGTAGTTAAGTCCCATAAGTTGTACAAACATTTGAACATTTTGAACTTTAATGTCATACTATTGATGGCCGTTGTTAACTGATGCTAATATGACATTTGTAGACACTAGATTATCATTTATCGTACGAAGAACGATGTGTTTTTGTTAATTCCTCAGTGCGCCATTGCTTTGAAATGACAACGTGTAAGTTACAATAAGAAAATCATCAAACACGCAAAGCAAGATGGATGGCGTACGCCAGAGAGAGTTCTGGGCGACGAATGTCACGTGACATCTCCGAACGGCTGGTTTTCGTTAATTCAATGGAAATTGTCAAATCTCCGTGATTTTTACAAATATGTCTCAAACGATACGAGATATGAAAAAACGTAAGGGAGCTAAGTGGTAGAGAATTTTCTCCTCTACCAATTAGGTTATTCAATTTTCGTGTCAGATGAACGGTTCGTTTGCAATTACAATTATATTACAAACGGCTTTTTTTGGTATCACTCCGTAGTTTTTGTCCCAAAAATTTGAAAAAAGGAGGTTCTGGTCTCTGGCGGCCTACAATCGTGTCTGTAAAATTTGGTGCTGATCGGTTGAACGGTTCGTCTTAAAAACAGGGAACACGTTACGGACAGACAGACAGACATACATCTCAAAATCGCCGTTATTTTTGTAAATATCTTTAAACGCTAAGAGATATGAAAAAAAACATGAGAGAGCAAAGTTGTAGAGAATTTTCTCCTCTACAAATCTGGTTATTCAATTTACGTGTCAGATGAATAGTTAAGCCGTTATTTTCATTTAAATTTCGAGCTGTCAAAAGACGATCGCAAAGGCCCACTTTTAGTGTTACTACCGTGACCTAAAGTGGGCCAAAATACATCAGTATTGTTTATAAATATTCAGGGACAATTGATTAAACTTTTACCGTCAACGTCACATTTCCAGGAAGTATGTTTGCATTAACTCTGTTCAAAAATGATCTGTTTCCGAATTTCGTGTTTGACTTACTTTTTTCCTTTCTTTATTGTTATTTTCACGACCGATGGGGCAGGCCAGCAGCAGCATCATACGCCGCTCTTCAGCCGACAGGCTATTCAATTAAAATGGTGAATTTTATGACAATCACATGGAGTTTAAAAGAGAAGAATTATAAATTTGACGTGGATACATTGGAGAGGAAAACACAAATAACAGTAGATTTAAAATACGGATGCAGTTCGTTTAAAATCGGTCATGGCGGCAATAGAACACATGCAGAGTGACACAAACACTGGAAACAAAGAAAAAGATGGATTTACTATTAAAATGACAGAGGCAACACTATCGCTTGTGCTCCTGGAAACCCATGGAGATAATATCAAACAAGAGGTTGCTCAGTGACCGCCGGCGAGTACACATGTGTCGCGCAGCAGCAGCTCTTCGCTTTAAGTTAACCGGCTTACTAGAAGCGACTTATTTTCATTCCGTGCGTGCTTTCTCTTACAGCTCATCAAACTTTCGAGTGCTCGCCTGTTTATTTCTTCAGAATCGCGTTTAATTGACAGATCAGTGTTGATGTTTTGATTTTTTAACTCGTGTATATATTTTTCAGATTCGCCGTTAGTAAACAGTTTAGTGATACAGTGAAGGCTTTCACGACCGGCTGAAGTAATTGCTGTTGAATCTTCCGGGTTATTTGGTCGTGGTCGAAGGAACATATCTGCTCCTGACGTTTCGTCCAGAGCTGCGCTGGACGTCTTCAGAAGTGCTACTGGTAGCGGTGAGTCTTGCCGACTGACGAGTCGGGCGTCGGAGAGCGGTATAAATGCTGTCTAAAAGGGGCGTGGTCAAGTGTTCACGTGCGCAGCAGTGATAAGCCTTGTCAAAGATAAAACAAAACTTTCGATAGTCGATGGTCAAAGATAAAAGCGTAACTACGTACTCTGAAGAGCCACAGTCCATATGTCATTAAGTTTCATTGCTTCTTCCTTTCTATTAAAATTATCCCCATGTTTGTATATTTCGATTGCTTCTCTGTACAGTCGTGGATAATAGTTCGTCGTTGTAGATAAAATTTCCGTTTCGGAAAACTTCACTTCATGATTTCCTGATTGGAAAACATGTTCAGCTGCAGCTGATTTCTCAATTTTACCCAGTCGGCAAAGACTTTTGTGTTCTTTCAGTCTTGTATTCACACTCCTTTTTGTAGTACCAATATACACTTTTCCGCAAGTACACGGAATTTTGTACACTTCACTTGATGATAGAGGAGGGCGTTTGTCCTTTACAGATCGGAGTGCCTGACTTTTCTTTATTGTTGGTTTAAAAACCGGTTTGATATCGTGTTTACGTAAAACCTTTCCTATCTGATCAGTAACTGTTTTCATGAAGGGGAGAGAAACGGCGTTCTTCCGTCGTTGTGTTTTGTTGCTGTCTTTTTATTTACCGTTCCTTGGTCGCAGAACTCTATTTACTTCTTTCCGTGTATATCCATTTTTCTCAAAAGCGTGCATCAGATGCTGTAACTCGGCGTCTAGGTGTTCTGGCGTACAAATTCGTTTAGCTCTGTCAATAAGTATTTATACCGCTCTCCGACGCTTGACTCGTCAGTCGGCAAGACGCACCGCTACCAGTAGCACCTCTGAAGATGTCCAGCGCAGCTCTGGACGAAACGTCAGGAGCAGATATGTTTCTTCGACCACGACCATATAACCCGGAAGATTCAACAGCAATTAGTTTAGTGATAGGTACAAATTTTTCGAAGCTTAGTGTTTATCAAACTTTTGTGTCCTCGATAGTATATTTAGTTAGCTTTGCATCAAAGGAACAGTTTAGTGTCCTCGTGCGTACCCTTAGATTCGTGTCAAAGTTACAGTTTTGTGTATTCTCCCACAGTTTAAATCACAACAGTCGTACCTATTTGGAACATACATTGGTTTTTAGAATGGCAGGAACTATGACTGCTGTGTATGGATGCAGGCCGAGTTATTGACTATTCGCTAGCAGCTTCAGGCGGCGTTGGCTTCGCTGACAACGCTTAAGACTGCTGTGGGTGGGCGCCGCTGTTGTGGGGCGCTCGCGGGGTTGCAGCAGACGCCCTGTGCGTCTGTTGTGCCCTCCGATCTGCCTGCGGCTGTGGTCAGCCCGCTCACTGCCCGCAAGGAGGTCGCTTCCCAATCCGTGGTGGATTTGGAGGTCTTCTCAGAGCGTGCCAGGCGGCGTAAGACTTCCCGGGGGACCGAAGTGGACGCCTCCCCGGTTAGTCTTGCCAACAGATTCGAGGCGCTGCTGTTGCAGAGGATGTTACTGACGCAGATGGTGTCACTTGACCTGTAGTCACCCCTCTGCCTGCAAGATCCGGGCACTCACAGAGGGTGGGTTTGTTAGTAGTTGGGAGCTCCAACGTTAGGCGGGTGATGGAGCCCCTTAGAGATATGGCTGCTACAGAGGGGTAGAAGTCAATATGCACTCCTTGTGCATACCGATGGGAGTTATTCCAGATATGGAACGGGTCCTTCCGGATGCCATGAAGAACACAGTGTGCAGCCAGCTGTAGGTGGTGGCTCATGTCGGGACCAATGATGTGTGTCGCTTTGCATCAGAACATATTCTCTCTGGTTTTGAGCGGCTATCAAGGGCGTAAAGACTTCCAGTCTTGCTTGCAAGATGAAGGCACAGCTCATCATCTGCAGCATAGTCGATAGGACTTGTTGTGGACCTCTGGTTCAGAGCCGAGTGGAGGGTCTGAATCAGAGGCTCAGACGGTTCTGCGACCGTGTGGGCTGCAGATTACTCGACTTGCGCCATAGGGTGGTGGGTTTTTGGGTTTCGCTAAATAGGTCAGGAGTCCACTACACTAAGGAAGCGGCTACACGGGTAGCAGGGGCTGTGTGGCGTGGACTGGGCGTTTTTTTTAGGTTAGAGGGCCTCGGGAATACACAAAATGGGTTTCAATCGCAAACGATGCAGGTCAGACACTGGACGATGCAGATCTAGGAACCATTGGTGTAACAGTTGTAAATTGTCGTAGCTGTGTTGGGAAAGTTCTGGAGCTCCAAGCGCTGATAAAAAGTACTGAGCCACAAATCATTATAGGTTCTGAAAGCTGGTTGACGCCAGAGATACGTTCGGCCGAAATTTTTACAAAGGGCCAAATGGTCTTCAGAAAGGATATATTAAATAAAAAAGGGGGTGGCATGTTTATTGCTGTTACAAAAGATTTATCCTGCAGCGAAATTGAGGCAGATAGTTCCTGTGAGTTGGTATGGGGAGAGGTTATACCTGACAACCGGAATAAATTAATAATTGGATCTTCTTATCGGCCCCCTGACTCAGACGATGCAACTGGCGAAATGTTCAAAGAAAGCTTGAATCACGTTTCAAACAGATACCCGAAGCATACTCTTAAAGCATAGTTCTGAATGCTTTTTGTAAAAACTACTTCGAACAGTTGGTTCATGAACGCACTAGAATAGTAAATGGTTGCGAAAATGCCCTTGATCTCCTAGCAACAAATAATCCTGAGCTAGTAAAGAACATCAAAACAGATACAGGACTAGCGAACGTAGAGATGTAATAGCGAGACTGAATAACTCCCAAATGCACCAAAAATAAACGAAAAATATATCTATGCAAAAGAGCACATAAAAAATCGCTTCACGCTTTCCTGAGTTATAGTCTCCAGTCTGTCAAAACTAAAAATACGAGTTTAAATCAATTGTGGCTTACTTTCAAAGACATAATATCAATATCAATCGGGAGATTTATACCAAATAAATTAATAAAAGAGGGGGCTGAGCCTCCGTGATACACAAAACAGGTCATATAACTGTTGCAGAAGCAAAGAAGAACGCATGCAAAATTTAAACAGACACAGAATCCCCAAGACTGGCCATATCTTACAAAAGAATCGCAATCTAGCACGGACTTCAATGCGAGGAGCTTATAATAGTATCCACAACGAAATCCTGAAATCTGACAGAAAATCCAAAGAAATTCTGGTCAGATGTGAAGTACACTAGCGGAAAAACATAAAGAATGTCTTCACTACGCGATAGCAATGGTAATATTATCGATGACGGTACTGCTAAAGCAGAATTGCTAAACACAGCTTTCCGAAATTCTTTTAACAAAGAAGACGAAGTGAACACTCCAGAATTCGAACCCAGAACAGCTGCCAGCATGCGAAATTTAGAACTAGATGTTCCTGGAGTAGTAAAACAACTTAAGTCACTGAAACAAGAACAAATATTCCGGGCCAGATTGTATACCAACCAGATCCCTCTCAGAGAATGATGATGCAATAGCTCCATACTTAGTTATCATATACAACCGATCACTCAGCGAAAGATCGGTACCCAAAGACTTGAAAGTTGCCCAGGTCACTCCAATATTCAAGAAAGGTAATAGGAGTGATCCTCAAAATTATAGGCCCATCTCATTGACGTCGATTTGCAGTAGGATTTTGGAACATATACTTAGTTCGAACATTATGAACTACCTCGAAGAGAACGACCTATTAACCAATAGTCAACACGGATTCAGAAAGTATCGCTCTTGCTAAACACAGCTTGCCCTTTATCTTCATGAACTGATAAGTGCCATTGACAAGGGATCTCAAATCGATTCCATATTTCTGGATTTCCGGAATGCTTTTGATACTGTACCTCACAAGCGGCCTCTAATAAAAATTACGTGCTTATGGAATATCGGCCCAATTGTGCGATTGGATTTACCATTTCCTATCAGAAAGAAACAGTTCGTAGTTCCCCTTGTGTTTATAAATGATTTAGGAGAGAATCTGAATAGCTGTCTTAGACTGTTCGCGGATGATACTGTCGTTTATCGGTTAGTGAAGTCAATAAAGGACTATAAACAACTGCAAAGCGATTTAGACAAAATTTCTACATGGTGCGAAAATTGGGAATTAACAGTAAATAATGAAAAGACTGAAGTAACACACATAACCCCCCAAGAAATCCGCTGAACTTCAATTACACGATAAATCAGTCAAACCTTGAGGTCGTAAATTCTACCAAATATCTAGGAGTTACAATTACGAACAACTTAGACTGGAGAGAACACATAGAAATTATTGTGGGGAACGCGAACCAATGGTTACGTTTCATTGGCAGAACGCTTCAAAGATGCATCGCTGCGGCGGAGCGACCGAGAGCATTGAAGCGCTATGCTATGATGTGCGAGGCCGTTCTCCGTCGGGGCTTCGAATCCCTCCTCGGGCATGGATGTTTGTGTCGTCTTTAGTATAAGGTAGTTCATAAGTAGTCTGTAAGTTTAGGGTCTGATGACCCCGCAGTTAAGTCCCTTAAGGTTAACAAACATTTGAACACATATTTTTGGAAACATTTTCATTTAACTATGTTTGGGTCAACAGCACTCTTATTTAAATTTATGAATAAAGAACAGTGTAGAATGCAATAATGTATTTCATTCAACTAGTTTCAGTCTTATTTAGACCATCTTCAGGAATTTTGACTCTATCGATGTTGTGGAGCTGGCAGGTAACTGGCAGTTACTTACTGGAAGGCTCCCAGTTACCTGCCAGCTCCACAACATCGATGGAGTCAAAATTCCTGAAGATGTTCTAAATAAGACTGAAACTAGTTGAATGAAATACATTATTGCATTCTAGACTGTTCTTTATTCATAAACATTTGAACATTTTGAAGATGCAACAACTCCACCAAAGAGACTGCGTACATCACACTTGAGAGTCCTCTCCTGGAGTACTGTTGCCCAGAGTGGGACCCTCACCAGGTGGGACTGACGGAAGACATTGAGAAGGTTTAGAGAAGGGCAGCTCGTTTTGTTTTATCACGTTACAGGGGGAAAGCGTTACGGAAATGTTGCACGATTTGAGGTGGAATTCATTAAAAGAAGGAAGTTATTCGTTGCGGCAAGATCTATTTACGAAATTTCAATCACCGACTTTTACTTATGAATGTGAAAATATTTTGCTAGCACCCACCTACATAGGGAGATACGACCATCCCGATAAAATAAGAGAAATCAGATTAAAAACGGAACGATTTAGGTGTTCCTTCTTCCCGCGCGCTATTAGAAAATGGAACGGTAGAGTAAGGTTATGAAAGTGGTTAATGAACCCTCTACCAGGCACTTAAATGTGATTTTCAGAGTATCTATGTAGATGTAGATGTAGGTAAATAAACCTAACTATATGGTAGCTGAAAGTATCTGAGAGTATGTGATTTGCAGAGTATCTATATAGATGTAGATGTAGGTAAATAAACCTATCTATATGGTAGCTGAAAGTATCTGTACAAAATCTGAGAGTATATTATATATGGTTTTGAAAGTATATATGGCAGAAAATAGCATATATATGGTAGCTGAACGTATACAGTGTGTCCTATTTATATTGCTCACCCTGAATACCTCTTGAACGATACTGGATACTGAAAAACGACTTTCATGCATATGAACGTTAGTAGGGGTCAGGGAAAATATGAGACGATCTTGAACCCTAGCCGGTTTTATCCGTTTCGGTCACCTATCACTGGAAAAGGCATTCCAGGGTTCCTGATTCATCATGGTAATAGGTGCCATATAACAGTTCCATGTGTCAAAGGGAGTGGATGGACAGTCCCCCCTCCTACCAGGGTATCAGATTACACAGTTACACTATGTTCAATGAGAACACCCCTCCCCCATCCCTACATATGGTAATATACAAGTACACTACGTCCAATATGAGCGTACTGACAAGGTCATAGGTGTCATATTACCCGTATTAGGTCTTTATCATCATGCTGCCCCCACCGCTTTTCACTATCCACTCCCCCTACACCAAATGTGCATATTCTGCATCTCTCAATTCCCGTAACGTAGATATAAAGCATATCTAAGACGGCATTATATTACGCAATTCCTTTCCCCTTACCACCTACCCCTGCCTCCCTGGTTTGAGTACCTCCATTGAGGGCATTGGAGGCCAATAACATGTACATTTGTATTACTGTCAACCCAAAATTCGTTTTTTGCTGGGTACACGTTCTTTTAGCCCCCAAGTCACAGGTTTTGAGGCTGGGCAAATAACCATTTTTCCCTTTATTGGTATTTTAAAGTCCAGTGTTGGTAAACTGGCAGTAGCTTGATATTCTGGTCTTCAGGTAACAGCACTGTACAAAAATACGGCATATAATTTATTAACAATAGGAGTCAATTAATGTGACTTTAACAAATAAAACAGATGAACATAATGGATGAATTAAAAACGTAAAGAAGCAGATTGAAATCTATATCTAAGCATTTAGAAAGAGTCACAGTGTAAAACTGAGCAAACACTGATGAAACAACAAGAAACACTGTTGAAGCGTGAAAGAATACTGACAACACATGATAAAAAAAAACATTGGCGTCGACAATTGTACTCCCAGTTTCGGCGGGTGCAAGCAATTAAAAGGTTAACGTTGAAGCAGTGATGATATTACTGAAGAACGCACAATCTGAAAAACTGGCACTACCACTGTCACAGGAAGACCTGGCGGGAGGGGGGGGGGGGGGGGGAGGGAAAGGTAAGTAAGACAGGGGGGCCTGATGGAGGTGAAGGGGATGTTGGGGATGGAAGCACGCAACTTCAAGGAGGGGAAGGAAGGGAGAGCGTGGAGATCGACATGAAGACGGGCTGATCTACTCTGGAGGGGGAATGCAAGAGGAGGCGGCATCAAATTTGACAGGAAAGGGTAGATGTCGGGACAGAGGAAAAGGTACGGAAATGGCCTTGGGAGAGGATGTGAAGGGTATGGAGGTGCCCCACGTCGGAGATTCGAATCCTCCCTCGGACATGAATGTGTGTGTTGTCCTTAGGTTAGTTTAACTTAGTTTAAGTTGTTTGTAAGTGTAGGGACTTATGACCAAAGTAGTTTGGTCCCATAAAATTACAAACATTTGAACATTTATGGAGGTGCAAACTGCAGAGTCGGTGGGTTACAGTGGCGGAGGCATAGCAGAGGGTCAGGTTTAGTTTGGAGGGGATACACCAGGGGGTTGTGGGAGTCAAATTTCGGCGAATGTAACGGGTACAGATATTTTCAAGGAACTGTAGAAGATGGGGGAATGGGATAAAGTCATACAGTATATTCGCTTCACGCTTTCCTGAGTGATAGTCTCCAGTCCTTCAAAACTAAAAATGCGAGTGTAGATCAGTTGTGGCTTACTTTCAAAGACATAATATCAGTAGCAATCGAGAGATTTATACCAAATAAATTAATAAAAGAGGGGGCTGACCCCCCGTGGTACACAAAACAGGTCAGATCACTGTTGCAGAAACAAAGAAAAACGCATGCAAAATTTAAAAAGACACAGAATCCGCAAGACTGGCAATCTTTTACTGAAACTCGCAACCTAGCGCGGACTTCAATGCGAGAATCTTATAGTTGTTTCCACAACGAAATCCTGTCTCGTAATCTTGCAGAAAATCCAAAGAAATTCTGGTCATATGTGAAGTACACTAGCGGCAAAACACAAACAATACCTTCACTACGCGATAGCAATGGTAATACTACCAACGACAGTACTGCTAAGACAGAATTACTAAACACAGCTTTCCGAAATTCTTTCACCAAAGAAGACGAAGTGAACACTCCAGTATTCAATCCAAGAACAGCTGCCAGCATGCGAAACTTAGAAGTAGATGTTCCTGGAGTAGTAAAACAACTTAAGTCACTAAACAAAAATAAATCTTCCGGGCCAGATTGTATACCAACTAGATTCCTCTCAGAGTATACTGCTGCAATAGCTACGTACTTAGCTATAATTTACAACCGATCACTCAGCGAAAGATCCGTACCCAAAGACTGGAAATTTGCCCAAATTACTCCAATATTCAAGAAAGGCAATAGGAGTGATCCCCAAAATTACAGGCCTATCTCATTGACGTCGATTTGCAGTAGGATTTTGGAACATATACTTTGTTCGAATATTATGTACTACCTCGAAGAGAACGACCTATTAACCAATAGTCAGCACGGATTCAGAAAGTATCGCTCTTGCGAAACACAGCTTGCCCTTTATTCACATGAAGTGTTAAGTGCCATCGACAAGGGATCTCAAATCGATTGCATATTTCTGGATTTCCGGAAGGCTTTTGATACTGTACCCCACAAGCGGCTTCTAATGAAATTGCGTGCTTATGGAATATCTCCCCAATTGTGCGATTGGATTCACGATTTCATATCAGAAAGGACACAGTTCGTTGTAATTGACGGTAAGTCATCGAGTAAAACAGAAGTGATATCTGGCGTTCCACAAGGAAGCGTTATTGGTCCCCTACTCTTCCTCGTGTTTATAAACGATTTAGGAGATAATCTGAATAGCTCCCTTAGACTGTTCGCGGATGATGCTGTCGTTTATCGGTTAGTGAAGTCAACAGAGGATCAAAAGCAACTGCAAAGCGATTTAGACAATATTTCTACTTGGTGCGAAAATTGGCAATTGACACTAAATAAAGAAAAGTGTGAAGTAATACACATGACCACTAAAAGAAGTCCGCTGAACTCCAATTACGCGATAAATCAGTCAAACCTTAAGATCGTAAATTCTACCAAATACCTAGGAGTTACAATTACGAACAACTTTGACTGGAGAGAACACACAGAAAATATTGTGGGGAAGGCGAACCAAAGGTTACGTTTCATTGGCAGAACGCTTAGACGATGTACCAGCTCCACCAAAGAGACTGCCTACATCACACTTGTGCGTCCTCTCTTGGAGTACTGTTGCCCCTTGTGGGACCCTCACCAGGTGCGACTGACGGAAGATATTGAGAAGGTTCAGAGAAGGGCAGCTCGTTTTGTTTTATCACGTCACGGGGGGGAAAGCGTCACGGAAATGTTGCACGAATTGGGGTGGAAATCATTAAAAGAAAGACGTTATTCATTGCGGCGTGATCTGTTTGCGAAGTTTCAATCACCGACTTTTAGTTCTGAATGTGAAAATATTTTGCTAGCACCCACCTACTTAGGGAGACATGACCATCCCAATAAAATAAGAAAAATCAGATCGAAAACGGAACGATTTAGGTGTTCTTTCTTCCCGCGCGCTATTAGAGAATGGAACGGTAGAGAAAAGTTATGAAGGTGGTTAATGAACCCTCTGCCAGGCACTTAAATGTGATTTGCAGAGTATCTATGTAGATGTAGATGTAGATGTATTCACGTGTGGGCAGAGTGCATAGCGTCCGAGGCCCTGAAGAACTTTATAAAATGAGGGTGGGTGGGGGGGGGGGGGGGTGGGAGCGGAGAACCATGTGGGATTGAAGCTGCAAAGGACGGGACGGGACGCATCAGGGAATGGACGGTGTAGAGGACAGTGAAGCCTTGGAAGCCCATGTCAAGCCGGGAAGGAGTTTAAGGAAATGGAAGCGTGTGTATTTTATTTATTTATTTGTTTATTTAGCCTGATCAGATTAGGGCCCTCAGGCCCTCTCTTACATCGGACCAGGGTTTTACACATACAGTATTTCTTTACATGTGAGTTACCTATAAAATAACAATGATTTTTATAGATAAACAATTAATAACATAATTTATACAAGTTGATTACACGTAAAGGGATATAAATAAAAGGTATTGACTTAACTCTAATAGGATTAATACTAGTAGTACCACTGAGACACCTTCTGCTTCTGTTGGTGTAATAAGCTTGGTGTATAAGCTTTTTGTTGTATGGTTTGACAAGTCCAGGAGAGTAAGCGATCCAGGGTGAGACCGAGGTATTTCAGAGTGGGGGGTAGGCAGATAGGACGATCGTGTAGGATAAGATAAGAATCATGGAGGATTTGTCGTGATTGACGGTAAGGAACCACTGGTTACACCAGGAGGAAAATCTGGAAAGTTGCCGTATTGTGAAGTAGTTGCCCAATGCACTAATAACTGGCAGCACAAGTAACGAATGCCCCAACTTATTTCGTAGCTTTCATTTCTTACAAACTGCAGGAAATCCCTGGCGAACACCAATTGAGTTTTACAAACCGTGCAATGACCAGATGCGAGCTACTCACCTTCTAGATTTAAAATAGATATTGAGTAAATTTCTGAAGTCAGAAAACGAAATAGATGTGTTCACTGGATAGACAAAACCTCCGACAACAAGAAACACATAATGGCGTCTCCACTTTTATGTTGTTGCGACACACGCGCAAAACTTACGATTATTCATACAGCCCCTCTATTCAATTAGCCTACATACTACATACTACATACAGGCGGCGACTGTAACGTGCGCAAGATGCGGTCGAAATTATTGCTTTCCCTTTTTCTTCTATGAATATCACCGTATCAATTGCAAACGAATGGATTTGTCGATTTACATACACGACGTACACGTGTACGTGTTAAATACAATAAATTTTTAAATGTTTTCAGTACAGAATTACATAATATGCCTATGCTTTTTGTACTTATATAGATTACAAAATAACCGGTATTATGTTGCGGTTAATTGTGACGTCAGAAGTGTACCCACGGCCAAGAAGCACAAAAATATTTGTCGCCGGGCAGAGTCGAACCCCGGCCCTTTCACTACGAATCCGATCTCTTACCACTTCCCTCCCCCCCCTCTCTCTTTCCTGAGGTCGATGATCGTGTTTGTTTGATTTATTAAGAGGGCGTTCATCCCTCCGACCGGGAGCGCTAAGCCACGCTGCCCGGCACCACTGAGGTACACACCGCTTATTATTAAACAGCCTCTCACGGGGGAAATCGGTAAGGTGCATATAGTGATAGAGCCGTACAAAAATTCCTTTTATTTCCTAAACGCTTGGCCATCTGGAGTTTCCACTTGGGACACTATCATGTTGTTGTTTTTTTTTTCCTTTTTTTTTCTTTATTGTGTTTTGATACCAGCTATTACACCAGTAGGCTGGAAGCAGCTCCATAGGCTGCTCTTCAGCCGAGAGAATAAAATACATAGATGAGACGAAAAGCCGCCCGCGGGGACTGAGGCGCGCCAGTCTCGGTCTGCACGCCCACTCGGGTATGGATATTTGTGCCGTCCTTAGTGTTAGCTAGTCCATAAGTAGTTTGTAAGTTTAGGGACTGATGACCCCGTAGTTAAGTCCCATAAGCTATACAAACATTTGAATATTTTTTTAGATGAAAATTAAAATACATGACAGGCGATAAAACAACGGAGAAACAATGACACAAACAATGTGACTATTCGAAGTACAAACGGTTGACAGATGCATATTTCTTCGTGTTTTTGGTCTCCTTTTTCGCATTTGCAGTTATACAATTTGTATAGGTTATGGGACCGTCTTATGCAACTGTAAATTAGTCTACTTTAGACCAGACGCGTTTCACTTTATTCTAAAGCATCTTCAGTGGTCAGGAATTTTTATGTTTTTCTCTTCATGTGTGATTTGTAGCACATTGCCACTTGCTGTCACTGCTTATATTTACACTATTTACGCTTTTTACAGTAACACTTCTTACAAAAGTTTTTGAAAAATAGCTATTTCTGTGGCCTTGCAGGCTCTGTATGTCGTTTTGTAAGAAGTGTAACTGTAAAAAGTGTAAATAGTGTAAATATAAGCAGTGACAGCAAATGGCAATGTGCTACAAATCACACATGAAGAGGAAAACATAAAAATTCCTGACCACTGAAGATACTTTAGAATAAAGCGAAACGTGGCTGGTCTAAAGTAGACTAGTTTGCAGTTGCATAAGACGGTCCTATAATCTATACAAGTTGACAGATGATTAAAATCACATTTAGTCAGAAAAAAATGAGGAGCCACGGTGACATAAAACCATATAGTACGACAATAACACAGAACGGCGAGCACACGCACTATCATGTCTCACGACGCCCTATATGTACCATAAATTTGGACGCATTCGGCGATGCCGAATAGGCGCCTTCTCCGTTTAGTCAAGCTCTCTACGGTAGCACGGAAGTCCTAACTGAGCACCACTCGGAAAGACTCGGTTGTTCTCTGTCGCTTACGTATTGGCCATAGGTGGGTAGCACACGGCCGCCTTCTTCGACGACATGACCCGCCCAAGTGTAGGTGTGCCACTCTATTGACATCCTGCTGGAATGCCTCCTTTTAGCCCCCTTGCGGAAGTTTTTCGAAATGTTCAAATGTTCGTAAATCTATCGGACCAAACTCCGTGGTCATCAGCCAGTAGCTTACAAATTACTTAAACTAAGGTAAACTAACCTAAGGACAACACACACACCCATGCCCCAGGGAGGACTCGAACCTCCGACGGCGAGCAACCGCGCGCTCCGCAGCGAGGCGTTAGACCGCTCGGCTACTCCACCGCGGCTGAAGTTTTTCAATCTACCTGCTGCGCTTCGTTTAATTTTCGATGACGACGCCTCTATGGCTGAATGGCTGACTGCGCTTTACTTTTAATGCGAGCAGGTGGTTTTTTTCACTCCATCCAGTCGTGGGTACCTTAGGCTGAGCTCTCAGGTCCCCCCTCCAGCAATTTTAATATGTTCCCCACATTTGTGTTAAATGTTCAAATGTTTGTAAAGTCTATGGGATTCAACTGCGGGGTCACCAGTCCCTAAACTTACAAATTACTTATGAACTAACTTATACTAAAGACATCACAAACATCCATGCCCGAGGGGGATTCGAACCCCAAACGACCTCGCACATCGTAGCATAGTGCCTCAATGAGCTCAGCCGCTCCGCCGCGGCACATTTGTATTACCTCTTCGTCTTACGGCTGGAGGAATTTAGCGTGTGCAGAACTGGCTCATCCATTACTATCCTTGTGATCAGCCAGCCACAGTCTCCTGCTGTAATATTTTTAGTTCATTTAACCGCTAGCCTCCCTCCTGTATTTTACTCTTATGTGTTGTCTCTGACACTGAAGCATTTATTGAAGCGCTCTACACCTTGTAGGTTTCCCCTCTGGGTGCTGCGCATTGAATTTTTACTTTGTTCAGCATTTTTGGTGTGACTCTTAGCTAGGAAAAGGGGACTGATGAATTAGCTGTTTAGTCCCCTTAAAAATTCCAACAACAACAATCCACAAATTGGTCATCAGGTTTCTTAACTGGTACCCGCGGATGCATAAACTGTACCATAACTTATACTAAAAAAAGCGTATTTTCACGAACTTCAATAGAGTTTTTGCACTCCTTCCCCCACTTTTACAACCTTTTCATGAATCAACATTTTGCATTCTATGCATCTGTTCATTTCATCCATGTAATATTCTTCCCAAAAGTTGCAGTACCATTCCTTTGTTTCTTTTTTTGTTGTGGATTCCCAGCAGAGTTTTCACAAACTGAGCTGTAGGTCTAGAAATCTCTTCCTTTTATTTATTTATTTATTTATTTTTTTTTTTTTTTTTTTTTTTTTTTTTTTTTTTTTTTTTTTTTTTTTGGCGGAAACACATGTCTACATTACGTTTGAATTTTTGTTTTCTGCAATGTCTCTTCTTAGCATGAACACACTGTAAATGCATACAAGTTCATTTACTCTTTGATCCCAATTTAGACAAACCGTTAAAGCTAAAACATCTTTCTGTTGCAACGCCGTAAATAAAATATTTTATAATCTAAAAAATTAGAATAAAATGCGCACCGAATATTCGCCAGATCATTTCTAAGCCCTGCGTTACACTAATAATTCCAAGAGAATAATTTTAAACCTCACTGTAACAGCATTATTTTTATTTATTTATTATTCTAACAATACAAGAGTAGAAACTTAGAGGCACATTATAGGCAACATCGCTGTTTTGTTCTTCGTCAGTTTCCTACAAAATAACTGTCTGAAGACTGGTATTATTTTACGTATATTCACCCACAAATAAAATATCATCTTGCCATTCGCCATGTAACAGTGGTTCTCTTCGTGTTGTACTCGAATAGTTATATGTAAATTGCAACACTGTTCCTCACCATGTAAAGCACATAGCCCATATCAATAGTACCAGCACTGTAACAACGAATTTTATAGATGTGGTACAAATTATTAGTGCCACGGTGGAGTAGCCGAGCGGTCTAAAGCATCTCGCTGCGGAGCACGCGGTTGCTCGCCGTGGAGGTTCGAGTCCTCCCTGGGGCATGGGTGTGTGCGTTTGTCCGTAGGTTAGTTTACCTAGGTTTAAGTAGTTTGTAAGCTACGGACTGATGACCACGCAGTTTAGTCCGATAGATTTACAAACATTTGAACATTTTCAAATTATTAGTGGCCACAATATGAGCAGCCCTCAAATGTTCACATGGTTGTAAATCTGAGTGACTTAACTGCTAGGCTTGCAAACTACAACAACTTAAACTAACTTATGCTAAGGACATCACAAACACACCCACGTCCGAGGAAGGACTCGACCCTCCAACAGCGAACAACCGCGCGCTCCGCAGCAAGGCGCCTTACAACGCTCGGCCACTCCACCGCGGCTAGGCATCTCTCCCTTATGTACGGACGTCCCTCGGCAGCAGTATATTGTAAGCGTTAAGCCTAAAAAATGAGGTAGTTCTCAGGATTGTAAGCTGGTATTACATGTATTAATAGCACCGGGTACTAAGCAAAATTGTAGTCACAAAGAGATTTCGTGAGTATTTGTGTAAGATATTAACGTTTTTCAACAATTTTCAACACATTTTCATGAAATGAAGAAATAAAACAGTTACATATGTTTTCACGGAGAATCCAAGTCTGCAATAAACAATAGGGTTTCCTTTTTAAGATTTCAAAGTCACCCACCCCTTCCCGCCCCCGGGATTGGTCACAGGGGTCTAACTGTGAATTAGGGGATGTCCATCTTACAAGGAGAGGGTTGAAATGTGGGTCACCGATTTCGATCAAACTTTGCACGGACATACTATATTGAATATAAGGAGACACGTGTTTCGGTTTTTTGCTAGACACTCAGTAGTTTTTGGAAAAAATCTAGGTCAAAGTGGATGATGGAAAATCGCGTTTTCAATGCTATACTTCGAGAGATCCTCTAAAGATGAGCATTTCTTACTCAGATATAGCGGTTAAAAATTAGCCGGCCGCGGTGGCGGAGCGGTCTGTGGCGCGCCAGTTACGTTCTGCACGGCCACTACGGTCGGGGGTTCGAATCCCCCCTCGGGCATGGATATTTGTGTCGTCCTTAGTATTAGCTAGTTCATAAGTAGTTTGTAGGTTTAGGGACTGATGACCCCGTACTGAAGTCCGATAAGCTCTACAAAGATTTGAACATTTCAAAAGTTAATGACGTTCGAGTAATTAACGTTTTCGTGTTTTCATGCTGTAGCTTGGGTACTCGTAAACATGAGCGACTTTCCGTCGCCAGTCCAGTGCTCCACGGCTTGGACTGTCAGAGCGTGAATCCAGTTTCGATCTTCCATTATGGTAACTGTTTTTTTAAATGTATTTGACAATATCTCAGATTTTTAACACCTTTCTTGCCTTATTTTGAAGTAGAGCTTCTGGAAGTTTGATTAATATTCAATTAACCGTATTATCTATTTACAACTGTTTTTATACACAATAAAAAACAACAAAAAGAAGAAATAAATTAAATCAAATAATTCTAAAGTATATTATTACGTAATTCCAATTCCTGATCGTCTATTCGTTAGCGTTCTCACTGCTAGTAGGGTGAAACGTATCATAAAAACAACCAAAACAGAAATTTTGTAGATGTAGATGTATTCACGTGTGGGCAGAGTGCATAGCGTCCGAGGCCCTGAAGAACTTTATAAAATGAGGGTGGGTGGGGGGGGGGTGGGAGCGGAGAACCATGTGGGATTGAAGCTGCAAAGGACGGGACGGGACGCATCAGGGAATGGACGGTGTAGAGGACAGTGAAGCCTTGGAAGCCCATGTCAAGCCGGGAAGGAGTTTAAGGAAATGGAAGCGTGTGTATTTTATTTATTTATTTGTTTATTTAGCCTGATCAGATTAGGGCCCTCAGGTCTTCTCTTACATCGGACCAGGGTTTTACACATACAGTATTTCTTTACATGTGAGTTACCTATAAAATAACAATGATTTTTATAGATAAACAATTAATAACATAATTTATACAAGTTGATTACACGTAAAGGGATATAAATAAAAGGTATTGACTTAACTCTAATAGGATTAATACTAGTAGTACCACTGAGACACCTTCTGCTTCTGTTGGTGTAATAAGCTTGGTGTATAAGCTTTTTGTTGTATGGTTTGACAAGTCCAGGAGAGTAAGCGATCCAGGGTGAGACCGAGGTATTTCAGAGTGGGGGGTAGGCAGATAAGACGATCGTGTAGGATAAGATAAGAATCATGGAGGATTTGTCGTGATTGACGGTAAGGAACCACTGGTTACACCAGGAGGAAAATCTGGAAAGTTGCCGTATTGTGAAGTAGTTGCCCAATGCACTAATAACTGGCAGCACAAGTAACGAATGCCCCAACTTATATCGTAGCTTTCATTTCTTACAAACTGCAGGAAATCCCTGGCGAACACCAATTGAGTTTTACAAACCGTGCAATGACCAGATGCGAGCTACTCACCTTCTAGATTTAAAATAGATATTGAGTAAATTTCTGAAGTCAGAAAACGAAATAGATGTGTTCACTGGATAGACAAAACCTCCGACAACAAGAAACACATAATGGCGTCTCCACTTTTATGTTGTTGCGACACACGCGCAAAACTTACGATTATTCATACAGCCCCTCTATTCAATTAGCCTACATACTACATACTACATACAGGCGGCGACTGTAACGTGCGCAAGATGCGGTCGAAATTATTGCTTTCCCTTTTTCTTCTATGAATATCACCGTATCAATTGCAAACGAATGGATTTGTCGATTTACATACACGACGTACACGTGTACGTGTTAAATACAATAAATTTTTAAATGTTTTCAGTACAGAATTACATAATATGCCTATGCTTTTTGTACTTATATAGATTACAAAATAACCGGTATTATGTTGCGGTTAATTGTGACGTCAGAAGTGTACCCACGGCCAAGAAGCACAAAAATATTTGTCGCCGGGCAGAGTCGAACCCCGGCCCTTTCACTACGAATCCGATCTCTTACCACTTCCCTCCCCCCCCCCTCTCTCTTTCCTGAGGTCGATGATCGTGTTTGTTTGATTTATTAAGAGGGCGTTCATCCCTCCGACCGGGAGCGCTAAGCCACGCTGCCCGGCACCACCGCTTATTATTAAACAGCCTCTCACGGGGGAAATCGGTAAGGTGCATATAGTGATAGAGCCGTACAAAAATTCCTTTTATTTCCTAAACGCTTGGCCATCTGGAGTTTCCACTTGGGACACTATCATGTTGTTGTTTTTTTTTTCCTTTTTTTTTCTTTATTGTGTTTTGATACCAGCTATTACACCAGTAGGCTGGAAGCAGCTCCATAGGCTGCTCTTCAGCCGAGAGAATAAAATACATAGATGAGACGAAAAGCCGCCCGCGGGGACTGAGGCGCGCCAGTCTCGGTCTGCACGCCCACTCGGGTATGGATATTTGTGCCGTCCTTAGTGTTAGCTAGTCCATAAGTAGTTTGTAAGTTTAGGGACTGATGACCCCGTAGTTAAGTCCCATAAGCTATACAAACATTTGAATATTTTTTTAGATGAAAATTAAAATACATGACAGGCGATAAAACAACGGAGAAACAATGACACAAACAATGTGACTATTCGAAGTACAAACGGTTGACAGATGCATATTTCTTCGTGTTTTTGGTCTCCTTTTTCGCATTTGCAGTTATACAATTTGTATAGGTTATGGGACCGTCTTATGCAACTGTAAATTAGTCTACTTTAGACCAGACGCGTTTCACTTTATTCTAAAGCATCTTCAGTGGTCAGGAATTTTTATGTTTTTCTCTTCATGTGTGATTTGTAGCACATTGCCACTTGCTGTCACTGCTTATATTTACACTATTTACGCTTTTTACAGTAACACTTCTTACAAAAGTTTTTGAAAAATAGCTATTTCTGTGGCCTTGCAGGCTCTGTATGTCGTTTTGTAAGAAGTGTAACTGTAAAAAGTGTAAATGGTGTAAATATAAGCAGTGACAGCAAATGGCAATGTGCTACAAATCACACATGAAGAGGAAAACATAAAAATTCCTAACCACTGAAGATGCTTTAGAATAAAGCGAAACGCGGCTGGTCTAAAGTAGACTAGTTTGCAGTTGCATAAGACGGTCCTATAATCTATACAAGTTGACAGATGATTAAAATCACATTTAGTCAGAAAAAAATGAGGAGCCACGGTGACATAAAACCATATAGTACGACAATAACACAGAACGGCGAGCACACGCACTATCATGTCTCACGACGCCCTATATGTACCATAAATTTGGACGCATTCGGCGATGCCGAATAGGCGCCTTCTCCGTTTAGTCAAGCTCTCTACGGTAGCACGGAAGTCCTAACTGAGCACCACTCGGAAAGACTCGGTTGTTCTCTGTCGCTTACGTATTGGCCATAGGTGGGTAGCACACGGCCGCCTTCTTCGACGACATGACCCGCCCAAGTGTAGGTGTGCCACTCTATTGACATCCTGCTGGAATGCCTCCTTTTAGCCCCCTTGCGGAAGTTTTTCGAAATGTTCAAATGTTCGTAAATCTATCGGACCAAACTCCGTGGTCATCAGCCAGTAGCTTACAAATTACTTAAACTAAGGTAAACTAACCTAAGGACAACACACACACCCATGCCCCAGGGAGGACTCGAACCTCCGACGGCGAGCAACCGCGCGCTCCGCAGCGAGGCGTTAGACCGCTCGGCTACTCCACCGCGGCTGAAGTTTTTCAATCTACCTGCTGCGCTTCGTTTAATTTTCGATGACGACGCCTCTATGGCTGAATGGCTGACTGCGCTTTACTTTTAATGCGAGCAGGTGGTTTTTTTCACTCCATCCAGTCGTGGGTACCTTAGGCTGAGCTCTCAGGTCCCCCCTCCAGCAATTTTAATATGTTCCCCACATTTGTGTTAAATGTTCAAATGTTTGTAAAGTCTATGGGATTCAACTGCGGGGTCACCAGTCCCTAAACTTACAAATTACTTATGAACTAACTTATACTAAAGACATCACAAACATCCATGCCCGAGGGGGATTCGAACCCCAAACGACCTCGCACATCGTAGCATAGTGCCTCAATGAGCTCAGCCGCTCCGCCGCGGCACATTTGTATTACCTCTTCGTCTTACGGCTGGAGGAATTTAGCGTGTGCAGAACTGGCTCATCCATTACTATCCTTGTGATCAGCCAGCCACAGTCTCCTGCTGTAATATTTTTAGTTCATTTAACCGCTAGCCTCCCTCCTGTATTTTACTCTTATGTGTTGTCTCTGACACTGAAGCATTTATTGAAGCGCTCTACACCTTGTAGGTTTCCCCTCTGGGTGCTGCGCATTGAATTTTTACTTTGTTCAGCATTTTTGGTGTGACTCTTAGCTAGGAAAAGGGGACTGATGAATTAGCTGTTTAGTCCCCTTAAAAATTCCAACAACAATCCACAAATTGGTCATCAGGTTTCTTAATTGGTACCCGCGGATGCATAAACTGTACCATAACTTATACTAAAAAAAGCGTATTTTCACGAACTTCAATAGAGTTTTTGCACTCCTTCCCCCACTTTTACAACCTTTTCATGAATCAACATTTTGCATTCTATGCATCTGTTCATTTCATCCATGTAATATTCTTCCCAAAAGTTGCAGTACCATTCCTTTGTTTCTTTTTTTGTTGTGGATTCCCAGCAGAGTCTTCACAAATTGAGCTGTAGGTCTAGAAATCTCTTCCTTTTATTTATTTATTTATTTATTTATTTTTTTTATTTTATTTTTTTTTATTTATTTCTTTTTTTTTTTTTGCGGAAACACATGTCTACATTACGTTTGAATTTTTGTTTTCTGCAATGTCTCTTCTTAGCATGAACACACTGTAAATGCATACAAGTTCATTTACTCCTTGATCCCAATTTAGACAAACCGTTAAAGCTAAAACATCTTTCTGTTGCAACGCCGTAAATAAAATATTTTATAATCTAAAAAATTAGAATAAAATGCGCACCGAATATTCGCCAGATCATTTCTAAGCCCTGCGTTACACTAATAATTCCAAGAGAATAATTTTAAACCTCACTGTAACAGCATTATTTTTATTTATTTATTATTCTAACAATACAAGAGTAGAAACTTAGAGGCACATTATAGGCAACATCGCTGTTTTGTTCTTCGTCAGTTTCCTACAAAATAACTGTCTGAAGACTGGTATTATTTTACGTATATTCACCCACAAATAAAATATCATCTTGCCATTCGCCATGTAACAGTGGTTCTCTTCGTGTTGTACTCGAATAGTTATATGTAAATTGCAACACTGTTCCTCACCATGTAAAGCACATAGCCCATATCAATAGTACCAGCACTGTAACAACGAATTTTATAGATGTGGTACAAATTATTAGTGCCACGGTGGAGTAGCCGAGCGGTCTAAAGCATCTCGCTGCGGAGCACGCGGTTGCTCGCCGTGGAGGTTCGAGTCCTCCCTGGGGCATGGGTGTGTGCGTTTGTCCGTAGGTTAGTTTACCTAGGTTTAAGTAGTTTGTAAGCTACGGACTGATGACCACGCAGTTTAGTCCGATAGATTTACAAACATTTGAACATTTTCAAATTATTAGTGGCCACAATATGAGCAGCCCTCAAATGTTCACATGGTTGTAAATCTGAGTGACTTAACTGCTAGGCTTGCAAACTACAACAACTTAAACTAACTTATGCTAAGGACATCACAAACACACCCACGTCCGAGGAAGGACTCGACCCTCCAACAGCGAACAACCGCGCGCTCCGCAGCAAGGCGCCTTACAACGCTCGGCCACTCCACCGCGGCTAGGCATCTCTCCCTTATGTACGGACGTCCCTCGGCAGCAGTATATTGTAAGCGTTAAGCCTAAAAAATGAGGTAGTTCTCAGGATTGTAAGCTGGTATTACATGTATTAATAGCACCGGGTACTAAGCAAAATTGTAGTCACAAAGAGATTTCGTGAGTATTTGTGTAAGATATTAACGTTTTTCAACAATTTTCAACACATTTTCATGAAATGAAGAAATAAAACAGTTACATATGTTTTCACGGAGAATCCAAGTCTGCAATAAACAATAGGGTTTCCTTTTTAAGATTTCAAAGTCACCCACCCCTTCCCGCCCCCGGGATTGGTCACAGGGGTCTAACTGTGAATTAGGGGATGTCCATCTTACAAGGAGAGGGTTGAAATGTGGGTCACCGATTTCGATCAAACTTTGCACGGACATACTATATTGAATATAAGGAGACACGTGTTTCGGTTTTTTGCTAGACACTCAGTAGTTTTTGGAAAAAATCTAGGTCAAAGTGGATGATGGAAAATCGCGTTTTCAATGCTATACTTCGAGAGATCCTCTAAAGATGAGCATTTCTTACTCAGATATAGCGGTTAAAAGTTAGTTCATAAGTAGTTTGTAAGTTTAGGGACTGGTGACCCCGCAGTTGAATCCCATAGACTTTACAAACATTTGAACATTTAACACAAATGTGGGGAACATATTAAAATTGCTGGAGGGGGGACCTGAGAGCTCAGCCTAAGGTACCCACGACTGGATGGAGTGAAAAAAACCACCTGCTCGCATTAAAAGTAAAGCGCAGTCAGCCATTCAGCCATAGAGGCGTCGTCATCGAAAATTAAACGAAGCGCAGCAGGTAGATTGAAAAACTTCAGCCGCGGTGGAGTAGCCGAGCGGTCTAACGCCTCGCTGCGGAGCGCGCGGTTGCTCGCCGTCGGAGGTTCGAGTCCTCCCTGGGGCATGGGTGTGTGTGTTGTCCTTAGGTTAGTTTACCTTAGTTTAAGTAATTTGTAAGCTACTGGCTGATGACCACGGAGTTTGGTCCGATAGATTTACGAACATTTGAACATTTCGAAAAACTTCCGCAAGGGGGCTAAAAGGAGGCATTCCAGCAGGATGTCAATAGAGTGGCACACCTACACTTGGGCGGGTCATGTCGTCGAAGAAGGCGGCCGTGTGCTACCCACCTATGGCCAATACGTAAGCGACAGAGAACAACCGAGTCTTTCCGAGTGGTGCTCAGTTAGGACTTCCGTGCTACCGTAGAGAGCTTGACTAAACGGAGAAGGCGCCTATTCGGCATCGCCGAATGCGTCCAAATTTATGGTACATATAGGGCGTCGTGAGACATGATAGTGCGTGTGCTCGCCGTTCTGTGTTATTGTCGTACTATATGGTTTTATGTCACCGTGGCTCCTCATTTTTTTCTGACTAAATGTGATTTTAATCATCTGTCAACTTGTATAGATTATAGGACCGTCTTATGCAACTGCAAACTAGTCTACTTTAGACCAGCCGCGTTTCGCTTTATTCTAAAGCATCTTCAGTGGTTAGGAATTTTTATGTTTTCCTCTTCATGTGTGATTTGTAGCACATTGCCATTTGCTGTCACTGCTTATATTTACACCATTTACACTTTTTACAGTTACACTTCTTACAAAACGACATACAGAGCCTGCAAGGCCACAGAAATAGCTATTTTTCAAAAACTTTTGTAAGAAGTGTTACTGTAAAAAGCGTAAATAGTGTAAATATAAGCAGTGACAGCAAGTGGCAATGTGCTACAAATCACACATGAAGAGAAAAACATAAAAATTCCTGACCACTGAAGATGCTTTAGAATAAAGTGAAACGCGTCTGGTCTAAAGTAGACTAATTTACAGTTGCATAAGACGGTCCCATAACCTATACAAATTGTATAACTGCAAATGCGAAAAAGGAGACCAAAAACACGAAGAAATATGCATCTGTCAACCGTTTGTACTTCGAATAGTCACATTGTTTGTGTCATTGTTTCTCCGTTGTTTTATCGCCTGTCATGTATTTTAATTTTCATCTAAAAAATATTCAAATGTTTGTATAGCTTATGGGACTTAACTACGGGGTCATCAGTCCCTAAACTTACAAACTACTTATGGACTAGCTAACACTAAGGACGGCACAAATATCCATACCCGAGTGGGCGTGCAGACCGAGACTGGCGCGCCTCAGTCCCCGCGGGCGGCTTTTCGTCTCATCTATGTATTTTATTCTCTCGGCTGAAGAGCAGCCTATGGAGCTGCTTCCAGCCTACTGGTGTAATAGCTGGTATCAAAACACAATAAAGAAAAAAAAAGGAAAAAAAAAAACAACAACATGATAGTGTCCCAAGTGGAAACTCCAGATGGCCAAGCGTTTAGGAAATAAAAGGAATTTTTGTACGGCTCTATCACTATATGCACCTTACCGATTTCCCCCGTGAGAGGCTGTTTAATAATAAGCGGTGGTGCCGGGCAGCGTGGCTTAGCGCTCCCGGTCGGAGGGATGAACGCCCTCTTAATAAATCAAACAAACACGATCATCGACCTCAGGAAAGAGAGAGGGGGGGGGGGGAGGGAAGTGGTAAGAGATCGGATTCGTAGTGAAAGGGCCGGGGTTCGACTCTGCCCGGCGACAAATATTTTTGTGCTTCTTGGCCGTGGGTACACTTCTGACGTCACAATTAACCGCAACATAATACCGGTTATTTTGTAATCTATATAAGTACAAAAAGCATAGGCATATTATGTAATTCTGTACTGAAAACATTTAAAAATTTATTGTATTTAACACGTACACGTGTACGTCGTGTATGTAAATCGACAAATCCATTCGTTTGCAATTGATACGGTGATATTCATAGAAGAAAAAGGGAAAGCAATAATTTCGACCGCATCTTGCGCACGTTACAGTCGCCGCCTGTATGTAGTTACATGGTTTTTTAAATGTCTCCACAGAGAAACACACTTGATTGACACTATGAAAACAGTTTCTTTCATCACACTGAATACTTGTGAGGATAGCTAGTGATATATAATGGAAGTGATTTCTTCTTTTTTCTCGATGAAGTAAGTGCAGCTTTGAAAATTTTTATCACATGTTTTACCTGAAGATAAAAATATACATCGTAGTGTGGGACTAGTGGCGTATATTTTGGGGGAATTACTTTGATAGCAATCCGACTTCATCTAAGAATAATCCGTCGTATATTTGTGGATTTGTCAATCTACAGAGGACATTTATTCTCTTGCACGTAGGGTTTCATCACACCAGCTAATTTTTTTGTACAAGTCTGTTGTCAGTTTACCGGATATTGAAGAAGTGGTAATATTTCCATATTTTGCCGCGTACTCGTCTACTGATTTCTTAACCCTCGGTCCAAAAGATCCAGTACTCTCTGTAGGCATATGTAAACATGTGTTTATCTGAAACTCTTATAGCATATTGTGCTGTATAAGAGTGGGTTACTTTGTTCATAACCTTTCGTTTCACGCACACAACCTGACTATTCTAGGGTTTGGTCATACGTCGACTGATACTGCCAGCCTGGAAAGAGAAGACAGAAATGTAAACTTAACAATGACATTGCAAAGAGTATTTCGATTGAAATATACAATTAAACGTTTTGCTTACCTGTCTAATCGGTGTTGATAAAGTCATTGTCGTATTTGGGGATTAAGAGCTCGAGTCTGGCGTCGAAAATTCTCTGCCACACAAGCGTTTCCTCAACAGTAGTAGTATCTCTTCCCCATTCAAATTTAGTAGCCTTTCTCTGTCGGATTTTATGTCTCTGTTTAAACTCCTTGACCCACGTTGCTGAAGCTTTCAATTCCAAATCTGGAAACTAAATCGTTGCAGCAAGTGCCCATTGTTGCAAGTTTCTGGTACTGACTTGCTGGGTGCTCCTTGAGTCTACAAAGTGATCATACGTCCAGGAATCAAATTTGTGATATTTGTCGTTCCGAGTTCCACCCTTTATAATACGTTCTTCCAAAAGTTTTAAAACCCGCATATGCTTGAAGCGGGATGCACCTTTTGTTTAGAGAGTTTTCAACTTCTACTTTAGATGTGTTTTGCAACATTAACCGCCATTATTTTGTAATCAAGTGGAAGGGATTTTGGATCTAATTTCGTTTTTATTTATTTATTTATTTTTGCATTGGATTCGGTCATCACCTGGCGAAATGCCACTGTTCACGTATACATATTCACCTTCTTCGTTGACGTCCTCGAAAAAAATCAATTCACCGTCACACACAAACGTATATTCGAATAAAATATCCAGTATTTTCTGGTGGATTTTATTTGCCGTTTGAATGTATTGTTCGGCTACTTTATGATGTGGTCAAATCTAGCGTCGTCTTCAATCGTCGCTTAGACGCTTCGTTGTGGAGGCTATTATTTTGTTGCTCCTGTTCTTTATCTAACGACGTCCCAGGCATGTTAGGATTTTCAATTTTGTTTGACATTTTTTTTATCTTTTCACAATATTTTTCTCCATTATTCTCACGGTACAGCTGTTTTTCTGCAATGATGGCGATATTCCCAGAATATTCACAGACTAATCTCACAATATACACGTTACCTGGGCAAGAGAAAGTAGACGGATGAGTTACCTTGTTAGCGTTGTCCGGAACTATTGTAAATCAATACAGCAACAAGTTGTCTGACGATTAAGGCACACGACAACAGCAAAGATCACAACACGAACAGCGATATCAGTTGAAAGCACAGTCGTAATAAGCATGAAAATAAGCATGTCCAGAGCGAGTATCGATGAGAGAGAGTCCAGTACTTCAAGCACAGTATACAATCGGTAGCACGATACGTACACGAAACTTGAAAGTATGGTGACGGATGATCTGTTATCTGTTATATGAAAGCGGCCTTTATGAGGCTGCCCGTCGTTCAGGACGGCGCGGCGGCGTTGTGGATGGTGTTGTTTGTGCCGACAGCGCCACCAAGGTCGAATTAAACGCACTGTGTTGATAAAACTCTTCTTAGTATTGGACCGCATCGTCAGTATATCAAATGTTTCACCGACGCTTCGGCCATTATTGCCTTCTTCTGGGTGTCACGTTTACTGCTGGATGAGGGAAAGCTGGGGTCTTAAATATTAAATGTTGCCAGTTATGATTGGTGGTTTCAGCTGTTTGCTTGGCGTTTGCTTTATTTCTTCCTATTGGTGGAAAAGGATGTCCTGGATTGGTGTTTACATTAACGTTTGCCATTGATTGAAACTGGCGAATGAGGAGCGGTGGTAGCAGTGACGTAGCACTGATGCCTAGCGCCGGCTAGAGCGTGCTCTTTGCTCTGTGTACGCCAGCCGCTGTTGTCTCCAGGTGGGCCCCTATGGACTGCACTGCGCGCGGTGTCGTCGCGAAGCGCTGCTACTGCGGCAGCCAAGAAATTCAAAAGTTCAAATGTTTGTATGGCTTAAGGTACTAACTGCAGGGTCATCAGTCCCTAAACTTACAAACTACTTATGAACTAGCTAACACTAAGGACGGCACAAATATCCATGCCCGAGGGGGGCGGGGGGACCGAGCGAGGTGGCGCTGTGGTAACGCACTGGACTCGCATTCGGAAGGATGGTGGTTCAAATCCACCTCCGGCCATCCATATTTTGGTTTTCCGTGATTTCCCTAAATCTTTCCAGGCAAATGCCGGGACGGTTCCTTTCAAAGGGCACGGCCGATTTCCTTCCCCATCCTTACCTAAAACTCCGAGCGTAAGCTCCGTCTCTAATGACCAAGCTGTCGACGGGACGTTAAACCCTAAGCTTCCTTCCTTCCTTTCCGAGGGGGGATTCGAACCCCCGACCGTAGTGGCCGTGCAGACCGTGACTTAACGCGCCGCAGTCCCCACGGCCACCGCGGCCGGCGGGCTGCCAAGACGCCGGAAGTCTATACCCGTCTTCTCTGTTCATATTTCCGGGTCGCTTACCTATTTCTATTGCTTCCCTGATTTTCCTCTTCAAAGTGAGGGGTTGTTTTGTCAGTACAGTGACTACCTGAAAACCTATATGTTTGCCGCACTCTTGGCTGTCCCAGCCGAATGTACCTCTCGTGTTCGGCTATCCTTGTGTTAATCGGCCGCCCAGTTTCTCCAATGTACACCTGGCCTCACTCACAGCTGAAACCACCAGTCATAATTGGCAACATTTAATATTTAAGACCCCAGTTTCCCACATCCAGCAGTAAACGTGACACCCAGAAAAAGGCCGCTTGCAGTAGTGGCCGAAACGTCGCTGAAACATTTGATATATTGACGATGCGGTCCAATACCCAGAAGAGTTTTATCAACAATGACAACGGCCGCGGAAGCCTTCGATTACATTTAAACCCCAAGTTTGAAAGATAATTCACTTATTTTAAATAATGACGTCCCATGCTGATGTTCTGCAAAATAACGTATATGATGTTGTGGTTAACTGTGACGAACACAAAAACATTAGCTGTAGGGCAGAGGGAAAGCGTGCCCCTATCAATACCAATCCAATCTCTTACCGCTGAGCCAGACACCTCTTACTAAACACATTGCCACAGGGAGAACTGATACGGTGCATATGGTGATGATCTGTATCATCCTAAACTCTTGTCCATCTGGTGTTTACACTTAGGGCAGTTTCATGTCTCGCCAAGCCCTATATGTACCATCAATTTGGGCGAATTCGACGATGACGAGTAGGCGTCCTCTATTTGTGAGTCAGACCGTTCTGAACTCCAGACAGCAAGGACCTTCCGGTTCAACTCCAATCGGAGACCCGTTTCCGAGAGACCAATCCCCAGAGGCTGTGAGATGGTGACCTGCTTGGCCAGCTGATCGACGCTTTCGTTCCTCCGTGATGCCAACGTGGCAAATAGTCCAAACGAAGACCACTGAACCGCCAGACTTGCCAAGGGCGAAGAAAGAGCTATGAGTAGACCGCCCCAAAGGACGACGTGCAAAACACTGGTCAAGGACTTGCAAGCCACTCGGAATCACTACAAATCAAATCAAATCAAATGTTTGTAGACCTAAGGCACCAAACTACTCTGTTCCTTAGACTTGCAAACTAATTAAACTCACTTATACTAAGGACAACACAGGCATGCCCGGGGGAGAACTCGAACCTCCGGCGGGAGCGAGCGCGCGCACCGCAAAATGACGCCTCAGAACGCACGGCCATTCCTGCGCGGCGGTGTCACTGCAGATAATATGACGTCGCGGGGCCACTGGGTTACATTTGCAGATGTTTAGGAAAAAAACAAGTGTAGTTTGTTTCCTTTACCCAGAATCTGTATTCCTGAAATCAAATATGAAGATTATGCACTTGCAGCAGCGTTGTTTAAATAACAACGTCATAGCTGCGTGCAGAAATGACATATTTAGTTTCCTAATCTTCAATGTTCTACAATACAGATATAACAATGAATGCTTCTAAATATTTTGTAATATTAAAGTTGAAAGATAAAAAATCTGACAATTGGAATGCATGCCAAGTAAAGACAAATCACATTGTTAATGTGCAGTTTTCTGCGCGAAAAGTGACACTCCCAGCGAAGGAAACTTGCTTTTTAACTTTATTGGCGTTGGTTGCAGCTATATTTTTACTAGTTGAAAACCCGGCGTTGCCCAGGTATTTATTTATTTATTCAAGTCTTTAGTTAGTACTTCTCCTATCCCTTTGCCGGCCGCGGTGGCCGAGGTGACTGAGGCGCTCCAGTCACGGTCAGCACGGCCACTACGGTCGGGGGTTCGAATCCCCCCTCGGGCATGGATATTTGTGCCGTCCTATTTCGTAAGTAGTTCATAAGTAGTCTGTAAGTTTAGGGACTGATGACCCCGTAGTTAAGTCCCATAAGCTTAACAAACATTTGAACATTTCTCCTATCATTGATAGGAGAAATGTTCAAATGTTTGTTAAGCTTATGGGACTTAACTACGGGGTCATCAGTCCCTAAACTTACAGACTACTTATGAACTACTTACAAACTAGGACGGCACAAATATCCATGCCCGAGGGGGGATTCGAACCCCCGACCGTAGTGGCCGTGCAGACCGTGACTGAAGCGTCTCAGTCTCCTCGGCCACCGCGGCCGGCATTTCTCCTATCCCTTCGCTCTCTACCCATTTCCTTTTTTATAATAACATGTTATATTCATCAGAGAATATATAAGAAATAAGGCTGTCTTGCGTACTGTACAAAATTATAAGTTCAGTATCCAAAAAGGAAATATGATAATCAAAATACAAATGACATGTAGCATTCATACATTCATTTATTCATAACTTTACTGTAAACAATATTTCTTATGAGTTATCGAGGATCTAATATGAATAATTTCTTTGGTGAGCCCACCCCTGAGTTAGTGACAAAAAGCTGTCCGTTTGAGAAACATGGGCATGTCAAATCCATCCGCAGTACTGAGTAGAGTGCCCTGTGATTTATTAATCGTAATAGGAAATGCAAGTCTCACTGGAAACTGCAGTCTCTGAAAGTTAAAAGCCAGATCTGTCGGAAATAATGGGTATTCGCTGGATGTACACTGTTTCATTCTCTTCCGTTCCTTGTAGCTCTATAGAAGTATTGGTTTCACCTGCAGCCGTGTGCGCTTCACAGTTCAAAGTTGTCAAGAGTAGTCAGTTTACAGGAATTTCCTTAGGCTGACTGGCATATAGGAGTGTCTTAGTGGTAAATACGTAAATGTATTAATACGTGGTACATGATGAGACAGGTTTTTACACATCGCAGTATATCTGATCTCATATTTATTGAATTATATTTTCTACTATTGTATAATTTTGCAGTTATATATTCATTTGTATAAGTGCTGTATGTTGGTAAAATCCGTTGCGAACAGAGTTAGTTGTATAGAAGTAATAGATTAAAACCTCATGCGTGATGGGGCGGTTTTCTATGAACGTTGCTGTTTATGTCCTTATATCTCACTAAGGAAGGAAGGAAGCTTAGGGTTTAACGTCCCGTCGACAGCTTGGTCATTAGAGACGGAGCTTACGCTCGAATTTTTGGGTGAGGAAGGGGAAGGAATTCGGCCGTGCCCTTTGAAAGGAACCATACCGGCATTTGCTTGAGGTGATTAAGGGAAATCACGGTAAACCTAAATCTGAATGGCCGCAGGTGGATTTGCGAGTCCATTGGTTACCACTGCGCCACCTCACTCGGTATATATTCATGGCACTACGTGTCGTACAGTAGTATAATTTCAAAATTACATTCAGCTGCATGTTTGTCTGTAAAATTACCTGCGACAACAATCTGTAGTGTAGTAATTGTAAACTACAACGCCATAGCGAATGCCGTTGCTCCACGAACAGCAGAAAAGTAGTACGCGATAAACTTTTATCCCTTCTCTATTTTGATGCGATTGTCAGTGAGAAAAAGTTTAATAAAGGTTCGAAATTATGTTTGAAGTTGTTGCAAGTCGCTAAGTACTGTCATTCAAATACAGTGTGTGAATAAATTCTCGTCGCATTATATGGCAGTTTGTTGCAACTCCTATTGTTTATGACTAATATCTCCTGAACTATGTGTCGTATGTGGTTCGTACCCCGTCAGCATTGTTATCTCACGGTAAGGAATATTGTACCAGATTTGGCTGAAATCGGTCCAGTGGTTCAGGAGGAAATGTGCAACATTGTCGCTTGATGTAGCAGTTTTTCACACATCTCATTGTTTATGACGTCATATCTCGTGAACAATGTGTTGTACGTGATAGTTACATCTACGACGACCGTCCTCATGGATTGAAGCTAACGTGTGAAAAAGTTCATAAAGACTGGAACAAAACTGTAGATTTGTATGCAATACGTACACACGGACAATCTGGTGTATATATAACTAGCTGAAAACCCGGCGTTTCCCGGGTATTTATTTATTTATTCCTGCCATTTTTCAGGTATATATAAGGGCTGTATGTCTGTAATATCTTTTGGGAATACAATTAGTAGTAAAGAAGTAATAGATTAAAACTTGGTGCTTGATGGGGCGGTTTTTCATGAACGTTACTGTTTATGTGGTCATATCTCATAAACTACGAGTCGTACTGTGATACAACTTAAAAGGTACACTCAACTATATGGGTGTATACTGTCTGTAAAATTTCCTGTCGCTACAATTTGTAGTGTTCAAATTATAAATTGTAACGTCATACCGAGAGCCGTAGTTTTACTCCATAAACAGCGGAAAAGTAGTAAGCGAGAAACTTTTTTCCTTTCATCATTTTACTATGGTTGCCAGCGAGAAAAAGTTTAATAAAGGTTTGAAACTATGTTTAAAGTTAGTTGCAAGGCGCTAAGTATTGTCATTCTCATACAGTGTATTTCGAAAGTCTCGCCGCATTATATGGCAATTTTTGCGATTTCTATTGCTTATGACGTAAAATATTTTGAACCATGTGCCGTATGTGATTCTTAACCATGCATCAATTGTTACCTCACGGTAAGGAATGTGTGTACCAAATTTGGTTGAAATCGGTCCAATGGTTTAGGAGAAAATGAGCAGCATTGCCGCAAAATGCAGCATTTTTTCGCGCATCTCATTGTTTATGACGTCATATCTCGTGAACTATACATCGTATGTGATTCTTATACTTACGGCAACCGTCCTCAAATTCAAATGTTCAAATGTTTGTTAAGCTTATGGGACTTAACTACGGGGTCATCAGTCCCTAAACTTACAAACTACTTATGAACTAACTAAGACTAAGAACGGCACAAATATCCATGCCCGAGGGGGGATTCGAACCTCCGACCGTAGTGGCCGTGCAGACCGTGACTGGAGCGCCTCAGCCCCCTCGGCCACCGCGACCGTCCTAATGGATTGAAGCTTACGTGTACAAAATTTCATAAATATTGGAACAAAACTGTAGATTTGTATGCAACACGTACACACATACGTTCTTATGTTTGCCCGCTTCCCTCTGTCCATCGCCTTCCGTCCGATACTCTGTCCATTTTAGTCTCGCTTTCATGTACCTCAAACCTCATGAATTCGTATCTCCTGAACAGTACGTTCTACAGCAATATAATTCTGCAGTCCTGTAGACTGGAATGTTAGGAAACTGACCTCGAAATATGTTGTGGTAGAGTTGGTAGTAAAGACATTATAAATTACATCAAGCGTGATGGGGCAGTTTTTTAAACGCCATATTTTTATGACATTAGCTCCTGAACTACGTGTCGTACTATGATATAATGTCGAAGGTACAGTTAGTTAATGGTATAGGCCTATATTCAGACCATTTGTAAAATGTCTCGCGTATACAGTCAGTAGTGCAGAAGTAATAAAATGTAATGTCAGGCCGAAAGCTGTTATTTTACACTATGAACACCGGGAAGGTAGTAAGAGGCTACTTTTCTTTTGTCGTTTTGTTGGAGTTGTCAGCAAAAATACGTTCCGAACGGGTTTGATACTATGTGCAAGTTTGTTGTAACTCTCTCAGGGATCTCAATCTCAAATAGAAAATGAGCGAAATCTCGTGATCCATTCGTCATATGATGCGACAATTTTCTCGGTTATAGAAACTTCTTATCACTACAGCTACTCTAGCTTGACGGTAACGAATGTGTGTTCCAAGTGTGGTGATTGTCAGTTTGTTTTGGAGGACATGCGGAACAATGACGCCTGGTGTGACAGTGTTTCGTGTATTTCATTATTGTTGACGTGATATCTCCTGATATAGATATCATAGTGGTTATTACCCCATAGTGTTTGTTTCCTTGCCGTAAGGAATATGGGTAATAAGTTTGGTTGAAATCCGTTTGGCAGTTTAGGAGGAAATTAAACGGAACGTTCTAAGGCTCCTAGCTGCGGAGCGCGCCGCTGCTCGCCGTCGGAGGTTCGAGTCCTCCCTCTGGCAAGGGTGTGTGGGTGTGTGTGGGAGTGTGTGTGTGTGTCGTCCTTAGCATAAGTTAGAATAAGTAGTTTGAAAGCCAAAGTACTGATGACCAAAGAAGCTAAGTCCTGTAGATTTACAAACATTTGAACATTTTTTGAGGAAATGAAGTTTGGAACATACATAGTACATAAATACGTAAATTTTTATAACATATCTTGATTGATTATATATGTTCATTGGTCTTACTTGCCAGAAATAAACACGACCACTTGAGATATCAAATGAAAGGATTCACTATTTTTAATCATTATTGGGCGAAGAATGACATAATACTGACATGATTTTGGAGCATACTCTCACTCAGTAATCTTACAAATTCTGCTTTTCATTTGTTCATTTGTGTGTCTGAATTTACGAAATACATTATAGAGTTGTGAACATAGTACATAGTAAGTATGGAGAGAAATTTCTCCAGGTACGATATAATACTTCCGGTATTAGGCTTTGAAAATCCGCAACACTTATAACCGTCAAATTTGATACTATACCATAAAGGGGGTTCTATAACAAGGATGCCTTCAGGTCACGAAAATTCAGTTTGGGATGACACTTCGCATGTTAGTAACATACGTCAAGATTGTCCAATCACAGAAGTTTTAAAGCGCTTTATCCAGAAAATCTCAAGAAAAAGGACTGCAAAATTTAAGCGCAACTCAAATATGACAGCGTACCGTGTGCTGTAGCACAGTCGAATAGCTCGCCGGCGTGGTGGCTCAGCGCTTTCGGTGAGAGGGCTGAACGCCCTCTCTAATAATAATAATAATAATAAAGGTATCAAACAACCTAAAGAAAAATACCTCAGGTGGTAGTGGCATTACCAGTCATTACCAGTCCGTGTTCGAACCTACCCTGTAAATGATTATCGATTAAATCATAAATAATTTAATTTGGGTTTTGAAATGGCTGTCATAGTTACTTAACATGAGAATTACACTCACATTTTCTTTTTAATAAGTTGAATAGTTTCAAATGCATTTTTCATGTAGGTAAATTAATTACCTTTGTTATAAGAGTCCTGATGGAGTTTCTATTATATGAAATTTTTTCGCAATATCATATTCAATTGTCTATTTTGTATTTTATGTGCAACCGTCATTTAATAAATAAAATTAAATCCTTTTCATAATTTTTAAAATAAATAATAAAAATAATATGTTTTTTTTGAGGTAGGGTCGAACTATGATGATACGCATGATAGTCAGGAACACTATTGCCTGAACTATTTCGAAATACTGCTTTGCTCGTCTAATTCATTAGTACCGGGTGATCAAAAAGTTTAAAAACTTAATAAATCACGGAATAACGTAGATAGAGAGGTAAAATTGACACACATGCTTGGAATGACATGAAGTTTTATTAGAATAAAAAAAAAGTATCGCTAGATGCGTGAAAAATCTCTTGCGCACGTCGTTTGGTGATGATCGTGTGCTCAACCGCCACTTTCGTCATGCTTGGCCTCCCAGGTCCCCAGACCTCTCAGTCCGTGCGATTATTGGCTTTGGGGGTTACCTGAAGTCGCAAGTGTATCGTGATCGACCGACATCTCTAAGGAGGCTGAAAGACAACATCCGACGCCAATGCCTCACCATAACTCCGGACATGCTTTACAGTGCTGTCCACATTATTCCTCGAGTACAGCTATTGTTGAGGAATGATGGTAAACATATTGAGCATTTCCAGTAAAGAACATAAATTTTGCTTTGTCTTAATTTGTTATGCTAATTAATGCTTTTCTGATCATATGAAGCGCCATCTGGCGGACATTTTTTGAACTTTTGTATTTTTCTTTGGTTCTAATAAAATCCCATGTCATTCCAAGCATGTGTGTCAATTTTTACCTCTCTATCTATATTATTCCGCGATTTATTAAGTTTGCAAGTTTATACTGACTTTTTGGTCACCCGGTATATTACACGTATTTGAGTCACGCTTAAACGTTTATCTTTTTTCGGAATTTTCCGGATACTGCGGTTTAGAATGCGAAGTCTCATCCCAAACTGACTTCCTGAGAGCTGATGGTCTCCTTGTAAAACAACTGCATGTAAGGCAGGAAATAGGAAATCCATTGTTCAAAATCAATTTAAAGTCACACCTTCCTAAGAATTATTTAATTAAAATACTGTACTCTACAGTTTGAAACTGTAAAAGTATGTTAATATGATATTGGTAATATTGTCACCATTAATGCACACGAATGTAAAGGTAATTTGTTTTCCTTCGACACAAATTCAGTCATATACTCACAGGAATAGAAAATGTTATTGAATGACATTCTTAGAAAAACATAAGTCATGTAACAAACGTTGTTGCTATTTATTGACAGAGATGTTCTTTTAGGTCATTGTAAGTAAATAGAGACAATGCACTTGCAAGAACTTTCTCCTCCGATTGCGAACAAATTTTGTTAGAACCCACCTACTTAGGGAGAAAATCATTATAATGAAATAAGAGAAATGAGATCGAAAGTGGAGATTGGAACAGTACAGAAATATCATTAATGCGGTTCCATGAACTGTGTGCCATGCACTTAAATATGATTTGCAGAATAATTGTGTAGATTTGGATGTAGATAAATCTCTTATCAACACGACGGGTCATGAATGCGAGTCTGTAGAAGGTCGGCACAGTTTATTTCAGTCTACGAATGTATTCGCGAAACCTGTCCATTTTCATAAAAGTTCATGTTCTGATATCAGGGAAATAAGTGTGTGTGTGTGTGTGCGCGAGTGTGTGTGTGTGTGTTTGTGTAGGGTAGACGCCCAGAAGCATCGCTTTAGCCAGTTGGCTGCTTGCAGTCGACACAAGAACCATAATTCGGAAGGCTTACTACGCGGTTATACGCGAGAGCTAATAATACATCGCGCGAGGAGTAGGGAGTGCTTTCACGGTGTGTTTTTACGTGAGGGGGCGTGGCCAGGAGGTGGGGCGCCGGTGGGCGGAGCCAGCGCCGGTCCGCCAATGGAGCCGCTAATGCGGTCATGGCTGACGCTAACCATCATGGAAGCGAACCGGCTGCCGGCACAAGGTCACTGCTACAGCCGGCCTTAGGGACGCCACAGAAAGCAACCGCTTCCAGTGGAATCACCGAACTTCCAGTGTGCTACGGCGCAGTGTACTTTGGTTTGTGCTCGATGTGTTTTCTTCTCTTTAATTTGAGAATTCGCCCCCAGACGGTGTGTGTGTGTGTGTGTGTGTGTGTGTGTGTGTGTGAGTAGTACCTGCAGAAAGATCGCTGAGTGAGCACCTACTTACCTGTAGTTTCTTCAGTCGTTTGTTGAGCAGTTTTCGGCATAATTAAACGTTGGCTGAGATGCGATAGAATAGGTGATGCGGAAGCAGAGGCTGAGATCGTCCTACTCTTAGAGTTAGTAAGTTATCAGATGGGAATGTTCCTAAATCCTTTTAAAATCATTTAGAATTATCGGTACAATGAGTCATTGAAGTAGTGGATAGAAGTGGTTCTGACATCGTTCCATTCTGGATAATGACAGATGTTAAGAGACACGATGGAGGTACTTACATATTAAAGGTATTGTTCTCAGTCGTTAATATTATTTTATTCGCAAGAACGGCGTGATTGCATCACTGAGGTTTAGGAATTCTAGATTTTATGCCCGCTTTTCGCGTATGCGAAATGTTACATCTGTATTGTGTAATGTCAAAATACAAAATCACATCAAATATTGGTCTAACTATTCCCGATTATTACATATACATTACGGATCAAATTTCTATGTTGTTATTGGAAACGAATTTCTGAAAAATGTGAACACATTACGATTGTAATATAAATGCACGTCACATTTTTTTTCTTCATTCCTAAAGAAGTTGTGAGATATGCAACACCCATACGAGTTTTCTAGCTTGGTAAATATATATTGTGATATTTTGTATTCAGAAGATACTACCAAAAGTCAATATTAAAAAAAAATAAGACCACAGTATCAAATCTTAGATATGTAAACAATCATTTTTGCCTGAGAACAGTCAGAGGACATAGTAAATAAAATCAAAATGACGTTTTAAACCACAGGGGTAACTAGATATTCTCAAGTAGTGATTTTTAATTATAATTTAACATCGGAAGTTATTTGAAACGATATTGTCAAGCTTCGATTTCTTTAATTGTACTAAAGCAAAGAAGTACTTTATAGTAGAATTATGTATATCTAATTGGGGTTTCATATGTTATATAGAGTGTTACGCCGCTCGAACAATGTGATTTTATTCCCTGGCTTTAATTTTTTTTAATATATATTTTTTTAAGTTGTGGAATAATCGGAAACGATAGTGACGTATTTAGAGCGATATTATATCTAGCTGAAAATTAGTTTTATATGGAAAGTGAGAAACGTATGATGTTTTTTCATGATTTACCCTAAGTACTCCTTGACATTCGTAGTGCTACAAATAAGCAAGTATTAATTACCCTTCAAACATGAATTTAGTGACACATGTATAGTTTAAAGTAGTAACTCACCCCTAGATCTACTGGGAATTTTTCACTTGTGAAAAAATATGAATGAAACCATATAGAAGCTAGAACCAAAAATATAGTGAAGTGAAGCAATGACGAAGCACATTCTGTTTTGTATTTTCATGTCCCCTTACTGTCGCGTGTTTTTCCTTAGGTTGCGCCTCGGTGTCTTAAGTTATGCTATTTCTTCATTTTCACTCACGTTATGTTTCTTTCTGTGATTGCAATAACAGTTAACCCATTATATTTATTTAAACCCATCTATACATGCTGAGACTTTGAATAAATCTTATTTATGTGCTTAGAGTCAAGTGGAATCGGAATAGGACTCACTATTTATAATATTATGTTTGTGGTGTTTCTCAATTTACAACAAAGATGAGTAAAAGAAACATGCTGTGTTTACCTAGTTTTGGAAATCTTTCCATTTGAAGACGCCGACATTGGTTGGAAAGCAGAGACCTCATTGATTACTGGTTAAATTCAAGTTGAACTGTGTATTATTCGCCTAATATTTGTAAAAACATACGACCTATTGTGTATTCGATGCAATCTCTAGTTGCGTACATTGAAGTACGGTATTTGTGTCGTGCGATTAGACAAATACTTGCTCGTATTTACAAAAACCAATCGGTATATAACAATCTTCCGTATAAAACACAACAACCGGAATTAATTCTTTTAACGGGTGACACTAGTATCTTGATGAATCCTAATATGCACACAGCAGCAGAAGAAATGGAAAAACCAATGGGTTTGTAACAATCCTCCGTATAGTACACAACAAGCGGAATTAATTCTTTTAGCGGGTAACACTAGTATTTTCATGAATCCTAATATGCACACAGCAGCAGAAGAAATGGTAATCAATGTTCTTGACAGTCCTATTGAGTGGATTTCTGTAAGTGCTTTCGCTTTCCATTTCTGAAAGTCAAGATATCTGGTTTGAGGCGTGTAACACATAGCGAAGAATTAATAACTGGGACGGCATCTTTAAAATACTTACATATTCATGTTGATGAGAATTTGAGATGAAAATGACATTTCTGACCTTATAAAACAACTTAGCCATATTGCACTTAAATCACTCATACTACTGCCGACAGACAAATCAATAAGCTGGCATATTTTACGTAGTTTTATTATAAATGGAATATGTTCAGGGGTGACTTACCTTTAAGATAAAAAAAGTCTTCGTTGCTTAAAACCGTGATGTGAGAATAATATGTTTTGATGTTATAGGCACTGGTACTACTACTGCAACTACTGCTGAGTATACTTTTATTCTCTCGTTATGTTTCTTGTAAATAATGCCCTACACTTCAAAGGGAACGATGATGTACAGAACTGAAATATCAGAAGAAAGAATGAGAGTAATTATTCCACAGTAAGGTTATCTTCAAACAAAAAAGGGCCCATCATCGTATCATCAACATTTTTGATCACTTACCCAGTGACATAAAGACAGACAGCAAAGTTAATTTGAAAGCAAACTGGAAAAAATTTTCATTGATAAGAACCTTTATTCCGGTAAAAAATTTCTTTGTAATTCATAAAAGATAATACGTAGGAATTTGAAAAAAATAAAAACAGCCCTTCCCACATATACACAGACTTCTAAATGATCAGCATGTAGCCATATTTATACATTAATGTTTATTGTGATCGTAAAACAGTCGATCAACAGCATTGTGATTAAAGTCAATGATATCAGTGACGGTTTAGTTTCTTCTTGCGGGCGTTGAATAAAATTCAGTGAGGCGTCTAAAAATTTAAAGCCAAGTGGCCAAACCGGGAATCGAACACTGGTCTTATATTTACTACGCAGATGCTGTGTCCACTTTTTAAAATTTTATTATTGTGTACCTGGCTTCCTTGCAGACTCGCTATAGTGCTTGTTCCGGGTGATGAGAGAGAGAGCATTCAGCAGTCGCCTGCTCCACTTTTTTCCTTTTTTTCTGTGTGTAGTTCTATTCGTTGCGGACACTGATCGTGTTTGTTCGTTCTTGTTCTATGCGTTCTTGGCTCAGGTTTTTTTATTACAGAGAGCGGTAAGCCGTATGACCGGGCGCGCTGAGCCACGGCGCCCGGCATCTCCACTAAGCCACCCGGATATCGCGGCTGCAGGAACTAGCCTCGCACAGTGCCAGCCAGACATACATTCTCCGCTACTATCGAAGTGTCCCATGCTCAGTAATTTCATTTACCCTGGACCAGTGTTACCCGATTCTCGGAAAGCCACCGAGTCTTGCGTGCATTCGCAACGAAAAGTAACGATCATTTTGCTTGGCGTCGCATTAATTAGATATAAATGTATTACGATTAATTGTAAACAACAGACCCATAAAAGTAAAATTAAATAATTATGTAAAGCACAAGAAAGCGTTATAACTGGCAGGTATAGGATAATACTGGAAATGGACAGTGGGTATGTTGTGAGGCTCATCTACGGTTGTTTACAATCAGCAGGAATTTGCAATACAATAGAGGAGTTTCCAGTAACTAGGAGATCATAAAGTAAGTTAATTAGAATATTTGTTCTTATTTACAAGAAAACTGTTTAGCTACGTGTGGGACATTAACCAGCAAGATTGCTTACCTTGTAACTTCGGTCGAAGATAGGAATTGCAGTACGTTTTTATGTAACACTCTTTAGTTTCTTCTTTTTTATTTATTATTCGGGAATTAACTCCCTCTCCTCAAGAACTGTTGAGAAACGTATCGCAGTGTGCCATTCAAATTAATTAATGCCATTAACAATGAAACACAATATTAACATTGACATTGCTGGTATTCCTGGTACATTAAAAATTTACTTACTAGAGTTGAGTGTAAATATGAGGAAAGTCAAGGAAAATACACTCTGGTCATTCAGTCAAACGTCAGTTGAACTTTTGTGGGACAAGGTACAGCAAGGCAAGGAAGTTGGACATGCTATTCATATGAGAAGATGAATTTTAAGGACTACTGAGGGTAAATCAAGAAAAACCTTTATTAGTCTCTCACTTTCTATCTAAAACTAATTTTTAGCTAGAGATCACATTGTTCTAAATACACTACTATCATTTTCGACTAGCCAACAACATAAAAAAAAGTTCTGTTTAAATCTTAAGCTAGGGAGAAAAAAGATCACACTTTTCGAGCGCCATAATACCCTCTAACTAAGACATATGAAACCCCTGTTAGAAAATAAGTAATTATGTTACAAAACAGAAGGGAGCTTAGACTTTGCTATAGTGTAATTAAAGAGATCGAAGCGTAAGAAAAGTTTTTCAAATAATTTCCGATATTAAATTATAATTAAAAATCACTACTTGCGGATGTCTAGTTAATCCTGTGACTTAAAACGGCATTGTTTTCTTTTCACTCATTATGTCTTCTGACGGTTCTCAGGCAAAAAATATTGTCTACATCTCTAAGATTAGATATTGTGGCTTTAATGGTGGCTTTTTAAATTTTTTTATTAGTATTCACGTTTGGTAGTATCTTGCGAATACAAAATATTGCATAAAATAATAATCATTCTAGAAAAATCTTATAGGTGTTGCATATCTCACAATTTCATTTGGAACAGAATTTGTCTTACTGCCAAACCGGTGAAAAAAATGTGAAGTGAATTTATATAACAATCATAATGTGGTCATATTTTTCAGTGATATGCTTCCAATAAAAATACAAAAAAATGATCTGTTATGTTTTGAGAAGAATGCCAGTTAGGAGCACAGTATTCGCAATAATGTTTTTAATTTTTTATTTTGAATACAAGTACATTTAGTGCTGTACAGAAGTACTTCCAAGCGATATGTTAGGTATCATTTAGTTACTAGTCCTCCAGAATGTGTAAGAACTGCATTACGTCCTATCCTGCATCGTGTGCTATACCAGTTGAATGTCAGTTTTGTAATACGTATTTAATAAAGAGACATTACGGTACATTGTGATGGTGTATGAAAAGATCTTGAGGAAGAAAGTGGATTACGGAATGAAAGATATAGGGCGCTATTAAAAAAATCGTACTGCTCTTCATGTCTCCGTAACGAAAAAAGCAGTAAAAAATACGAAGATTGGTTTGAACACCACAGTGCTTTACTAGGCATGGTCCTGTTTGGAGGTGGTATGCCGTTGCCTTCCTCCGACCTTCGAACTGATTTACCCAGCCAGTTATAGAGAGACCTACACTTTTCTTTCTTTTTTTAGCGAGGATCAGCGACCTTTGGATTCATAATTCGCCAGTCTACCACTGTGATACCGAGCTGACGAAGAATTCGAAATAATTTGTCCTTGTAAACAACATATGCTTGATACTTTATTCATTTTGCTTGTAGAAAAAAAAGGTCGGACACACTCTACAGTTTCCCAAAGAAAAATACAGGCCGACTTTGGGTACAGGCCGGAAAAAATGCCTAGTAAACATGGGCTCTAAACCGAGTACCGGGAGACTTATGAGCTTCTTCAATACTGGTGTGTTTCACCACCGCGGCCGGCAAGGAATCGTTCAAAGAGGCAATGCAGCATGTAAGAAATGGTGAGCTTGTTAAATACGCCGCTAGGACGTTCAACATCCCTGAAGCTACTTCAGGTCACTATGTAAAAAAAAAAAAAAAAAAAAAAAAAAAAAAAAAAGGATTTTTTTTCTAAATAAATTGTTCATTTCGTCGGCTTGCCCTAGAGGTTACAAAAACAGGTCTAGCTAAAAAAAAAACTACTGTCTTAGGAAACGTTTAAGAGCTTTAGTGCAAAGGAGATACATTAAGCAATCGTTTTTCCATAAATAAAATATCTGATTTCAACGTAAGAGCAAGAAAAAATATAATATACGTTAATGTCGCCATCTTACTCTACTTTCCCCTACATATAATAATTTTTTTCCGACGTTGGTTACAGTTATAATTTGTGTGTCATACAGTACGCTATTTTACTATTTCAACTCTTTATTTGAGGTTTACATGGTGTTTACTTAAAACGAGGCACCATGGGTCTAGCATAATAGTGAAAAATTAACTCTCGTTGCCCTTTAAAACGGCATGTGATCACCTCGGACGGCCAGTACAGTTGGAAAGTATGAGGTTATCAATCAGCTCTTCAGGGATATTTGGCCATTTTTCCATAGTGCAATATCCAGCTCTGCAAGCGTTGTGGGAGGTGCTGGTCTGGCTGCAATGCGTCTCCCATACATGATCAATTGCGTTAAGTCGGAGAACAAACCGGCCGCTCCATTCGTTCAATTCCCTTAGCTTCAAGCGTGTTGTCCACCGGTGCAGCTTTGTGGGAACGAGCGTTATCGTCCACCAGAGGGAACCCGTCTCCTATGGCATCAGCATTGGGCACAACAAAGGGTCGAAGGATCTCGTCTCTATACCTCTGAGCTCTCAAAGTGCCACTCTGAACAAGAGAGAGGTCCGTACGTCCACCAGTACTGACTCCTGCCACACCATTCGTCCACCACCACATTTTACACTTTGGGACACTCCAATAGCTGCAACCACCTCCGTCTGTGTCGTCCCGCTTGCAAGCAACCTATGGCTCTCTGTGCCAGAGCTTCAGGTAAGTCACGTTGTTGTTCCGTTGCAGTACCTGCTCACTACTATTTCTGAACGCAGTTGCTTCTGTAATTCGTTTGGTAAACAGAAGTCAATGTCATACCCCTCTACAGCAACTATATGTTATTACCACTACGTCTTTTTCCGTAATGTTGTTATCTGAATTCCATAGAATCGACAGAAAGACGTCGAACCATGTTAGTTCAGTCTGCCAATGACAGTACTTCAGAACCTAGATATCTCAACTGATCCCCTAACTGTTTTCACCGGTGTACTTTAACTTAAACTAACCTAAGGACAACACACACACTCACACACGCAGACACACACACTCACTCACACACACACACACACACACACACACACACACACACACACACACACACACACACACACACACACACACACACGACTTAGGGAGGACTGGAACCTCCGGCGGGAGCACATCGCAGTCCCCTGACATGGCGCCTAGAACTACTCGGCGATTCCCGCGCTGCCCTAGATTATAAATCAGGCGCGAATAACAACTGGTGAATTGTACCATACGCGGTCGTATCTTTCATAAGCATCCGAACTATTGTCTCCTTTTCCTTGGAAGGGACCTCCACCTCCCACAAGAGATCCACAACTGGGGTCACAATTCCTGTTCGCGTAGCGCATTTTTTTATTCAAGTGCTTGTAAATCTATCGGGCTAAACTGCATGGTCATCAGTCCGTAGCTTACAAAGTACTTAAAATAAGATAAACTAACCTAAGGACAACAAACACACCCATTCCCCAGGGAGGACTCGAACCTCCGCAGCGAGACGCCTTAGACTGCTCGGCTACTCCACCGCGGCGAGGTTCGAGTCCTCCCTCGGGCATGGGTGTGTGTGTGTGTGTGTTGTTTTAGTTTAAGTAGTTAGTAAGCCTAGGGACTGATAACCGCATCAGTTAAGTCCCTTAGATTTACAAACATTTGAACATTTGAAATCCGCTTCCGGCCATACAGATTTAGGTTTTCCGTGACTTTTTTAAATCGCACCAGGCACATGTCGGCTCTCGCGACCTCTCCACCGCGGGCTGGGATGTATCAGAGTCGCACCCAAAGTGATCTGCTGAGGAAGCGAGTAAACCAAACATAATACCGTCACTGATATCAACGCCACTCCGTTTCAACCTGCGACCTCCCTATAAGAAGAGATAAATGTTAACATGTGTCCAAAATCTAATTTGATATTAGACTTTTTTACCTGGTTAACTCGTTGATGGAGACCAACAGCCTGATCCCGGACCCGCAACGTGGCCGGCATAAGAACCACTAACACGTCAAGCCCCAACGAAACGGGGAGTAAGTGTATCCGCGCTGACGTAGTGCTCCTGTTCCTCTGCATTCGCGGCATGCAGCTGATTCCCGCAAGAAAGAACAGACACTAGTTTTCATCCTGCAGATATTATCATTAGACACGTTCGAAACAGCAGACACTATATATATATATATATATTATAATCAGATGATTACGCCGATGATCCATCCTTCAGTGCGGATACAAACCAGGCCCAAACTGGTATTGACTACATGCCGAGAATAGTGACAATAAGTACGGGGACTACGTCAGAAGTTGAATATTTGCGTCTGGCGGTAAGCTAGCAGGGTTTGCTCGCGAGCGGCGGTGATAGCTATGTGCCCAGCGCAGTAGCTTAGCGCGTTCGGTGAGAGGGCTAGCCGTCCTCTGTAATAAAAGAAAAAAACTTAGCCAAGGACTCATGAGGGGCATAGAACGAACATGATACAAAGACGGCAAAGATACGACTGACAGAAAAAAAAATTAAATAAATAAAAAATAAAAATAAAACCTGGCGCAATGGTCAGAGCGACTGTTAACAATCAGCAGGACATGGGTTTGAGCCCCAACTTGAGCACAAACCTTAAACGTTCCCCAGTGAATTATTTGAATGTCCACTTATAGTTAATGTCGTAAATTCTTTTGTCTAAATTCTCAGATAGTCTGACCATTTTCCGAACGTCCTTAGACAGTGTAGGCCAGGTGATGCATTCCCTAATTTTATTCAGCTTCTTCAACAAGGAATAATCATAGTAGCGAAAATTGACTTGCACAAGATGATTGGGAAGGCAAATTTTACAAGTTAACCTATCGTGTAAACAGCATGCCCTTTAACCTGATACCCCGGGACACGTTATCCCTCCCGAAAACTCTCCTCATATTGCTCAACTCATGACGGGCATCCTGCCTCTCCCCTAAATCCCCATAAGCTCCTCAACATCAGTGAATACCTCGGCCACTATTTTCATGGGCATCCCTTCTTGTTAATCCTCTCCATCTTCAATATTCCCTTATAACATATGGCTCAACGTATGAGTAATCACATTGTCTGAACCCTTCATATGTTTCACTTCAAATTTAAATGCAGAAATCCTCACCACCCATCTAGCAATATACCCTGTTTCACAGGGACGGGCCAGCACCTAAAAGAGGGTTTGATTATCAGTTTCAAGCTGAAATTGGCGGTGTTCTGAATAGAACTTAAATTTTTCTGTGCTGAAGAGAACAGTCAACTCTTCCAACTCATAGGTCGAATATTTTGCCTCAGATACTTGAGGCTTAATTCACGGGGCGTCGTTCGCCGTTTCGTAGCTGGAATAAATTGCCGCGGTGGAGCGGCCGAGCGCATTGAGACGCTATGCTATACGATGCGCGAGGTCGCTTCCCGTCGGGGGTTTGAATCCCTCTCGGGCATGGATGTTTGTGCTGTCTTTAGTATAAGTTAGGTCATAAGTAGTTTGTAAGTTTAGGGGCTGATGACCTCGCAATTAAATCCCATAAGCTTTACAAACATTTGAACATTAAAAAAATAATAAATAAAACAGCGGCGATACGGTAATCGGAGGCATCAGTTTGCAAAATAAAGGGGCAGACGAAATGAAGAGCAGCTAGAACTGGGCCGTTACTCAATGCATGCTTAAAGGCAAGAAAATCAGCCTCCTGGGACTCGGTCCAACATAATTGTTGGTTTCTCTTCGGCAAGGCACTGAAAGGAGTTGCTAATTGCTGAAATTTAGAAATAAATTTTCAAAAATAGTTGATTATTCCAGCAAAGGGAGCTGTTACCTTCATGCTCTTGGGAGGGCTAAAATTAATTATTACTTTCGAGCATGTGCAGTCAGTACAAATCCCCTTATAACATACAAGGTGCCCTAAAAAGAGATTAAAAAAAAATGTTTGTAGAAATTATGGGACTTAACTACGGGGTCATCAGTCCCTAAGCATACAAACTACTTATGAACTAGCTACGACTAAGGACGGCACAAATATCCATGCCCGAGGGGGATTCGAACCCCCGACCGTAGTGGCCGTGCAGACCGTGACTGGAGCGCCTCAGTCCCCTCGGCCACCGCGGCCGGCAAAAAGAGATTTCAGATTGAACTAAATTAACCTTACCAGGCTTAACTGAAAACCGGATTTACATAGTCTATCCTCACCTAATGGAAGTGTTCCCAATAGTTTTACTGTAAATAACATCAAGATAATTATAGACGAACCAGAATTTGAGGTCACCCAGGACAGAGTATAATAGGCGACAACGAACATCCGTCCTTGTAGATAAACCAGTAGGTACTCTATTAAACTCGTACAAGTTCCAATTCATGCAGAACGTCGTGACCACCTTAGATTCCTCCGCCAGAGGGATTTGATAATAGGCATGGCTTAGGTATAAAACGTTAAAGTTTTTGGCACTAACAAACCATATGAAACAATGGTGAAGATCCAGTAATGAAACCGACTGTAAGACCGCTCTCTTGTTAAGCAAACGGTAGTCCACAACCGACCTGACCTATCAGCCTTTAGAGTTCTTAACTAGGAAGACGTGAGAAGCATATAGCGATACCGACTGTCTTGTCTTCCCCGCTGTCTACAGTTTTTCTACCTCACATCTCAATGGTTTCATCTTAGGGGGAGAAGGCCGATAATGTCACTATACATGTGGCGTCTATAACGAAAGAACAGGCGTCACTTCTGATCCTGCAGTTGTTATTCTTTCATATTTACAGAATATGCGACATCAACTGCGGATGGGCAAAGCCGAAAATGTGCACCCAGCCGGGATTCGAACCCGGGTCTCCGGCTTTCTAGACAGTTGCGCTGACCACTAGACCACTGGGGACTCAGTGATCAGCGCAAGAACAGACGTCACTTTTGATCCTGCAGTTGTTATTCTTTCATATTCACAGAATATATGACATCAACTGCGAATGGCCAAAGCCGAAAATGTGTATCCAGCCGGGATTCGAACCCGGGTCTCCCGCTTTCTAGGCAGAATCGGAAATGACGCCTGTTCTTTCGGAATAGACGCTATACAAATGACGGGGAATGATCCTTTCGTTAGTTGGGAGAAGTTGGCAAGTTTGGAGCCCTTACTCTTACGGGAATTAGTAGGCTACATACTGACTACGAGTTTCAGTACTGTGGGCAGGGTAAAGCTGGAAATTTGTGTCTGACGGGAGGCATGCTTAAGTAGTCCTTGCAGGTGCGCTGATCACTGTGTCCCCAGTGGTGTAGTAGTCAGCGCAACTGCCTAGAAAGCGGGAGAGCCGGATTCGAATCCCGGCTGGGTACACATTTTCGGCTTTGCCCATTCGCAGTTGATGTCATATATTCTGTGAATATGATAATGTGGCTGTTTTATATGGCTGTCGTCGGTGAGCTTAATACTGTATTTAATTCTATTGGTTACTCCTAACGTACATCTACACCGACATTCATACTCCACAAGCAACCTCATGGTGTGTGGCGGAGGGTACATAGTGTACCACTGTCACTTCCTCGTATTCCAGTTGCCAACAATTTGTGGGAAAATGGTTGCCTGCATGCTTCTGTGTGGAGCCTAATCTCTCTAATTTGATCCTTGTGGACACTTCGCCAGGTATAAGTAAAATGATGCAGTATATTGGTCAACTCTTCATGAAACGTACGCTGACGGGACTTTGACAGAAGCCCGTACTGCGATACAGAACGCCTCTCGTGCAGCGTCTGCCACTCGTTTCCTAACCATCTCCGTGACGCTTTCGCTCTTACTAAATGAGCCCGTAACGAAGCGTGTTGCTCTCCGTTATATCCTCTCCGTGTCCTCTATCAACACCCTCTGGTACGGATCCAACACTGATGCGCAATACTCAAGCGCTTGCCGAATGAAAGTTTTGTAACTACATCCTCTGTTGACGGACTACACTTCTTGAGGATTGTTTCAATGAATCTCAGTCTGGCGTCTGCCTTACCCACGACTATTTTTATACGGCCGTTCCATTTCAAATCACCCCTTATGTCTACTCCCAGATATTTTATGGAAGTTACTGCTTCCTGCTATCACGTAGTTATATAATGAAGGATCTTTCTTTCTGTGCAAACACAGCATTTTACACTTGTTTATGTTGAAGCGCAATTGCCATTCGCCACGCCATGCGTAAATACGCAGCAAAAGTTCACCAGTTTCCCATCCGCCTGCGTAGTTTAGTGGTTGGCTGTAAGTTATTCTCCTGACATACACCTCTGGCCGGACAGAAAATTTTGTCCAGCAACCAAAAACAACACCATTATGTGGATGTTAGGGCATTACGTAGCTTACAAAGTCAGCTACACCAGCGAGGACAATCTGATTAGCTTTGAAGCCTATATGAAGACAGCGCAGTGGCACGCTAATAGATACCCTAATGTAAAAAAGACCTTCGGAAACATGTTAGACATCATATTAGAGAAACAAGGTGTAGGTCGAAGTTCAAACACGGAAAATATACACCCCCGTATCAAGGAAGTTACTTAAGTTTTACTATTCCACAAAGAAGATGACCAGACAAAATGTAAAACGTACATTTTTTATGTGTGTGTGAGTATTTGTTACAGATGAATTCACAAAAAATATTAAGAAGAAGAAAAATAAAATAAAATAAAAAAGAAAAAAATAACAAATAATAATAAAATAAAATAAAGTTACCTGAATGCAGTACCTACCTTTAGAAACGGATTCACCTGCAAAATCCTTTGTTTTCCTTTCCTTTGGGGTACAATTTAGCTTAGCATAGGGTCAAAGTAGCGGTGGCATTAGTTTTTTTAAAGTTTTTTTTTTTAGGTTATATGTTTAGTTTTGGGGATATTTTTCATTGGGCGCCAACGCCTGAAGAGGGAGAAATCGGGGGGGGGGGGGGGGGGGGAAGGGGCCAGTGTGGTGGGAAACCACGCAGAGGGCCCGGGTTCGCTTCCCGGTCGGGTCGGTGATTTTCCTCCACTCAGGGAGTGGGTGTTGTGTTCTGCTCATCATCGTCGACGTGCAAGTCGGCCAAGTGTCGTCACGTGCTCCAGCAGTAGGCACGCCGAACACGACCCCAGCTGGGGTCTAAGGAAAACTGTGCCACACGAAATCATCACCAGTCTGGCAACTTCTCGATAAACTGCATTATCATCCGCAAATAGCCTCATTGGGCTTAATATGCTATCTATGAGGTCATTTACATATATTGTGAAAAGCAACGGTCCTATAATACTCCCGTGCGGCGCGCCTTTAAAGTCTGAAGACTTCTCTCTGTCGAGAATGTCATGCTGCCACCTGTTAGCTAGGACCGCCTGAATCCAGTCTCTCAGTTGTTTTGATATTCCATATTCTCGCACTTCGTTCATTAGTCGACGGTGCGGAACGGTATCGAACGCCTTCCGGAAGTAATGAAACACGGCATCAAAATGCGATCCTGTATCTACTGTCTTCTGTATGTCGTGGATGTATAGCACGAGTTTCACACGATCGCTTCTTCGTGACCCATATTGATTCCTACAAAGATTTTCGATGTACATAAATGACATAATACTCTAACGTGTGCACTAAAATTTTGCAACTTTACCCGATGTCATAAATATAGGCGCATCACGGAAATGATGCACGAGTTGGGGTGGAAATCATTAAAAGAAAGGCGTTATTCATTGCGGCGAGATCTATTTGCGAAATTTCTTTCAACAACTTTCTCTTGCGAATGCAACATATTTTGTTAGCACCCACCTACATAGGGAGTCATGATCATAATAATAAAATAAATCAGATCAAAAACAGAAATGTTTAGGTGTTCCTTTTTCCTACGAGCTATTAGAAAATGGAACTGCAGAGAAATACCATAAAAGCGGTTCGATGAACCCTCTGCCATGCACTTTAGTGTAACATGCTGAGTATTTATGTAGATGTAGATCTGATTGACAACCCTTCTTGCAAACGGAAATGACGTGCACTTTTTTCCAATCCTTTGAAACGCTTCGCCTCTCTGAAGACTTTCGGTAGACCGAAGTTAGAAGGGGGCAAGCTACTTCGCATACTCCGTGTAACAACGAATTGGCATCCCATCTGGTCCAGCGGTCTTTCCTCTGTTGAGCGATTTCAATTGCTTTTTAAACAGACACTTATTTTAATATCTGCCAGTCTGTCGTTCATGCGATAGTTCAGAGGAGGAACTAAAGTGCAGTCTTCCCCTGTGAAACAGCTTTGTAAAAAAGCATTAATATTTGGGCCTTTCGTGTGTCATTCTCTGTTTCAACACTATTATAGTCACAGTGTCTGGATATCCGGTTTGTGTTATTTTGCTGGTTTGACGTAGGATCAAAATTTCTTAGGATTAAACAATAAAGTAGTTCAAATGTCTGTAGACTTACAAACTACTTACATTAACTTACTCTAAGGGCAACACACACACACACACACACACACACACACACACACACACACACATACACTCTTGCCTGACAGAGTACTCGAACCTCCGACGGGAACGGCTGCTCAGTCCAACACGTTCAAATGTTTGTAAACCTGTTGGACCAAACTGCTTTGGTTATCAGTCCTTAAACTTACAAACTACTTAAACTAATTATAACAAAGGACAACACACACACATATACCACACCCATGTCCGAGGGAGGACTCGAACCTCCGGCGGGAACGTCCGCCCAGTCCGTAGCACAACGCTTTAGACCACGCGGCCATTCCGATCGGCTGTTAGGATTTTCTGCCAAGTTGGTACACAAAACTTTGATCTCAAAGTCGCTGAACGCCATTAGCGTGGCAGTCCGTACGCTAATTTTGGTCTCACTCTTTGCGTGTCTGCAAGACTTTGGTTGCGTTTATATTTGCAGTGAAGTTCTACTTCCTTTCGTAACAGTTGGTCAACCACGACGGATCTTTCCCATGTGACATAATTTTACTCGACACATACTTATCTAGTGCGTATTGTACGGTGCACTTGAATTGCGTCCACAGTTACTCAAGACTGTCAATGTTAGAGACGAAACTATCTTGATTTGCAGTCAAGCACTCTGAAATCTGACCGTTTTAGCTTTTTTACTTTTTTTTAATATTATATTTACAGCTGTAGTGATGTTGTAATGGTCTTATGATATTCTCTGATCTACTCTGAGTCAAAATTTCAAGTTTATTTGTATTAGCAGGTCTAACACGTTATCTTCAAAAGTCGGCTCTCTAACTTCTCGGGATAATTTTCGGATACAGCACTTAGAATAATACTGTTGATTCTCTGTCCATGCCACCCGTCTTAACACGTTCGACTCCCATTCTGTATCCAGTAAATTAAAATATCCACCTAAAACGCTAAAATGACTAGGAAATCTACATACATACTCCGCAATCCACCGTAAGTCGCGTGGCGGAGGGTACATTGTACAACTACTAGGTTTTCCTTTCTTATTCCACTCCCAAACAGAACGAGGAAAAAAAGAATGCCTATATGCCTCCGTACAAGCCCTAATTTCAAATGTTCAAATGTTTGAAAAGCTTATGGGATTTAACTACAGGGTCATTAGTCCCTAAACTAACAAACTACTTATGAACTAGCTAATCCTAAGGACGGCAGAAATATCCATGCCCGAGGGGGGATTCGAACTCCGACCGTAAGTGGCCGTGCAGACCGTGACTGGAGCGCCTCAGTCCCCTCGGCCACCGCGGCCGGCGAGCCCTAATTTCTCTTATCTTGTCTTTGTGATCATTATGCAAAATGTAAGTAGGCGGCAGCAAGATCGTACTACACTCAGCTTTAAATTTCGGCCTACTAAATTTCCTCAACAGAGATACACGAAAAGAACGTCGTCTTTCCTCCAGCGAACCCCAATTGAGTTCCAGCATTTCCGTAACACTCGCGAATTAGTCGAACCTACCAGTAACAGACCTAGTTGCTGGCCTCTGAAGTGCTTCTATGTCTTCCTTTAAACTTATTTGCTGCGGGTCCCAAGCACTTGAGCAGTACTTAAGACGTAGTAGTACAAGCGTTTCATACGCGGTCTCATTTACAGCTGATGTGCATGTTCCCAAAATTCTCCCAATAAACCAGGGTCGGCTGTCCGCCTTACTCACAACTGTCCTTACATGTTCGTTCCATTTCATATGGCTCTGCAATGTTACGCCTAGATATTTGAAGGACGCGACTGCATCAAGAAGCTCACTACTAATGCTGTATTCGAACATTATGGGATTGTTATTCCTACTCATGCACATCGCCTTACTTTTTTCTACAATGAGAGCTACTGCCATTCTTCGCACCAACTAGAAATTTTGTCTACGCCATTCTGTATGCTATTACAGTCAATTAAAGTCGACACCCTCCCATACACCACAGCATCATCAGCCGTCGAGAATAACGTACTGCGTTCTATTACTTAGAAAGTCTTCCAGCCAGTCACAAATCAGTGAACTTATTCCATATGCTCGTATCCTCGTTAGCAATCTGCAGTGTGGCACCGCGTCGAATGCCTTTTTCAAATCGAGAAAAACACAATCCGTCTGTTGCCCTTCATTCATGGCTCGCAAAGATGTCATGTGAGAAAAGGACAAGCTCAGTATCTCATGTCCGATGTTTCCTAAATCCGTGCTGATTCGTAGAAAGAAGCTTTTCCGTCTAAAGGAAATTTACTATATTCGAACTGAATATGCTCCAAAATTCTACAGGAGACTGATGTCAACGACATTAGCCTGTATTTTTTTTTTTATAGGACTTAACTACGGGGTCATCAGTCCCTAAACTTACAAACTACTTATGAACTACTTACAAACTAGGACGGCACAAATATCCATGCCCGAGGGGGGATTCGAACCCCCGACCGTAGTGGCCGTGCTGACTGTGACTGGAGCGCCTCAGTCACCTCGGCCACCGCGGCCGGCAGCCTGTAATTATGTGGGTCATTTTTCTTTCCTTTCTTATAAACCGGTGTCACCTGCACTTTTTTCCAATCACTAGGAACTTTGCGCTGAATTAAAGATTCGCGATAAATGCAAGTTAAGTAAGGGGCCAATGCCGCAGAATACTCTTTGTAAAACCGAACTGGTATTCCGTCCGGACTAGGAGAATTTTTGTATTTAGCTTTCTCAGCTGGTTCTTTACACCGGAAATACCTATTACTATGTCATCCATTTCGGAGTTAGAACGTTGATCAAATGATGGTGCATTTGTGCAGTCCTCCTATGTGAAAGATTTCTTAAAGGTTGAATTTAGAACTTCAGCTTTCCGTTTGCTTTCTTCTATTACTGCCCCGGAATGACTGAATAGGGGGCTTTGACCCGCTTATCGATTTTACATAGGACCACAATTTTTTCGGGTTCTCGAAAGGTATGTCTGTGGTAATTATTGTATGCTTTGCGCGTTGATATTTTTATAGACGCACGCATCTAGACTAACTTTTTCCTGTCATCATTTGCATGTTCTTTTTCGAACCGAGAGAGGAACAGTCTTTGCTTTCTCAGTAGCTTTCTAACATTATTATGATACCACGGTGGATCATTTCCACCCTTAATCGACTTTACAGGCACATATTTCTCTAACCCTTTATGTAAAATACATTTAAATTTAGTCCACAATTCCTCTAAATCCATTGTACCGTAACTGAACGATGTCCATTCATTTTCTAAGTGCGAACCTAACAATTGCTTATCGGCTCTTCCTAACAAAAACACGCTCCTAGCCTTCTTGTTGTATTATGAACTTTGGTCACCGTCGACGCTATGACGATATCATGATCACTAATTCCTGTCTCTACACAGACTTCGTTAATAAGGTCAGGTCTGTTCCTAGCTTTAAGGTCTAAAATACTTCCATTGCGTGCGGTTTGCCGGTTTAACTGCTCAAGATAGATTTCGGTGAATGTGTCCGAAAGTAGCTCGTAAGACTGCGTGTCTGTACTGCCTGAAATGTAAGTAGAAAGGTCCCAATCTATACTCTTAAGGTTGAAGTCTCCCCCGACTAATATTACATGACTCGGATACCTATGCACTACCTGCCGTAGACTTTCTTTGAATGACTCTAAAACTGCTACGGGAAATATTTCCTTAGTTTTCCCTCAAATGTTCCTCTTCTACCGTTGCAGAACATGTTTGAGCCACTATTCGTAAGTATCTCTTCAAAAAGCGTTCAAATATTTGTAGGGCTTAAGGGACTTAACTGCGGGGTCATCAGTCCGTAAACTTACAAAATACTTATGAACTACTTTATAGGACAGCACAAACTTCCATGTCCGAGGGGGGATTCGAACCTCCGACAACGGACTGCCGCGCGCACCGCAACACGGTGCTCCAGCACGCGCGGCTAACCCGCCGCGGCGTATCTCTCCTGGCCCGCAGTAGAGCAGAATAATAATTCACTAAAGTTTTCCTTGTGAGCTGATTAACTAACAACCTGTTGTATGTTACCAATTCTACTCAGCCAATGCACAGTCTGAGCATGTACACGCTGGACCTGAGAAAGTGGACAGGGAATCTTCAGCTAGCAAATGAACCACCTCGAGATCACCTAACACGGCAGTACACAATAATATCGCCGGACCCACTCGACCAAGTAGACCTGAAGATGCGACGATGAGGACGTCAAGAGTACTGCTGCAGCCGTTTACGTAACACATCCACGTTCGCTTCCTCGCTCGGTCGGCAGATTTTTAGCGTACAAGGTGCGTCTGAAAAGTTCAGTGAATGGTACCATATTTTACAAACCGCGCTGGAGAGGATAAGGTGCATACACATTAAGGGACATGTCAACAAGCGCCCCCTATCGTGTAAAGCACTGCAGTGGTACACGCTGTGGCCCAGCTAACAGGGTCAGTGTGACAACTCGTGAGATTGCAACATGGAGCGCAAATTGAAGCAACGGAGCAACGAGTTAACATCAATTTTTGTTTCAAATTAGGAATAGCGCCAACGGAGCCCCATGGGATGTTAGTGAAAGTGTATGGCGTTGAAGCAGTGAGTAAAAAGTGTGTGTGTGTGTGTGTGTTTGAATGGTAGCGGAGAAACAACAACGCATGACCCAGTGCTTTGATCGATTCCACAAGAAGCGCTTGCTGACAGTTTCCAACAGCTGTACAACCGATGTCAGAAGTGTGTTTGCGACCTTCCTATCGGTTCTCACCAAAATGACTTGGCCAATACATAACTCAGGGTAGTAAAAGTTTATGGCTCGTTGTCTCTGTTCATAGGGGTGAGTTATGTATGTCAGCTTCTATGCCCCTAAACAGCTATCCAATCTGTTTATACTAGATCAGTAATTAATCTGTAGTTTAGCCAGTCTATCAATCTGCATATGATGAGGTGAAAATATATTTAACAAACATAAATTAAACCTCTGAATGGCCAACAAAATGGATTCTAAGATAAAGAAGTGATTCACTCACGAAGTAATTCTTTATAAATGGAGTTCATTACTTTTATCAGACATGAAACGCGGAGGTTGTCCTACTTTATACATCGGTAAGTAACTAAATATTTCCGCAACTATTGTTCATGAGAGGCACCATAAGTATCACACGCACTCGAGAGTAAAAGTTCCTAATTATCACTCGTAAATTAGTGTAGTCCATCAAACACTGCAGTTTCAAATTAATCCGTGGTTAAAGTATTTGTTATAAACACATTCTGTAATCACACGATTACACGATTGCTGAATTATCACAGTTCCACAGTCCTACTACCGCGCATAGTTTATCACTTTTCAAGCAGAGACTAAGTTCTGCAGTCACAGTCCCGTAAATTTTCTAAGTCCACACATGCCTATCTCTTCAAATCACAAGTTCGTAACGCGGCTTCAGACCGCCCAGCGTCACAACCTTTCACCACCACGTCCAAGTTACGAGTCCCATTCCAAACGTTCGAAAGCGTGCTCCCTCTGCTCCCAAAATTGTATCCTTCCGCGCATCCTAACGCCCCATCTTTAAAATATAGTTTCCCTTCCAAAATATTATACATTTGAACATCACAGAATTAAATGGTTTGACCACCTCCCTACAAATATTGTTTACATTTAACAAACAAATATATATTTGAGACTGAAGCTTTTTGCTCAGAAAGCCATTAAGCATGGCATCTCACTGTTCAAATATACTGACGCCGTCGAAATGTCGCACACAATAATATTTAATTTAGCATGGCTTTTTATACAAATATATTCAGTTATTGTCCACAAATACTTATAATTGTTTATATATAAATTATCTGCCGCATATCTACTATTTTTAGTCGGTTATCAAATATTTAAGTTACTAAGAACAATATTAAATATAATAAAATACATATATAAATGTAGTGCGCGTTGCTGGGTTCATGTTTTGTGTTTCTGTGGTGGAATCAGTGTTCTGACACAAGAATATTACTACCTATGAGTAACAAGAGAGTAAGACAAAGTTTATTGAAAGAATACCGAAATAACGTGGGACGTCTATTAAGACAGGTAGCGTGGTGCAATGCAGCCCATTTACTTCTTAATCTGTTACTGATAAACACTACGTATCAATAATTGTAAATATAAGTATTATAATATTATTATTATAGTACTGAAATTTATCGGGTTTTTATCTGTAAGGGATATTTAAATTGTAATTATGGCATTTGATTCTCCCAAGTCTCCAGATCCATTCATACAATTATATTTGCCGTATGATCATTTCCTGATTTTATATGGATTTTTAGAATAATGTTTGTGGCTATATTGTATTTTAATTGAAATCTGGAATAGCCGCCCTCGCTCAGCCAAGCGTTTCCAGTTTCCGACCACATTAGGGAAAACCTGACTACCTGCTGTATCCCATTCACTAGGTGCAAACTGGTAGCCGGCCGGCTGGGGAATCCAACACACTGGCAAAAACCGCCTTTCACATGGAAACAATCAGGTTCTCCCTGTATCTGTAATATCACATGTTGTAGCCAATGACGATTACTTTCAAGGCCGGTAAAGGTACTTTGTTTATAATTTTTGTTTCCTATATTTCCTGAGACCATTCACTGAACTGTTCATACGCACATTCTGTATTGGAGCTGCATCTTAGGAACCATTCCCACTCCGTTCACGCCACGACTCACGATGTTCAAGCACAATCTGAAATATTAACAACAGGCATAAGTAACAAGTTCCCAAAATATAAGACTTAACTACTTGGAAAACTGAAACTAGTGTTCGAAAAAACTTACCCAGTACAATCAAACTCTACTACCGAAGTGTAACGGTGCAGCTCACACGGATGATTTTAGCAACGGAAACACTGTAGAGGGAAAAGGAAAGTCTGGCCTGGGATACTTCAGTGGGACACCATTTTACTTTAAACAAATACCGGGTGATCAAAAAGTCAGTATAAATTTGAAAACTTAATAAATCACAGAATAATGTAGATAGAGAGGTAAAAATTGATGCATAAGCTTGGAATGACATAGGGGTTTTATTAGGGAAAAAAATTGCTAGACGCGTGAAAGATCTCTTGCGCGCGTCGTTTGGTGATGATCGTGTGATCAGCCGCCACTTTACGTCATGCTTGGCCTCCCAGGTCCCCAGACACCAGTCCTTGTGATTACAGTATTTGCTTTGGGGTTACCTGAAGTCGCAAGTGTATCGTGATCGACCGACATCTCTAGTGATGCTGAAAGACAACATCCGACGCTAATGCCTCACCATAACCCCGGACATGCTCTACAGTGCTGTTCACAACATTATTCCTCGACTACAGCTATTGTTGAGGAATGATGGTAAGCATATTGAGCATTTCCTGTAAAGAACATAATCTTTTCTCTGTCTTAATTTGTCATGCTAATTATTGCTTTTCTGATCAGATGAAGCGCCACCTGTCGGTATTAATTTACCAATTTTAACAACTGCTAGGAATAATTATTTGGAGTTAAATGTTCAAATGTTTGTAGAACTTATGGGACTCAACTACGGGGTCATCAGTTCCTAAGCTTACAAACTACTTATGAACTAGCTAAGACTAAGGACGGCACAAATATCCATGCCCGAGGTGAGATTCGAACCCCCGACCGTAGTGGCCGAGCAGACCGTGACTGGAGCGCCTCAGTCCCCTCGGCCATATTTGGAGTTAGTTAACTTAAATTAAAATAATTCTTAATTACTCAACTGGCAGCAGTGAGATTAAACCATAAATCTAGAATGGGCAAATAAGTAGCCGCAGCAATCACAAACAACCCATGATGTTAAAGCTCATCAACATTTGAACTTACAACTTTTGTAAATAATAGCAAATCTTTAACATAAACATTAGTTCCGCTAAGGGCCTAGATGTTTAAATTACAACCCTGCAAAGAAAAGAGACAACGACGAAACACACATTAAGCAAAATAGTAACAACATGTCAATTAAACATTACAATGAGTGATAACTGTATTGTGATATCTTACATAATGAGTAACTATTACAATGATTTGGACCAGGATTTCAGGATAAAGCCATACACGTAACCTATAAGTTCAGAATAGCCCAAAACTCCTGCAGCAGAACAAATCAAAAGTTCGTTATTGGAAGTTGGCGTGCCACCAGGTGTATTGCAGCACAAACAAGAAGTCGCAGCTTCTATCACAAGGCAAGCGGATCCAGTCAGCAGGCGAGACACGCTCCGAAATAATGGCAACAGTTTAAAACAGTGAGCAAGTTAATACACAATAACAGCGTAATACCGCCGCTTCTGCCCCAACACAAACAGGGCTCTGACTCACACAAATTTTTGGACAAACCTGAAGATAAAACAAATACGAGCGTTGGAACTTAAATAGTGGCAACTATTTATTCACAACCGATACAAAAGCGTTACATGTTTGCACCTGTTACTGTCCTTCAAAATAGTCACCAACGTTGCGTAGAACCCGTTGCCAGCGACGTGGAAGACGTAGTATACCGTTAGCAGAGCCTATTCTATTGATGGTGCGAATGGAGCGGTCTACTGCCTGTAGAATCTCTGCGACAGTTGTGAAGCGAATGCCACGAAGTAGTTCCTTCATCTTCGGAGTCAAATCGAAGTCGGACTTAAGTCTGGGGAGTATGGTGGATGGGTACATTAGTTCCCAGTCCCTTCGCCCGAACAGAGCAGCCACATCTTGGGCTGTATTCACCCGCGCATTTTCGTGCAAAATGATGAGTGGACTGCGCAGAAAGTGATACCGCTTCTTTCGCAAAGCTTGTCGGAGGTGATGCTCCAAAAACGAACAGTTATACTGCGCACTGACGGTCTGCCATGGAGGAACGTAATGCGTTAGGATAACACCAACAATAAGACTGAATGTGCCCGAGTAAAGTCATCTGAAGATCAAAACCAACTGCAGAACGATCTAAATAACGTATCACTATGTTGTAAAAATTGGCAATTGACTCTAAATAATGAGACGTGTCAAGTCGTTCTCATGAAGTTTGTGTACAAGATAAATCGATCAAAAGTGAAGGCCATAAACTCCACAAAATACCTAGGAATTGCTACTACTTCAGACTTAAACTGAAAAGAACACGTAGATAATCTCGTGGGAAAGGAGAACCAGAGACTGCGTTTTATTGGTAGAACTCTTAAAAGATGCAACACAACTACTAAAGAAACTGTATACACTATGCTTCTCCATCCTTTTTTGGAGTATTGCTGCTCAGTGTGGGATCCTTATCAGGTGGGTTTGACGGAAGGCATCGAAAGCGTTCAAAGAAGAGCAGCTCGTTTTGTGCTGTCACGATACAGGGAAGACAGCGTTACGGAAATGATACAGGATTTGGAATGGGAATCATTACAACAATGGCGCTTATCACTGCGGCGTGGGCTACTTACGAAACTCCAATAGCCAACATCCACCTGCGAATATGAAAATATATTGTTGACTCTCACTTACATAGGTAGGAAAGATCATCAGAATAAAATACGATCAATCAGAGCTCGGACGAAGAGATTCAGGTGTTCGTTCTTCCTGTTCCTATTCCTATTCGAGAATGTAATGGGAGATAAATAGTATAAAGGTGATTCGAAGAACCCTCTGCCAGGCACTTAAATGCGATTTGCAGATTATACCATGTAGATATAGATGTAGGTCGTGCAGCACGATAGTGTCATCGAGGTCTTCAAAACACAACACTTTCTACGCAACCCACCCATCATTTTGCACGACAATGCGTGGGCGCTTAAAGCGCAAGTTGTGCTTGCTCTGTTCGGTCGATGGAACTGCGAACTACTGTACCATCCACCATAAGCCCCGGACTTACGTCGTTGTGACTGATTAGATTCCGAAGACGAAGGAACCACTTCGTTGCATTCGCTTCAGAGCTGTGCCAGAGATTCGACAGGTAGTAGACCACTCCATTCGCACCATCCACAGAACAGTGTCTGCTAACAGTATACTACGCCTTCCACATCGCTGGCAATGGGTTATATCGCCGCGGTGGAGTAGCCGAGCGGTCTAAAGCGTCTCGCTGCGGAGCGCGCGGTTGCTCGCCGTGGAGGTTCGAGTCCTCCCTGGGGCATGGGTGTGTGTGTTGTCCTTAGGTTAGTTTACCTAGGTTTAAGTAGTTTGTAAGCTACGGACTGATGACCACGCAGTTTGGTCCGATAGAATTACAAACATTTGAACATTTTTGAGCAATGGGTTATAGACAACGCTGGTGACTACTTTGAAGGTCAATAACAGGTAAAAACATGTAACGCTTTTGTGTCGGTTGTGAATAAATAGTTGCCACTATTTAAGTACCGATCCTCGTATTTTAGTAGCAACAACAACCGAAAGTGTTAGAACCAGAGGAGGTGACAGAATACAATCTTCACTCTGTAGAGTTTTGTATCCCATCCTCGTCGCCACTTTTGTATCCCATCCTCGTCGCCACTTTTGTGTCTCGTTTCCGCCGGTTGTCGTGGGTGTCGGTGGCCGAATAGAAAGAGACCGACACAGGAATAAAGGATGCACGCGTGTGCAGGTACGGAGGTGACCAGCCAGTGGGACAGCAGAAACTGGAACCACTAAGCCAGATTAGTATAAGAGATATATTTCAAAGAAATACATTACTTAACTTGGAGAGCAGCAGACTAGTAGAATGTTGATACATAGTTTAGATAGAGGCCTGCCCACTGATGATTCCTAGTGCCTATCCGATAGCCAAGTCTTAACTGGTGCCTATCTCTTTCCCAAGTGGCCGATGCAGCAGTCGTGGCCACGAGCGCAGTTGCAGCAGAGGGCGCTCGTGGCTGACGTCGTAAGAACGCCGCGCCGTGCGTGCATGGCGGCGCGCGGCGTAAGTACGTGGCGCGCACTTCATACTTGTGCGACACCACATAGAGTACCACCAGCGATTCGCCACGCCAAGCGGCTGTCGCCTTTCTAGCGCGACAGAGCCGGTGGGCGGCTTCTAAATTCTCATTGCCGTCTTCGTTCTCTGAAACTAGAATAAAAGGCGTGGCGAAAACAATTTGTTGGTCGTGAATACTGTAAAACAATGTGGGAAAAACGCAATGCAGTTTCTAAAACCTGTTTGCTAAGTCCGCTGTATGTCGCATAAAAAAGCGCGCTTGTTGTTAATACTGGCTGTGATACTCGAAGATAACTGTTTGCCTCTCAGCTTTCGTGTCAAATTCACTAGGTACGCGTGTGAACGAAGGTATGTACGATCGTGACTCCTAGCCGTTTATGTGTGCAGTAGACACACTGCATCGGCGATAGACGTATGGGGTCTGAAACCATACTATCTGCTACAGAATAGCCGCTCCTGAATATTACATTAAATAGAAAAATTAGTCGATGTGTCTTTTGGTTCCTTATCTTTCGATTTTCTTGATAATGACTGCGCTGGCCGTCTTCCAAAGGTCTGGTATTCTCCTTTGCTGTAAAGAGTCATTTAATAGGTCTGTATGGTAGGGCACGATGTGCGATACAGCAAATTTTATTTTTTCTGAGTGTGGTTTCTATATAGACCTGGAACCTTCCCGTCTTCGAGATTTGCTAGTGCCAGCGCAGCCTCCTTACGAGAGGAAAGAAAAGTGAATCTACCATTTACGTCGTTAACGTTGATTTGTTTGCGTCGATCTGTGTGGTGATATTGGTCGTGTGGAGGGTCATTGTTTGGTAGTAGCTTATTCGGGAGGTACTCTGCCGAGCATCTCCACCGCGGTGTCACTGTACCGTCTGGTTGACATTAGCAATGGAGTTTCAATTCTCTCGCTTTGAAATTTGAAGGGTTCTCACCGTGTGTTATTCTGTTATTTGTCCCTGACTAAATTGTCCGAACGGTTTTCCCTCATCTTCTGTTGGTCAGTTTTTTCATTGTTTTAGGGGGCAAAACCGCGACGGTCATCAGTCCCCGTCACGTTTTGTAATTCGTCTACGTGTCGTCCTTTGGGATTATGGTATTGTTTCAGTCCAAATCCTCTTGTTTGCGTCGTCTTTGATTGTTGATAGTATCGTCTATTATCTGTATCCTTCCTTAGTTTTGTTACTAATGTCGACTATGGTCCACATTGTTTACGTCTGTAGTTGATTTGTGGGACTGCAGTGATTAGAGTTCTCTATAATAGATCAATTAATGTATGCACTTTGTAAACTATACTTTCTCTGATGGTGTGTAAGGGGAATTCTTCCAATGTACCATTTAGTGTCCGGCAGCGGCAATCGTGGGGATTGTTCAGTGAGCACTGTGTGAAATAATTGCGTTGTGATTATTGTGTGGTGGTCTGTCGTATAGCTGCCAATTGGTAACAAGGGTTACAGATGTTTCGTTTGCTAATGAAATGTGATATGTCGGGCTTACCCTGCCTTATTAACCACACAAAGTGTATGCGTATATGCAGGGCCAGTTTAAGGCACAAGCGACACAAGCGGTCGGTTGGTGCACCAAACTGAGGGTCTTCGTTGTAATAACTGTATAAATCTTACATCAAATTGTGTTTTGCCGTGCGATGATGACCGCGCAGTCCGAGGCCGCATTTCACGGATTGTGCGGCCGCTCACCTGGATGATAAGAGTTCTCCTTCGGGCTTGGGTGCCTATGTTGTCCTTAGCATAAGTTAGTTTAAATAGCGTGCCAGTCTAGGGACGGATGACCTTAGCAGTCTATTTCAGAGTTTGTGACATTCAGTTATCACCTGACGATAGACTAGTCGAAAGCCAGTTCGTAACTAAATAAATACTGTTTTACAAAACAACAGAAAAGTTATTAATTTTGTATTTATTGTTGTTATGTTGTGCCAATGGTCTATGGAAAATTGAGTTTGCCGCGGCGGAGCGGCCGAGCGTATTGAGGCGCAATGCTACGATGCGCGAGGCCGTTCCACGTCCGGGGTTCGAATCCCGCCTCGGATGTTAGTGTCATCTTTAGTATAAACTAGTTCATAAGTAGTTTAAAGTTTATGGACTGATGACCCCCGCAGTTAACTCCCATAAGCTTTACAAACATCTGTTTTTTTTTTTTTTTTTTTTTTTTTTTTTTTTTTTTTTTTTTTTTTTTTAAATTGAGTTAACAAAAAATTTTATTTCAAATACAGTAAAATGAACTAGCAAATGATACTGAAATCAGTAACAGCTCGTAACCTCACATTCGCAATTATGAAGGAAATAGTTCAAGTTTGCAGGGTCCCATTACAGGTAACAAAAGATGAACCTTGCCCACTAAAAAACGGTGGGCATCTATAACAAGAAATCAATCTCCAGAATCGTCAAAATTCGTCTCTTTCAGACCGTTATCCGCCAAAAGCCATTTATTCTGCAGAATGTCAGACAAAAATAAATAAATAAATAAAAAACAGCAAATACATAGGAAAATTAGAAATACACGAACCTTGTGGTACATAAACTGGGAAAGAGACTTTTAATTTCTAAAAATTGATAGAAGAGATATCCAAGACAGACAAACTTTCAGGAACAAACTCACTCATATGTTTCAGGAGAGACAGCTCAAACCTGGTTCAAAATGGTCTGAAGAAATAAAACATGCCATGAGCGTCAGGATGAAAGAGCTCTGGGCGAAAAGAAAAGCCATCGTTAAGGATGGAGGAAAACTTAGCTAATGTGGTCCCAAGTAGGCTCTAACCAAGGAAAAAAAAAAAAAAAAGCACCACTAATTCTCTGCACACCTCTCCAACGCCACTATTGCCGACATGCATGTGAATTTGTCCATAACTTACACTGATGCATAAAACTCCTATGCAGGGCTATAAATGTAGAAAGTCTTCCCCGCAGGGGGCTCACGGTTCTTCCGTGAGTACGCGTGTGGCGAGCACGTGGCTCCGAGCTAATGCAGTCTTTCTTCCTTCTTTACTTCCCGGAATGCATTTCCTTTCACCCTCCCCTCCCTTCATGTCCTCACTCCTTCCCCTCCCCACTGGGGGACTGATAACCTTAGTAGTTTGTTCCCCCCTATTCCAACCAAACCACCCAACCGAACCCCCCGTAGAAAGTCTTGGAAGTTTTGTCTGTAACAACCATCGTTAAGTTTCCGTGTTTTATCAATATGTAGAAACCTGTACAGAGAATGGTTCCAACAGTCTGCAAGTATTTTTACAAAATAATTGAATGACGTATCGCTTCTTACATCGGAGTTGTAAATGTGTTTTAAATTCATGATATCTTGATTGAATGCTATACTGAGATTTGCATTATCCCGCAATTTATTTTAGGATTCTGGAATATGATTCACAGATTAAAAATAAAAGGTTTAACACCCAATGCCTGCCGAAGCAGAAATAACTACATATTTGGTCTTGGTTCTGCACTGAGACATCGTCAGATATGAATACTGTGTTGGGCATTACTTTTCGGGTGGAGAGATATCACTGCTTTCACTGTATTTGGGCTTTGAAAGCATTTCTGAAAATACACCCATATGTTCAAAGCGGACTCCTTCTATATGAGTAAGAAGTGTCATTACAATATTTGTTTTGTAACGTTTGGAAGATCCTACAATTATTGTACGTCAATCTGGCTTCCAGTTGGCTACCAGCCATCTGCAAGACATTGATAGCGGCGTAAGAAATCTCACGTTTTTTACAAACATGAAAAACATGTCGACGTTATAATAATAATAATAATAATATCGTCCGCAGACAGATTTCAGTATTACAGAACACACGTCTAGATTTAATAATAACTTATCCTGTTTAGATAAGACATTAACAGGTGGTCATTTATTCAGGAAAAAGGAAGATGTTGGATTCTGCGATTCTGTAGTTTGTATCATGTGTCTGAGCGCTCTCTTTGGCCTTCGGCTGCGATGCTTTACTTACGGGTAGAACAAAACTGAGTGACACACAGGAAACGTTGTGGCGCATCAGTTAGCAAACACGTTACTTATCAGTAAGAACAATGGCGTATCTGCATTGCTTAAAAACTCGCAAGAATGCCCTGAACAATGGCAGAAAAACATGCTGTAGAAGCGACTGACTGAAGAAACTAGTGAAAGGAACAGAAAACAGGATCCCAAAAATATCAAAAAGTGACGTCGATTATCATTAATTCACACGAAAAGCTGAGTATTTTGGGAGTATCGTGCTTCTCATTCTGTTTCGCTAAACGGCCTATGATGTTATGTATATCAACACTCGACTTTTACAAAAGCAGTATTTACAAGAAGTGTAAAAGTTATCTGTGGAGGCGCTTTAGAGCGCACGGCCATTCCCACGCGGCTCTCCGTCTCTAATAATCATGCTGTCGAAGGGAAGTTAAACCCTAATTTTCCGTCCTTCCTGAGATTGTTAGCCAGAAGGATGTAACAGCCATGAGCAGCTGTGCACCTGGCGGATAAGTTGTTTGGATGCATACTACTGCGTATTTTATCGAGCGGGAGACCCGTGAGAGGTCAATTTGGCACGAATCGAGCGGGTTCAAGGGACGGTGCTCTTCGTGACCGGTCTATTTGCTCGTCACTAGAGCGTCACGCAAATGCTGAATACTCCCAATCGGGGCTACCCGAAGACAGATGTTGAGCTACGCTTTAAATGCGTAATTTTTCACATTCCTGCTAGAATCTATTACTTTGTATCCATTTGAGGTGACGAAAACGTGTTATGACTAAGAGTGGCCCAAAATTAATTCTCAGCCGGGTAAGTTCCTATTTACGATGTGCAGAGTCCGTCAAACATGCATGCATGTCTCATGGAACGGACACTGTGGAGGCTGCAGTTGTCAATCAAAATAAAAGAAATGTATTCAAATCAAATGTTCAAATGTTTGTATAGGTTATGGGACTTAACTACGGGGTCATCAGTCCCTAAACTTACAAAGTACTTATGAACTACTTACGAAATAGGACGGCACAAATATCCATGCCCGAGGGGGGATTCGAACTCCCGAACGTAGTGGCCGCGCAGACCGTGCCTGGAGTGCCTCAGTCCCCTCGGCCACCGCGGCCGGCATGTATTCATGAATCAGCGTCGGCCGTATGGTTTAATGATGACATATGGAAATTTTGCGCCGTGTCGGGACTGAAATCCGGATTTGCTGCTTGCGAAAAGCGGAAAATACAGGTTCGAGTCCCGGTCCGGTACAAAATTTTTCATATTTCACCATTAAACCATGCAGCAGATGCTTATTTACTTTCGCAATTGCGAATACATTTCTTGTAAGTTTTTAATTCTTATTTGTGTGTGCCACACTAATTAATCTCCTCGAAAGTAACAGGAAGAAAGTGAGGAAGAACGTATCCATTAGAATAATGGGTTTAATACTGAATAGTCGTACCATCCTTTTCTGGGAGCCGTTCACGGCACTTTAGAACACCCCCCCCCCCCTTTATCTTCATTGTGGATAAAGTTAGAAATCTGATTTTTCAGTGACAAAAGTGCCTATTATAAATATAAACATAAACTATGCTATATACAAATGATTCTTTTCTACAGCTTATAGTTCACGAATATTGGCAGCCGAAGATTGCTACTTCTGTAACTCACTCACCGACCATCAAAATTCTAAGGTACTTCTAGCAAACATACAAACGTCAAATTTCGTATTTAGATAGTGTTTAACTTGTACTGGAAGGAAAGATTCTAACATCCGCAAATATCAATCCCATTTCGAAACGAATTTTTGCTTAACAAAAGAGTGTCTGATAATTGGTGATGTGAACAAAGCTTTGCTAATAGCGTTGCGGTAAAGCGCAGTACTCTCGTCGACAATATCGCAGTTTGTATTCCCGATAGGATAAGTATCTTTTACATTTCGTTTTAACCTAGCCGTCAACTTTCAACGATATGAGGTATCGTCAGTAATGACTTGTGGTACGAATTCCACCTTAAACCGTCGGTGCACTGAACGATTTCTCCGTGTTCGAATACCGTCAATTGTACATGCATTTTCGAGAGTGAAAACTTTGGCGGATTACATCTAACGAATGTCGACGTCATTAGTATCAAAACTCGGCAGTCTGCAATCGCTGAAATATATTCCACCTGCACGCATCTGCCGTCCAAACTTATCAAAAATTGTTACATCAAAGCCTCTGAGAATTACATTGTTTACATAAATCCTAAAAAGTCTAAGGCAGATTACATTTAATAATGAATATCTAAAGTCTATCATCTAATCAGAAATAATCACATAAGAATAACGACATAAGAAAAAGTACAGTATAAGTGCGACAGTTCGAGATGACCGAAACCACTTCGAAATATTGAAAACTCGGACAATCGAAAGTTATGTAGAAAAAGGGAATAAATCGATGTTACAAAGAATTTAGGTGTTCAATATGAACTTTTTTGTCTGGGTGCAGGCACTGCCCCTGCCAGGTTGAGCAGACGGCTGTAACATCCTTTTCTCGAAGCCATTCACGGCACTTTCTACCCCCCACCCCACCCCTCCTCTCCTCGTATCTTCGTTGTGAGCCGGCCGCGGTGGCCGAGGGGACTGAGGCGCTTCAGTCACGGTCTGCACGGCCACTACGGTCGGGGGTTCGAATCCCCCCTCGGGCATGGATATTTGTGCCGTCCTTAGGATTAGCTAGTTCATAAGTAGTTTGTAAGTTTAGGGACTGATGACCCCGTAGTTAAGTCCCATAAGCTATACAAACATTTGAACATTTGATCTTCGTTGTGGATACAGCTACAAAACCTAACTTTCCGTGAACGAAAGTATTATAACTAGCTAATTTCCAAATTATACTATTCTGTAGTTTATAGTTTACGAAATAAAGATAGTCGAAAATAGTTAATTCTGTGATTAACTCACCGATCATCAAAATTCTATTATACTTTTGGCATACACAAAAACTTAAAATTTTGTATTTAGTTGGTGTTTAGCCTGTAATGTAAGGAAGAATGCAAACGTGTATCTCGTTTTCGAACGTTAAAAACTAAGTCCAAATAATGTACTGATGGACATTTGTTATTCATTGTTCACATACGAAAAATCTTAGGTGGCGCTTTGCAGAATGACAAGTGTGGGCGGATGACATCTTGTTGATGTTGAATTCAGTAATATGAAAACTCAAGAGTCAGCAATCGAAAATACAATCGACTCAGAAGCACTTACCGTCCAGAATTTTCAAAAATTATCACGTAAAAGCCTCTGAGAAAAAAAAGGTAGGGGCTGGGCTTTAAGAAAATCCGTAGCTGACGTACAACAAAAGATACCAAAGAAGAAAATGAGGAGGACTATCTACAAAAAGAAACGACACCCCAAAGCGCTCCTTGAATGATGTTGTGAAGGTTATAAGAAGGTTGAAGAAAGAGAATCTAAACATAAGTGATTATTAAAATTCAAGGAAACAGTCAAGATACAAAGTAGGAAAGGCTTTTAAAATGAGATAAACGAAAGACACCCACATAAATGAAGAGTGACAAAGATAATGACAAATGCTTGTGTTTCAAACATTCTCGAAAAGACTACCTTCAATGCACATAATATCAGTGTGTGCAACATTTCGGGTTCTGGACTGCTAAATTCAGATGTCGTGCAATGGAAGGTATTTAGACATACGGTGGACGGCGATCTTTTGAAAAAAAAAATCACCAGGTAAGGTGGCAGTACTTATATAAATGTTCAATTTTTTATTAAATTTATGGGACTTAACTGTGGGGTCATCAGTCCCTAAACTTACAAACTACTTATGAATTACCTTATTCTAAAGAAAGCACAAACATCCATGCCCGAAGGGGGATTCCAACCCCAGACGGGGAACGGCCCCGCGCATCGCAGCACAGCGCCTCAATGCGCTCGGCCGCGGCAGTATTTATATATCAAAGTGAACACCATGCAGGCACGAATTAACGGTATTGTTCTCTATAAATCAGTTGATAACTTAATGCAGAAGTGAAGACATTTAGTTAGAAAATCAAATAAAATTCATCGCTGATACTGGTACTGATGTTACATATGGAGCGTGCAATGGACAATGGCGAGATAGCCTTAACACGTTGACTGCCGCGATGACGTCAGAGGCGCGCTAGAGCACCACCACCTAGAGAGAAGGCCGCGGCGCTCTCGTGTGACGTCAGGCAGAGTAGGTTGCGCGCGCATATCTCACTGGCTCGCTGCTTCGGCATAGTGGGCCGTGCTCCAGCGGCTACCCAGTCTGCTATGCGCGTGCAACCTACTCTGCCTGACTTTACACGAGACCGTCGCGGCCTTCTCTCTAGGTGGTGTTGTCCTTAGGTTAGTTTACCTTAGTTTAAGTAGTGTGTAAGCTAGGGACTAATAACCAAGCAGATGAGTCCCGCACATTTACAAACATTTGATTTGAACATTTATGCTTGAAAACTACTTTAACTAAAACTAACCTAACGACACACACACACACACACACACACACACACACCCATGTTCGAGGGAGGACTGTAACCTCTGACGGTCAGCATCCGCGCGCTCCGCAGCAAGGTGCCTTAAAGCTTTTTTTTTTTTTTTTTTTTTTTTTTTTTTTTTTCTATGTGTAGTTCTGTTCCTTGTAGTAGCTGATCCCGTTTGTTCGTTGTTGTTTGATATCTTCTTTTATTATAGAGGGTGTTCAGTCCTCTGACTGAGAGTGCTTGGCCACTCCACCGTGTCCTTATGTCGATGTGCAGTTGCCAGATCGTTATATTTATTCTTACGTCATTCTATTACGGTGCGATTATCAAGTTATTATACGGGGTGAGTTGCAACCCATTGGCACCAAGAATAACTCCGAGAGTATGAGAGCAGCTGAAAAGTTTGTGGAACAAAAGTTGCATGGGACAACGGGGGTCAGAATAAAACAATTGTAGTTTTTTTGCTCTGGTAGAGTCGGTTGAGAGATATGAGGGTCAACTTTTTTTTTTATGGGAAGCTATAGGGAGGAAGGAAGATAAGCCCCGTAGACCGCGTGGTCATTAGAGGCGGAGCTTACGCTCAGGTTGTTTTGCCTAAGGATGCGGAAGGAAATCGTCCTTGCTCTTTGAAAGGAACCATCTCGACATTTGCTTGAACTGAAAAAAAGTCCAGATGTTTGTTAAGCTTATGGGACTTAACTACGGGGTCATCAGTCCCTAAACGCTTGAACTGATTTAGGAAAGTAACGGAAAACCTTCATCTGGATGCCTGGAGATGAATTTGAACCACTATCCTCCCGAACGCGAGTCCAGTGTGTTACCATTGCGCCATGTCGCTCGGTCTGGGGGATGCTATAGTTTGGTAACTATTTTCTGATAGTGGTTATCGAGACGAATCCAATTTTGTGTATCAGTAACGTCTTTGAAGGTCAACGAAGGTCAGAAAGGTGGCATGAACGTCCATTTACAGAAATTGTTCGAAGTGATGACCATTGGTATCAATGCAGTGCTGCAATCTTCTTGTCATGGACTGAGTGGTATTCCGTATCACTTCGGCACTTATCGAAGCACATGCGCTGACAATTCTCTCTCGTATATCGTGCAAATAGTAAATATTCCCCGAATAGGTGTATCCAACTGACGTGCCGTTGGCACGAAAACACCATTCGACGGTTGCGCAAAACAACACTAATAGGAACGGTAGGACTAGTATCGTCGAAGCAAGCGAATGTGAATGATGTATTCCTTCGAAGAACAAGTCTATATGCTTCCCATTTCCATTTACGGATAATTCCAAAGAAATTCAGTGAGAGCTAGAGACTTATACACTGAAAAATATCCTCAACGTACTCATCCTACACATCGTACATTTAAATATGTGTATGATAAATTGAGAACAACCGGATCTTTAACGATCGGAAGTATATACGGCAAACGAAAGTTACTAACTAGGAAGTGGAAAATGTTGCTCTTGCCACTGTGGTTCGATATCCTTGTGTTAGTTCGCGTCAAATCGCAAGGGAATCTGGTATGAGACAAAGTAGTGTTCGTTGTGTCCTGCATCACCATAAACATCACCCTTACCATATCAGTATCCACCAAGAATTAACTGCTACGGATTGTATGCATCACATGGAATTCTGCCGATGGGCTCAACGTCAGATTCAGAAGGATGACGCATTTATTTTCTGACGGGGCTACATTAAATAACTATGGAAATGTTAATTTGCATAATATGCATTACTGGGTAACTGACAATCCATGCTGACTACGGCAAGCTGCACCCCAAAGAGCGTGGTCGGTGAATTTTGGAGGACGCAATTATAGGCCTCGATTTCATCGAAGGAAATCTTACTGGTAAGATGTACACCACATTCCTGCAAGAAAAATTAGGTCTTTTATTGAAAGAAGTACCTATAGGAAGAAGGAAAAGAATGTTGTATCAATACTTTGGGTGTCCGGCACATTTTTCAAAAATGTTCAAATGTTTGTAAAGTCTATGGGACTTAACTACGGGGCTATCAGTCCCTAAACTTACAAACTACTTATGAACTACTTACGAACTAGGACGGCACAAATATCCATGCCCGAGGGGGGATTCGAACCCCCGACCGTAGTGGCCGTGCGGACCGTGACTGGAGCGCCTTAGTTCCCTCGGCCACCGCGGCCGGCGCACATTTTTCGTTGATGGCTAAAAATGAGTTACGGGAACTATTCCCATATCGTTGGATTGGACGCGGAGGAGATGCGTTGTGGCGGGCTCGTTCGCCAGATTTGACGACTCTGGGTTTTTTCATGTGGGGATTCATAGAAGACTTTGTTTATAAATAATTTCATAATACACATGACGATATTCGAGAGAGAATTATTAAAGCATGTGATTCGATAAGTGCCGAAGTGATACGGAATACCACTCAATCCATGATTACTGGTAGGTAATTGTATTGATACAAATAGAATCACTTTGAACATATTCTGTAAATGGACATCCATGCCACCTTTTTGACTTTCGTTAACCTTCAAAGATCTTACTGTTACACATCATTCGATTCGTCTCGACAGCCGCTATCAAAAAGTAAGTACCAAATTATAGCATCCATTAAAAAAAAGTTGATCTTCATGCCTCTGAAGCGACCCCACCTAGCAACAAAAAACCAACGTCATATTCTGGCGCCGTTGTCCCATGCAGCTTTTGTCCCACAAACTTTTCAGCTGCTACCATACTTTTGGAGTTGTTCTTGGTGCCAATAGTTAGTGACTTACCCTGTATTTGTTATAGAAATAAATATGTATAATATTGAAATAATCGCTATAAATGTTGGTAGATAACTAATTAGATAAAAAATATGACAAGTATTAAATAGGTGGCCATATGAACACTAACTAAAATAACCGATTTCGTTTCACGTAAAATCTCACAACTTATTACGGGAGAACGAATTTGTGAAGAGAATTGCCTTTTTGTTCATTTTATATTTTTGATAGGATACTCTTTAAAAGGGCAGACAAAGTATTGGAGTACAATTGTTTCGCGTTACGTTTTGCTCATCATCAGGCGTTTGTTGCCCGTGAGATACTTGAAGAAAATGACAACTACACATAAAATTACATAATATTTAACAATTACAACAGAAGGGGAAATCTGGGCGTTAAATCGTTAAAACTAGGATATGGTCGACAAAACACGCCAGAATCCTAAAACAGAGCAGCAGCGGCTATCAAGGGCTTTAGTTGTACTCATCTAATATCATATTTTAAGACTTTCTGAGGATGCCCCATAAGGGTGAAACGCGTCAAAAATAAATAAACAAGTTGCAACCACGACTGTCTTTGATTACTAATCAATCTTATTGGTTGCTGTACCAGCCGGCCCATACTGGAGTGGAGAGTATTTTAGGAAAAATTAATAATTAAAAGATATTTAGTAAATCAAATATATTGGGAGAAAACTGGATTCTTAAACATGATAATATTTTGAGATATTTTAGAGGTTACTGGCGGGGGTGCAATCAGTAAAATTACTTACTTTAAAAATGAATATGCGGAATACTCCCAGTTTACGTAATGGATTCCAACTACGGGATAGGACGTCGCCTACTCTGGCACACATGTCAGGATCCAAAAAATTTTCTAGCGCAATGGAAACCTGCAATAGTATTCTGGTTCTGGTACTGAGTCCTAAAAGTGGGGAAATTCCAATAGATATTATCAAAAATTATAAAAATACAATTAAATAAAAATGTGATCAATGATGAGCACATGAAAATCGGAACAAAGTTTGAACCTTGATTTATTAAATTGATAGCCCTGATGAGATGTGTTCAATTTATAAATTAATTACAGAGAAAGAGCTAAGCTTAAAAAAAAGTTTGAACATTTTTTTGTTAACAGAGGTCTGCCTGTAATATTCCACAATGGTACGGTGATAGAATGCTTATTAAATACCAGGAATGAGGTTATTGCAGCTTCCTCGTGGTGATATGGAAAAACTACAGTGAGAACTTCTCGATTTACAAGCCGCGTCACGTCGAATAAGATTCTCGAGTTTTCGATGACAAACTCTGCCACCGTCATCTGGAGTGAAGTACTGACTGCCAGGGCGACGGCGTAGCGTTCTTTTTAATAGGTTGCTCTAACTTCATTTTGGTACACTATTTTATCCAAAGGTATTGCCGGCTGTAGCTGATCTGTGATGAAATGCAATTTGAACTTCTAGGGATGTTATTTATCTTCGCGTTTGCCTTATCCAGATATCAATAGTAGTAATTGGGCATGCGCCTACTGCCTTTCCAATATGGCCACGGACCGTTTAATGCGGTCTCTTCTTCATTGCGCCAGCGTAACATCTTGGAGGCAGGCCGGAACACTGGGTCAGATTCAAAGACCTTGTAAACATAACTAGACTCCCTACCGGCGCTGCTGCCGCGGAATAATTTGAACCTTCGGCCGGCCGCCATGGTAGTGGCAAGTGTCAGATAAATACGAGTGTTATTAGCTGGTAAATCGTGTATTAAATAGCTAGCGCGGTATATATACACAATTGACAGTCACGTCTGTATTGTTTGACTATTGCAGTGTGCATGAAGCACGATGGTGAAGAGCTGCTCAGTGTTTAAATGCATAAATCAATTTAAGAAAGGAATAAAAAGAACGAATATTGTCTTCCGATTTATATTTCTCAGGAATACAAGTAGCCCTACTACTTGCGTTCAGAGATAGTTACTCTTGCTTAACAGAATGTTATTCAAGGCAATATAGGATTGAATGAAATAAATAACAGGCTTTTACAATACTGACAGGTCTTAAAAAGGAGCTACTTTAGGCAGTACTGGTGAACCGTAAATTCAAAAAGTTTCATTTTATGATTGTTTAAAATAACTATAGGGGTCACGAGATCAGTTGCCTCACTGCAGTTCGAATTTTTGTTTATGAAATAAGTATTAGCAACTTGTAACACAGACTTTAAAGGTAATCTGCTTTACATACAGGCATAACAACTGAAAGGGGTTTGCAGAACTGTGTATAGTTTCATATATGAATGACACATAGCCACACTGGATGCACTTTGTGAAGTTGAACCCTATGACAACAGTTGTTGACTTTTGAGCAGTTCACGCCACTGGAAGGTATTTGGCTTACAGCATTAAAATGCTAATATTTTTGCTAGATACCCTAATGATAATGTTAGATGCATTAGTTAAGAAAAAATTATGGCATACTTCGTGTTCTTAAAATAATTTGGTAGTGGCTGGTTGCTGTTTTCACAAGATAAATACGCTATTTTTCAGTTATGTATCTGATGGCATATTTCACTTTCGCAATTGATTTTTAACATTAGCTGTTTCAGGCAGCCCTGTTTCATTTTTTGATGCTATGAAATATCTAAATATTAGAGAATACAGCACTAAAGCAAAGACGTAAAGTGTGAAACTCTTCCGAAATTAATGTTTGTACTAAAGTAGAATATACTGCGAAAGTGCCAAAAAAATTGTGTCTGACGATAAATTCCGTTCATATGCTACACTTAGAACGCAAAAAACATGTTATAGTTCGGTTTCGTTAGGAAGAGGATACACTGTTGGCCAATTTCTACACTGTATGTGTAATAAATATACACACAACCGATAGTTGCTGTATATTCAAGGAGTCTGAAGCTGTTTTGTAGTTATATACTTCAATTAGACATAGTTTTCGCTACTTAACTCAAATGAATACACCCTCTAATCAAAAGAGTCTTACGCACATTTAAAGTTCGCGCGGAAGTTTGCCATCACAATGGCCGCAGAGGCGCTCTTCAATTTGTCTGCTGTTCGCAGTCGGCTGCTTACGCGATTGTGGGGGCTTGGTCAGACTATGTCTACTCACCAAGCGTCCTATATTGCTGGTTATTAGGTCCACAATGCGGATGGAATGCTGCTGGCTTTGCCTCATCTGCTGATGCATTGTATTCCTTCCGTCGATCGCACCACGAAAGTTTGGTAATTTCACCTCCCCTGTAACCAAACGCACGCATCAAACCTTGAAATTAAGACTCCAGAATTTCATCGTCAGAAACAACCTTCGCCCTGTGTACTAGCGCGCTCTGGACAGCTTTCTTGTGTTTCAACATGTTGGAAACCGTTGTGGTTCAAGTATCGATTAATGTGCATTGATTGCCTGTGTACTAGTGACTGCCAGTGCCACGGCGCCTACTTATTCATTGAAGTCACTTCAAAACATTATGCTTTACATAATGACAAGAAATGTCCCACATATAGATATAAATTAATTTAATATTTACATGAAAAATACTTAAAAATAACCCTCAAATAAGTTTCTCATTCACATTCAACAACAGTATTTTTAATTTTCAAAAATGTTCAAATGTTTGTTTAGCTTATGAGACTTACCTACGGGGTCATCAGTCCATACACTTTTGAACTAATACTAAGGACGGCACAAATAGCCATGCCCGAGGGGGGATTCGAACCCCCGACCGTAGTGGCCGTGCAGACCGCGACTGGAGCGCCTCAGTCCCCTCGGCCACCGCGGCCGGCTTTTCTTGATTTTATTCGCTCACCGTTTGATGGCGACGAAACATATGTTGTTTTGTACATGTTGTCGTCGATGTGAACGATATGCAAGTTTTACAAATATCACAAAATACTGGTTTGTATCATGTGAAGTGAAATAGCTCCACAAAGGACTAAATTTTCATCTATATGCTATTGACATGGAATTCAAGACAATCAGTAAAAAACAGTCAGAGAATAAAGCACAGCGTGGCACGGTCAGGCAGCATTGAAGCAAACACACTGTAGAAGCGATCTGCTAGGGACACTGTCACACTGGCACGGACCTAAGATCGCTGGCCTGTTACTGCTCGTGCCATCTGTTACTGCCAAGCCACTACCACGCCGTAGCGAGGCAACTGAAGCAGCTCATCGCCGCCATTTTCAGGGAAGAATCCTAGTACTGGGGTCGTGATTTGAAGTATATGAAACGCAGAAAAAAAAAATAACGCGTGTTTGTTTTCAAAAAATTACTGAGTATTGGAGTCTGTTTAAAAACTATTCTTAAATGAATGAAGTTTCCTAGTTTCCGAAATACCACTGCATTGAGACATGTAATTTAATAATGTAAGACTCTTTTCTGAGAAGGTGGAGCGATTTTGCATAGAGATATTTGCATAACATCATTCCATGAAACTTGTAAAGTAGCAGGCGTAATTTTCTATCATTTTATGATTAATTTGTACGTTTTTCACGCTCATTTTTGTATAGTACAATTTTGTCTACATCCCTTTCCATGTTAAATAGAATTTTTCTTTCAACTTCCTTGAATTTGGATATGAATAAATGTAATAACCCATATAACTTTAAATAGGCATTTCATTTGCACATTACTTTTTAACAGGGATAGTACCTCTCAATGTGGTTGAGCATGCAACATTCGATCAAATATTTGATCATATACGAAGTACAATCACCACCTGTAAAGTGTCTAAAACCAATTATTCGACCTACTTCTGCATCATATATATATGATTAAAATGTAAATACCTCTTATACGCCTAGTTCTTCATCAAATTCAACTTAGTACGTTAATCGTGTTAGTATTTTTAGCAATTTATATGCAAATAAAGAATAAGTTCGTTACTTGACATGCAACGGAGTACTTTTTTCAGTTTTAGAGAATGATTTGTAAGAGGAAACCTAAACAAAAACAAACACTCATGATTTATTATTTCACCATGAAAATACTATACGGTATACAAGTAATGACTGATCTGTGAAATGTAACATTGTTTCCGTCTTCGTCTTTGCTTCCATTCTTACTGTTATAATTAAAAGCAGCACACGAACGAACCATGTTAACGCACTGTTTCCCTGCAAATGGCGGCTTCTTCCACTTTCAATGTGGGGACGTGACACTAGCGCTAGCGAGCGGTCTAGCTTTTATTTAGTAAGTCTGTGGTTACTGACCGTGCTATGCCGTGCCATTGGCACTAGACAAGGGCTGAGGCAGTCAGGTGGCCACACACAATAACGCCAGTGCCAGTTCCCGTGCTGCCATACTGTTCGATGTACTCACGTACGTTCTTACCTCTTACTAAATGTGGAGTGGCCCTTTAAGGTCAATGTTCACGTCACCGACGTGTTTATTCTTACACGGATTCATTCTTATGGCAGTGCCACTGGCAGTAGTCGTCAACGGCCGTGCCGCGGTGGATACACCGCTTCCCGCCAGATCACCGAAGCACCGTCGGGCGTGAGTGGTACTTGGTGGAAAACCATCCGGGTACGTCATGCACTGTTATTTTCCCTTTGCCTTACGGCAGAGGGGATAGGAAGGGTGGTGGTGAAAAGTCCTTGATCACTAGTCTTTGCATCATTGTCCTGGATTAAATTCCAAACCTCTCCGCAGTGTCTCATGGAGTGAGGACATGGGACGCTGTTGATGCTGATCCTTCCGTCGGATGGGGATGTTAAGATCGGCAGCCCCATTGGTGCTTTTCGAGAGGACCGGGTTTCACTTTCTCCCTTCTCCCATCATCTCCAACACGAACACAGCACTAGACTACACACACACCCATTACAGTCCCCTACACTTAACATAGGCACTTCAGCACATAGTTTTCACCCTTCGCGAAGGAAAAGTACCTGTGGACGCGAAGATCGGGAAAACCTTTCCAATTAGGCGGCTGATCCTGCCCTTCTGGGTCTCCCAGCTATTCATGCCATACGACTTTACTGGTACCGGTTCATTTAAAAGCGTGGTACTGTGCCTACCATGCCGTCTCTGGCGCCGGTGAAGAAGCACGTGTCAGTGCCCTCTTTACATCACTACTGTACACTGAACGACTGTTTTCTGCTCAACTAAAACATCCAAGAACGGAAGCTTGCCATCCTTCTCCATCTCGACAGTGAATTTAATGCTGGGATGGACACCGCTTGTGTGGTTGACAAATTGCTGCAGCTTTTCCTTGCCATGAGGCCATATCACGAATGTATTGTCAACGTAGGGTAAGAAATAGGATGGACGAAACCTTGCTGAGTTCAGCGCTTGCTTTTCAAAATGCTCCACGAAGATATTCACCACAGGCGGAGACAGTGAGTTACTATTTCTGTGCCATCCGCCAACTCATAATATTCGTTGCGGTATTTCAAGTGCGTTCTCATTAAGGTATGGTGAAATAACGTGATGATCCCAAGTGGAAATTGTTGGCCCAACAGGTCCAAGGTGTCTTGTATCGGCACCCTTGTAAAAGCGACAAATGCAAACTACCCATTATGACGTTTGTGTCAATTTTCATCTTCTTGAAGGACAAGATGAACGACTGCAAGTTTACAACGTGATGTTTACAGTGTCCCAGGTTTGGAGTCAATAGGCCTGTCAGATGTTTTGCCAGTCTGAAGGTATGTGAGTTGATTGCACTGTCTACAGCTAAGGACAGCATATGTCTGCATGTTCCGAACGTATAATGTGTTGTCCCCAGTAAGTGTGGTAGAATTTACATAGGGCAAAAACTCGCACTGTTGCTGAGTGATGCACAGAGTACACATGGCACATAAAACAAAGAGTCCTTGAGAAGTCCACTTTAGCGAAGCGTGGCATAAGAACGGCCATAAAATACAGATTGAAAACACTAGAATTTAGGCAAGAACATATTCTTACTGGAATTCTGTTATTAAAGAAGGACTGAAATGAAACAGCAGTAATCCCAACATAGACCAGGGGTACACAATTATCAGGAAAATATGGTTTCCAAGACCCTTCTGAACCTCGGAGTAAAACAGATGGGACGGTAGGAAGAGATATTGGAGGGAGGTTTGGATTAGGAAACAAGAAGATGTAGTGGATTTCCCACAAGTTACTGTAGTATCAGGTAAAGAGGATCTAAAGTTCGGTTAGGGTATCTAGCAAGAGGAGGATACTTTTGTTTTGGTGACGTTTAGGGAGGTGGTTGTAGCCATGAGCTGTGGTACATTTTGCATCGAGTTTCAGCTGGATAATGTGTGCAGTGATGGGTGCATTGAGTTTGGAGGAAGGTATGTGCTCCAAGTATTGGAAGTCATTAGCGAGGTATCTGTTTGGGCACATCAGGGAAGACGGAGTAAGCAAAGTTGGGATTGTTGGCAATGGTGAAGATATTGAAAGGAAAGAAGCAAAGTGGTTGGCCTTACTGAGGTTATCAGGGAAGGGGCTGTCAATGTGAAGGGATGGGAATGGGTAGTGCATTTGTTTCCAGTAAGGAGGTGGAAGGTATTCCAGTACTTGGAAGAGTGGTTGAGGAGATGGGCATAACCCAGTTACATGTGTGTCAGCTGTCCTGGCGTTTCTTGGCAGTCAGAAGACTGTGCACATATCACTGTAGTTGCCAGTGGAAGGACTTTATCCCAATCATGGGTGCAAAGAAAGGAAATGACAGAGGCGATGGTTTCATGGTGGAGAATGATGGACCGTGGAGGGAGGGTGGGGCAGTGAGCATGAATGTCTTTTATGGGGATATGACTGGAAGGTATGTTGGAGGAAGCATGGTCAATATCTTCATGGCTATTGAGGGGGAGAAGGTGAGTTTAGACCTTTTGGGTGATGGACTGACGGTAGACAGTACAATCCACTCAGGAATAGTTGTAGACTACTTTGGGTGGGGGAGGGGCAGGGTGGGGGAAGGTTATGTTGGGGATTTTCTGGAGGAGGTAGGTCTGGAATGACGGGATGGGAGATTCATGGAGGACAGAGTCCTTTCAATGGATAATGAGTGAAATGGGATCACTGGGTAGGTATTTTCTAATTTCAAGTGCGAGAGAGTGGGCTTCAAAGAACTGTGGATCTGGTTCATAGAGGATAAAGGTGTACGTGGACTGGGGTTGGGGTAGTGGAGGGGAGAGGTTTCCAGGGGATTGGTGGGTTCAGTAGCTATAATAGCCTTCCTAGAGGTGGTGGTGGTGGTGGTGGCAGTGAGGTCAAGGTTGGAGCGCTTGGTACGCTTCATAGTGATGACTGGTTGAGGAGGAGGTTGAGGTGTGGATTGGTGTGGATGGAGGCAAAGGGCAGGCCCTCTGGAAGCCGTGACTTAAGCTGATGGTAATGGTGACATAGATCAGTGCCAATAGTTGCCTGGCGGGCATGGATCCAGGCAGGCTATGACTGAACGGCACTGAGGGGGAGGGGGGAAGCAATCAGGAGGTGGGCAGTCTGACAGAAGCAGGTGGAGGCTGTTTAGAGGGGGGGTGTAGTGGTCTTGACAGAGTTTATTGGGGATGACATGGTTACTGGGACGAAGGTCACTTTTCACAGATGATCGACGAAATAAAGGGACGATATTGGACTTAAACGTGGACTCCGATGACGAGGACAGTCGAGAAGACGACGGTGGGGCGACTGTTGCTGCTGGAGACGACTGGAACAGTTGCGTACCATGGAGACGCGGATCGACGTCAGCTATTGGGAAGCGGCGACTCCAAGGGCCGTCCGGCGACTCGTGGTGGCTGGCAGCGGTGTCGATCCGACGCGGCGTCGACAACTGATACACAAGGGCAGCGATCTGGAAAGACCCTAGTCGGCAGTAGCTTCCCCTAGCAGTTGCAGGAACAGACGTCTAAGTAGCGAGGGGCGGACAGGGAGTATTAGTCTTTGCAGGTAAAGTAGCAGAAGATCGCACAAGCACAAGAAATCAGTTCTTGCGACAAGGCTGACTCGGCTAGTATAGTAACTGAAGAATTCCACTGCTAAACACTGTGAGGATACAGACTAAAACGTGGTTGGTGATCAGTCACTCTGCCCGCTATCCTAATTCACCTACTCAGTGTTAAATCACTGAAGGAAATGCTGAAGTGCACTCTCCTACTAATGACAGTGCGCTAGTTATATTAACACACATCCAACAGCTCTGAGGAATTGGTCGTATTTCGAGCGCAAATTAGAAGTCTTCCGTTCTGCCTATGTCGCTTTTTCGATCCCTAGTAAGAAGTTGGAATTTTCTTCCCAGTCCACTACAATAACGATTCATCTCCGTGTCGGCTACGGCTCATGGAAGCGACGCCACGACTACTGTCTCTCCCAGACTTTCCTAGCCTCCTCCTCTGAGCCCCCCTTTGCTTCTCCTCAAAGTATAGAAGAAACATCAATCACAGATACTGCAATCCACTCTGCCCAACTGCAATTAGTTGTAGATGTTAAACAACCCCCCCTCTGTAAAGTTCTACTAAGGCAGACAATCCTGACTCACATAACAGTCAAGTTATCCAAAATTCCAATCTGACGTAAGATGGCAACAGACAAATCGGAATATAGTTTACTGATTTTCAGAATTTCCAACACAATGTTCCGTATGAACGTTACAGTTTTATAAGTATGGACTTTGCACGAGATATGCAGATGATGAAGCCATATATTGACTGGTTCTCTAGAAAGGTATGTTCCCTCGGAACTTAAGCAGCGTGTATAATGACAGAGTTTCAATTTTTTCTGAGAGTTTCATAAATGGTTTTTGGTATATAGTCGATATGTAAGAGTGGAATATCTTTACCTTGTGGTATATATGTTGAATTTGTAATGACTATAATATTTGTTATTCTGATTATTCTTTAACAAGCAAAAGGTAGTTTTAAATTGTGAGCAGGAATTTGTCAGTGTTACTAATGATGAAGGTACATTTCACATAGATTTTGAGGAAGTGGAGGAAATAGACTGAGACTGTTCCTGTCTTATGTTAGAGGTGGGGACAGAGAACGGTGGATTGTCTAATATATTCGAGGAATACCATGTAAGTAACATCAACATTAATAATCAAAGTATGGAAGCATTTAGGAAAATTGTACAAATTATTGAAGTATTGAATGTAAACCAAACAAAGGAGTAAAGGACTTTGAGTAACATATAGATGTAGTACCTCATGAAACTTTTCGAGTATGCCCTTATTCCGTACCTTTAGCAAAAAGACCAGCAGTGGAGAGTGAAATAAATAGAATGCTTGAATGGGGAGTCATTGGGCGCAGCAATAGTGAATATAATAATCCATTGGTTATAGTGAATAAAAGAGATAATGAAGTAAGGGTGGTAATTGATGCAAGAACATTAAATAAAATAGTGAAAAGGGAGGTAGGCCGTCCTGAAGCTATGGATGAAATGCTTCAAAGTTTCCACAATGTCAAGTTCTTGAGTAGCTGCGATCTAACAGCTAGCTATTGGCAGATAGCTCTAGACCAGGAGTCCAGAAAATATACTGCCTTCCTCTTCGCAGGCAAATGTTATCAGTATAAGGTTGTTCCTTTTGTGTTGAGTACGTCAGTATCAGTTTTTATTAGAGCACTGGATTGGGTTCTGGACAGAACCTTGAGTAGTAGATTGACTATTTACGTGGATGACCTTCTTATTGCTACTCAACAATGGTATGAACATATAGAATTATTAGAACAGGTATTAATGGCATTAATCAAGGGTGGCAGACTCTAAAGTTAAAGAAATGTGAATTTGTTAGGAAACCTATAAAATTTTTGGGACGCATAATAACAACAGAGCGAATCGAAAAAGACCCTGAAAAATTAAAATTCATTGAAAATTGTCCATCACCTAAGAATAAAAAACAGTTAAAAGCTTATTTAGACGTATGCGAATTTTACCGTAAGTTCACACAAGGGCAAGCATTTAACAGTGAAGCCCTAACAAATTTACTTAGGAAAAACTGTGCTAATGTTTGGACAGAAGAGTGTCAACGGGATTTTGAATTGATCAAACAGGAAGGAATTGCTTAAAAGAAATGTGCTACACCAGCCTGACTTACCTTTCCATATGGGAACCGATAGTAGTGATTACGGAATTGGAGTTGAAATTTTTCAGGAAATAGAGATCAACAGTACCAAAGAGCACAAAACAATAGCCTTTGCGAGTGGGATGTTAACTACATTTGAGAGGAATTATACAGTATCAGAGAAGGAAGTTTTGGCTATAATATGGGGACTAAAAAAGTTTCGTTTTTACCTGCGGGGACACAAAACCATAATACACACTGACCATAACGCTCTGACCTTAATGAAAGAATGTAGGCTGTTGAATAATAGGCTAACTCGATGGGCACTGTATTTGCAAACATTTGATTATGAAATACGGTATGTCAAGGGAACTGAGAATTATGTAGCAGACGCCCTGTCGAGATTGCCAGAGGACCATAGAAACTTACCTATTGAACAATCAGAGGAAGGAACCTTTAAAATTAGATATTTGGAAGGTGTACAAGGCAGTAAAAAGATAGAAAGTGTATGTAAGAATACGTGGAGGCACCAAAACGACGATGAGGTATGGCGGTCGGTAAAAGTCAAATTTGGCAGTTGAGAGTGTTCTCAGATACCTAAATATTACAAAATTTTCAAAGGAGTACTTTATGTAAAGAAAGAGAAACAAGGGGAACAATGGTTGTTATGTTGGCCGTCCTAGTTTGAAACGAAAATAATAGGCTCTTTCCACGCTGCTTATGGACATTGTGGTGCTAAGAAACGTCGTGATACTTTGAGCAGTGTAATAAAGATTAATACAAATTGTCTTAAGAAAATAACAAAAATGTTCAAATGTTTGTATAGTTTATGGGACTTAACTACGGGGTCATCAGTCCCTAAACTTACAAACTACTTATGAACTACTTACGAACTAGGACGGCACAAATATCCATGCCCGAGGGGGGATTCGAACCCCCGACCGAAGAAAATAACGGACAGGTTAATATCTTATGATAACTGTCAAAAGGCAAAAGTAGCTAATCGAACTAGCAGGGGACGGATACAAACGATAAAGCCGCAGAACAATCTAGAATTAATATCAGTCGATCTATATGGCCCTTTGCCATAAATTTTTCAGGAAATTTTAGTTACATATTGGTAGTACTAGATGTATTTTCTAAATTTATTAAACTGTACCCCCTCAGAAAAGCCAATGCGAAAACAGTCTTTGAAAAAATGACTAGTTATTTTACGGAAATAGGTATTCCTAAAAGGATGTTGTCTGATAACGGTCCGCAGTTTACAGCTGAAATTTGGAAAAGGGGCATGGAACAGAAAGGAATAAAAGTGATCCATATATCTGCACAGTATCCATCAGGAAACCCAGTAGAGAGCTATATGAGAGAAATTGGGAGGTTGTGCCGTACCTTTTTTTAACCAAAAACATAGAAACTGGGAAAAGTTCGTTAGTCAGTTTGAGGGTATAATGAATACTTTGCATCAGGAGTCAACTGATTTCATACCAGAGTAAATATTATTGGGTAAAAAGAGTAAGATTCTGGTAGAGGAATTGCTAGAGTTCCCTCCAACAAAGAAATAGATTGGGCAACTAAAAAGTAACTAAAAAGTAAAGAAGAAAGAGGGTGGCAGGATAAAGAAGCATAGTGACAGGTTAAAAATAGTAAAGTTTGAGATAGGAGACTATGTCCTTGCTAAAGCATACGAGATATCTAATGAGATTAACCGTGAGATTTCAAAATTTAAATTTGTATATAAAGGACCTTTTCCAATACAAGGCATACCAGATCCAAACGCTTATCACCTAATGTACCCAAAGTCAGGTAAACCATTAAGAAACCCTACTGTAGTAGATTTCAAACCTTATTATCAATGAAATGAGTAAGAAATCAATCTGAATCAGGTAAAATTTATATGCCAGATACAAAACATTATTTGAAATAGAGTAACGTGACAGTAATCAATGTACTAAAGTGGTGTACATAGTGTCATTTGTATGTATGCACTGGTTGCAATATTTCAGTCTCTTTCAAGGAGGTGGAGCAAAAAAGAATTTTTATAAATAACGTTAAATTGAAATCAGGACTCTGAAAATACCCTTCCCTACATCAACCAAAACATCAAAATATCACCGACAAGGCGATGACCGCATTTCTTTTAAAATAAAGTCACAAAATTGTATAATTAATAGCCGAAAAGGCGGCACATCATCTCATCTGCTATCCCTGCGGTGGCCTTCTGCTTATTTGTACTGAAGCTAATTGTTTATTAGGTTGTTTGGTTACTGTTGCAAAACAAAAAAACGGACACAGTTCTCGTAAAGCTGGCTACTCGGCACAAAAACATTTTAAATACATAAAGTAGCACTTCGAATTTTACAATCCTCCCCCCCCCCCCCCCACACACCCTCGTCGGAATTAGTTGGTCTATTTTGTAGGTAGTTCAGCTGTTATTTACCTTGAAAATAGTATCAGACAACGAACTTAGAAGAGTTTATTAGTTTTAATGTTGCAATAAGATTACGGTATTTCATACAATCACTTTCCCACAGCTGGCATCTATTGACAGGATTAGCAAGCTAGGACCTCTGTGTTGTCGCCTGCTCTTAGAGGTGAGCAAATGGGATGTTAGACTACAAAAGGCTGTAACTTCGCGTTTGTCAGGATTACTGCTATCCAGGGTGTCCCATCAACTGTTTCACACCATATATCTCCGAAACTACAAGAGATATTGAAAAAACACTTTCACGGTCATGAACGTACGGCAGGGGTTTATGAAAGTAGGTACTATGAGACACTCTAAAACGCGAAGAAATATTATTTTCAACACAAACTTATGTTTTTTAATGGATACCCCATATTATTTCTTAAGCAATCGATAGAATGAAAAATCACAAAAAGAATGGCGTTGGTTGCATCGCGATGCGTCAATTACATCCGGAGACACTGCGAAGTGAAGTTGACATTTGAAATACATGAGGCGCACTGCTAGCGCATGTCTGAGGCTCAAGCGAGACTCAAAAGTTGAGTCTCGCCACCCGCTAGCAGCGCGCCTCATGTATTTCAAACGTAAACTTCACTTCGCAGTGTCTCCGGATGTAATTGACGCATCGCGATGCAACTAACGTCATTCTTTTTGTGATTTTTCATTCTATCGTTTGCTTAAGAAATAATTTGGTGTATCCATTAAAACATAAGTTTGTGTTGAAAATAATATTTCTTCACGTTTTAGAGTGTCTCATAGTACCTACTTTCATAAGCCCCAGTCGTACGTTCATGACCGTGAAAGTGGTTTTTCAATATCTCTTGTAGTTTCAGAGATATCTGGGGTGAAACAGTTGAGTGGGAGACCCTGTAAAATTTAAGGTATATCACTTGGCAGCAGCTGCATATTATTATCTCATTATTTACATTTTATAAAGAAATTTTGTTTTTAATTACTTATACACAGTTTGATATGAACTCAGTTCAGCTTTCCATAGGACCTGTTATATAACTAGTAATGGAATTTAGTTATTTTCACAGTCTCAAAGCCTGTATCCTGGGTATTCTAGTTGAAACTTTAAGTGTGGTAGCTAAAACTTAATGTGTGGCAGCGGAAACTTTTAGTAGGGTAGCTGAAATTATATATGTGGTAAATGAAACTTTACGTATGTTAGCCGAAGCTAAAACCTGAAACTTTATATAAAGTAAGTGAAATTTTATATATTGTAGCTGAAACTTTATGTACAGTAGTTGAACAGTTGAATATGGTAGTTGAAACCCATTGTATGTCTGTATGTGACATACTCTGTAACATGACACGGTGGGTAAGACATTTGAATTTCGTCATTGCAGACTGATCAGGTTACTGTGAATTTTAGAGAGTATATTTTCTCATGAGGTCAGTTTGTTCATGAATGTCTTCATTTCCAAAGAGATCTAGCGAGAACATCTAAAATTAGGTCATCTGCGCTTGAAGAGCAGGAGAAAGAAGAAGAGGCAACAGTTTTCACATTGAACTGTCTTCTGATATATAGTGAGCATCTTGTTGTCGAGGGAATCATTGTGTAACTATAGCTAGAGCTGCCTTTTGTAATCACAGTTCGCAGAGGGAGCAACATGGTGATGTGGTATGACAGGCGGGGCCGGCCGCGGTGGCCGAGGGGACTAAGGCGCTTCAGTCACGGTCTGCGCGGCCACTACGGTCGGGGGTTCGAATCCCCCCTCGGGCATGGATATTTGTGCCGTCCTTAGTCATAGTTAGTTCATAAGTAGTTTGTAAGTTTAGGGACTGATAACCCCGTAGTTAAGTCCCATAGACTTTACAAACATTTGAACATTTTGACAGGCGGACTCCATGTACATTAACTCGATGGATCTACAGCCCAGTAGTAGTGTAGTATCTCCCTACAGCAAATATCAGACGTTTTTCAATAAAAAAATCACTGATGGAAGTAAAATCACTGAATACCCTGAGCAAGAAGGCATAGAAGTGGATCGTTGCTCTGATGATGTTTCTCATTATAAATGCTCTCAGGAAGTTTTCGTAAGCTTGTCAAGTAGGAGTAAGAAGTGAGATTAAACTTCCTAAATCCCTGTTCCGTGAAGAACTAACAGAAGGATCAGAGGTGATTGTTAGAGCCATAAAAGACATAGTTTACAGTAGTACAATTAGATATGTCCCGCAATTCGATAATATAACATTACTGTGTCTGTCAAATTACTGCATGGAGAAAGGAACTGAAGACCTTTGTGTGAATTTGAAAAAAAAAAAAAAATGTTTGTAGAGCTTATGGGACTTAACTGCGTGGTCATGAGTTCCTAAACTTACAAACTACTTACGAACTAGCTAATACTAAAGACGGCACAAATATCCATGCCCGAAGGGGGATTCGAACCTCGACCATAGTGGCCGTGAAGACCGTGACTGGCGCGCCGCAGACCGCTCGATCACCGCGGCTGGCGTGAATTTGAAATGTAAGATAAAATTCAGGGTGGGTGATATTAAAACCACAGCAATCAAACATAATCAGCGGTGTGTCATGTGTGTGAGCCTGCAGTAGTTGGATTTGTGGCTGTATTAAATTGTGATAATGCACGTATGGATGAGAAGAAGAACAAAACATTGTCCGGTTTCGACATGTTTGGACTGTAAGGATGTAGATGTCACTGCATATCCACAACGATCGCGTTGAGGGCATTGTTGTTGCTTGTCTCTATCAAATAGAACTCAAAGTCACTGTCACTGTCACAGTTCTCGATGCTGAATACACTACTTGTTATAAGTACGATATGAATCACTCGCATCTTGTGTGCATTGAGAGTGTTACCTAGTTGTGTTTGCTAGTGAAAATGTAAAATTACTTTTAATTTGCAAGAACGAAAATAAATGAAATTTTTACCATGGATTGTGTTATTTACTCCCTCACCATATTCCTCGATAGTTAAGCATTTATCTGTATACAAGCCCAACTGTGTTTCATAATGCTACCACTTGGATTGACGGATCATCTGCTACGACTTGCTACGATGCTGGATCTTTGTAAGCATGTTCCATTACTTGATGCATGCGGTTGTTAACATTTCAGGTAAGGGGTGTGCGTGATGCGTTTGTGTGTCAACTAGTTTAAAGTTAGTAGTTGGGTGAAAAACAGTCATTCAATGCTGTGGTGTCGCACAAGTCAAAAGTGCGCGCCACCTACTTTCGCCGCGCGCCGCCATGCACGCACGGCGCGGCGTTCTTACGACGTCAGCCACGAGCGCCCTCTGCTACAACTCCGCTCGTGGCCACCACTGAACGACATCGTTCACTTGGGACTGAGATAGGAACCAGTTAACACTTCGGAATCAGATAGGCACCAGTGAAGACTTGGCTATCGGATAGGCACTAGGCAGGCCTCTAGCTCAACTATGTATCAGCATTCTGCAGTACTGAGCTATGTAAAAGTTAAGTATTACTAAGTCTCTGTGATATATATAAGGTAAAAAAAGCAGTCAACAATCCGAAAATTGGTTTGAACACCACAGTGCTTTACTAGGCATGGTCCTGTTTGGAGGTGGTATGCCGTTGCCTTCCTCCGACCTGACTTACCCAGCCAGTTATAGGGGGAACTACAGTTTAACGTGGGTTGCGAACCACTGTGTTACTCGGTATTTTTCACATGAGCAATACTGCCAGAGGTGAAAGAAGTGGAAAGTGACAGATAAAAATCCTAGGACCTGGCGGGGATCGAACCCGCTAGTCTGGCACTCTACCACTGTGCAACCGAGGCGCACTGTGAAATATATATCTCGTTCAAATTTACTCTAGTGTTTCTAGTTTCTGCTGTCCCACTGGCTGCTCACCTTCGTACCTGCACAAGCGTGCATCCTTTATTCCTGTGTTGGACTTTCTACTCGGCCACCGACACCTTTGACGGAAACGAGACACAAAAAATGCTACACTGGATTTTTTTTCTCCTGTCGACTTGTTGGATGCCGTTCAAAATGTTTGTAGAGCTTATGGGACTTAACTACGGCGTCATCAGTCCCTAAAGTTACAAACTACTTAGGAACCGGCTTATACTAAAGACGGCACAAACATCCATGACCGAGAGGGGATTCGAACCCCCGACCGCAGCGGCCGTGCAGACCGTGACTGGCACGACGCTCACCGCTCGGCTATCGCGGCCGGCTTCGATGCCGTTTTTCGAGACCTAATATAAATGTAAAATAGGTCTCGTTTATTCGCTATATGTTGTATTAAGTGAATGCTGACGTGTTAGTGTAAACAATCCAGTACTGTGTGTGCTGGGTGTAGTTGTGCGTCAAATAGTTTAACATTTGCAGACAGGGATGTAACTCTTTTGTTCTTATTTCAGGTGAGTGATGGAGCAAAATAATATCAGATGTTGTTTTATTCCTTACATTAACGCACTTCATTTCTCCTCATTCACGAGCTCATATTTTCTGTTGCGTCTGCTCGATTGGGTGCAAGGGCAAGGATTCAGAAATCTTACAGGAAGCGAAAACGGTTAAAAATTACTGGATGCAGGAGAATAGCGTTGGTGAGAGTCGAAGGTAAATAGGATGAATCGTTATTGTCAGAAGAAAATATATGTGAAGTAATGGGGAGACGGCGTTGCGAGCATGCACGGTTTGATGTAGTGTCTAGTAGGTTGTGGAATGTTAAATCTTTCTTGTATTTTTTTTTTTCGGGAGACGGCGAAGTCAGAGTTCCCCACTGTCAAATACAGAGATTAAAACTGGTTATTGATACGATGTGTTGTAAGGCAGCGGTGTTTCACAGTTGTGGATACGCATAAAGTCATGAATTATAACGGTTGTGCTAGGGTGGTGATGTACAATACAAGAATGGTAGCCAGAGAAGACTGCGGTGGTAAATCGTTCTTCGGCTGATTATCAGACGATTCAATAAGTCTGAAATAATTTGCTTACTTGAAGTGAGCTAGTTTCCGCCAATGGGGATGCGTGGGATTGGTATACGTTTAATCTCAAGAGGATTGCTCGCAGCAGTCAATAAAAATTTCGGGTGTTATATTACATCGATTTGGGGTAAAATTCGTTGTATTTGGGCTCTTAATGACTTGATATAAGAGAAAAAAGAACTTTGTGTTGATGCATAAATAGATCTTTCCTGGAAAACAGTTCTGTGTGTTTGTTTGTAATTCTATCGGACCAAACTGCGTGGTCATCAGTCCGTGGCTTACAAACTACTTAAACCTAGCTAAACTAACCTACGGACAAACACACACACCCATGCCCCAGGGAGGACTCGAACCTCCACGGCAAGCAACCGCGCGCTCCGCAGCGAGTCGCTTTAGACCGCTCGGCTACTCCACCGCGGCAGTTCTGTGTGTCGTGTATGTTAGGATGTATTTGGTGTTGTTACGTGCGATATCGAGAGTACTGGCGAGGAATAGGCGATGTTGTGAATCGTAAGAGGCACGTGGCATCAAGTGTTTGTACACCAGAGATTGTTAAACACATGAGGTGACTGATAGAAAGCGATTTAGAAATAAGCTCTGGTCGACACTGCATAGCGTTAAGTTACTGGATCCTTAGACAGGGTGATACTAGCTGGGTGTTCGGAATGGATCCATCTAATAGGGCTGCTGGGTGGTGAGTGTTTGAAACTTCATTAAACTTCGTTGTTATAATCGCTCTAAACCTTGTCGGAATGGGATGTACTGTGGCGAGAGCTACAAGAGAAGGCGTCGTAGGGAAAAATGTAAATAGAACGAATTATATTTATACTTTTTAGTAATCATTTCTAAACAATTTGACCTGAATTCATACTGGAGAGGTTTCTTTCGTCTGAAGTAACTGTCTTGTGTTCTGTGTAAGAGAACTTTGAAATGGGCAAATCCGTTTGTTGTAGGTTAGTGATAAGTGAACAGATATCCCTCTCACTGGGTTGGACTTGGATTTTGTTATGACCGTTTACGGAGAATGTTACAGAAATCAGTTCAAACGTTTAGTAAAATGATTAGAATTACCCTAATTAATTGAGTCATAGCCTGTTTGCTGTGGTGGATGGTGCTATGTTACTTTGGGGCTGTAAAGAAAGCAACATAGAAGTATGGTTAGGTCGCTATGTTTTAAAAATTTCGAATTGGATGTGAATATTGTCTAAAGATTACTGTCTTCTACAGATTACGATGCATCGAATGGCTGTCATTATGTGCGATCTCTGAATAGTATGAAATAAAACCTCACATAGACAGTAAGCCATATAGGCAGAAATCTTGTTTAAACAAGTGTGTACACTGACAGTTCTTCGATCACTAGAAACTAAAAATTTCGAAGTGTTGAGTTGCATAATTACTTTCAAAGAGTAAAGCTCGCCGGTTAGTGGTACTTAAGCCAAGGATGGAATCATTAAGTAGTGTTTCCGGTGTTACATAAGGTCAAATTGGGTTAGAGTACATAGCAAAAGGTGCTGTGCATGACTTGATATATGAAAAAGAACTTGGAGTTGTTACAGATACAGTTTTTTCCTGGTAAGCTGCTCTATGTGTGTTGCCCATTTTAGGACGCAATGGTGGTGTTATGTGCGTTTGTTGGGTGTAACGAATGGTGTGATAAACAAGGGATTCGTGAATCATCAGCAGGTCAGTACGTCTTGTAACTTACTTAATTGTCCATGAAGACTTTAGTAAATGGATAGAGAAAATCACCCTATTGCCTTTTGAGAAGGAATATAGAGTTCTTAGAAAGTGTACGCGCGCTTGTGTAGTTGAGAACATGACGTGTTATCGCTAGTGAGTGCGTCATAGAACTGGGGTGTGTACGTTGTCATGTAAGAGGTTAGAGCGAAAGTATTTTTCAGAAGTGTTTAAGATACGAGGCAAGACAAAGAGTGGGGTGATAGAAATCGATTCAGAATTTACATCTGTTGAGTAACTTTGCATGACTTAATTATCGAATCTTTCGAATGGTTATTAATATTCTCTCTAAAGGTCTGTTCAGTGATGATGATGAGGTAACATACAGTTCATATTCCACAGAACATTAAAATGATAGATGAAACTATTGAGTGTAACGTGTCTTTATCAAAATGTTCGTATAGTCTATGGGACTTAACTACGGGGTCATCAGTCTCTAAAACTTACAAACTACTTATGAACTACTTACGAACTAGGACGGCACAAATATCCATGCCCGAGGGGGGATTCGAACCCCCGACCGTAGTGGCCGTGCAGACCGTGACTGAAGCGCCGCAGTCCCCGCGGCCACCGCGGCCGGCGTGTCTTTATCGAGAGTACCTACTTGTGTATCTAGGATCATAAGAAGATTCGAGCGGTTGTTGTTAAATGTTACCAATGTTGCTAGTATGGAATTGTATATTTAGAGGGACTGTTAGTGACTGATCAACACTTAATTAAATGCATATAGAGAAAATCACTAAGCATTGTCAGAACGGGAAATTGGAGGTTACTGGAAGCTACTAAGTGGTTGACGCTAATACAATGTCTCATACTATTTATAACTATAATTATCTTTGCTTTTGGAGATGCAGTATACAGGGATGTTCTTAGTTGCTGTTGTTGATGTATTCAATGGTGGCAGTAATTGAGTTATTTACAGTGTAGGGTGGTGGAACTAGTGTAAATGTGTGAAAGTGGGTGTTAGGTGGCCCTGAGTTTATAACTGGAGAGGTCAGCACTTACATCTACATCCCTACTGTCATACGGTGTGTGGCGGAGGGTACTTTGCGCACCGTTATCGTTTTCCCCTATGCGAGAAGCGTACGGTTCGTGGGAAAAAGGATTGCCTGTATGCATTTGGACCCAAATCTCTCTGACCTTATCCTTGTGGTCGTTTGGCGAAATATATGTGAAACGGTGAATTAGAGGGCAAGGATGCTGGGTTCAGGGAAGCACTTAGAAAGATAGGCCACTTCTGAACACATCGTTGGTCGTTCCAGAAATAACATTTATTGTTTAGTGAAAGTAACAGAATGTAACGTAAGTGGATCTTACCCATTAAGTATGTTCATTTCATACAATTCCCGTTATCAATAGAAGACAAATTCTAAAAAAAATTAAAAGCCAAAATAAAAGGATCAGGCAGGGAACAAATGATCAACACACTCGGAGGGGCATCCAGCTAGCCCCTACATATGAGACTGAATCAATTAGAACAAGTGAAGTAGGCTTAAAAACAAAATGTTTTTAAAGGAAAGTTTACCGACAGGGTTTTACCAACTTGAGTCCAAAATATACCAGAACAATCATACTACATGGAGGATGGTTTGAGCTGCGGGCAATGAAAATTACAACAAGATGGAAGTGACCTTAAACAGTCAAGTAACCAGGAGCCTTCAATAACTTGCCCCACCTGAACCACAACAATATAATACAAGTCTTAAGGCTTACACCAAATTACATTAGTAAAACAGTTTCACTTCCTATTAGACATAGACGGTTAACAGACACATGTTCAAATGCTTGTAAATATGTCGGAGTCAACTGCTGGGTTATTAGTCTGTAGCTTAAAAACTGCTTAAACAAAGGTAAACTAATCTAAGGACAACAAAAAACACCCATGCCGTAGGGGGAATTCGAACCCCCGACGGCGAACGGCCGCGCGCACCGCAGCACGGCGTCCCAGTGCGCACGGCTAATCCACCGTGGCTAACAGACACATGCTTGTCAGGATTTGGCCTTCTGCGTTTTACAACAGAACCAGATAAATTTAACAGACTCATTTCCTATTGCATTTAATCAAACTGTCAGCAGCTATTTGTTGTTCAAAAGACGACTCAAAAAGTAATCAGACTGTCAGCAGGCATATGTTGTTCATTAGACCAGTGACGGACTAAGGCTGTCGGAGGCCCGGGGCAGCGGCAATACAAAATGAGGCCCCCAGTCCACATGGAAATACATTTACTAGTGTTAAAGAATTAACTTTTGAAATTTGGAGGCCAACCAGGACTAGAGGCAAGGGACAATATATATAAGCTTTCGAGATTTGGAGGCCCCATAACTAGAGAGGCCAAGTGAGCTCAAAAAATAAATAAATAAAACCTAGCTTTGAGGGCATTTGCAGGCCCCCCAAGACGAGAGGCCCGGGGCAGTCCGCCCCCTCCCCCTTAGTCCGCCACTGCATGAAACCACTCAAAATTTGCTACAGCACCACATAAATGTAAAAGTTATTTCCTTTTGTACTTCATCAAACTATCAGCAGGCATATGATGCCCATAGAACCACCAAAAAGGGTATAAATGCAATGCTTATTTCCTATTGTACTTGACTAAACTAGCAGCATGTATATGATTTTCATAAATCCTCTCGATATGTTTTCAACAGGACCACTTGAAGACAACAGATTTACTCCATACTACACTTAACCAAGTTGTTAGCAGCCATATGCTTTTCATCAAAAAAATGTTCAAATGTTTGTAAAGTCTATGGGACTTAACTACGGGGTCATCAGTCCCTAAACTTACAAACTACTTACAAAGTAGCTAATACTAAGGACGCCACAAATATCCATGCCCGAGGGGGGATTCCATCCCTCGACCGTAGTGGCCGTGCAGACCGTGACTGGAGCGCCTCAGTCCCCTCGGCCACCGCGGTCGGCGCTTTTCATCAAAATCCTTCTCCGCAAATAGTACAAATACAACAAGGTTACTTCCTCTAACGGCGCGCGGCGTTGGCTAAGCAGCATGGCCCAAGAGCTTCACTTAACTATCAAGAATAGTAGAACCTCTCTGTTTCCTTTCCATACACCAAGGCTCAGGCAGTAACTTCCTGTCCGTGGAAAGACTAGCAATAGTCCAAACTTAACTTGGGCCCCAAGAGAAGAACCGGCGTACAACATGCAACCACGCAGCACCTACACGTAAGGCGACGGTCGGGAAGGTGAACAGGAACAGCTCACAGTAACAGCAAAAGATGCTAACGTGACACAGATATGCGCCACCACTACGAGCCAATATAAATAACCATAACATCAAGGCCGGCCAAATATCTCAATTCAATAACGATAACAAGCTGGAAGAACGTAATGTAAAGCTCGGGTAAGCCAAAGAGATCAACCAAGGCAGTGCAAGATCTTAACCACTAGACAGAACTTAAATTAAATAACGTCAACATTCGCTGCACACACTTATATAGAGAGGTCTCAATACTTGCTTACAAATCGGCAGACCTTAAATAAACACCCTCAAGCATAAGCCACAAGAATCTGTTACATACCTTTACATAGATCTCAGTACTTGCTTAGACATACGCAGAACTTAAATTAAACAACCTCAACAAAGACGATTGGAATTTGTTAAACACATTTAGGTAGACAGCTCTCAGCACTTGCTTAGCCATCAGGCAGCAAATAAATCCTCGTCAAGACAGACGACTCTGATGGTTGCATCAGTTCGGATAACCAGACCTCAATACCCCTCGATTACACGGGTGGATATATGAGCTGCACCACAGGAAAATCCGGCAGGAAAGAGCAGATAATCAATCTCTCACTCCTCGCCAACTCGGCCGGTCATCCCAGGCATGGCTCCGCAATAAGGCTGTTTACGGCACTCCACGCCTCTGCCTCCAAAACACAGCAACCTCCCGTCGCCGTGCTCCGTCCTTCTTACGACGACTCGCCAAACACCTTATGTTACCGGAGAAGTTCGACACCTCAATAGGTATGGGAAAGGGGGGGGGGGGGTTGGCAAAGCTCATACGTGACAGAGTAGTACGGGGTGGGCGTGTCACTCATGGAAAATTCCTGTAGTAGTTGGTGTTAGGGCTGCACCTTTTTTTAGACTGAAGACAGCTGATACTTATTCCTTCTTAAAGGAAGTCCCTCTAACAAAGGGATCAAAGGTTCAAAGGTTTGTAATTGCGTGGTCATCAGTCCGTAGCTTACAAACTACTTAAACTAAGTTCAATGTTCAAATGTTTGTTAAGCTTATGGGACTTAACTACGGGGTCATCAGTCCCTAAACTTACAAACTACTTATGAACTACTTACGAACTAGGACGGCACAAATATCCATGCCCGGGGGGGATTCGAACCCCCGACCGTAGTGGCCGTGCTGACCGTGACTGGAGCGCCTCAGTAACCTCGGCCACACACACACACACACACACACACACACACACACACACACACACACACACCCATGCCCCAGAGAGGAGTCGAACCACCGACGGCGAGCAACCGCGCGCTCCGCAGCGAGACGCCTTAGACCGCTCGGCTACTCCACCGCGGCAGATCACTTTGGTCAAAGGTTAAGAATCTCAGTAATAAGGGAATTTCTATATTTCCTCAACATATACAAGGTATCAGAGATAAAGTTAATGAACTGCTTATGGATGTTGACTCTAACATTACTGGTATTTCAGAGCACTTTTTAAATGATACACTAATTCAAAGATTTCCTTTGCCAGGATACAGGTTAGCTGCCTTCTTGTCTAGGAGTTCCTTGCAGTGTGCGGGCGTGGCCACGTATGTTAAGAACGATATTCCATTTGAATCCATCATTGTTTCAAATCACAACAGAGAAAATATATATGAATGTTGTCCAGTAGTTGTTAATTTTAATAGAATAAAACTACTAATTGTTGTTATTTATAGGTCACCTGACTCAGATTTTAAAATGTTTCTGCCCAAGCTACAGAGGGTTCTGGGTTCATCTGATAGGAAGCACAAAAATTTAGTTGTATGTGGCGATTTGAACATCAGTTGTGTAAGTGATAGCCCAAGAAAAAGGGCTGGTTTAGATCTCCTTAATTCCTATCATCTGATGCAAACAGAATTATTTCCAACGAGAGTGCAAGGCAGTGGCAGTTGTACCAACGATAAAATTTTTTGTTCATTCTTCAGTATTAGAGGAATACTCTGTTATCAAAATAGTAAATAGTGTTTCAAACCATGATGCACAAATTTTAACTCTATAAGTTGTTTGTGCTCAAACAAATGTTAAATATAATTATAAAGTACTTAGAAAAGCGAGTCCTGTTGTAATTAAGACCTTTATAAACCAACTTAAGGAACAAGAATGGCAGGATGTTTATAGTGCTGATAATATAGATGATAAATATAATGCGTTCCTCAACACATTTCTCAAGATGTTTGAAAGTTACTTTCCGCTACCGCTAGAACGCTCCAAACAGGATACGTCCAGTAACAGGCAGTAACAGGCTCACAAATGGGATACGAATATCGTGTGGAACGAAGCGTAAATTGTATCAAAATTTTAGAAGCAGTCAATAGCTGCAGTAGCTCATTACAAACAATGTTTTAAGGTTCTGAAAAATGCCTTTAAGAAGACAAAAAGTATTTAGTATGCAAGTAGAACAGCAAACTCTCAGAATAAAATTAAAACAATCTGGTCAGTCGTGAAAGAAGTGACTTTTCATCATTACCAGGTATAAAATCAGTGCGTAGTATAAATGTTTCTGTTAGTGATAAGTTAGATATATGTACAATATTTAATAGCAGGTGAACTAAACAGAACCCTACAGGTAATCATATAACACTGTTAGAAAATACCTTCCCGAGGTTGTTACCTGAAATAGTCTTCCAAGATACTTTCAAAGGGGAGACTGAGTCGATAATTAAATCACTAAAGACTGAGGACTCTTGTGGATATGACAGGGTATCTAGAAGAAATCTAAATTACTGTTCTCCATATGTTAGCCCAGTACTTAGCCATACTTGTAATTTTTCCTTTCGGAATGGTCAGTTTCCTGACAGAATAAATTACTCAATAGTGAAACCACTTTATAAAAAATGGTAAAGGGATAATTTAGACAATTATAGACCTATTTCTATGCCATCAGTCTTTTCTGAAGTTATTGGAAAGGCTGCATATTCAAGGTTGATCATTTCAGTTCACATAAGTTGTCAAAATGTTCAAATGTTTGTAGAGCTTATGGGACTTAACTACGGGGTCATCAGTCCCTAAACTTACAAACTACTTATAAACTAGCTAATACTAAAGACAGCACAAATATTCATGCCCGAGGGGGGATTCGAACGCCCGACCGTAGTGGCCGTGCAAACTGTGACTGACGCGCCGCAGAACGCTCGGCCACCGCGGCCGGCAAGTTGTTGTTATCAAATGCAGTTAGCTTTTTAGAAGCTGGTGTGTGAACAGCGGCGAGAACTCAAGTGACTAGCTATAAATCCTTGAAGTCGGAGTTCGGAGCCACGTGGTTCCAAAAACCAGTAAAAATATAAAAATTGAATTTCTGAAAAGTAAAGAAAAATAGCTACGTCATGCAACCCTTAGAAATGCGTAGGATATCATAACGAAATTAAAGAAATAGAGTTAGACGAGATTGGAAAAGTTTTACACGGATGGACGAAGTCCAGTCTTCAAAAGTCAGAAAAGTGGAATAAATTCAGAATCGGAGAAAATCAACTAAGAAATACGGCATGCAGCCCCTAGAAACACGTAGTATTTCACAAACAAGCTAATAAAGGGGGAGTACAAGGCTAGAAGAGAATTTACTAGGGAGTCAGAATGTAAAGTACAAGTTTGGAAACGAAACAATAATTTAAAGTAGACTGAGAGGAGATCGCGATGTAATAAGGAAAATCAGAAAGATAGATACATGATTTCTTGCCTGAAGGGCCTAGAAACAGACACAGGGGTAGCTGAATGCTTTGTTCTAAGAACACACAACGTGAAGTACATATCACTCAAAAAGGAGGAAACGGAAATGAATATTTCACATGCACAATAATAAAATAAAAACTTTTCCCTTCAGTTAAATAAATGACAGAAAGTCTACATTAACTGTAAAGGGTGAACCATATTAATTATTCCTGTGAAGAGTAAAAATATTTATATAAAACAAATGATTAAACACCTTAACATAGATGATAACAATATATAAAATAAGAGAGTAAAAACTTTAACATTTATGACTACAGCATGACATTAAGACTATGAGGTGTAAAGTGTAAAGTATCACTCATAACTACAGCATGACATTAAGACTATGAGGTGTAAAGTGTAAAGTACCACTCATGTTACATGTAAAAGAAGCAATAATGATTTTTTTTAGCAAGGTAGCAAAATGTAAATAATGAATGAAAAAAGGGGGGATTACATACCGTAAAAATAGAGATGCTAACAATGACAATAAAATGGACTTAACGATCAGAGAAGTAATGTGTGTAACCAATCTTTAATGTTAGGAAGAGTCATTTGCTAAAAATTGAACTAAGATGGCATGTGAATATGACACGGAAACAGATGAGAAAACTGATCCCAACACAAAGGATAGAACAGCAATGAAGGAATATAAAAAACTAATATCTTGACAAAGAGGCCAGCTTTGACACTATTGGATGAGGTAAGGTCTCATTTGCCAAGTGAATAAGAGCTGGATATATAGCTAGTAGTTTAAGATAAGATGTTATCAAAAGCAGTGAAGGAATTTTTCTGGTTACACTCTTATTGGTCATTTAAACTTTTATCTGGTGCTTTCTTGTTACCGCATTATATATATAAATTTTCAAGGAGATCAAGCTTTCTTCCTTTATTGGCTCTATGTAAAATTTTCATATTATACATTGAGCATAATTTACTTTATACGGGTGTCAAAGGCATAACCCCCAAAGAGAAGCACACGAATGAAGAGACAACAACACAGCACTGATTTCAAAATGAGAATATCCACGAGAAGACTTCGTAAATTACAAATAACATAACAGTTTTTTAGCTTCTGTATGGTTTCCTAACGGGTTCTTACACAATTCATCATGTAAAATAGTGATAAGTGCAGCTAAACAATGATGCAGGCGATCGCGGTAACGCAGTCTTATTTCCAAACCTGACCACAAAGGCTCCATAATACTAAAAGTTGGTAGCTCTGGTGCCCTATGGAGATGAAATAATTCGTTCTTGTTATCACAAAACCAGCCCTTTACAATGAGAACTGCATGTCTTGGAACACAGCATCACCACTGGGGAACATATATTGTACCATCGATTGAACCTCTTTGATAAGACTGGTTACAAAATCGTCCGTATTTGTCTGAGCTTGGAGAGTTCCCGTGGGATACAATCATACAATCTCACCATAGTTCGCCCTTAGGACGTAAACTTGGCCAGAAATTGGAAAGGACTTATCAGAGCAAACGATATCCCATTCTGGGCTGACTTGTTGAGAAGGTGCAGGTCTGTCTCTTATATTCAGGTTGTTCAATGGCCATTTACGTACAGAGTAACAGTAGCATCATTTTTTTATTATTCATTATCGATAATAGCTTATGTAAATCCGTAGTAAATTATTTGGCACTTCTTGTATTTATAGCTTGTCTCACTGGTGACACAATCCTCAGCATTTATGCTAGTTTGCAGAGTTCCTACGGGATACATGGCATACCATGAAGGGTTGCCCAAATCAACACCAAATGCCAAACGTGTTCTGCCTTTTGAACCTAAACGCATCCAGAAGTTGGAATCAATGTGAAACAAAACTCATCCAGTCACATGACGTACGTCAACTGCTCTATAATACACATGTTATGGCTTGGCACTACATTTTCCTTTTATGGGCATTTTCATCACTGATGTGTAATGCTCGCCCAGCTGGGTCGTCGCGAAGGTGTATCGGTTGCTATAAGCCTCGCGCTTGAAGCTGCCTCGCAGTCTCCCACCGACCTCGTGAAGAGTAGTGCTAGACAGAGCATGTAACATTTCATAGATGCAAATAAACTGTACAAACGAATTTTTACTTGTTCTGTGGTACAAAGCAAGTTTGCCTCCCGACTAATCATGAATGTACTATTACTCATGCAACCAAGACCGGACAGAGGTACAAGCACAAATGTATTACGGCCGCCACACGTTGGCAGAAATCTAGTAACGCTGGAACCAGCCCGGGCTGCGCTACAATCATCAAAAAGTGAGAAACACAAATTGTCGCTTCTGGTGTTTGTGTAAGACCGCTGCCCTCTTCGGCTCTCTTCCTCAACCAAGCCGAGACAATTGACATTGAAGGGGAAGGGACACCAGTTGCATGAGAAACATTCGTACACCTCATTGTGCGTAGGTTGAGGGTGCCCAGAGGTTTTGCTTTTGTGAACATCCACATCTGATGAGGTGATTTTTCTTTTTTCGTGGTTTGCTGATATGTGAATTGATAACCTTAAAACGTCTACAGTGTCTTTCTAGAAGTTTTAGTGTATTTTTTTCTGTTTACCTTATGGTGACAGATTATGCATCATGAAGTAGAGTTATCAGCTCGACGACGGGTGAAAGCAGAGCGGAAGCAACTACAGAACGAGAAGATTCGAGTAAGGAGGACAATCAGTCCACTTCTAATAATAAATCTGCACCAATTGTAGTGTTTTCATATTCTGAAACTGCAAGATTAGATTCACTAACTCCCTTACTGTCAAATGTAGCCAAACCTTTGGGATAAGGAATTTATTTGAATGATCCGAGAAAATGACCAGACATTAATACTTCAATGGCGAAAATTGTGGCACAGAGGGGACCTGCGGAAGAAGCGAAGACGGTCGGTGTTTTTTCAAAGATTTTTGCCACTATACAATATCAAGCGGCGAAATTAATTCAAGAACTTGACTCATTTTCAGTAAAGATGTCGCCTACTGTTTCTGTTACCGAATCTTCAGTGTTAAATCCACAGTGCAGATGACAACTAAAATCTGCAAATCTAAATGATTTAACTGATTGCATCGTTGTAGCGGTGCCCTTCGAAAACACGAACGGTCGGAGGGTCATATTTCGTCCATCACAAAGTGAGTGCTACTGAAACAAAGAATAAAAAAGAACCGTAAAATTGACAACATCAGCAAACCACTAATAAGTCAAAAAAAAAAAAAAAAAAAAAAAAAAAAAAAAAAAAAAAAAAAAAAAAAAAAAAGAATCACTTGCGAGATGTTTTAACAAGAATTGCAGCGGTGGAATTATTACCACAAATAATTTCAGCGTTTCGAGGTTCTTCATCAACAGTGTACCAACCTGACAATGGAAATTTCCTGAAGCTGATAGAAATGATCACATCTTTTGAGGCAACGATGAAGGAAAGCTTAAGTCATATTCGTGACGAGGAGATTCATTACCAATTCTTTGGATCAAAAAATTCTAAAAATGTTCAAATGTTTGTACAGCTTATGGGACTTAACTGCGGGGACATAAGTCTCTAACCCTACAACCTACTTATGAACTAACTTATACTAAAGATAGCACAAAAATCCATGCCCGAGGGAGGATTTGAACCTCCGACACGGGAGGCCGCGCGATCCGCAACGTGGCGCTCCAGACCGCTCGGATACTCTCGCATGACGGTTATGTCTTAAATATATTTGTATTCATGGGTCTAATAACGAAGTAACACATGGGAAGTAAGGCGGGGGGCAAAATAAAGGCTATTTGTGATTTACTTTTTTTTAAAAATAGATTTTTAAAGCCCCTGGATGGGTCAAACTGGCAGCAGTTTATTATGCCGCTGTACAGCCATGGGAATTTACACAAGGTGACAGACAATGTTATGGACATGAAGACGAAAAAGATATTTTAAAAATTGAGACAGAGAAAATCTGTAGAGTAAAATAACGAAGTAGACAGTAAAAAAAGAACATCATGTAATATTAAAAGCAACCACAGTGGATAAAAGACACGTATTCTTATGCAGTCACTGGCACTAAACGTTGATGGTGACACGATGAAAATAACGCAGATGACACTTATTCTGCCTAAAGGGAGGGTGGGAGAAGAGAAGGACCACAATCTCTCTCACCTCTTCTCCTCCACTCATCCCCACCACCACTGTGAATTTGGCAGGAAACCCCATAACTCTGTTTAATGACACAGCCGACTGAGGACACAGTAGGAATGGGAAAAACCGACCGGTTAAAACCGATACCGATATTTTAGTTTTGAATAACCGGTGTTTTTCGGTATTTATTTGTTGTCGGTTGTAACCGTTTTTTTTAAGTTATTGCCAAGAACCGGGTAAAAAACCGGTACGACTACTTCCTGTAGTAGTGGTTCAAAATGTATTTTTTGTAAATAATTAAAAAAAATTAAAACTAGTAGACCCTAATATTTAGGGCTATTCCTAAAATTTCCACTGCTGTGAAATATTAGGTTATCGCAGTAACTAATAAAAGCGATCAGTGATAATTTAAGAACAATCCCGGCAGTCAGAAACGCGCAACAAATGCTAGAACTTCAGAACTGGTGCAGCTATTGAGGCATCGAAGCACCTGTTGCCTGTGGCGTGGCCTATTAGACGACGCGCGCGCCCCGGCGTTTTACGAGACTTGCCTCCGTCTGGTCATCGGCAGTTCCTTGCTGTCGTCGCCAATTATGTATATAACGAGATATTCGTATGCGCTGGCTCACAAGTCCAACTTACGGAGTGGTTGGCTCAATATTCGTAACTGCTGGATGGAAATACTAGGCCAGTAAATGTATGCTTCGTATATCGTCTTCTACGGACTCCTGGCTAGGCTTACACACACTCAAGAAGGCGTAGTATTGGGAGGGGATCTTGAAAAATATGGAAAGACTAGTGATTTGTCGTATAACGTAAATTTACCTGTATTTTAACTAAATTTCGTAAGTTTCGGTGTCGGCCGAAACTACGAGGTACGTTCAGAAAGCAAGTTCCGTTTGGTTATATAAAACAAACGTGTACAGATACAGAAAAATATTTATTGTACAAAAATCTACAACTGTCTAACTACTTTTCTACATAGCTGCCGAAATTTTGTAGGCACTTGTCATAGCGTGGTACAAGTTTCTGTATGCCTTCTTCATAGAAGGTTGCCGCCTGTGTATTCAGCCATGTGGTAGCATGTTCTTTCAGCTCGTCATCGTTAAAGTGTTCACAGGACAAATTTTAGGTGTAAGAAGAGGATTTCCATCAAAAGGTGGTGTTTGTTTCCACGATAGTTCCCGACCTCATGTGGCGAATGTGACCAAACAACTCTTACGGGAATTTCACTGGGACGTGTTTGATCATCATCCGTACAGCCCGGGCCTCGCTCCTAGCCACTTTCACCTCTTCTTACACCTCAAAATCTGTCCTTGGTGGTCAACATTTCAACGATGGTGATTAGCTGAATGAACATGCTACCACATGGCTAAATACATAGGCGGCAACCTTCTATGAAGAAGGCATACAGAAACTTGTGCACCGCTATGACAAGTGTCTACAAAATTTCGGCAGCTATGTAGAAAAGTAGTTAAACAGTTGTAGATTTTTGAACAATAAATGCTTTTTCTGTATCTGTACACGTTTGTTTTATATAACCAAACGAAACTTACTTTCTGGACGTACCTCCTAGAAGAACCGAAAATTCGATTATGGTTTCTGTTTCGGCCACAAAATATGTTTCGGTCGAACTTACTGCAAATAATAGCAATAAAAAACCGAAAACCGGTTATTTAAAATACCGCTTATCTTGAGCAATGTTTACAGTGCGGTTAAACTGGACATGAAAAGAACCGGTATAACCGAAAACCGGTTGTTTCAGCAATAACCGCCATCCATAGGACACAGTCAGCACGAGCAGCAGCACCATGCTGAACGTAAGTATTGTTTATAAACAATCAATGACAACTGTTTAAAAATTACCATCTGCAATGCCACAGGTTTGTACAATAATTGGACTACTACTTATAATGTTAATTACAATTTCAAGCAAATGCAGGCGATTTGAGAGCCATTTAGTGGCAATTCAATGACTGAAATATTTCAATGTCGCTCCACCGGAGTGTATTGTAAAGTGTTTCCCCATAGAGAGCCTGTATAGAGAGAGAGTGGCCAACCGGCGGATGGCGGCCATGTTTTTACCAGACTGAACGCGGGCCGTGCTCTTACATAGCGACCCAGGCAGAAAAGCAGCCACATAACGATTGAAATAAGGCATCAATTCCTCCCATGAGACCAAAGCACATCTTCTAGCTTACTAATCAGTACGTGGATAAAAAAAATGCCATTCGTCTATGTCTATTTATGCCTAATAAATTTCTAAGCTAACAAGTCTCGTGAAGTAGTATTTATTTCTGACGATTATTAATACACTATTTTACGATGTTCTGGTAACTTCGACAGTTGACATTTGATTAATAAGAAAGAGATATATTTCATGTTATTTATCTCGAAGAAAATGATGCTATTTCAAAATTTTCTGTCTTCATATCCATCACTGAAATTAGTACATTATTATCGCTTTTCGCCCAGATATGATGCATTTTAAGTGTGCTCCTGTCGATCTTATAACATTTTCCTATAGTGGGAAATACCAAAATTATCATTCTGTAAATTCTTTTAGGATCATAGTACCATACAAAATCGGAAAAATACGTGTAATATCTCTACGGAAACAGTAGAAACAAACTCAATATAGGCAACTGAATATCTCCAAAGAGTCAATAGTCCCGTCCACGTCCCTTTTTCTTGTTACAATCTGTAACCAATTGTAGGATTGTGATAACCAATAATTCACAACTAAGGGGGAGGTGCCGCAGCCATGTTAAAACATACCTTGTAATACGACATGTCAAAAACCTAAACCATAAACTGACAAAAAGCTACAAAATACTGTTTAAAAATTTTTTAACCCTGACCAGATTCAAACTCGCCACCTTGCCTTTTCGATTTCTGTACACAACCACTACACCTAGCAGAAACTTCAATTTCTGGTTTCATTGATACCTTTTTTGCATTGGGCGGAGCGGAAGCAGAAAATATTTACTTCACACAGACAGGAATAATTCATTGGTTTCCATAAGTCGCCTTTGCAGTTCCCGCTTTCTCGGTTAACCTTCACCGCCGACTGTTTCCGTATTTCCTCATTCCTTGCGAACATAAGCATCAAATAATAATCTTGACTTCGGTTTTTACAGCTAAAAGGGGAACAATAAGACATTTCTTTTGACTGCCCTTAATGATTATATAATACACGTTATTAATTACACTCAGTAAATCACTTCAAATCAATACTCAATCATAAAAATTGCCGCTAAGTTCTAAAGTTATCGTCAACGACCAGAAACAGCACGTTTATTTACGTCAATGGAACCGACAGAAGATGTGCGAAACGGCAGCAGTGCCTACCGTCATACAACCTGTACGTAACTGTACAGTGAAATCGCTGTCAGAAGCTTTTAAGACACACCACAATACAGAAACGCACACTGTAGCTATTCACACACATGTAAAGCCCGCCAAATCTGGTAAAAACATGGCGTCCTGGGCTCTCAGCCAATCAGGAGCGGTCACACGTATGTCTACTCTCTCCCAATAGAGACACTCTATTTCTCCCCTTTTCTTCAATCAGCCCTACAGGCCATTAAGCTCGTTTTACACGTTCGAATTTGTGGTAAAATGGAAATGAGCGTATGGCTTTCTAAGCCAAGAGATCCCTGACGCCGGCCGCGGTGGCCGAGGGGACTGAGGCGCTTCAGTCACGGTCTGCACGGCCACTACGGTCGGGGGTTCGAATCCCCCCTCGGGCATGGATATTTGTGACGTCCTTAGTTGTAGCTAGTTCATAAGTAGTTTGTAAGTTTAGGGACTGATGACCCCGTAATTAAGTCCCATAAGCTCTACAAACATTTGAACATTTTTTGATTTGAGATCCCTGACGGGATTGTTCCGCCGCCTGAATGTAAGTCTTTCTATTTGACGCCGCGTGGGCGACTTACGTGCTAATAATGATGGGATGATGATGATAACACACAATACCCAGTTCCCTGCCGGGAATCGAACCCGGGCCTCCCGCGTGGTAGTCAGCGATGCTGCCACTGAGCTACGGAGACGGACGATTTTGTGGTGAAAATTGACTACACTAAATGCGTGCGCTTCACGTGCCTTCTTGTAAATCAGTAGCCAACACCATCGCGAGTGTGTTTACGAGTCAATAATCTATAGAATGTGCCGAGAGTGGAGTTCTAAATTTTCGAGTGTGCTGCAGTATGCGCATGCGCAAAAGCAAGTAACAGTAGTGATGTCTGCTAACATCAGATGTTAAACTACTCTGGTCGTGTCATATTACAGAAATGCTTTTGTATCTTCTTTCAATTTATTCTGTTGTCTGCTTTGTGTTTTCATCACACCGAAAAATTTTCACCAGAGCCTAATATTGTTTTTCTACTAGTTTTCTCCTACAAGCGAGATGAAATATCTGCAAGCAGAAAAATGATTTCGTTTTACGGGGGAAAAGCCTATATTATATACTGCACGATCGTAGATATATAAACGTGTTTTACCTAAAATTATTTCGACAGAAGAGTCAGAATTATTAGATGAGACAAAGATTTGAGATGTTATTTTGACCGTCAGCAAGAAAAAAGATATGAAAACTGAAGTAGATAGTCGCTTTTTACTGCATTTTCGACATTGTTTCATGTGTTTGCCAGTATAAATCTTCTGCAGCAAATAAATATGTAAGTTTTCATAAGCCTGAATGACACTTTTCCTATTTATATATAGAGAACAGTCTAGAGTACGATAATTTATTTTTTCCGACTAGTTTCGGTCTTCTTTTAGACCATCTTCAGGAATTTATCTCCATTGATGTTGTGAAACTAGCAGGTAACTTGGAGCCTGTTTCTGTGACAATAGCTACAGTATTGGTATAGAGCAGATATTTAACAATACTCCTCCATCGAAAGACTTCTCCTTATTTCCAGTACTTACATTATCTGAAACTGGTTGAGATAGTTAACTAATTTCATGCCTATAGAAAACAATGGGTACCGATTGGAATATATCGTAAAACCATCTTTTAATTAATTTTTGTCCAGAAAGAAATTTTCTTGAAGGTTGTTTGTGTAGGCGTTCAAAAGATAAATATTTGAGAATATATTACCGAAAGAATAAGTGATAAAGAGATGATTTTCAAAACAGACTTTTGCCTGATTTATTTGTGAAATCAGTAGAATGTGTTATCATTCAATAGTAAAATATGATGCCATTTTATAGGTCTTTTTTCCCCACAGTGCGACTGAACGGTACCTCAACTGTTTTCACCAAATATCCTTTGCAATGGACATACGTCTTGCGTGGCATTCGTAGTGCACTACACTGTTTCTGAACCACCATATGAAAGATACTGTGTTCACCTGTACTTTAATCGAGTGTGTAAAATCTTAGTGCTCAGTCAGCGTAGAGGCATCATTACTCGTCATTAGTAACAATAGTGAACAAGAATGCCCGAGGAGTAAAATGATGATGCTCAAGAAAAATTGCAACAATAGTCACCATTTTAATTTTTGGTGTTTCTATTGAGAGCATACAGTACATCTACACCGATATCTGGTCATTGACTAGTGAAGGAAAATACCATACGGCAGTTCAAAATGTTAAAATGTTTGTATAGCTTATGGGACTTAACTACGGGGTCAAACTTACAACTACTTATGAACTAGCTAACACTAAAGACGGCACAAATATCCATACCCAAGGGGGGGATTCGAACCCCCGACCGTAGTGGCCGTGCAGACCGTGACTGGTGCGCCGCAGTCCCCTCGGCCACACGGCAGTTAAATGGCCCCAGTTCATCACCTGTGTATGCTATCGAAACTTCTTGAATGTGCTAAACCTATCGTGTCAAATCAACGTTTGTTGAAACAAGAGATTTATTTTCCAAAAATGTTCAAATGTTTGTTAAGCTTATGGGACTTAACTACTGGGTCATCAGTCCCTAAACTTACAAACTAATTATGAACTACTTACGAACTAGGACGGCACAAATATCCATGCCCGAGGGGGGATTCGAACCCCCGACCGTAGTGACCGTGCTGACCGTGACTGGAGCGCCTCAGGCACCTATTTATTTTCCCATGTGTTTTGCCCCAAATAGTAAAATAACACAGTACACAGTTTCGAGATCCGGAATATAAGTACTAGACCTGGAATATAAGTACTAGAACTTCAAGTAAGGAAATACAGCGGCGCGTCGCTGTCACCTGGTCGGTAGGTGCTGGAGGTGTGGTGACCGGTGCAATGTGTCCATGGCCAGTAGCTGCTGTCGGCGAGGGGACTCTCGAGCGTAAACAGTTTTGAGCGGGAAGCGACCACGAGCTCTTTTGTGGAATTATTTCTGGAAGTTATCGCTATCACTGGTGGGTTAGGAAGTATTAAAGGTTTCTTCAGACCGATAACACAGCTAAATTCTGATAAAAAAATGTTCAAATGTTTGTAAATCTATCGGACCAAACTGCGTGGTCATCAGTCCTTAGCTTACAAACTACTTAAACTGAACTAACCTAAGGACAACACACACACACACACACACCCATGCCCCAGGGAGGACTCGAACCTCCACGGCGAGGAACCGCGCGCTCCGCAGCGAGACGCTTTAGACCGCTCGGCTACTCCACTGTGCTTCTGATAAAAGTTTCTTGGGAACGAGTGGATACGAACGCGCGACCGTAATGTCAAAATACGCGGCGCTAACCACGACACCACAAGCTCGTACACATCGCTATCTGCTCTGGAAGGAGAAAACACTTCCTCCAGACACTTCGGAATCCTACAGTTTTGCCAGATCGTGCAAACTGCCCGACTTAGAATTCTGAGGGGCGCCAGACTTTATTGGCCACCATATGTGAACGACCCTCCGGCGGCGATCGATTTTTTGCCTGAGACTGTACGTTATTTTCAATGTAAAATTTATGGATTGCAACTTCTCTTCTCATGCAAATGAGCGCATGTTAAAAATTTAACTTGCTTAGGATTTGGACTCTACTCTAGGGCCACGTTTAACGCATCTGCGTGTTTATTGCCTGCGCCACCAATACCTAAATATTATATGCGCGTTTTATGTATTACGAACATCGTCGATATTTTTTTAATATAATTTTCTCGAGATTTGTCCAAAATGGCATTTTGTGCTTATGGCTATTTTAATACTAGATCATAAACGGGACTTACGGTGAAGTGGGGGAAGAAACATTGGTCTCTATACCAGCAACATGAAAAGCAAATGGCTTAGCCGATTTTTCGAACTCATGCAGGAGCATACTACTTACGTAACAATGGTAGACCCTATGTGGAAATCGCGCATCCTGCCCGCGGTGACCTCAAACAGTGGGTTTGAATTCTGGACTCTAACCAATACCCACCAGTATAATGCTATCCTACTACATCAGCGTTCGTAATAGCATAAGCGTCAGCTTCTAAATCCAAGAGATCAGCGTTAGAATCTTTTAACTCTCTAATTTTTGTTAATTTGTATCCTTATTTTTACATAGTACAACTTCCGCAAAGTCGAATCTGGGCTCGAGATTTTACATATCCCAAGTTACTATTCTTGGTTTCGCGGTTCGCAATATCAAATTAATACCTGCTTCTTTCATAACATGTCCGACTTTAGGTAACACGATTAATCCAAAGGCTACGTCCTGCATGACGTATTCTTAGGTGCTAGTGATGTGGCCGGTTGATTAGTAGCGAAGCGTCTCGGGTTCGATACTCATTTATAATAATACTAGCTTAAACACGCGGCTCCGCTCGCGTGTTGGTTGATTATGATAATGCGCGAAGCGTCAAATCGATTTTTTTAAAGAGATGTATTAAAAGAAATATCTTTTTTACTGCTTTATTTATTTATTCTTATATTTTCTTAATCGTATGCTTATCCTTACAGAGAAAGAGCTGAAGACATTGTAACACAAACAGACCAAAGATATGGTCTGTGGCATCACGTTTCGCTGTATGTAACCTCCTTGCTATAGAGTCGCAAACGTCATTTCTGGCCTTCAGTCCGAATTTTTTTTATAATTTGACGACTTTGAACCACCACATACCGGGATGGAACTGCTATGGTGTTCAACGGCAGACTTCGGAGAACAATTACACACAGACCATTCGTTTGCATTCTGTAGTTTTCGCTGCAGAGCGAAATATTAACACACATACACGTAGAATTTTATATACGCCGATAAATTTCCATCCTAATATACTCCACCCTTTTATCATTATAAACACTCAAGCAACAATGCAACCAATAAAACCATTTTCAAAGAATAAATATAATTTTCAAAGAGTAATTATTATTCCGCATTTCGCGTTATATTCTTCAAATTAATAAAATCTATCAGTTCGCTATAAAACCGCGCCTAAAAACTTCCTCAGGTATACATTAGTAACTGTACAAATATTTAAGTCTCTGCGTCTTGTCGTTCGGACGTGATAAGCGTACACCGAACAGACATTCACAATAATATATATATATATATATATATATATATATATATATATATATATATATATATATATAGCTATCCGATCGCCATAAAACCGTGCCTGAAGCCTTCCCCGAGTAGACATTAGTAACTGTACAAACTCTTACCTCTTTATGTCTTGTGGTTCAGACGTGATAAAGGTACACCGAACAGACATTCACATTTATAGCTATGTGTTAGTATGACAGACTAATCCGTTGGATTGTTTGGCTAGCTGGCAGGGTCCCGGACTGTGATTGGAAAGTTTGCTTGTTCGAGCCCCGTTCTTTTTAGTATTTTTATTTGTCACTTTTCACTTGTTTCCCCTTTGGCAAGTTTGTTAATGTAAAAAATACCGAGTTGCGCCGTACTTCTGGATCCACTTTCAATTTTTGGTCCATTATAGCTGACTGGATAAGGAGGCGTTCATTAATGACGTGAGATGATTTTGGCGTTTCTTCGGACCCCCAACCCGCCAAAGGTTCAAAAGGTTCAAAGGTTTGTAAAGCCTATGGGACTTAACTGCGGGGTCATCACTTCCTAAACTTACAAACTACTTATGAACTAGTTATACTAAAGACGACACAAACATCCATGCCAGAGGGGGGATGGGGGGATTCGAACCCCCGACGGGGAACGGCCTCGCGCATCGTAGCATACCGCCTGAATGCGCTCGTCTGCTCCGCCGGGGCCCCTAACCCACCCTTTGTGATATTTTTCTCTACTCAAGACTCCCCACCCAAATCTCACGTGAGATTTTCCAAAATGCATATTTTAGTGTAAATACGTCAATATGTGCATGATTCTGTTGTATATAGTTAAAAATAAATACAATTTGTTTCTCTTTTTATTTCAGAATAGTTAAGACTCGTATTTAACAAAGAACGTACAGAATCAGTGAAAAATATAATAATAATAATAATATACTTAAATAAAAAGAACTACTGGAATTCGTGGTTCGAGTCCTCCCTGGGGCATGGGTGTGTGTGTTGTCCTTAGGTTAGTTTACCTTCGTTTAAGTAGTTTGTAAGCTACGGACTGATGACCACGCAGTTTGGTCCGATAGATTTACAAACATTTGACCATTTGACTGGAATTCGTACATCAATATTCAGCCGGCCGCGGTGGCCGAGGAGACTGAGGCGATCCAGTCACGGTCTGCACGACCACCGCGGTCGGGGGCATGAATATTTGTGCCGTCCTTAGTATAAGGTAGTTGATAAGTAGTTTCTAAGTTTAGGGACTGATGACCCCGTAGTTAAGTCCCATAAGCTTAACAAACATTTAAAAAAAATTAATCAATGTTCATTACAAGGGGACGCATGTATGGCCTGAAACGTCACTACTGGAACCAACTTGTCCACATTACTTTTAACAAAAACAAAATTGACGTCCGGGTGGCCAGCACTGTTGCTGCCGCGAGTGTTGCGTTGGAAACTATTTTATGTTTGAATAACCGCGATAAATATGATTGTGTAGTATTTAGCCATATTTTATATGTGAAACATGTTTTACTTACCTTAACCCTGTTACCTTGAAGTTTTACAGTGTTTCTTGCGGAAAAACGTTACGTGAGATTTGCCGAGACCCCCTCTCCCTCAGTTGAGATTTGGTGAGATTCAGGCCGACCTCCTCACCGCCTAAACACGTGGCGTAATTGATGGACGGCCCCTACGTCAGTTCAGAGGTTGGAGGATGGCAACCGCAATAGCAAACAGGCTGATGTCGAGTAAAGCACTGTGGCCCTCAAACCACTCATCGGTTTGTTGACTGTTTTACCTTTATTTTCGTTGTCGTATGCCTATCATTAATCATTTTAATATTGTATTAAATTTGAATCAATTAGCTGCAGCTGTAGAGGTTCGCAATCATTTTCCCCCATTGGTAGTATTGGGGTACGTTTGCCATTCTTATTCGAAAAATTGCAATATTCGTTTCTCTATTACATGCGCACTAAAGAGCATGCTATTTATAAATTTTATAACCACTATTCCCAGCAAGTCTAGGACTGTTTTCTCTGGTTAGCGTTAGAACTCTTGTTTCAAGATCGATCCACGACGTCCAGTAATTTATCATAGTAACACCATGCAGTCATGGAGAACTGTTATTATTGGTAACAAAGATATTTTTTGAAATTTATACTAATATTTTATCTTGCAAGATCAACCTAAAGTGTTATAACCAATGTAGATCAGAATTATAATGCTCTTCGCTTTTGAGGGTACCACTAGCGATCAGCCACGCCAAACGCAAGTCCCCTTTCTAGTACAACAGAGCCCACAGGCGGCATTTAAATTCCCATTGCTGCCTACGTTCACTGACACTATGATAAAAGGAGTGGTGAAAAGAATGTGTCAATCTTGAATAACGTTAAACATCACGAGAGAAAAAGCAAAACAATTTCTAAAATCCGTTTGCGAAGTTCGTTTCATGTCGCACAGAAAAACAAGCGTGTTGTTGCAACTGGCTCCGGTACTCGAAGATAGCTGTTTTCCTCTCAGCTTACGTGTCAAATACATTAGGTACACGTGTAATAGATAGCATGTACGATCGTGTCTTCTAGCCGTATTTACTTGACAAAAACCAGTGGCGGCGCGTCCTATGTGTTGTGAAAAAAAGTAAATTAATAATATACTCGTAAAAGTGGTTTTCAACTATCATTCTTCGTTTCATTCCTCTATGAGATTATTTTATAAGCACATTCAAAATATTTTATCGCATGAGAAACGTTTTACGACGCGGAGGCAGCACGTATACGAGTCGTAGCGCGGCCGCTTAAAACAGGCGACAGTGGCCGCAGCGTTACAACGCGCAGTGTGGCTGAGGTTCACAGTGTCATCTGAACCCCTTGGAGGCAGCATATGGGCGCTCCCGCGGCAGGGAGAGGCGAGGGGAAACGCCACTTTTAACATTGGCGTTGGAGCTGGTAGAGACGCCAGCTCCTGGTTACTCGAGCTGTGGCGGTTACGTAGGAATGGTCCCGAAGCAAGACAATGGAGCTACCACGCACCTCACCTTGCTCATGCGTAAACCCTCCATTAAGGTAACATCCGCCCTTCATCCTTCTTTTTGGCGCCTTGTTCAAATGTTCAGATGTTTGTTAAGCTTATGGGACTTAACTATGGGGTCAATCAGTACCTAAACTTACAAACTACTTATGAACTACCTTATACTCAAGATGGCACAAATATCCATGCCCGAGGGGGGATTCGAACCCCTGACCGCAGTGGCCGTGCAGACCGTGACTGAAGCGCCTCAGTCTCCTCGGCCACCGCGGACGGTGGCGCCTTGAAGGTTTATCAAAAACACGTCATATTTGATAAAATATCTTATAACTATAAATTAAAGACGCATCAACTGTAAAAGCCTTCAGAAGATCCGATCATGAATAATAATAAAGTCACTACTGTGCAAGTAGTAAGAGTAGCCGTGTGGTTAGCGGCATCGCGCTAAGTGTCAGAAACGAACTGATGACCACGCAGTTTAGTCCGATAGATTTAAAAACATTTGAACATAAGTGTCAGAGGTAGTGGGTGCCACTCTGACTGCAAGAAATTTTTTTAAACCCAACCTTCTTTTTAACAGATAGAGGAACAACAATGACGTTTCGATTGTTACTTGACACATATCTTTGGCCGTTTTTGCGAATGAGTCGCGATTTTGAGGGTAAATTCGTTGTAACAAATATTTAACTGTTTGGAAAGGGGTGGGGGAGAGCAGCCTTTGCGCATGCGTAAGGTTGGGAGGGGGCGCCACTATCAAATTTCGGTCCTGTTCGGAAATATTGTAGATCCGTCACTGAAAGAAGTGAACCCCCAGTCATCTGAAGCAGCAGCCGCCACTGGCAAAGCTTTGCGGTCGAGCATAACGAATAGGCGAAGGGTCTTCAAAATTCTGTCGCAGAGTGTACAACGAACGTATACTTTATGACAGTGCTGCTCAATTTGGCGTTAATAGGCTATGGAAGAAGATGAGCGCCTCGATTGCATTTTCTAACGGCATGAAATCGTCTGCAGCGCCACTCCAGGGAACGTGAGCATATCGTTTCGACCCTACATTGGTGTAAAACTGTGGCTTGGTCAGGAGAGTCCCGCTTTAGTTGGTAAGACCTGCGATGGAGTTCGAGTGTGCTACAGACTACACGAAGCCAAGAGACCAATATGTCAACAAGTACTGAGCTAGCTGGAGGTGGTTCCATAATGGTGGGGTTCGTGTTTTATATGGATCTGGGTACTCTGATCCAATTGAATTTATCATTGGCTGTAAATGATTATGTTCAGGAACATGGACACAATTTGCAGCCATTTATGGAATTCATATTTCCAAACAATGATGGATTATTACTGAAGGCAATGGGCCATGTCATCGGGCTACAATTGTTGTTATGAAGGACATTCTGGACAATTCCAGCGAATGATTTGGTCACCCAGATCACTTGAGGTGGATCCCATCGAACGTTTGTGGGGCATAATCGAAATGTCAGTTAGTACAAAAACTTACTACTCCGGGATCACTGTTGTAACTGTGGGCTTCTGTAGAGTCGGCATAGCTCAGTATTACTTAGGGACGGATTGAGGGTTCGATTCTGAAGGGGGCATAGGCCACCGATTATGTTTTCGGTTCTTGTCTTCACACTCCCATTAATTCCCCCAACCCTACGCGAAAATATACCTTGCCGTTACCTATTAAATATGTGTACCATTTTAAACTCTGTAAGATATTATATATATATATATATATATATATATATATATATATATATATATATATATATATAATAAGGTGACTGAAATAATTAACATTCCTCTCCTTAACACACAGTTTGCATACAAAACACTGCCGTAGTGCTGATTTCACACTTTGCAGATTATAAGTTTATCGAAGATACCATCGTAGTTCTTAAATTAAATGCGTGAGGGATGTTGTTCGCAAAGTTTGTAGAAATATTGTTAAACAGACTGTTTTGCGGAATTTCAGTCTATTAATCTGTCCTATTAACTGACCTAAACAAATATTAGGCATTACTATTGTGATTATTACATTTAAACATCACATATATCACGGAAATAAATTTTAAATATATATACATATATTTAATATTATACAACTGTGATTATTACATTTAAACATCAGATATATTACGGAAAATCAATTTTAATATATATATATTAAAATGATTTTCCGTAATATATGTGATGTTTAAATGTAATAATCACAGTAGTAATGCCTAATATTTGTTTAGGTCAGTTAATAGGACAGATTAATAGACTGAAATTCCGCAAAACAGTCTGTTTAACAATATTTCTACAAACTTTGCGAACAACATCCCTCACGCAGTTAATTTAAGAACTATGATGGTATCTTCGATAAACTTAATGATCTGCAAAGTGTAAAATCGAAGTGTGCCCTCATTGTTACACATAGCACTACGACAGTGCTTTGTATGCAAACTGTGTGTTAAGGAGAGGAATGCTAATTATTTCAGTCACCTTTGTGGGGGGTTGGAAAAGGCGTTGGTATAAGTCTATAATATCTAATCAGAATATTTCAAATGTTCAAATGTTTGTAGAGCTTATGGGACTTAACTACGGGGTCATCAGTCCCTAAACTTAGAAACTACTTACGAACTAGCTGATACTAAGGAAGGCACAAATATCCATACCCCAAGGGCGGTTCGAACCCCAGACCGTAGTGGCCGTGCAGAACGTGACTGACGCGCCCCAAATCGCTCGGCCACCGTGGCCGGCTCAGAATATTTGAAATGGTTACTGTGATGCTGGAGAATAAATGAAAATAATTTAAAGAATACATACTCCCGTATTTTTTGTACACACTTCGTATATAAAAATAAAAATGTTTCCACTACAAAGATTTTTTTGGAGGGGCGGTGGTTATGAGCCCCATGACCCTCCCCTTGGATCCGTCACTGGTATTACTGCAGAGGATTTCCAACGAATTGCCGAGTACATGCCACGGCCAGTTTCTGCGCCTGGCCGAGCAAAAGTAGGCCAAACGATATGAGGGATTACGGCATGACGTGCAATGATTCAGGTCGGTAGTGTATGTGACAAGAGCGCCTGTTCTTAAACAGGCGACCGCATTGGATTTGGGTTTCGCTGGACGCCTAGAACTGGAGCGCTAAAGCCACGTGGCTTTCTCCTCATTAAGCTGACAGGGAGGTGTGCTGATAATGCGAGGATGACAGAAATACGCCGGAAGCGACGGCCGCGGCCGGAAGCGGCGGCGCGCACCTGCCCCAAAGGCAGCCGCTACTCACAGGCCGCGCGGCTCACCTTACCAGGGCGTCTCGTCTTTACAGGTTGGATACCGATCACCTCGCTAGTCAATTGAGGTCCAATTTGAGTGTGCTAGTGAAGCTATCTGGACGCATGTAACGGTGCAGTTACAAAATTCGTTCATCAGTGTAATTCGATGCAAGACGTCTGCAGCGCTGAGAAAAAAACAAATTAGTTATAACGAAAGAAGGTTAATATACGGAGTCGGTAGCTAGGAACGTCATATAAACTGTGAGGTGGTTATAGCAGTGAAAAATGAACCGAAAAATTCCTTTGAACATGTTTCGAATTTTCGATCTTTCCGGTATTGGAGCGGTTGAAGACTACCCTCATCCATGAATGATTGTGAAGAAAAGTGTGAATATTATTTATCGAAATGCAGTGTAGGGGCTGTCGTCAACAGGACAGTGGTGGGACGGATGACTGATCCATCCCGCAAGAAGTGTTCAAAAATTCACTTGCAACGCGTTACACACTGGACTTCATCTCGGAGGGTTTTAATGCATGTAACAGCAACGGTGATGCGAGCGACAGGTTCTTCACGTGTATCTACCTCCTCCTTTTACCAGTTCCATAAACTGAAGTCTGATGGGGTTAGGTCGGGTGATCTGGCAGATCAGCTAATGGATCCAACATATTCAATCTATCCATGAAGAAAAGGTGTTATTCAGATACTGGGATACTTCTCTGGTATACCGTAACACTTTCACACAATTTTGGTAATTACTCGTTGTATTCACTCTGGCCTTTGTAATCAACAAAGAATGTGTGTAGTTTTTAACTCACTGCAGTTGCGAAACGATCGACAATCGGACACACAGTCATATAACTTTTTCGCTTTATTTTATGATGCGGAATCACCTCAAAAATTGAGACATTTCTTCTAAACCATACTACTAATATCTACGAGAACCAAGAGAAGATAATAAGAGTGCAAGGCCAAGAACGAAATGTTCCGGCCGCGGCGGAGTTTGCCGATTGCATTGAGGCGCTATGCTCCGATGCGCGAGGCCGTTTCCCGTCGAGGGTTCGAATCCCCCATCGGACATGGATGTTTGAGTTGTCTTTAGTAAAAGGTAGCTTATAAGTAGTTTGTAAGTTTAGGGACTGATGGTCCCGCAGTTAAGTCCCATAAGCTTAACAAACATTTCAACTGTTCGGCTTAAAACGGTGTATGACTGGGACGCAGTAATTGTGCACTTCTGTTCAACATATGCATCGAAGACGCAATTATGGAAATAAAATATAGGTACGAGATTGGGATAAGAATTCAGGGTAAAAGGATACATAAGATTTGATGATGCCGTTGGTATTCTCAGCGAGATTTGAAGAAGGATTACATACTCTAATGAACTGAATAAAGAGCCTAACGCGTACACAACAAGGACTGAGAGTCAACCGCAAAAACAAAAGTAAGGAGAAGTAGCAGAAATGAAAGTAGCGTAAGGATAATATTTAATTTGGTGAGCACGACTTAGGAGTACACCCATATTCAGAAAAAACAGAAGACATTGAAAGACTAGACAGGAAGTTCATATTCACAGGACATGTATATTAGTACGTTCTCCAGAAATGATCAGCATAATAGCATTTAATCATGTCGGTCCGCGGATTAAAAGTCAACATCGATATCGCCGCAAAATATCACCTAACGATAAAATGTGCCCACCACTCTAGATGTCGCTATAAACGAAAGGTAATTGTTCAGTGTGCCTTGGGAAGACGCGAGGAACGACTTGCAGACGTATGCACGAACAGTACCGTCAATTCAATGAAAGATAGCGCATTATTAGCATTAGAGACACTGATGCACCCCTCTCGGAAGTTGGTGCTCGAGTGGGGCGAAGTGTTTGGGCAGTGCAATGGATATGAGCAGAATGATTTACGGAAGGCCATGGAGAACCATGAGACGCGTCAAGTCGCACCAGTCAAACTCCTTCACCCTGATAGTATTGTAGGACAGATCTGCATCCTCCTCGGCTCTGGTGCAACACTTTAACACATAGCAGATAATGAGGGACGACAGTCCGTAACCTTTTATTGAGGCATGAGTTATGTGCGCGGTCGTTCGCTTCTCCGTCTACCTTTGACTAACGTGCAAAAACATGCTACATGGAAACGGTGTATGGAACAACAACACTAGGGACAAGAGTGGCACCAGATAATTTCTTTGGACGAAGTCAGGTTCTGTTTGTTTGAAAATGTTGCTGGCATTTTGTTTCGCCGTAGAAATAGGGGATGTCATGGCGAATACAGTCACACAAGACATACAGCGAAGGTGAAGAAGAATTATATGATCTAGTGAATGGAATGAACAGCCTAATGAGTGCATCTTCTCAAAACGAGTAAAAGCTTATTCCAAAAACTAACAATAAAAGAATACTATCACATCCAGAGAGCAATAGCCCAAGGTAACAAAGTACTCAACGAATATACATCACTAAGCAAGAAAACTTTCTTTGACACCATAAAAGAACTAAAAAATAGTTCCCACCTTACACTTGATCACCCCCCCCCCTATCCAAATACACACACTCAACGGTTCTCACTCTGTCGCCGCGGTGGAGTGGCCGAGCGTTCTAAGGTGCCTTGCTGCGGAGTGCGTGGTTACTCGCCGTCGGAGTTCGAGTCCTCCCTTGGGCATGGTTGTAGGTGTTGTTCTTAGCATAAGTTACTCTAAGTAGTTTGTAAGCGTAGGCCGCGGTGGAGTTGCCGAGCGGTCTAAAGCGTCTCGCTGCGGAGTGCGCGGTTGCTCGCCGTGGAGATTCGAGTCCTCCCTGGGGCATGGGTGTGTGTGTGTGTTGTCCTTAGGCTAGTTTACCTTACTTTAAGTAGTTTGTAAGCTACGGACTGATGACCACGCAGTTTGGTCCGATAGAATTACAAACATCTGAACATCTGTAAGCCTAGGGACTGATGACCAAACATTTTTGAACTCTCTGGCGCTCTTTCCCTCTCTCACAAACATACACGCACTCACCGAAATAGATATCTGCACACACACGCACACACATAACAAAAACAAGCACAGTAACACACACATACTCACTCACCCACACACACATACACACACACACACACACACACACACACACACACACAAAACGTTGCAAGTGTCAAAACTATCCAAAAGCGCGTGCAACATCACAGACATGCAACATAAACAAATGAATACGGTACAGGCAGCACAACACGACAAATGGCGACATAAATAGTGCGAGTTTCTAACAAAAATTCCAAAAACTCAGAAAAAAACATCACGAAACGTAATTTGCCCTGATAACTCGTTTCATACGCAGTGGCATCAAAGCTTATCAGTTGCGGATGGCGTTCTGTGGTATAGCCATCCATACTGCAGTCACCTGGTATATCTGTAGTGGTTGGCATTGTGTCGCAATGTTTCAACATATCCCACACATTTTCCGTTCACATTCTAGGCCATAGGAGACTATGACGGTACAGCCCCTATATTAATATTTGTTGTTGGGTTGTAGCCGTTGCAGTGGCATGGTCCATGAAGGCGGATATCACGTGACTGGTAAGACCCGCAGTGACCAGTGGTCATGGAGGGCCGCAAGATGGTCTGTTATGGCGGCTAGCCTGGCGCCTATAATGAAAGCAATATTGGAAAGAAAATCAATTACTCTCAAACCAAGCGAGATACTGGGAAGATGGCACTGTCATGTTACAGGGAATTTTAAGACGGACAACATGATATATTTTTGTGTTAATGTCTCCCATAATTGCTGAACTATCTAACAGTAAGCAATTTCATAACGATCGAAACTTCAGAAATTTATAACTTATGAACAAATGAATCAATTTTATGTATGAGTTGTCGATGGCTAGATCTCGGTGAGCATTATCAGACTATGATAGCAGAAATTAAGTAAATATTTCCGTTTGGGGATTATTAAATAACAAATGTTTTCTATAACAAACTTTTGATAGTTGAAGAACAATACTTATGTAAATAATAAAAAGAACGGCAGTACACACATTATGTAAGCAGTATAAATACATGTATAGCAAATAAGTTAACTATTTATATTTATTTATAAAAAGGTTAAATGCCAGTTACAAACCTGCAACTGAAAACGCTTGTGGTTTAAAAACTATTTGATGTACACAAAAATAATAGCACTGGAAATTTGGTGAATTTTACTATTAAATTGATATATTACTTATATAAACCAAGTCCCATTTAACAATTTAACAAAATTGTCCAGTTTGGGTAAAGGCTATAAATAGTGGGCCGCTATCTTTATTTCGGCAGTGTCCGATCGGGCTTCGTAGAGGCCGCATCTGCGATCCTCGGTCTGCAAGTTGGAACTTAAGATTTTTCGGTGTCAGAGCGCACGTAAGACGATACAAGATTTTGGTGTATGTTGATCGAGAAACGAAAATTATAGATTTTCATGTGAGTTTGGAACCAACAGCACTTAATATTTGCTGTGATTTCGGTACGCAGGAGCGAACTTTATTATTCATTCCGTGAATTTCTTCGGACTTGTTTTACCGTAATTATATGGAACTTTAGTTTGAAACTTGGCGTTTTATTTTTGAACACATGAAATTTTTCGTGTTTAGCCAAATGAACTTTAAGGGTTCTTTATTTATTACTTCTACTGAAATGGAATTTCTTTTTGGACTCGCGTGTGTAACCATCTGATTTAATAAATGATTATATTTATGAACTTCAAACTCCCGTGAGTGATGAAGTCATTTACATACTGTAACCTTTTCTGCCTATGAACATCATTTTAAATAAAGTTTTATGTGACTTTATGTTAAATTTTGGGCGTTGAAGCGAGGAGTGGACATTTGGCCCGTGAACATAAAACGTAGCCAAACAGACTTGAAAATTCCGACTGTATCACTTTGCCCCTGTTGGTGTAGAGATTACTGAACAGTATTGTTTAAATTGCACATCCAATGTGCTGGGGACTCGAGTTATAAATATTAAATTGACATTATCATATAATTTTAAATTAGCAACATGTGAGTACTTCAGGTTCAGGCAAGCACGCCCGACGGACAAATAGATCGCACATCGTATTCTCGCAAGGCATACTGAACAGTGGTGACTGCAATGCTAATCATTACTTCGGAACATACTAATGAATATGTCTGCTAGCTTGGAAGCAAAACAACAACCTTCGATGAAAAAAAAAAAGATATAAAATTAGGCTTCCACAGCTAAATAGGGTATTATGTTAAACAGAACTGGCCGCCTTCATATATCAGTGGAGAGCGTAGTCAGCTGCCTTCCAGAGGGCCTAGGTCGGAGATTTTCTGCCGCGGCGGAGCGGCCGAGCGCATTGAGGCGCTATGCTACGATACGCGAGGCCGCTCTCCGTAGGGGGTTCGAATCCCACCTCGGGCATGGATGTTTGTGCCTTGTTTAGTATAAGCTATTTCTTAAGTGGTTTGTAGGTTTAGGGACTGATGACCCCGCAGTTGAGTCCCATAGACTTGACAAACATTTGAACATTTTGGAGATTTTCTCCACTCAGGGATTGGGTACTGTGTCATCATCAGCATTGTTCCATCATCATCGAGTGCAAGTCGCCCAAGCGGTGTCACCTAAGGATTTGTTCAAATGTTCAAATGTTTGTATAGCTTATGCGACTTAACTACGGGGTCATCAGTCCCTAAACTTACAAACTACTTACAAACTAGTTAATACTAAGGACGGCACAAATATCCATGCCCGAGGGGGGATTCGAACCCCCGACCGTAGTGGCCGTGCAGACCATGCCCTCGGCCACCGCGGCCGGCCTAAGGACTTGCACCAGGCAGGCCGAACATAATCCAAGCTGTGGTATAATGGTCAAAATGCCTTGATCATCACCATAAACAATTGAAATCTACTGGTATATAGCTTTAGATGTCACCAGGAGGTGAAAACTCGAACTGCCATAGCGAAGGAGGCATTCAACAGAAAGAAGAGACTGTTATGTGTCAAAATAGATAAGGGTCTAAGGAAAAGGCTTGGCAAATGTTTCGTCTGGAGTGTGGCACTATATGGTGCAGAAAAATAGACGCTAAGACGAGAGGATGAAAAAAGGTTAGAAGCATTTGAAATGTGGATGTGGAGGAGAATGGAGAGGATTAGCTCGACAGAAAGAGTGAGTAATGAAACAGTGTTGGAAATTGTTGGGGAGAGAAGATGTCTGCTGAAGGCTATAACAGAAAGGAAAAAGAACTGGTTAGGACATTCGTTGAGAAGGGAGTGCATACTAACAGATGTTTTAGAACTGGTTTGTGGGAAAAGACTGAGCCGGCCGCGGTGGCCGAGGTGACTGAGGCGCTCCAGTCACGGTCAGCACGGCCACTACGGTCGGGGGTTCGAATCCCCCCTCGGGCATGGATATTTGTGCCGTCCTAGTTCGTAAGTAGTTCATAAGTAGTTTGTAAGTTTAGGGACTGATGACCCCGTAGTTAAGTCCCATAAGCTTAACGAACATTTGCTGGAAAAGACTGAGTGATAGAAGGCGATACAAGATGACAGATGACATAAAGGAAAGAGGACCTGAAGAGGACGGCAGAAAATCGGACAACGTGGAGAACTACCATGTGAAACCCTGCCTTTTGGCAGAACACTGATGATGATGATAATGATGATGGTATATAACATTGTCCTGAATGTGAAGATGATACTTCTGAGAAAGTACATTTAGATACATGTGTAAACACAAAAGGAACAGAAGATAATCGAAACGTTTGGGATGTGGAGCTAAAGAAGAATGTTAAAAATTTGGGTGACTGATATGGCAAACGAATAAAGTCGTTCGCCTTAGAATAAGAATAGAAATGATGGCATGGAAAACACCAGAAGAAGGATCTTGATGGTAGGACAAGTGTTCAGGCATCATAGCCTAACCTCCATGCTACTAGACGGTCTTGTACAGGGTAGAAACTACTGTGGGGGTGTTGCATTGTCAGGTGATGTAGGTACAGTTTAGCAGATCAGCCCATACCTTTAATGCCACTTATTAGTAATGAAGGACTGGGGGTTACAGCGCAGTATAGTGTGTCCCTGTGTAAATCAATATGGCGTTTACCGGGAAATTAAAATTTTGAATTTCCCTTGAACTCAATTGGCACTAGCCCAAGACTTTTTTGATGGGAAACTATATGTCACCATTAAACCAGGAGCACACCCCCTCTTGTCCCTCCCCCTATGACGCAATCCAAGATGGCATCTACATGGAAATTTATACCTTAAATTTTCCTCGATAAATATTGGCAATAGCACATTTTTTTTGTTTTTGTTTTTTTGTTTTTTGTAGGTATAACTTGTAATTTTCAGCACTAGATATCATTACCACAACCCTGGTCCCCTCCCCTCCCCTGGTATGAAACTGTCAGGAAACTAAGTCATTCTGCTCCAAGACACAACCAGATGATGACATAGTCATCAACACCAGCGCCATAGTGAATGTAAGTATTGTTTATAAACATTCAAGGGCAATTGTCTAAACAATTATAATTGTCATTACACATTTCAGAAAGAAGTACGTTGGTAGCAACTATTTCCGAAAAAATAAACCAATTTCATTTCTAGGGAATCGTTTATGACGTACTCTTTTTTCTTTATTGTGATTTACCATTCCTGTACAAGGTACAGGTGGGTTGGCAGCAGAACAAAATGCCGCTTTTCAGCCACGTGATATTATATGTATGCAAAGGGAGATGAAATGTTACAAAAAAAGATCTAAATGGACGTTTGTAAAAAAATAAAAAAAAGAGATTAAATTTTACGGACTTGACATAATACATACAGGACACAAGTAGTAAGAAACAATATGTCACATATGTGTATTATATATTATGAACCATAGCGGGAAATGTGAGATGTTCAAATGTTTGTAGAGCGTATGGGACTTAACTACGGGGTCATCAGTCCCTAAACTTACAAACTACTTATGAACTAGCTAACACTAAGGACGGCACAAATATCCATGCCCGAGGATTCGAACCCCCGACCGTAGTGGCCGCGCAGACCGTGACTTGCGCGCCTCAGTCTCCTCGGCCACCACGGCCGGCGGAAATGAGAGAGAATGACACAGTGGAACGAAGCACAAGAACAGTTAAATACGGAGGCTTCGTCTGTGAGGTGGACGTTCACAATCTATATCTATAAATGTGAATGTCTGTTCGGTGTACGTTTATCACGTCTCAACCACAAGACATAAAGAGCTAAAAATTTGTACAGTTACTAATGTCTACCCGGGGAAGCCTTTAGGCATGGTTTTATGGCGATCGGATAGCTATATATATATATATATATATATATATATATATATATATATATATATTAATGTGAATGTCTGTTCGGTGTACGCTTATCACGTCCGAACGACAAGACGCAGAGACTTGAATATTTGTACAGTTACTAATTTATAATTGAGGAAGGTTTTAGGCACGGTTTTATAGCGATCTGATAGATATTTAGCAATTTGAAGAATATAACGCGAAATGCGGAACAATAATTACTCTTTGAAAATCATATTTACTCTTTGAAAATGGTTTTATTGGTTGCATTGTTGCTTGAGGGTTGATAATGACAAAAGGGTCGAGTATACTGAGATGGAAAGTTATCGGCGTATATCAAATTCTACGTGTATGTGTGTGTGTGTGTGTGTGTGTGTGTGTGTGTGTGTGTTAATATTTCGCTCTGCAGCGAAATCTACGGAATGCAAATGAATAGTCTGTATGTAATTGTTGTCCGAAGTCTCCCGTTGTACACCGTAGCAGTTCCATGTCGATAGCTATAAAAGGGTGGAAGATATGTTGGTTGAAAGTCGTCAAATTATAAAAGAATTACGACTGAAGTCCAGCGATGACGTTAGGGACTCTATAGCAAGGAGGTTACATACAGCGAAACATGATCCCACAGACCATATCTTTGGTCTATGCGTGCTAAATGTCTTCAGCTCTGTTTCTGTAAGGATAAGCATAGGAATAATGGAATATAAGAATAAATAAATAAAGCAGTAAAAAAGAAATTTCTTTTAATACATATCTTTAAAAAAAATCGATTTGACGTTTTGCGCAGTGATCGATCTGTAATATTATTATAATCATTATTGTTGAATTTCGTGAATGGATTCTTCGAAATGAGTGCATTTTGACGTGTGATTTGATCTACACTACTTACTATTCGGTCTAATAGCACACTACTGAAAGATAGCTTATCTATCATAATTAACCAACACGCGAGCGGGTGCGCGCGTTTAAGCTAGTATATGATAAAACACTAACACCAATCGACGCCCTGAACTTAAAACTCTGGGTAGCGATTCACTGAACACAGTTGTTGATTGTTATAGAGGGTAGAGTTGAAGGACCTGTGGAAGGTCAGGAGGGGCAGTGGGAGAAGCGGAGGGAGAATATAGGATGGGAAGGTGGCCATGGACACTTCAGGGATAGAAGGGAAAGGGGGTATGGGGGATAGGAGGGTGAGGCCAAAAGAACTAACATCAGGAGGGGGTGTTTGGAGAAGGGAGGAGGGACGGGAGGTGTGTTAGGGGCACTGACAGAGAAGGGGGAGGAGAGGGGAATCAGAGTTGATGGGACGGATGTATGTCTGGACAAAGGGCATCATCCAGGGGAATGGTGTCGGAAGTCGCTGTTGGACAGGACGTGGAGAGTGGAGAAGTTATGGGACCAAACTGCAGTAGGCATCGATCCCTAGACTTCCAAACTACTTCAACTAAGTTACACTAGGGACAATACACACACACACACACACACACACACTCACTCCCCCCCTCCCCCCCCCCCCCCCACACACACACACCAGTGGCGGCTCGTACAAAATTTGACCAGTGTCCTACAATATTACAAAAATAAACAGGAAACAAAATATACTAAAATAAAAAGCGCGACTGGCACTGGAAGTAACGAAGCTATGGAATATCCCCACCACGTCATCTGCGTTCTACACAAGTGACCAATGAAACTGCTTGGTTGAAAAGCGCAGTTTCACTCGCATGTTGGGTGTACATTACTAATGTTGTTTGTGATTGAAGTTTTATTTACAGAAATTAAAAATTTGGACTCATAGGTATTTGAATACGAGCCTCACACAAGTAGGTTTGAGAGACAACGCGCAAGACGCCTGAGCCAGCGCTCTATTTGACTCTGTATGCCGCAACTTTCGTCATATACTATTCTTCCGCAACCGTTACACGCAGCGGGAAGAGAAATATTGATCTGGTGCTGTGATCGGTCTCAGCACACATGAGTCGCCAGGCCTGACGTCACGTTAGCGCATGCGCACTAGCGAACAGACGACTGCGCCGCCTCTCTGCGCACGTACCAGCGCGGCTGAATCCCACTTCAGCACACGGAGCTGGTTTCCAGCTATCGCGGCAAGAACGCTCCAATGCGTTTTCAGCCTTATTACTAGCATTCTAACACGCATTGGAAGGGAATTGGGTAATTTTATCATGATATCTGGATCGCATTCCAAGAGAAAGGTTGTAATTTTACAGCGATTTCTCGCTTGCTTCCGAAGAGAAATGGCATAATTTTAGTAATATATTTTCAGTGTGCTTCAGCACATTATCACCAGCCGCCACTGACACACACACGCATAACATGGATAAATTTATGTTCTTTTTGGTATTCTTCTTTAGAAAATTGCCGCGGTGGAGTAGCTGAGCGGTCTAAAGCGTCTCGCTGCGGAGCGCGCGGTTGCTCGCCGTGGAGGTTCGAGTCCTCCCTGGGGCATGGGTGTGTGTGTTGTTCTTAGGTTAGTTTATCTAGGTTTAAGAAGTTTGTAAGCTACGGACTGATGACCACGCAGTTTGATCCGATAGATTTACAAACATTTGAACATTTTAGAAAATTCGAAAAGTTCGGCCAATGAATGGGATACAGTCTGTAGCAGACCTGGGGGGAGGGGGGGTGGCGGAGGGCGGACCGACCCGGTCTTCTCGTTTTTGGGGACCTCCAAATGCGTCGGAAGCACTTTTTTGTGTTTTTTGTTTTGTTTTTTTAGAGCGCCCTTTTCGTTCTGCGGCCTACAAATCTGGAAAGCCACTTTTTTTTGGTTCGTTTCCTCGCTACCTGGGAGGCGCCGGAATCTCAAAATTTACTTTTTTATAGTAATACACGTATTTCCAAGTATATGTGGAGCCTCATTTTGTTTTGCCGCCGCCCCGGGCCTCCGACAACCTTAGTCCCTTAGTCTGCCACTGAATGTGGGCAGTTTGTATTTAACGAAATTAAACATAAAACATAAAACAATTAAAGTACACTTCTGACACAAGACATAAAACACATAAAAGAACTGGTGCAAACAAAGTACACGGTATTACGTCTATTGTCGAAGTTAGACCACAGTCTAACACGACTGTGGTTAGACGGTGTTTTCCAAATGGCATCACCATCGCCATCTGTAGTATTTGACGTGAACTACGTTGTCAGCGAATTCTGAGCGCCAAGGATATTGCGATGGTAATAACTCAATTTTGCGAAAAATGTCACATTGGCGTTGTTGTTTCTTAAGTGACGAAAAGAATAAATTTTCAGGACTATCTCCATAGGAATCTGTATGAGGCTAAGAAAAATTATTTAATATATTTTTGTTCCTTTTATAGTAAAACGGTTTATATTTGAATAGTTTTTTCCCTATCTTTTTAGTTTTGTGTTCCTGAATTTTTCTATCTCTTTCAAACATTTTTGTGAGTTTATGAAAAAGACAATATGCTAAATTTCAGGTTTGTTTAAGTTTTTCTTCAACCCAGTCAACCAATATAATGCTTTTCCCTTCATATATCTCGCGCAAAGACCGCGAATGTAAAAGTTACGGACAATCGTTCTCAACTGCAAACATTCGCGATTGGAACAGGAAGGCAGGGAAACAGCAGTAGCACGGCATGTAACAACCGCCACCAACAGTAACGAAAGCTAGCTACTACTGCCTTGCCATCCATTTCTGAACTATGCTGAAAATTTCAAGTATCTAGCGACAGGAAGGTGGTTTGAAATCAAATGCAAACATTTGCACCGTAGGAAAACAAAGTACCCTTCGCCAAACACCAGGAAACACCAGAACACAGCTACCCAGTTCTGAGCTGAACTGATTAGTCTGTCATTTTTCAGAAAGTAAATTTAAAATCAATTACAAAATTTGTATAGAACAAACAGACCTAATAATAACGTCTTAATGTATAAAAACATAAATTTTTACGATGCAGCACCAGATCTTGAACTTTTTAAACGAACCAAAAATTAATATTTGATATCACAAGTACGAAAATTGGTATTTAAGTAAATAATATTGAGATTCGTTAATTAAAAAATGTATTTCCACATTTTCTTCAAATATATACTTTATTTGTCTCTAAATTTTTTAAAATCCTGATGATGTTTCAAGTCTACCAAAATGGTTAAAATACCTAAATAAAATCACAGAAACTCGGTGAGTGAATGAAAACATCACACTTAAATAACGGCCGCAGCTGACCGAGACTTGTTTCATTTGGTTGTCCCACATCGAGTGAAACCACTCATACCTGGCGCATGAGTGAAAACATTCAAATGGCCACAGAGACTATTTTCAATGTGTTGTTTTATGGAACTCAAAAACAGACTACGCGATGAAACAATAGACTGACCAGTCGGGTGGTAAAAACAGTCGCTTTTCCCGTCACTATCGACGATGCTATGACCCGTTCTAATTTCGGCACTTTCCATATGACATCCATTCCACTACAGATACCATAGATATAAGGTGTTTCGGTTTATCTTCTCTGCAGGCAAACGATGGGATATATTGTACATCGCGCAAGCCTTCCTCTCTTTGCCAGTTAAAGGATCTGAAAACTTTCTCTTCAACCACAGTACAATTTTGATTATATAGAAATTCCTTGTCTGACTCGTCACTCAAATTGTAAATACACACCACTCCGATTAAGTAATGGGATACCTCTTAATATCTTGTCGGTCTTTCGACCGAGCGAGGTGGCGCAGTGGTAACGCACTGGACTCGTATTCATAGGGATAGTGGTTCAAATCCACCTCCGACCATCCAGATTTAGGTTTTCCGTGATTTCCCTAAATCACTCCAGGCAAATGCCGGGATGGTTTCTTTCAGAGGGCACGGCCGATTTCCTTCCCCCCTCCTTACCCAAACATCCGAGCGCGAGCTCCGTCTCTAATAACCACGCTGTCGACGGGACGTTAAACCGTAACATTCCTTCCTGTTTTTCGGTCCTTTCTTTTCCAGAATGTGCAGGAACACAACATGGCACTTTGAACAATTAGTTGGAAGTCCCTCGAGGAATTATTAAACAATGCTGCCTCTATAGCACAATTTGACTTCTCGATTCAAATTTTCAAGTGTTAGTAAGTCTATGGAACCAAGCTTAGATGCTCATCAGTCTCTAGGCTTACGAACTACTTGAGATAACTTAAACTAACCTATGGACAACAAGCACGCCCATTCCAGAAGGAGGACTCGAACCTTCGGCGAGAGCAGCATCGCAGTCCCTTACCAGGCCATTCCCAAGCAGCCACTTCTCGGTTAGATGTCATAAATTTTCTTGAGTATTCATGGCAGGCTTTCTGGGTGGCCAAATAATTCGCTGTAATTACCCAGAACGTTTTTAATATCAATCGTTAATAGCTGTGGCTAGGTGACTTTAAGCATTTCCATACATAAGAATTGTGTCATTGTTTGGGACCATGAAGTACATTAATGTCTGCAAGTGTTCTCCAAGTTGTCAAACATAATCATTTACAGTCAGTGACCATACATTTGCGCCAAAGGATCCATTCAGTTTCATGTATGAACAGCCTTCACCGTTAGGGATCCACTAGCATGACAGTGTCACGCCACCTGGATCTATGGCTTCGTGGTGGCCAAGTCACGCTCGAACACTACCATCAGCTCATACCAATTGATATCGGAACTCATCTGATCCAGCCCTATTTTTAGCTGTCCAGGGCCAAACGGATATGGTCTAGAGACCAGGACAGGCACTGTAGGCGATGTCGTACTGTTAGCCAAGGCAGTCTAGTCGGTCGTCTGCTGCCATTGTCCATTAACGCCAAATTGCGCGACACTGTCCTAAATGGACTCGTTCGTCGTACGTCCCACATGACATCTGGGTTATCTCACGTAGTGTTGCTGGTCTGTTAGCGCTGGCAGCTATAAGCAAACGCCGCTGTTCTCGGCAATGAAATGCAGGACAGCAGTCATTGCGTTAACAGTGCTGAGAGGTAATACCTGAATATTTACCGATCACTCTTGTACATCTCAAAATATTGAATTTTCTTACAACTTTCGAAATGGAATGCCCAATGCCGTTATCTGTAATTACCATTCCTCTTTGAAATTCTGTTGATTTCCGCCGTATTACCATAGCCATGGCGGAAAACTGACATGAATCAACGAGGAGCAAATGTTAGCAATGCCAATGGGTTGCCATTTTAAACATTCTATGAGGTGTGTTCAAACGAAAAGGTACAAAATTACACTGTGGGTATAATTGAAAGCCTGAGTCCAACTATCCCACTGAAATTTAGTGGCAGATTAAAATTATCTGCCTGAACCGGAACTCGAACGCGGGGCATTTGCCTTTCGCGGCGGGCAATCGCTCTAGCAATGAACTATTCCTACACGACTCAAGGTCCGTCCTCACACCTCCATTTCTGCCAGTACCTCCCTTCTTACTTTCCAAACTCCATAGAAGTTCTCCTACGAACCTTGGAACTAGCACTAGAACTGGAGGAAAGGATATGGTGGAGACATGGCTCAGCCACAGCCTAAGGGATGTTTCCAGAATAAACTTTCACTATGCAGTGGAGTGTGCGCAGATATGAAACATCCTGACAGATTAAAATTGTGTACTGGAATCGGGAATCGAACCTGGGTCCTTTGCCTTTCGCCGGAAAGCTTTCTACCACTGAGCTATCCCGACACGACTTACGATCCGTCCTCACAACTCCACTTCTGCCAGTACCTCGCCTCCTACTTTCCAAACTTCATGGAAGTTCTCCTGCGAACCTTGCAGGACTAGCACTCCTAGAAGAAACGATATGGTGGAGACATGCTTAGCCAGAGCCCAAGGGATGTTTCCAGTACGAAACACAATTTTAATCTGCCAGGAACTTTGATATAACCGCACACTCCGCTGCAGAGTGAAAGTTTATTCTGGAAACATCCCTTAGGCTGTGGCTAAGCCATGTCTCCACCATATCCTTTCTTCCAAGAGTGCTAGTCTTGCAAGGTTCGCAGAACTTCTGTGATGTTTGGAAAGTAGGAGGCGAGGTACTGGCAGAAGTGGAGTTGTGAGGACGGATCGTAAGTCGTGTCGGGATAGCTCAGAGTTAGAGCGCTTGCCCGCGAAAGGCAAAGGTCCCCGGTTCAAGTTCCGGTTCCGGCACAAGATTTCAATGTACCAGGAAGTTTCATATGACCCCAGAGTGAAAGTTTCATTCCCTGTTCCTAGAATTTCTGTGGATGTAACAAGAAATAGTCCTCAACTGTGTCTTTCAGTCCTTCGTCCGAGTTGAAGCGCTTCCCGATGAGATGCTTTTCAGCGTACCAAACAGTCGGAAGTCACAGGACGGCATGTCCTCGCTGTAAGGCGGATGCTGAAACTGCTCCCACTTGGATTTGGCCAGTACACTTTGTGTGACCCTGTAGACCCGTGAACGCGCGTTATAATGCAGCACAATTACTCCCTCCGTGAACAGCCCAGGCCGTTTCCTCGTGATGGATTTGCGTAGAATACGGAGTTTCTCACAGTACACGCATGCTTTGCGTCCTTAAATGTCACACTACGTTATCTCAAAGCGGCATGTTCAGATTTCAATCGGTTTGATTTTTAAGACGTTTAACAACTTTTCATTTGAACACTCCTTATCTACATCTACATAGATACTCTGCAAATCACATATAAGTGCATGGCAGAGGGTTCATTAACCACTTTCATAACTTTTCTCTACCGTTACATTCTCTAATAGCGCGCGGGAAGAAAGAACACCTAAATCGTTCCGTTTTCGATCTGATTTCTCTTATTTTATTGGGATGGTCATGTCTCCCTAAGTAGGTGGGTGCTAGCAAAATATTTTCACATTCAGAAGTAAAAGTCGGAGATTTAAACTTCGCAAACGGATCACACCGCAATGAATAACGTCTTTATTTTAATGATTTCCACCCCATTTCCGTGACGTTACCCCCCCCCCCCCCCCCCCCGTAACGTGATAAAACAAGACGAGCTGCCCTTTTCTGAACCCTCTCAATATCTTCCGTCAGTCCCACCTGGTAAGGGTCCCACAATGGGCAACAGTACTCCAGGAGAGGATGCACAAGTGTGATATAGGCAGTCTCTTTGGTGGAGCTGGTGCATCTTCGAAGGGTTCTGCCAATATACCGTAATCTTTGGATCGCCTTCCCCACAATATTTTCTATGTGTTCTCTCCAGTCTAAGTTGTTCGTAATTGTAACTCCTAGGTATTTGGTAGAATATACGACCTTAAGGTTTGACTGATTGAAGTTCAGTGGATTTCTTTTAGTGGTCATGTGTATTACTTCACACTTTTCTTTATTTAGTGGCAATACGTGCGATACTATTGCCATCTGTACCTGTGTACGCTTTTTGTCACCTCACTGTGATTCTGTACATTGTTTTGTAGCCGGCCGCGGTGGCCGACGGGACTGAGGCGCTCCAGTCACGGTCTGCACGGCCACTAAAGTCGGGGGTTCGAATCCCCCCTCGGGCATGGATATTTGTGCCGTCCTTAGGATTAGTAGTTTGTAAGTTTAGGCACTGATGACCCCGTAGTTAAGTCCCATAAGCTATACAAACATTTGAACATTGTTTTGTATACCGACATAAGTTTATTCAACACCTTGCTTTTCAATACTGTTGGTACCGATTTCGTTGCAATCGACCTAAAAAATCACACGACGTAAATTGTAACTTTGTCGTGTCACTGTAAAAACCCAACATCGTCACTCTGGCCTGCAAAATGATTCCGAGTGAGCCCCATTAAGAGCGTAATTTACAGCCAGTAATGCCTGAAAGCTAGCTGTGTACCCGGCGCCTGTAATGGCGAGGGGCGTTTGTTTATTTCGAGAAATGGGCGTAGCGCGCGCGGCTGCGTCACTTCGCCGGCATCTGATAAGTGCGGCCGGATAAATGAGTGTGAGTCAGGCCAATTTATTGCCATCAAGCCGGCAACAATCTCTGGCGGGCCCTCATTTGCCTGCTGGGGTGGACGCTGATAGCATTAGCGGATCTCTCCCTGCCTTCTGTTCAAAACTGTTACATCCTCACACTGAACAATTTTCAGATAGTGCTTAATGTGAATAAAGTCAAATGTGTCTAGACTTACTTAAACTACGGTCGGGGGTTCGAATCCCCACTCGGGCATGGATATTTGTCCCGTCCTACTTCGTAAGTAGTTCATAAGTAGCTTGTAAGTTTAGGGACTGATGACCCCGTAGTTAAGTCCCATAAGCTTTACAAACATTTGAACATTTAATACTGAACAAAAATAAGACCGGCCTCCCGGCGGAACAAACATAAATGGTCACTGCGCACCGACCATATGCGGATAGATGTTAGCTGAATTTCTGTTCCCTCACGCGAGTTCCGGGCACGTCTTCTCGAATAAATTGTTTTCATCCGTTACATAGGTTCATTCTTCCGAGGGATCATTCATACTAAAATTATCGTCTCATACCTGGCACACCCAAACTGTGGGGAGGATCCAGGAAAACACTACCCAGAAAATTGGCATAGTATTGTCGGTGTCTTGAATTGTGTAGTAGAGACGTGAAGCGATCTTGGAGGAATGTCCAAAAATCAAACACACTCTTTTCTCGATCGTGAAACAAATAATATATAGATAGGCCTTTGATCCAGTTCACTGCATTAGTCTTTGTGCGTGGGGAAAAGCTCTCGTCCGGAAATAGAAGTGACTGCGGTTCAATAGTGGGTGGAGCTGTACGACAAAGAAACACTCGGCCACTCAATCACGGCTATTAAGGCTAGTTTACACGACGACACTAGGTTTCATGAAACTACGCTACTAGCCAATGCGCATGCGCGGAAGGCGTTCGCGCAACTTGTTAACGAAACTAAGTAGTTTCGGCACGTTTCAACTTTGACGAAACTGATTGCGCTTGTTTTTAGGTTAGGTTATGACCAATACAGACTAAAATACAATATACAGGGGGGAACGGAAGAAATAATTCTGTTTTTGAACATAGCCAGCCGCGGTGGTCGAGAGGACTGAGGCGCTCCAATCACGGTCTGCACGGCCACTACGGTCGGGGGTTCGAATCCCCCCTCGGGCATGGATATTTGTGCCGTCCTTAGTATTAGTTAGTTCATAAGTAGTTTGTAAGTTTAGGGACTGATGACCCCGTAGTTAAGTCCCATAAGCTATGCAAACATTTGAAAATTTTTGAACATATATGCGTTGCGTAGGTGTTTGTGCGATTTTAACGGCGTGTTAGTGCTCTTCTGGCAGTTATTTGTGAAATTAAATATTGATGGGTTGACGATAAGTGAATTGCAGACTAAAATACATCCAATTCGAAATACCTATACAAACGAACTATGGAAATTGTGGACTTGGGAACCCGGTGCAGGTACTGTAGAGACGAATATCAACTTGACAAGAAACGTAATGCAATTTGTAATTTCAATTCTGGTAACAATGCTTCACGCATAACAGTATCTTGTTTCTTTATTGCATTACTAACTCTGTTTAAAAGGAACGTGAATTGCTGTGGTTACATTCTGATGACAGCTGATTAAAATAACTTCTAGGGTCTTCAATCATGATTTCTTTCAGCAAGGTCGCTGAGCAAGAGAGCTGACGTCTTTTTTTAATCCATTCACGAACCCAAACACGTTTCTTATTCTTTTTATGTTTAGTCTTATGGAGCGACTTCACACAGACATGCAATAGATTCGCCACAAATCTTACAGCTACCAAAACTTTCATTTTACGGCGACTACGGCACTCACAAAACAACGAAACTGAAGTTTATGGTATTGATGCCGTGTCTACAGACTTACACGAAACTAGTTGCGCGCAATTCATTTCATGCAACGAGTTTCGCAACCTAGTGTCGTCGTGTAGATTAGCCTTTAATGTGATGCTTTCACTTATGGAGACTACCTTTTGCCCTTCATACAGACACGTCTTCAAGCAGCACAAGTTTACTTCATTATAGCGAATGTTTCTGTATATTTATGTTGACAACTAACACGCCGGAAGAGGAAATGCCACGCAGTGTACACCTTAACAGAACGCTACTAGACATCCTGTAGTAATTCCGTGCCGGTGAATAAGTAATTTTCATGCTCACGCAATCCTATTTTCAGTAAGGGAGAGTATTATAATAGCGATCACTTTTCAAATTCTCGCCTCTTTAACACGTTCGCCGCTAACGCTCTAGGCGGACGCCTGTAGGCGCACGTGCGCCGAGAGTGAAATCAGACTTCTGCGAAATCTGTAATATTGAAAGCGAATATAACGTCTGCAAAAGAGGTGGTGCCTAGCTGCATGCCGATTATGTGATAAATGCTACAAGCTCTCTGACTTATAAGCGTCATATGCATTTATTGCAAACAATTCTAACAACGCCTCTGATTTATTGATTTTATTGCAAACTGGGAACAAAATTAAATTCAAACAAGCGGTAAATCCGATAAATTGAGAAAGAATTATTCTGAAAACCCCAGAAGGTTTATCAAATGGAGAGAAAGAAACACCTCTCATCTGCGATGAGTAGTTATGAAAATCTAATACCCTATAACAAAGTTGCAAGGTATAAAGGCGATGTTTTTATAGTAAACCACTAAAGACGAAAACACACAACTGCAGACAGGAAAATGTTACGTGATGTTTTTTGGTGGCCTGTACTAACACGAGCGCACAGTCAAACTAACTAAACCGAGTACTCAGCTAGCGCGCCGCTTATAACGTCGGCAGCTCTGGCGTGTTGATCGCGGAAACGCGTGTAAGCGTCAGCCGCAGCGAACGTGTTAAACGAGTATGGAATAGAATCGTTCCGATGCACGACAGTGCACGGTACTAGTGTGTTCGAAAACGCCCCTGGCGAAATTCAAATGTTCAGCTGTTATGTTCTTCGGTTACTAGTCCCTAGGCTTACAAATTACTAAAACTAACAATGAAACTTTCACTCTGCAGCAGAGTGTGCGCTGATATGAAACTTCCTGGCAGGTTAAAATTGTAGGCCGGAACCGGGACTCGAACCTGGGACCTTTGCTGCAGAGTGAAAGTTTCATTCTGGAAACATTCCTTAGGCTGTGGCTAAGCCATGTCTCCACCATATCCTTTCTTCCAGGAGTGCTAGTCTTGCAAGGTTTGCAGGAGAGCTTCTGTGAAGTTTGGAATGTAGGAGGCGAAGTACTGGCAGAAGTAAAGTTGTGAGGACGAACCGTGAGTCGTGTCGGGATAGCTCAGTGGTAGAAAAATTGCCCGCGAAAGGCTAAGGTCCCGGTTTCGAGTCCCAGTTCCGGCACACAATTTTAATCTGCCAGGAAGTTTCATATCAGCGCACACTCCGCTGCAGAGAGAAAGTTTCATTCTGGAAACATCCCTTAGGCTGTGGCTAAGCCATGTCTCCACCATATCCTTTCTTCCAGGAGTGCTAGTCTTGCAAGGTTTGCAGGAGAACTTCTGTGAAGTTTGGAATGTAGGAGACGAGGTACTGGCGGAAGTAAAGTTGTGAGGACGGTCCGTGAGTCGTGTGTCAGTGGTGGAGCGCTTGCGCGCGAAATGCAAGGGTCCCAGGTTCGAGTGCCGATTCCGGCACACAATTTTAATCTGCCAGGAAGTTTCATACTTAAAGTAAGTTTTACTAATGTAAGGACAACAAACACACACACACAAACACACACACACACAGAGAGAGAGAGAGAGAGAGAGAGAGAGAGAGAGAGAGAGAGAGAGAGAGGAAGGGAGGACTCGAACGTCTGACGGAAAGCAACCGAGCGCTTCGCTGTAAGGCGCATTAGACCGCACGGCCACTCCACCGCGGCTGGGCGAAATTCCGGTACTTCCGGGTTGTGTTGATGTCAGAGATTAGGGGCACAGTGTTCCGGAAAGCCCTTTGGTGTGGCAATTTTTTACGTATTTAAACGCCTCAGCATGCGCCGTTTCATGGCACTACTGGCTCGTTCCTTGGCTCCTTGTATTAACATTGCCACCGCTGACTTTCGGTGTAGTTTTCAAACTTTACCGGGGAGGAGACTGAGCAGTAACATTTATAATTTAATATTTGCAACGCCATGATGCAGACAACATGTGTGCTGCATCAATTTTAATCTGATTTATAGATGTTTATCTATTACATAAGATTCTATATTTTGTTCTGCTCCTTTATTCTATAATACGTCAAACTTATACCCCTATGTTAATTCCTATCTGCCCCGTTTTGTATGAAAGAATGAGTAGCTGTGTCTGTCTGCTACGGATTAACAATATGGCTGGTGGAATACTACTTTCGCCTGCTGTAGCTATAGTCTGACCACCGCTGGGTAACTTAAAGAAAGGCATAGAAGTTTCTACCAGAGGCTTTTATCAGTCACACACCACGTTTACATGCAACACATCTTCCGGAAGACGAAAACAGAATTTCGTAAACCGTTTTTCGCTGTAGGTTAACATGTTACAAACCAACGAGTTTAAATCTGATAGTGGCGATAGGTCCACCATGTTTGAGGCAAATTGTACTAGCGTCCGCCATGTTATTTGGGGTATCGGCTGACAGCTCGTATGCCACACCCACTCGAGAATTTTACAGTTCCACGTTTTAAATAAAGATTGACTATTGAATACGGATGTGCATCAAGTTCCGTCAGACTTTTTCGAAGCTGCGAATTGACGATCCTGGTAGTATATTTCCTAAAAATGCGGTAATGAAATATCACGAACCTGTCAGTATTACAGTTCCAGTTCTAAGTATAACAGTTAGCTGAGGTTTGCAATAACAACGAAAGTGCCGCTGAGAAAATATCTTTGTTGATTATAATGCAAGTACATGGTCTAAACGAGCTGCTAAACAATACAATAATTATTATGTCGAACAATCATAACCATGGATCTTCATCTTCTGTTAATGTGTTGTAAAAACTGCTTTCATAAAGTCTAGTATACACTTATCTTGTGTTTAATAAACCTATTAAGTCTACAAACTTGTAAAATTGCAGTTAAAGGGCTTAGTTGTGCACTTTGGTGGACGAAATTTGCGTACAAAGACGAAAGTGACAAGAAAATGCCGCGTGGCAGCAACACCTCTAGAAGGTGTTGGTGGGAGTAGCCGAGCGGTCTGGAGCGCCACGTTACGTATCGCTCGGCCACCCGCGTCGGAGGTTAGAATCCTCCCTCGGGCATGGATGTGCGTTGTCTTTAGTAAAAGTTACTTCATAAGTACAAAACCGCCAAGCAATACGATAGACAGAGTCCTCTCAATTGTACTGACCACCGTAAATATGGCGGCCGAGTTTACAGAAGTTGCCGCAAAGAGCGCTGTAACTCGTCTGTTAGCCACTCTATGAAATTTAAGCTCGTTGTTACAGCCATAATCGGATTTCCTAGCCCACTCAATAAGGTGGCTGAGAAACAACCGATTCAGTTCCTCATTCAGTCAGCACAATCGCTATATATATTACTTAAATACACAGATTCATGCTCACTCTAATATTTAAACTTTTATTCCACGATAGAAAATGTCACTCTGCCCATATCTACCGAAAATTCTTAACAAGAAAACATAATCTGACAAGCCAAGAATGCTTCAGAAACAGTTGCGTTTACATGGGCGTGAAAGTCGATTGTGGAATTGGAAAATCGCTTTATAGAAGTGGATTTGCAGAATCTATTTTAGAGTGTTTACATGACCAACCAAAAGCGGATTTAGGAAATCGGTCTCCGAAATCCGGTTTTGGAAGCCCATGTAAACGGGTGACAGGTCGTGTTAGAAGGGACCCCTGTGGTCACTTCCGATAGCGATAGTTCGCTGGCTGGACGCCAGGAGACGACACTCGCACGCTGACTACTGGCAAGGTAACGTCGTTCTACAAGCGCAGTCTTTCAAAAATGTTCAAATGTTTGTATAATCTATGGGACTTAACTACGGGGTCATCAGTCCCTAAACTTACAAACTACTTATGAACTACTTACGAACTAGGACGCCACAAATATCCATGCCCGAGGGGGGATTCGAACCCCCGACCGGAGTGGCCGTGCAAACCGTGACTGGAGCGCCTCAGTATCCTTGACCACCGCGACCGGCGCGCACTCTTTCAAACTGTGTAAAGCTTCCGACCTCCTACAGTTCTGTTATAGTTTATTTTTCATCAGTAGCGAAATCATGATTCATTATTTATTTAGTACAGGAATAGGTGTTATTTTCAGGTTTTGCTTTGTTTAGCTGTTCCCATGAGAGTTGTGAGGTGGGAGTGTAACCCACTACAAGAAGGTTCGAGTATTGCGTGTATAGTGTGAATGAACGTTTCATTGTGGCGTCGCGTGCGTGTGGTAATATTGTTTCAGGTTTCATAAATTTATTTGAGGGTTTCTTTGTAATATCAGTGCCCTTCCTATGTTGCATCACGTGTTCATGCCATCGGGTAAATGCCCTCGCATTCCATTTAGCAACATTTAACTTTTCTGGATATTTTATTTTACAATAGCTTTCCTGATCCGGTTCAGTTAAGAATATCGCGAGTGAGTAAAATCTTGTCTCTGGTGAACTACGGATTACTTTGATCTCATTTGATGTGTGATTTGTAATATCGCTCTTGGCATGCCCGAGTTAAATTCATTAATAACGATTAGCCTGTCGATACTTTCTTTGCCTTGCGCGTATATTTTAGGGTGTTCGGTTCAGTTTCTCCTGTTCTTCAAGCTTGAACGTGTGAATGTGTTGCGTTTGTAATCCTTCGTCGCGGCGGAGTGGCCGAGAGCATTAAGACGCTATGCTCCGATGCGCGAGGCAGCTCGCCGTCGGAGGTTCGAATCCTCCCCAGGGCATGGATGTTTGTGCAGTCTTTAGCATAAGTTAGTTTATAAGTAGTTTGTAAGTTTAGGGACTGATGACCCCGCAATTTTTTTTTTTTTTTTTTTTTTTTTTTTTTTTTAATCCTTCTATTTTCCTCCCACATTTTATATTTGAATGATACCGTGAACAAGCACCGGCAGTTCAAGATCAGATGCTTTCATGTTTGATTGACGCTACAATAAGTAATTGTTCTATCTAAATTTTAACATTTGTTTTCCTTATAATTTAACCCCACTTTCACCTATGTATTTGATGCTTCATGTCTTAGCGTTTCCACCGAGCATTTCAATCAGGGCCCTAGTGCAATTTACTATGTTGAAACGCAAATTACTGATTCCCGCCAAAAGTACTTCAACGTTGCCGCGGTGGAATAGCCGAGCGGTCTAAGGCGTCTCGCTGCGGAGCACTCGGTTGCTCGCCGTGGAGGTTCGAGTCCTCCCTGGGGCATGGGTGTGTGTGTGTTGTCTTTAGGTTAGTTTACCTAGGTTTAAGTAGTTTGTAAGCTACGGACTGATGACCACGCAGTTTGGTCCGATAGATTTACAAACATTTGAACTTAAACGTTGTTCAAATGTTCTAAACCTATTGGACCAAACAACTATAGTCATCAGTCCCAAGACTTACAAACCACATTAACTTACACTAAGGACTACAAACACCCCTATGTCCGAAGTAGGATTCGAACCTCTGGCGGTTACAGCCACCCAGACCGAGCTATGTTCTGCAATGTTTAGAGTTGTGCTTATGTAAGAGTGCTCCCTCTAAAATGTGCGTTTCATCTATTTCGTGAACATGCCGTAAATCAGGTAACAACGAACTGAACAATAGTCTTCTGAAGTATATGCACATAAATTGGGGGGGGGGATACTACAATAATGAATATTCTAAACAATGTGCTGATACTGATTGTTTCATATATAAATGAAATCCTAGATTTCTGTGATAACTGACTTTCCTTAATGAAACTGAAGGGAAATGTATACGTCGCAACAAATTACCTAACTTATTTTTTTTTTCTAAACAGTTATTCACTACTTATGGAATATGTTGAAAGTTATTAATTAGAATCAATGAGTGTACTAAAATGTTTGTCTTTAGTGTGGTAGTAATGGACGCTTATGACGTAGATTGTATTACCTTTTCTGTATTTCAGATATAACTTTGTTCGTGTTACTTTATTCTGCGCTAAAATAAAGAGCAAACATTCTGTTTAACACCGTGACTACGTTTTCTTTTACAGCTAAAATAACAAAAGGAATAAGTATGGTAACACTGAATTCCACATCACTAATACTTAATCTATATACAAAGTTAGTACTATCATTACGTCATTTACAACAGTAATTATAACGGTATCTCCCCAGTTTATGTACCGGGTGATTTAAAAGTCAGTATAAATTTGAAAATTTAATAAATCACGGAATAATGTAGATAGAGAGGTAAAAATTGACACACATTCTTGGAATTACATGGGGTTTTATTAGAAAAAAAATTGCTAGAGGCTTGAAAGAACTCTTGCGCGCGTCGTTTGGTGATGATCGTGTGCTCAGCCGCCACTTTCGTCATGCTTGGCCTGCCAGGTCCCCAGACCTCATTCCGTGCGATTATTGGCTTTGGAGTTACCCGAAGTCGCAAGTGTATCGTGATCGATCAACGTCTCTAGGGATGCTGAAAGACAACACCCGACGCCAATGCCTCACCATAACACCGGACATGCTTTACAGTGCTGTTCACAACATTATTCCTTGACTACAGCTATTGTTGAGAAATGATGGTGAACATATTGAGCATTTCCTGTAAAGAACATCATCTTTGCTTTGTTTTAATTTTTTATGCTAATTATTGCTTTTCTGATCAGATGAAGCGCCATAAGTCGGACATTTTTTGAACCTTTGTTTTTTCTTTTTGCTTCTAATAAAACCCCATGTCATTCTAAGTATGTCTGTTAATTTTTACCTCTCTATCTACATTATTCCGTGATTTATTAAGTTTTCAAAGTTATACTGACTTTTTGATCACCCGGTACATGTGAAAGAGAAGACGGTGTTTGCAATTCGTTTGTATGTATTTCATAGTATGTTCACAAAATAGAAAATGTGCACTTTTCAGAGAAAACGCTGTTCCCTTTGAACAATTCGGAATCTTGCATAATATAGTAATGTTCAATTAACAAGAGTGTGCGATAATCTTTTAGGGATCAAAATGAATAAAACGAGAAAATGCCAGTGGCGGTATTTATTTTTATTTATTTATATTTTTTGTTCTTCAGATAGAATGATACGTTTCGGTCGATGTTCACGTTCGTTCTGGGTTGTTCGTTGAGAATTTTGCTCAGTTTTTTTAATTACAGATGATGTTGACCCCTCTTCCTTTTTCTCTCTTTTCAATGGTTTTTCTGTTTGATCGGTTCTTTTCCGCACGTTGGTTTTTGTTTTATTTTGATCGTTGCGTCGTTGACTCAGTTTTTAACGTTACAGAGGGCATCGATCCCTCTGACCGATCACGCTGGGCTACCACGCCGGCATTTTCTGAACGAGGGCGCTGAGCCACCGCGCCTGGCAAGTTTCGAAACACCGTCTAACATGTTCGTGCATCACAAACTAATTCGCCACACATTACGCTACGCCGAAGAGCTGCGACAGTATTCCGTAATTCTCGTACCGCGGATGGCAGGTGTCATCTGCTAACATGGCTTTTCTAGGCATTCTATTATAATTTATTGCGTTAAGAACGACGTGGTTTTTTATAATTTTCATTGTGCCATTGCTTTGAAATGACAACTCTGGAGTTATAATAAGAAAATCATCAACTACACAAAGCAATATGGTGTTTGCAAAAGAGAGTTTCGGGCAAGGTTTCGTGCGAGGGATGTCACATGACTGTTAGCCGAACTCCAAATGTACGTTACGTTCCTTCCAGGCTATAGTTATTCGTAATCAGTACAGGCAAAGAAAATAAACTTTGAACAAATTATCAAAGCAATATAGGCAATATTATTTTAATGGAAAAAGATAATGAAAATGTGGTTGGGGTTGGGTTGGGGTTGGGTTGGGGTTGTTTGGTTGGGATAGGGGGTACAAACTACTGAGGTTATCAGTCCCCCGGTGGGGAGGGGAAGGAGTGAGGATAGGAAAGGAAGGGAGAGGAAAAGGAAATGCAGTCCGGGAAGTAAAGAAGGAAGGAAGACTGCATTAGCTCGGGTACCCGTGCTCGCCACGCACGTACTCATGAAAGAACCGTGAGCCCCCTGGGGGGTGAAATGTGGGAGAGATATTAAAATAATAGTTTAAAGAGGTAAAATTTCAAAAAGAGTATGTTTGTCAAAGCTAAACTCAAAAATCAAATAGTTTTGGCTGTTTGTTAAAATACGATCAGAAAGAATATTACGTGTTGGGTGCATAGATATTATCACAATAGTATTGTCGTAATTGTATCATCCATAATTTTTTATTATTTATATTTTTATAATTTTAGTCCGAAATGTTTACAAAAAAGTCATAAAACTACAGGCAAATCTAAAGTGGGCCGGAAGCACGACAGTGCGATTTTTCCCCAAAGCAGTTTAACAGAGGAAGATTGCATTGTAGTTCCTCCTACAAACAATCGCACCGACGTCTAAATGGCAGATACTGAAATAAACATGAGAGGAATCAAAAAACAACTGAAATCTGGTACTGTCAGGAATAGAGAAGATGTCTAAGAGGAATGAAGCGAAGTGATTTACCGTATTGAGATTTTCATGGAAGGGGCGGCCGAGGAGAAAGTGGGTTTGTTCCAGTAAGGCATTTCATCACTTAGAGGAGTTACGGGGGCGTGTCGCGTGTCACCAGTCCCTGCGTTTCTTGGCGGGCAGAAGACTGAGCACGTGTCACCGGCTGAAGGAGTGTGTCGTGGTCACGGCTGTGGTGGAAAGAACGCTAGGGGCGACGCACAGTGGGACGGAATCCTCAAAACGTGGCCAAAACCCCAACAAGGCGTTTAATTCATACAAAACTTATCACACGAAGGTTCTTGAGGTCGCTGATTACGAATTTGATACTAAAAATTACGTAAACAAAACGGCGGAGCTAATATAGCAATGTGATCCATGAAAATCCATAATAATTTATTTATAATATTTGTTGTTGTGGTCTTCAGTCCGGAGACTGGTTTCATGCAGCTCTCCACCTTCGTCTATCCAACAATATTTAGACAGTAATGATTAATACACCGCCAACGTGATGTGTTTATTATAACAAAATAACAGTATATTTGTCGAAAATATATCGGAAAAAAATTCTTCGATTCCATACACACTGTAATTCAATAATATAATGAAACAATCTTCAAAGCAGATGACAGAACACAAAAAATAAATATAATAATATAGTCGACGATAGAAGTAAGAAGTGTAGAAATAAAGACAATCGTTTTTAGCATTCAAGCTGTATCGACCATGTTGTGCTATGAAAAGTCGGCCGCAGGGGTACTTGTAAATATTCATTATACAAGAGAAATGGCAGATTTTGGCAACTGATTCCTGTCAATTCCATCAGATAATAAATCAATCTATAGTCTGGGAGTTGAAATTCCGCGGTATATTGCGGGATATGCTACTTTCGCTCTAGTTGAAAATGCAAGTTCAGCAAAGCATGGTAGTTTTGCAAAGGCATCGGAAAAAATATAATATAAATAGGAAAACCATGAAATATATACCGATTTAGTGACGCACATTTTGTGCAGACCTATAGCAACCGTTTCCATCCCGTAGAACTGAAATTCTTCACTTCACTACCAAAATATTCACTCTCAAACCGAGAGTAAATTTGCCTTGCTTTCAAAACGCCGCGTGTGCTCTCGACCAAGGTCACTTTTGAACTGACGTAACTTGACAGGTATCGAAGGTGGCGACCTCTCCTTCTGGAATGAGATGCACCAATCCTTCCCCTACCTAAGCCATCCATCAACATTCCGAGAATCGAAAATTCATTTTCGGGGTTTTGGCCACATTTTTGAGATTTCGTCCCACTGTGCGACGGTTTTCGAGGAGAAAAATGGCCTAAGTGTGTGGCGGTGAGGTTGAATGGGTTTCTACAACTACGTTTACGTACATACTCCGCAATCCAGCCAAAGGTGTGTGGCGGCGGGTACTCAGTACCACTACTAGTTACTTGCTTTCCTGTTCCACTCCCATATCGAACGAGGAAAACACGATTATTTGGTGCATCCGTACGACCCCTAATCTCTCTGATCTTATCCTTGTGGTCTTTAGGCGAAATGTAGGTTGGCGGGAGTAGCATCCTTCTGCAGTCCGCCTCAAATTCCTGCCCTCTAAATTTCTTCAACAGTGCTTCTCGCAAGGACTCCTGCGACTCCCAGTTGAGTTCCCGAATCATTTCAGTAACACTCGCGCATTGATCGAATCTACCATTACTAACCTAGCCGCCCGCCTTCGAACTGCCTCTTTGTCCTCCTTTAAACCGATTAGCCGAGGATCCAAAACACTTGATAATACTCAAGACTGGTTCGTACAAGCGTTTTATATGGGTTCTCCTTTATAGATGAATCACACCTTTCCAGAATTCTCCCAATAAAGCGAAGTCGACCATTCGCCTTCTCCACTACTGTCCTTATATGGTCATTCCAGTTCGTATCGCTGTGCAGCGTTACGCCTTTATATTTAATTGACTCGACTCTGTCAAGCAGCACACTGTATTCGAACATTATGGGATGGTTCCTCCTACTCATCTGCATCACCTTACAGTTTAGTACATTTAGCGCTAGTTGCCATTCTTCACACCACCTAGAAATTTGTTCCAAGTCATCTTGCAGCCTGCTACAGTCATTCAATGACGACACCCTCTTGTACACGACAGCATCGTCAGAAAACAGCCGCAGACTGCAACTCACTCTATCCGTCAGATCATTTATATAGATAGAAAATAATAGCCGGCCGCAGTGGCCGAGCGGTCTGCGGCGTGACAGTCACGGTCTGCATGGCCGCTGCGGTCGGGGGTTCGAATCCCTCCTCGGGCATGGATGTTTGTGCCGTCTTTAGTGTAAGCTAGTTCATAAGTAGTTTATACGTTTTGGTACCTATGACCCCGTAGTTAAGTCCCATAAGCTATACAAACATTTGAACATTTAGAAAATAATAGCGGTCTTATCACACTTTTCGTGGCGCACCCCTAACGATATCCTAGTCTCTGATGAACACTCGCCATCGAGAACAACGTACTGTGTTCTATTACGTAAGTAATCTTCGAGCCACTCACATATTAGGGTACGTACTCCATAAGTTCGTACCTTCGTTAACAGTCTGTAGTGCGGTACAGTATCAGACGCCTTTCGAAAATACAGAAATATGCAGTCTACTTGTTGCCCTTCATCCATAGCACGCAAGATGTCATGAGAGAAAAGGGCAAGCTGCGTTTCGCACGATCGAAGCATCCTAAAGCAGTACTGATGCACGAACAGATGATTTTCCGTCTCAAAGAGATGTACTGTATTAGGACTGAGAATATGTTTAAGAATTCTACAGCAAACTGATGTTAATATAATTCTGTAATTTCGTGCGTCCGTTCTTTTGCGTTTTTTGTACACGGGAGTTACGAGTGTATTTTTCCAGTCGCTTGGTACTTTGTGCTACATCAAAGATTCGCGATAAATGCAAGCTAAGTAAGAGGCCAATGCCGGATTGGTACCCCATCTGGACCTGGCGTCGTGTTTGTTTCCAACGCTCGGGGCTGCTTCTCTACATTTGTCCTCTGTTTGGGAGTTAGTGCGACCATCAAATGAAGATATGTATGCATGTTCCTCCTGCGTGAATGATTTCTTAAACGTTAAATTTAAAACGTTGGTCCTCATTTTGCTGCTTCTATCACCACCGTAGAATGATCAAGTGACTGGATAGAGACCTTTGATCCGCTTACCGATTTTACATAGGACCAGAATTTTGTCGGGTTCTCGCCAAGATCTTTTGCTAAGGTATAACGGTGGTAGTCATTGTATGCTCCGCGCATTGCTCTTTTTATTGACGCGTAAATATATACTAACAATTGTCTGATGTGATTTACTTGACAGTTTTTGAACCGAGTGTGCTACTGCCTTTGCTTTCTCAGCATTTTTAGAATATTACTATTATACCACGGTGGGTCTTTCCCACCCTTAATCCACTTTGTCGATAGGCTAACAATTGTTTATCTCCTCTTTCGAGCACAAACACTCTCCTGAGCTCCCTGACCGATTTATTAACTTTGTTGGTCATTCTCGCTATGACATCATGATCACTAACCCCTGTCTCATCACTGAAATCATTGACAAAGTGTGGTCTGTCTGTAGCTGTAATGTGCCAAATATTTCCACTGCATGTGGGCTGACGATTTAGCTGCTCAAAACAGTGTTCGGAAAAAGTGTTCAACAATAGTTCACAAGACTGCTTGCCTGTACTCCCTGTAGTGAAAGCATAAGCGTCCCAGTCTATACTCGCAGGTTGAAGTCTCCCCCAACTAATAAAGCATAGTTCGGGTACATTCGCACTACTGATCGTAAACTTTCTTTGAATGACTCTAGCACTGTGACAGTAGAACTGGACGGCTGTTAAAAACACACAACTATTAACTTGATTTCACCTATACCTGTTACATGTGTTCGGATAACCTCACACTCACTCTTGACTTCGTGCTCAGCAGACGGAATACTTTTTTGGACCGCAATGAACACGCCCACTCCGATCGTACCCGATCTATCTTTGTGATATGTATCACATTAATCGCTAAATATTTCGGAGCTTCCAACGTTGGGATTCAGCCAACTCTCAGTCCTGAGGAATATTCTAGCGCGGAGACTTTCCTGCAATGCAGTAATTTCTGGAACTTTATTTCTGATACTTTGAAAATTTACTGCTAGTAGTTTGACAGTTGAAGAGTCCTTCTGAATGTGACCTGATTTCACTGTTTGTATATCGATAGACAAGTGTTCATCAGAACAATTGCCTAGCATAAAAAATACCGTGTGCACTCCACAAGTACTCTGCTACCTGAGTAGCTGCTTCCTTTGTGTGTGCACCCCTGATCTATCAAGGGGATCCTTTCAATTCCCCACTCAATAACGCAGGTCCAGAAATCTGTAGCCATGACTGTCACAGAGCTGACGAAGACTTTGGTTGAGACCCTTCACTCGGCTCGATCCACTCCGATCTACTCTGGGACCAATGCTGCAAATTGAAAGCTCTGCTTGCACCCCGCACACGAGGTTAGCAGTCTTCACCCATTCTGCCAGCCGCCTGTGCGATCTGAGAATGTCCTCAGAACCCAAGCGACAGGAATCTTTAGTGCCAACATGAACAACAACTTGCAGACAACTGTATCTCACACGTCCAGTAGCCTCCACATCTCGGATGAGGCCCCCGGCCAGACATACTGAGTGCACAAAGGAATTCTTTCCAACCCTGGACGCTTTCTGCCTAAGGGGCTCTATAACGCGCCTAAAATTGGAGCTCTCAGTCACTAACAGACCCCTATTTCCGTGTGCGTGCTCAAACCCTGCTGAAGGACCGGCTACCTGACCCCTCGCAGGAAGAACGGGTGATGCCACGCACCTAGCCTCCACATTGCCCTCCGCCTCGAGCTACGCGAACGCGCTACCCGCCACTCACTCGAGGGCGAATCAACTGCGCCCAGTACACGTGAAGGTTGAAAGTAGGTTGTTAAATTTTCTACGAAAGATCTCGGGTAGTAGCGATCCGTAAATGCAAGTTAAAATGCTCACTGCTGCTCTAAATTACTTTACGAGTGGCTACAGTACTTGCACAATGGAAATTTATCTGACTGCTCACTTCTTAAGGAAGCTAGCAACGTTTTAACAAACACAGAATTAATGTTTAAAAAAAGAATAGATAATTAAACATGGGACAGGGATCATGAAATTATAAAGCACAGATTTGATACTTCAAATAATTATCTATTCAATAAAATAAACAAGCAAATAAATGTGAGGAGACAATTTTAAGCACAATAAAGCACATACCTTGTACAAAAGTGAACTTAAATCATAACGTTACTGCCAGTAATACAATTGTTTCTGCCCTTCATGAATATGGAGGTAACATGGGAGGAAATTTGCAAACACACATTGGGTACAGGAAAGTACATTTATTCACTCACAGACACGTGCATAGTGCTTACGACACATTACTCATGCGGCAAACGAAGCATCGGCGGCGTTTTGACGAGATGGCGGGTGTCTTCAAGTACAAAAAAACATTACACTAAGCACCAAACGAATTCATGTGCGGGGAGGCAGCGGCATACTATCCTTAAGTACCACGTGGTGTGCGACCATGGTGAATTATATAGAATTAACAAAAGAAATTAATTTAGAATAAGCAAGTAAAACTCATGTGAGAAATCACATAGAAGAAAGCTAGCATCAGTAAAAGCATGGCTAAAGGCTGAAGTAATGACCGTCATACCAAGACAGGAAAGACGGAATCAGTCAAGAAAATCAGAGAAATATTTAGCATACTCGCAGATACAGACACGACGCGAAAACGGTAGTTACAATAAATAAATAAAATAAAAATAAAAAAATCATTGAAGTTCAAACATAGTAAGTTTACACAAAGGCTGAAGGCCTCACATGTGAATTCTAACTTGAGAAAATCGGACACAAAATCATTACCAGAAAAAAAAGCAATTACTAAATTTACACTGAATTACTCGAGTTCTGTAAGCTAAGAAACACATCACCTCACATAGCGAAAGAATTACTCAAGAGAAACTATCGCTGATAAACCAAGACTACCTTGTCATGAACAGTTCTAACAGCATGCCATCCCCTCAGCATGATTCGACGATAGTCGGCTCTCAGGCCACGGGAAAAGCCTTCCCCTCCACACACTGGATGTAGGGCGCGCTCAAAACGATAAAGAGCGCGTTCAGAGCATACTGTCTACCAACCATTGCTACCTGGAGAAGATAATACCCTCTTACTAGAGCTCCAGAGAGGTCTCTTATGTCAACTCTTTTGACCATGATTATGTTGGTACTACACTCAGAACAGTCCACCTCGCCATCTTGCCAAGAAAGGTTGTCTCTGGCCACCCAGAAGGCGGCAATGCAGACGACATACGAAGCAGTGTGTTCTTAACTAAAGTAAACGAGGCCTAAAGCGCAAGGCGGCGACTGTAAGCCATTGTGCAGCAGTCAGTCAATATTAAAAGCAACCTTCCACATCCCTACGAACACACAATTTCATCACATGGGTGGAAACATATATCAACATGGGGCATTGATCATTAATAAATGAATAAAATAATTGACATACAAATAGACAATATTAATGGCGGAGAAACACTATAGAGCAGCGCCTCTGCCCGCGAGCTGCCTTTGCCGCGCTGCTGCCCGGCGCACTGTGCGCAGCGGCGTATGGGGCACTAGCGACACAGGGTCACGGCGGGCGGGTCAACTACAGTGTACTCCGCCCGCGGGCGCGGATGCGCCCGCCTGACGTAAATGTTGGCCATGCCTGCTTTAGAGTAATGAATAACACAAAATGGAGCGCGACCACATATTCAATTGACGTGTTTCAAGGTGCCGCGGCAGCAGAGACCGTGGGCGACCCACGTGACACCTGGGGTGCCCCATGCGACACTCCAGACTCTCCGCCGACACATCCCGAGCCAGCAGGCTGGAGACGGCTTACTTTGACCAAAAGCAGGTTCAGCTGTAGGCGAACAGCGGCCAACTCCCCTTGCTTTAGTGGGGATACCAGCAGAAACGGCGTCAGACAGTATCCGTTGGAGAATGGGGGCAGCATGTTCGATGTCTTGGGCACTGTGGTGAAAGGGGTGACTTTCAGCCTGTTCAGTGATTTGCCAGTAGGTATTCCAGTCAGCTCGGGGATAGTCACGGACTTGAATGGGGCGGCTGGTTGGGGAACATAGTGGGTAGGAGTTCTGAGAAATGGTGAGGAGAATGAAGTCATGGTCATTGCCTATGGGGTAAAGACTTCGGCAGTGATGCGCGAAGAGTTTGCGTTAGACAGAGGAGGAACTGTCCATGGTTGTAATAGATACAGTAAGAATGCTGAGCTTCTTGGATACATCAGAGGCGGTGGGCCGGGATAGGGGCATTTGGGTTGCTTCTTATTGGTGGCAGATTGCTGAGGACATTGGAGAGCAGGTAGGATGGGAATGTGGCAGGGGGCAGGACGTCTGGAGGCAGTGGTTTCTGTCACAAGTCACGCAACAGGTTTCAGTTCGGAGGGTGATGCATGAACGAGTAATTCCTTTTTAGAAATACTGTATAGTGTACTTGTTTATTTAGCATTGGGTTGGCGAACGTCATACTCCGGTGTTATGTTTCTCCTCCTTCCATATTCTCTTGGAACACCCCACAACGGATGCTGTAATCGGAAGTATCCATAGCTAAATAGAATGACATATCTGGGTAGTATTTACATCTTACTACTACATCAGCTATTCTTTGTGACAACAAATTCTTGCTCACACTCCTTATATCCAAGTCGCGTTTTTCTTTAATAATTTGCACAAATTATGAGTTTTATAGCCCCACTGCACATAAATTTACAGTATAAATCGCATAAGCCATTATATGACTTTAATTGTTTCCTGGTGTTAGACCTGTGCACTCTAAGATTGCTTTAAGCTTGCTTGGTGACATGCCTTCAGACGAGATTTTATGTCCTAAAAACTGAATTTCTGTCCTAACAAATTCACACTTGATACGTTATAAGGTCACTCCTTCCGTCATTAAAGGCGTGAGCAATTCCTTCAAGAGCTCACCGTACTTTCGCCATGTTTCTGTGGCTATTTAAATATCGTCCACATAGACAATCAGCCTGCTCATTAAATGTCCCCCAACACTTGTCTTAGAACCTCACAAATACCATAACATAATCGTTAGACCAAGTGGAACTATTTTGAAACGGTAGTTTCACCCTTTGAACAGAAAGTAAGTGTATCGTATACTGCCTTCGCCCAATGGAATTTGCCAAAAACCAAATGTTCAGCAGGTGTATTTTCTTTAAGTTTTGCAAGAGTTCTTTCATGTTCCCTTACTCTGACCTTATTGAACTTACGAGAGGGACTGATGGCCGTTGTTTAGTTCATTTAAGAATCCTAGCCTAACCTAACTTACGAGCATCTACTATAATTCTGAGTTGTCATACTTTTTAACAATTAAAAAAGTATTGCAATAATCTCTCCTCGATTGTTCCACAATATCCCACTCTAAATCTGTTTTAATCTCGCTCGCACAGCCTACCGATCAGCAATAGCAATTACATAAGATTTTGATCGGATAGGCTCATGTGGTCTCACCTTAATGTGATATGCAGAATCCATCACCTTTCCGGGCCCGTCTGAGAATGTATCCTCATATCGACTCAATACATGTAATCATTCCCTCTCTAAGTTAGAAACGTCTTCAACCGATTCCGTTCTTTCCTTTATTCCCGACATAGAACTATAAATATCCCAATCATCAGGAAATATTAGTTACGCGGTACGCCGACCTCCATATGAAGAGTATTATATTGTACAATAACTACGCTAAAACTTTTGATGAAAATCATGCTATACCGACTCAGAGTTTCCGAATAGCTCTGAAAATGACATTTCTGCAGCATTGGCGCTGCCGCTTTGCCCTTGATAAAATATAAGAGAAGTGCACCATTTTCCTACAAAAGCGCGTCGGCCTTATCTGTAATCGGAGTTCATTAAAATTTGAGCGCAGCAGAGAGTGGGGTACGGAGGCGGCCAGCGTGCAGCGTGCAGCGAGCAGCGAGCAGCGCCTATCGAGGCATCAGCAACACAACGCCGTCGCCCTGGCGACCCGAGCCCACCGTATCTGATGCGCAGCTCTGCCCACAAACGCTAAAACTCACTCACTCTTGCACACAACTCCTGATTCTAAACTCCATATACCGCATAAAAACGGCTGATCCCAATAGTTCCACACAAGCAGAATTACAGAGCGTCTTAAATCCAATACTCTTTCCACAGCTACATGGTAATGAGTTACTCATGGCTACGAAACTATCCAGGAAACTAAAGTAAGAAAAATGTTTTCTTAAAGGACAGATACGAGGAGGCCGCGGGGACTGAGGCGCTCCAGTCACGGTCTGCACGGCCAATACGGTCGGGGGTTCGAATCCCCCCTCGGGCGTGGATATTTGTGCCGTCCTAGTTCGTAAGTAGTTCATAAGCAGCCTGTGATTGCTTTGGGCTCCGTGAAGTGCGGCTGTAGAAACTATTTGCTATACAATCTTACTGCGTCGTGTCTAAGGGCCAGCCACACCTGCTGCAATGTCCTCAAACTATTTAGCTTTAAATAAACGCAGGCAGGAACAAAAAAAAATGTACAAACGACACGTTCAGTTTTAACCAAATTGATGTTTATTCCACCTAACGTCCATCAGTGAATATTTGTTACACCTGACTTCAGAGCAAAGCCGAGTTCCTTAAGATTGTCACACCAAAAAATGGAAACCTGACTGAATAGTTTCTAAGTCGCATAGTCGTCAAATAAAAGTTAAAGTCTAGCAACAATCCTGAGAAACTCTAAGTTCCACTGTCATAGAATATAATTAGAGTACACGAAGCACCACTGAAGGCATTTTCAACTGTTCAACTGTTTCTAGAACTTATGGGACTTAACTACGGGGTCATCAGTCCCTAAGCTTACAAACTACTTATGAACTAGCTAAGACTAAGGACGGCACAAATATCCATGCCCGAGAGGGGATTCGAACCCCCGACCGTAGTGGCGGTGCAGACCGTTACTGGACGCCTCAGTCCCCTAGGCCACCGCTGCCGGCGAAGGCATTTTTAAGGTCCACATACGCAAATCAAAGTTCTCGAAGCACCACAAAACTAATATTTTTAAGTTCCACACTAGGACACTTCGCTGAAATTTTATAAGTCCGCAAGCGACTTCACAGTCACCCAGTGTAACGACACGTCTTGTATGTCAAACTGACACTGAAAGACTGCCCAAACAAGCCAAAATATCCGACTTAATTACCCTTGCTGGCTTACTCTGAAGGAAAATCAGTATCTTATTTTCACAAAATTACCTCTTTTACATAAAATACAAATGAAATAAATACATGTGATGATAGTATTGTACGGAAATTTTCTGCTGAAACAGAATATGACATCAAAGACATTGTACATATCGTAGTTTTTACATTATCAAAAATTAAACTTTTCTACATTTGCTTTTTCAGTATTTAAAGATTATTCACTGTACTATTGATCCTGTGGTTTCATTAACTATTTATTTAAGACTAGTTTACCGTACTGCGGCTAATACTACAGTTATTATTGTTTATTTCTTAAAAATCCAGCTTTTATATATGGAAAACATGTTACTAGCCTCTAATTCAAATTTACTTAATTTGCGCCAAAACTAAATATCCATCTTAATAGTACTCACTTAGATCTATCATTTGACACCTTGTACATAATATTTGGTTAAGGAATCAGACATTAATGATTATACAAATATTTATTTTTCTACATAATTTCCAAGTACATTGAGACATTTGTCATACCGCTATATAAGCTTTTAAACACCATTTAGGAAAAAATCTGGGCGTTGCCTACGGAAGAGCATTGAACGGTTTGTTTGACGTCAACATTGTTTCCAAAGCGCCTTCCTCCGAGAGTTCAAAATGTTCAAATGTTTGTAGAGCTTATGGGACTTAACTACGGGGTCATCAGTCTCTAAACTTACAAACTTCTTATGAACTACTTAATACTAAGGACGGTACAAATATCCATGCCCGAGGGGGGATTCGAACCCCCGACCGTAGTGGTCCTCCGAGAGTCTTCTTCAAAGTTGTAAACAGAGGGAAATCACTTAGTGCGAGATGAGGACTGTATGGCGGATGGTGTAGGCGCTCCCAACCAAGAGTTGTAGATGGTTTTGCTTTGCCGTCGCAGTGTGGTCTCCCATTGCCATCCAGCAGCAGAACGCCAGATCTGAGAAGGCCAGGCCGCTTTTTTCGCATCAGCTCTTTCAATTTCGACAGTGTGGCACAGTACCGCGCTGTATTGACGGTTGCATCCTCCAGCAACAAAACTCCTTGGGCGTCCCAGAAAACAGTTAGTAGCACTTTACCTGCAGACGGAGTGCTTTTGAACTGCTTTTTGCCAGGTGATGACGGATGTTTCCACTCCATGCATGCCACCTTCGATTCGGTCGTGTAGCTACATAATGTAACTGTCGCAGTCTGAAACAGAAAGTCATTGTCATATTCATGGTCGACCTCTATCCATACAGTAGTGTGTCGGTGTCTTGCACGGCCGGCCGCGGTGGCTGAGGGAACTGCGGCGCGCCAGTCACGGTCTGCACGGCCACTACGGTCGGGGGTTCGAATCCCCCCCCCCCCTCGGGCATGGATATTTGTGCCGTCCTTAGTATTAGCTAGTTCATAAGTAGTTTGTAAGTTTAGGGACTGATGACCCCGTAGTTAAGTCCCATAAGCTCTACAAACATTTGAACATTTTTGTCTTGCACGTGCTCATTCACCTGCTGTGTCGTCTTTCGCCCATAGCCATTCAACGCTTCTTCCGTATGCAACGTCCTGATTTTTTCCTACACGGTTTTTTGAAGCTTATAAAGCGATTTGACAAATATCTCAATATACATGGAATTGATGTAGAAAAATAAAGATATGTCTTATCTTTAATGTCTCATTCTATTTTTTTTTCATTCATACACAACTCTGCCTACAGTCGACAGGGGCAACGTATTTTCCACCCCCCCCCCCCCCCGCGTATTTGTAACATTTTCTGCCAGGATCGCATTGTATTTGATAACTCCTTTATTTCCATAGAGCCAGCCGCAGTGGCCGAGCGGTCTGCGCCGCGCCAGTCACAGTCTGCACGCCCGCTACGGTCGGGGGTTCGAATGCCCCCTCAGGCATGGATGATTGTGTCGTCTTTAGTGTAAGGTAGTTCATAAGTAGTTTGTAAGGTTAGGGACTGGTGACCCTGCCGGCCGCGGTGGCCGAGGTGACTGAGGCGCTCCAGTCACGGTCTGCACGGCCACTACGGTCGGGGGTTCGAATCCCCCCTCGGGCATGGATATTTGTGCCGTCCTAGTTCGTAAGTAGTTGATAAGTAGTTTGTGAGTTTAGGGACTGATGACCCCGTAGTTAAGTCCCATAAGCTTAACAAACATTTATTTTATTTATGATGACCTTGCAGTTAAGTCCCTTAAGCTTAACAAACATTTGAACATTTTTTATTTACATTGATCCATTTTCAACAGACAAGCTACCATGTTTAGAACTTCTGGAATAATTTATAAAATATGTATCTCACCCCTGAACGAAAGCACATCTCATTGTTAATACAGCAGTACCACAAAAGTTCATCATTAGCGTAAAATGCGATACGTAAATCGCCGTTGCCTGTTCGAGTCCTCCCTCGGGCAAGGGTGTTTGCGTTGTCCTTAGCATAAGTTACTTTAAGTTTGTGTAAGTAGTTTGTAAGCCTAGGGACTAATGACCGACGTAGTTAAGTTGTTCAAATGTTCAAATGTTTGTTAAGCTTAAGGGACTTAACTACGGGGTCATCAGTCCCTAAACTTACAAACTACTTATGAACTACCTACAACTAAGGACGGCACAAATATCCATGCCCGAGGGGGGATTCGAACCCCCGACCGTAGTGGCCGTGCAGACCGTGACTGAAGCGCCTCAGTCCCCTCGGCCACCGCGGCCGGCCGTAGTTAAGTCTTTTAGATTTACAAACATCTGATTATTTGCGACACGTAAACGGGCCTTAGCTCGAAGTTTAAAGGCAGATTCGTCCCTAGGTATCCAATGCTTTTTAGCACTGCCACATATCCGGGGACGAACCTGCCATTACACTGTGAGCTATGGATCGTTTAAATATCTCTTTTTGTGCTAATGACAAGCTTATACGGCGCTGTTGTATTAATTTTGAGATATGTTCTTATTATGGGCGAGAGACATATTTTATAAATTTTTCGGAAAATCTGAAGATGGAAGCTTGTTTACTGAAACCCGTTGTGCGGAAATAAAGAGCTATAAATACTAGGCGATCCTGACATAAAAATATTATTAATGCTGCAAATAACTATCGCACTGTACAATATGTACAACGGTTGCGTGTATGATTGATATTCTCTCCACTTACGTTAATATTAATCCACTTCGACATTGCGGAATAAGTCAGCAAAGGAAACTCATTAATTTAACAAGTGATTTAGTAATTGGCATAAATGTGTAAATGTAGTTTTGTTCATTGATATATATATATATATATATATATATATATATATATATATATTCATTATACATCTGCGAGACCTACTGGCCATTATAATGCACTTGAAAAAATAATTTACAATTCTTGACCACATTTTGTAATTTATTTACGCCTTACACGTCTCGACTTTCGTCATTCTCAAGAAGAAGCTAGTATTTGTAGATCATTACACAATTTAATACAGTACCATAGACAGCTTACCCATACTTTATCTTCAAATTTCTTCACCAGTTAAAACGCGTTATGTAGTTAACCATTTCATTGTCCGTAAAACTGTTCCCCTTAAAAGAAGAAAAGAAATTAAAAAAAAAAAAAAAAAATCCGAACCTTATAACTTCAACGAAGACAAGTGCATATTAATCCCCTCCGGATAAACCGTGTGGTATTAGTCTCATAATTCTGTTTCGACAATTTTCATTTACGAAATATTCTATTATCTGTGTACGGCATTTCATACAATTTTAAATAATCTTGTATACAATACAAATCAATTTTACCATTACATTTCGATGTGTTGTGTAAAATGGGCGGTAAAAGTCATGAATTTTAAAGCAGAAAGTTTGTTATGATAACATCTTATTATGGGGTAGCCCATAGAGAGGTGTGTCCCAAAAATTCTCACGTCGTAAATCATACCCCGGAAAGATTCCGTCCTTACCCAATCCACTAGTCCTAACATCCACGCCATTCTCCTCAAAATCCCACGCATTACCTGTTTCCCTCATACCTCCTTCACACTCCTTCACACCCTTCAACACCGCCTCTACATCCAAACATCCAAACAACCCGAGCCTCCTCGCCTCCCCCCCCCCTCCCCCACCCGAAATCATCCACACAGCTTTGATAACGAAGGTTGAACCTGACATCACGGTAGAAGAAGTGGTCTTGGAATTAAACAGCAGTCCTGCCCTACACGTCCGCACATCGTACCGTATAGTCAACGATTCATGCGAGTCTTCACTAAGTCTGCCTCACCATCAATCTCCTCGACCAGGAAGACCTGACAAACGCAATTGCCGTTACAAAGTGTAAACTTCCAAACTTCTGCTCCAGTTCTACTGTTGGCAGAAATGCCTCTTGTATAATGATCAGCTCATTCCCGACAATCCGTCCTCATTGTAAAAATTCTTACCTTCCAACACAAGGGGTCATTTAGCAGTTCATCTGACTCCCCTTCTACCTCTTTCGAATAACCTTTATCATCCGCAAACTTGTCTAATAATCCTCTAGTTTTCATTATACTTTCCCATCTTGACATGCGTGCCCCGCTCCGGACACATCCCACTAACCTTATACCTGCATACCACTAAAGAAATTTTAATCATCTCCTCATCCCAGATCATGAAATTCGTCCTAATATTTACCCATTCTAGCAAACCTAAATTCTCCCGATTAATCAAACTTTATCAGGGCTCCCTCTCCCAGCACCGTCTCCTAATTCTCCTGTCCAGTAACCCCTTCAACCTTCCCACTCCCAATCCCTTCTATCTCTAATATTAAACCTCACTGATATCACCATCTGCCAATGACCGTGCCGCAGTGGATACAACGGGTCCCGTTAGAGCACTGAATTAAGCATTGTCGGGCCTGCCTGGCTAGCTCTTGGATGAGTTACCGTCCGGGTCTGCCGAGTGCTGTTGGCAAGCGGTGTGCTTTCAGCCCTTGTGAGGCCAACTGAGGAGCTACTTAATTAGAAGTAGCGGCTCCGGTCACGAAGACTGACATAACAGCCGGGAGTGCGGGGCGCTGAACACGTCCCCCTCCATACCGCATCCGGTGACGCCTTCGCGCAGAGGCGAGTGTTCATCAGAGACGAGTGTATCGTCAGGCGTGCCCCAGGGGAGTGTGATAGGACCGCTATTATTTTCTATCTATATAAATGATCTGATGGACAGAGTAAGTTGTAATTTGCGGCTGTTTGCTGATGATGCTGTGGTGTATGGGAGGGTGTCGTCTGTAACTGACTGTAATAGCATACAGGTTGACTTAGACAAAATTTCTAGTTGGTGCGAAGAATGGCAGCTAGCTCTCAATGTAGAAAAATGTAAGGTGATGCGCATGAGTAGAAAAAACAATCCTATAATTTTCGAATACAGCATCAGTAGTGAGCTTCTTGATGCGGTCGCGTCGTTCAAATATCTAGGCGTAACATTGCAGAGCGATATGAAATGGAACGAGCATGTAAGGACAGTTGTGAGTAAGGCAGACAGCCGACTTCGGTTTATTGGCAGAATTTTGGGAAGATGTACATCACCTGTAAAAGAGACCGCGTATAAAACGCTTGTACGATCACGTCTTGAGTATTGCTCAAGTATTTGGGACCCGCAGCAGATCGGTTTGAAAGAAGACATAGAGGCGGTTCAGAGGCGAGCAGCTAGATTTGTTACCGGTACGTTCGACCAATGCGCGAGTGTCACGGAAATGCTCCGGCAACTCAATTGGGGATCGCTGGAAGAAAGACGACGTTCTTTTCGTGAATTTCTGTTAAGTAAATTTAGAGGGCCGGAATTTGAAGCTGAGTGTAGTACGATCTTGCTGCCGCCTACTTACATTTCGCGTAAAGATCACAAAGACAAGATAAGAGAAATTAGGGCTCGTACGGAGGCATATAGGCATTCTTTTTTTCCTCGTTCAATTTGGGAGTGGAATAGGAAAGGAAATGCCTAGTAGTGGTACAGTGTACCCTCCGCCACGCACCTTACGGTGAATTGCGGAGTATGTATGTAGATGTAGATGTAGGATGACACGGCGGCCGGTCAGTACCCTTGGGCCTCTTGAGGCCTGCCGGACGGAGTTTAGTTTAGATATCACCATCTAATCCCCGTCTCTCGTCTCCAAAAAGCCACCTAGTGCCATCCATATACTACATTCACCTATCCTTTTGAGGGACCAACCTTTTCCCCTCCTGACAACAGTCAATCCCAGAGCGGATCCATCCATTTTCAGTGACAGTAAAGTGATTCTTTTATAGATCAGTGCCTTCTACATAACGTTTTCAAATGTTTTAAATGAACACTTGTAACTGTTAAATTTTATCCCTTTATTATTACTGTTGAAAAAAAAAAAAAAAAAAAAAAAAAAAAAAGAAACGACGATACCCATCCTTATCATAATCAGGGTAAGGCATTTAACACTGGTTTCCGAATATTTGCAAAAAATACAGTTTGGATTAAAACTTTTGTTATATCAGTTGTACGTCTCGAAGTGGGGCATCCACTAACATAAAGCTCGACCCGGGGGTGGGAGGGGGTGACTGAAATCTTAAATAGGAACCCTTATTTTTTATTGAAGATTTGGATTTTCAGTGAAAAGAATTAATTTATGTGTGAAATATTTTTTCGTTTCATGACAGATGGCGATGTAATCGTAAAAATGGAAATGAGATGAAACTTTAATATTTAAAAGTCAATCCATCCCGTCCTCGGGTTTGGTATAAGGGGAGGGGGCGAGTTTTGTATTAATAGATATCCCTCTTGGAGTATAACAACTTTTATTGGAATTTTTTTAAATCCGATTTGTATTTTTCCAAATATTCCTAAAAACAGTTTTAAGTGCCTCACTCTGTGTAAACGCTTCAGTTTCTTTCACCTTATAACAATTGTCAATAACTTGTAAACATACAAGTTTATGTTCAGTTTTTCTCCATCTACGTTTAATTTACATATCAGTTGGATGAAAAACAGATTGGATCTTCTGCTAACTGCCAAACCACCCCTACCACATACGGGGTGAGGGGTATAAAATCATAATAAAGGGAAAGAAAAACACATCAGAGATCTCACACTGCACATTGAACTTACACTTAAAGGTACAAAATGTACAAATGTTTGTAAATCTATCGGACCAAACTGCGTGGTCATCAGTCCGTAGCTTACAAACTACTTAAACCTAGGTAAACTAAGAACAACACACACACCCATGCCACAGGGAGGACTCGAGCCTCCACGGCGAGCAACCGCGCGCTCCGCAGCGAGACGCTTTAGACCGCTCGGCTACTCCACAGCGGCTTAAAGGTACATAAAGTAAAAAGAGGAAACTAACAAATTCACTCGTATTACAGTCCCTTTTTATAAACAATATTAAGGAAATTCCATTCGCTAATCATAACAGTTAACATTACACAATCTGTTAAAATTTGAAAATTATAAAATTACAAGCGAGGAGAGAGGAGATGGGAAGGGTGTGAGCGGGAGTACAAGAAGATTTAGCATAGCCAACACCGCCTAGAAGACAAGGCCCTACAACAGGCCGTGCCACGTCACATCGAGAGGCCCCGAGAGCTAGCTGACTGGCACGCCGCTACGTACACCACCTCCTAGAGAGAAGGCCCCGGCGCTCTCGTGTGACGTCAGGCAGAGTAGGTTGCGCGCGCATAGCTGACTGGCTCGCTGCTTCGGCATAGTGGACCATGCCCCAGCGGCTACCCAGTCAGCTATGCGCGCGCAACCTACTCTGCCTGACGTCACACGAGAGCGCCGCGGCCTTCTCTCTAGGAGGTGTTGTTACGAGGCGGTGGGTGGGCTGTTCCCCAGAGGCCTTGTCTTCTAGGTGGTGTTGGCATAGTATTCAAAGGTCATAAAGATACACTCATCAGTCAGAAAAATTACGACCACTTACCTACTATCTACATAAAGCTACGCAGGCGATAACAACGTGTTGTAGAATTAAGCGAGGTCTACTGTATGTTGGAGGGTCTAGAGTCTTCCAGTTAAATGCCAGGACGGTCTAACGCCGTGAACGTGTGAAGCACAACCACCATCTTTCACAAGTGACAGCGGCGCTACCGGCAGAGAAGGCCGGTCCGAAGCGAAGAGAGGCCAACGCTGCGAAAAGGTATGTGCACCTCGCATTCACAGCCGTAATTTAGCTAAAAATAGGGAAAAGACTTTCATATTTGCCGCGTAGTATCTGTGAGCGTACAGTCCAAGTGTCGAATGGGCTTGACCGAGGGACCGAGCTTCTGATGGGCAAGTGGCTTAACAGGAGCATTCCGGAAACTGCATAGCTTATTGAGTGTTCGGGCAGTGCAGCGGTGACAGTCTTTAACAAGTGGTGAAACCAAGCTAAGGGGTTCGGCGACCGCCCCTCATTACACATGTCGAAACGTCGTACATTGGGAATATTAGTTCAAATATTTGTAAATATAACGGACTTAACTTCTTTAGTTATCAGTTCCTAGGCTTATAAACTACTTTAACTAATGCTATGGACAACACACACACACACACACACACACACACACAGCCATTCCAGAGGGAGGACTCGAACCTCCGACGGCGACCATCCGCGTGATCCGCAGCAAGGCGCCTTAGAGCGCTCGGTCACTCCATCGCTGCGGGAGGATTAGTAAAGCGGGATATGTGGCGACGTATGGCTGGACGAACATTAGACTCCAATTCTGGGCAGAGAACAAGTGTGTCTGAATGCGTAGAGGACGAAAGACTCGTATCGATGAGCCTTCGCAGCCGGCGGCCCATGCACGTACCACTGTTAGCATCGGCAAGTGCGACTGAAATGAGCACATAACCATCGGGACTGGAAGTGGGCGCAGTCTCAGACATTTGGATGATTTGATGAATCTCGGTACCTTATTCATCATGCATATGGGAGGGTGCGAATTTGTCGTCTTCCAGGGTAACAGCTTCTCGATACTTGCACTGCGGAACGGAGACAAGATGGCGGCGGCTCCGTTATGATTTGGGCAACATTAAAGTGGCCATCCATTACTCCAGTGAATTTCGTGTAAGATACAATGACGGCCAGGAAGTAGCATACGTTGGCTGGAGACCATGTATACCCATTCATGACGGTCAGACCGAGCGAGTGGCGCAATGGTAACACACTGGACTCGTATTCGGAAGGATGGTGGTTCAAATCCACCTCTGGCCATCCAGATTTAGGTTTTCCGTGATTACCCTAAATCACTCCAGGCAAATGCCGGGATGGTTCCTTTCAAAGGGCACGGCCGATTTCCTCCCCCATCCTTCCTCAAAACTCCGAGCGTAAGCTCCGTCTCTAATGACCACGCTGTCGGTGGAACGTTAAATCCTAAGATTCCTTCCTCCTTCCATGATGGTCATGGTCCCAAGAGCAGTGGCTTTTTTTAGCATGGTAATGCGCCACGTCACAAGGCCAGGAGTATGATGGAGTGGTTCGAGGAATACAGTGGCGCAATTGATGTGCTGACCCCCAAAATCGCCACATCTGAACCCGGTAGAACATCTGTGGAACGCGATTGAATGTGGCGTCAGAGGTCATTGCCCCCCTCTATGGTATTTACTGGAATTAGTTGTCTTGTGTGCGCAGATGTGATACCAATTCTCCTCAGCGACCTACAAAGACATCATTGCTTCCATGTCATGATGCGTCGCCGCTTTAATACTACGAGAGGCTATTAGGTAGGTTAAACATTACGCTTCCTTCCTTCATTAGGTAGGTCGTTATAATGTTCAGGCTGATCGATGTATTTGGGGTGGTACCCATAATACTGATTACATTTCACAAAGAACAAGGACCTTTACTGCGACAATAAAAGTCCGAATGTTTGTAAACTTATTGGACCAAACTGCTATGACCATTAGTTCCAAGACTTACTAACTACTTAAACTTACACTAAGGACAACACACACACACACACACACACACACACACACACACACACACACACACACACACGCCCGAGGGAGGGATCGAACCTCTGGCGGGAGCTATCGCCCAGTCCGTAGCATGATGCCTTGGCCCACGCGGCTACTCTCGCGCGGGTGCGGGTAATATTCACAGTGATTTGAAATAACATATTTAAAATTGCATTACTGTTCAAAATTATGTAGAGAGAGGAGGATGGCAATCTGGGGGAGGGGAGCGGGGAGATTTGTGTGTTTATGGGTTAATAGATGTGATCAAAAGGGACAATATATAATAATGTAGTTTACAAAGACAAAACAATTTGGGAATAGTACCTACCATACAGAAACATTATTGTGATTACAAATTTCATACATAGAAATTCTATATCTTCCACTATTACTAATAAGAAGGTAAGCGACGAAAGAGACAGGGCATAAAGTCTATGTTGTTTTTAGGTGGCAGTCTACAGTCGTGATGTACTCTGAAAAAATCTTTTTGTGCCAGAGCTGTAATACACTCTTATTTGCTATGTTCGACCGTTTTCGACAATTGCTGGCCGCGGCGGAGTGGCCGAGCGCATTGAGGTGCTATGCATCGATGCGCGAAGCCGTACCTCGTCGGGGGTTCGAACTCTCCCTCGGGCATGGATGTTTGTGTTGTCTTTAGTGTAAGGTAGTTTATAAGTGATTTGTAAGTTTAGGGCCTGATGACCCCGCAGTTAAGTCCCATAAGCTTAACAGACATTTGAACATTTCTTTTTCTTTTTTTGGCAGTTGCTGCCATCAACAGGAAATCAAAAAAATATTTTACATCACAAATAATGATATAACATATTTACTGAGTATAGCAACGTCACATTTACAGTAAATATTGCGATCGTTTCTAAAATGAAAATGTTCAAATGTTTGTAAAGCTTATGGGACTTAACTACGGGGTTATCAGTCCCTAAACTTACAAACTACTTATGAACTAGCTAACACTAAGGACAGCACAAATATCCATGCTCGAGGGGGGATTCGAACCCCCGACCGTAGTGGCCGTGCAGACCGTGACTGATGCGCCGCAGTCCCCTAGGCTACCGCGGCCGGCGTTTCTAAAAACCTTTACATTTTAAATCATGTAATAGGTATTCCTTCAGTTAATCCGTAACTATTAAGTTCAGGATTAATTGAAGGAGTACATATTACAAGATGTAAAATGTAAAGGTTTTTAGAAACGATCGCAATATTTACTGTAAATTTGAAGTAGTTGTACTCAGTAAAAATGTTATCTTATTGCCTGTGATGTAAAATATTTTGTTGATTTCCTGTAGATGGCAGCATTTGCCGAAACCGGTGGAACATAACAAATGAAAGTGTTTTATAGCTCTGCCACAAGAATGATTTTTTCAAAAAACATAAAATGATAGCTTACTAAAACGAATAAAATGTGGGAATGGTACGCATGATATAATAGTTTTACACAGTAATTAAAACATTGCATTTAAAACTTCTATTAGGGAATAAATTGTTTTCTATATACTGTTCACGGTACTCACATTGTTTGAAGGTGTCGTTGTGGAGTTCAGTCCTGCGACTGGCTTGTTGCACCTGCCTCTGCTAGGCACTCTGTTAACTGGTACCTGCTTACTGTAGTATTTATTACGACTTCTATTCTCTATGTTAAGTGGCCGCCTGATCAAGATCTTTCTCGGTAATATGGAAAGTGGTTTTAGACAGCTTAACGATGAGGTTCTTGCTCCCATTCTTTTTAATGTTTACAACTCTTATATTCCAGCTACGCAGTCTAAAAAAGTTCATTTATACCGATGATATTGCCATTGCGTCACAACACGGACATCCATGTGACTTTAACTACTATTACATCTCACCTAACTCTCCTCAGAAATTACTTTGCAATGTGGAAACTAAAGCATAATCCAAATAAAACAGAAGTAACCTACTTCCATCTCAATAATTGAAGAGCTGATAATAACCTCAACATTTCGTCTGATGTTGTTCAACGCGAACACTGTGAACATCCAAAGTACATTGGAGTCATCTTGGATAGATCTCTCACTTTTAGTACCACCTCCAAAAAACAGCAGCCAAAGTTAAAATGGGGAATAACACATTGCAGCATTTAACAGGATGAACTTGGAGAGCCTTTGCTAAGGTTTTTCTTACAACAGCTTTGTCCCTAGTTTACTCCGCTGCTGAATACTGTGCCTCTATCTAGCTCACAATATTATGTGAGAGATGTTGACGTACATTTAAATAGGGCATTCAGGTTGATCAGTGGCACTTTGATGGCTAAATCACTTCAGTTACCTCTAGTACTAAGTAATATCGCCCCTCCTAAAATAAGACGCAATGAAGCCTTAATGAGAGTGTATTACAAGATGTTGTCCACTCCTAAGCTTCCTATTTAACAAGATGCTCCGCCATAGGTAAACCGCTTGAAATCGCGTAAACCTCCTCTTAAAGCAACAGTTCAGATACATGAGAGTAGCTTCTCACTTAAATCCAAATGGGCAAAAACTTGGGATTCGTTTAACGAACAAAACATCTGGGTAGATGGTCGCTCGAAGGACCATTCAAGGAATGGACCTTCCCAGGAGATAATGGTCTTTGACCAGCCGCTTCGGTACAGGTGTTGGTAGGTGCAACTATTGGAAATTCAAATGGGGACAGGGAGATGATCAGTCCTATGACTGTGGAACGCCCTTACAGTGGCCCACATACTAACTGTCCATTACGATTATATTGAGAAGGGATGACCGAACTCCATCTAGTCATCCAGGAAGCTGTCCATTGGTTATATGAGTTGGACTTGTCTCTGTGACGGAGATCTGCTTATCTTATTTGTTAGACACTATACTCCGTTTACCGAAATGAGAGACAGACTGTAAACAGACCGGAGCGTGTGACCAGAGGTGGACAAAAACAGGGCTTTCGCTCAATGTTGCTACCTGTGTATCAGTCGATGTGGTTTCATCTTGTAATGGAATAGGGGCTGCGACTGTTGGTCGAGTGTTAATTCCAAATTATTAACTTATCCACCAACAGTCGTAAAATTTATGTTGTTTTATTTAACGAAAGGTTTCGGTATTACATTAATTCTTCTTTACATTTTGTATGACATACATACAGCATGATGTTATGGACACAAGACTGATTTGCAACTTAATTTGTATAGGGCCTGAAGATGGTATTAATGCAATACCGAAATCGTTTGTTAACTAAAAGAACATATTCTTTACAGCTGTTGGTGGATAAGTTAATAATTTGGAATTAAAACCTCTGTATCAGGTGTAAAGCGGTTGTGTGTTTTGCTATATAGCAGTGATATTAGACTCCATAAATATTCAAAATTCATTTCTTTTAGTAATCAATAGAATCTTTGAGAATTGCCCAAATCTGCATTTTCTTTACGACAATAAGAACTATGCAAACAAAATAACAAATCAGCTACATTTCTGTGAAAGTCATCAACACTTTCTGTAAGCTTCTGTCGTGATGTTTTTTTGGAAACTTCGAAGTGTGTGGTCTTGTAATCAATTACCATATGGTAAACTGAGGAACGTCCAACACCTTTAGATGCAGCTGCTTTTATAACAATACCTGTCATTTATTGTTCTGGACACATTCTGGACACAACAGCTCCGTTTTATACACATTAAGAACTTAATGATTTCTTCTTTTATCGCTTCTTGCGTGGATTCAAAACGTAGAATGGCATAATGAGTATACACTTGCGCGATACAGACAAGAAAGAGAAAACGAGATAGAATATGAATGCTTAATACTTATGCTGCTATTCAGCAACTGGTCCTTTACGATATAATTTCTAGCCAGCCTCTAATATTACCCCTCATAACACACACAAACGCTTTACACCTGTAACGGATGCGGTGACATTACGCGAGACGTGACCCCTGGTCACGCACCTCGCTGTGTTTACAGCAGTGGCGGCTCGTACAAAATTCGATCTGTGTGCTACAATATTACAAAAATAAACAGAAAGAAAAATATACTAAAATAACAAGCGTGACTGACAATGGAAATAACGGAGCTTAGCAATATCCCCACCACGTCATCTGCGGTCTACACAAGTGACCAATGAAACTGCTTGGCTTAAAAGCGGCCGGCCGCGGTGGCCGAGGGGACTGAGGCGCTTCAGACACGGTCTGCACGGCCACTACGGTCGGGGGTTCGAATCCCCCCTCGGGCATGGATATTTGTGCCGTCCTAGTTCGTAAGTAGTTCGTAAGTAGTTTGTAAGATTAGGGACTGATGACCCTGTAGTTAAGTCCCATAAGACTTACAAACATTTGAACATTTTTGCTTAAAAGCGCAGTTTCACTCGCATGTTGGCTATACATTACTAATGTTGTTTATGACTGAAGTTTTATTTACAGAAATTAAAAATTTGGACACAGAGGTATTTGAATACGAGCCTCACACAAGTAGGTTTGAGAGACAACGCGCAAGACGCCTGAGCCAGCGCGCTATTTGGCTCTGTATGCCGCAATATTTGTCATACTCTATTCTTCCGCTACTGTTACACGCAGCGCAAAGAGAAATATTGGTCCGGTGCTGTAGTCGGTCTCAGCACTCATTAGTCGCCAGGCCTGACGTCACTTCTGCGCTTGCGTACTAGCGAACAGACGACTGCGCCGCCTCCCTGCGCACGTACCAGCGCGGCTGAATCCAACTTTAGCACACGGAGCTAGTTTCCAGCTATTGCGGCGAGAGCGTTCCAAAATACGTTTTCATCCTTATTACTAGCATTGTAATACGTGTAGGAAGGGAATTGGCATGATTTTATTGTGATATCTGGGTCGCATTTCAAGAGAAAGGATGTAATTTTACAGCGATTTCTCGCTTGCTTTCGAAGAGAAATGGCATAATTTTAGTAATATATTTACAGTGTGCTGCAGCACATTAGCACATTATCACCATCCGCCACTGGTTTACAGTCCGTCTCTCGTTTCGGTGAACGGAGTATAGTATATTTTGCTGAAGTATTATAGTAATTTTTATGTAGCTGGCATAATTCCATACGATATTGAGCCGTAGTGGCTCGAGTTTCGTTGCTTTTCCGTTCCTAAGCACTGGTTCCAGTAACCAGTCGCCTGTACCACGACCACCTAGAGACAAGGCCGCGGCGCTCTCGTGTGACGTCAGGCAGAGTAGGTTAAGCGCGCATAACTGACTGGCTCGCTGCTTCGGCATAGTGGGCCGTGCCCCAGGGGCTACCCAGTCAGCTATGCGCGCGCAACCTACTCTGCCTGACGTCACACGAGAGCGCAGCGGCCTTCTGTCTAGGTGGTGTTGCCTGTACTCGTCTCCTTCTTATTTTCCCTACGGCGATGGCGCTAGGACTTCTTTTGTATCCCATCCTCGTCGCCACTTTTGTGTCTCGTTTCCGCCGGTTGTCGTAGGTGTCGGTGGCCGAGTAGAAAGAGACCGACACAGGAATAAAGGATGCACGCGTGTGCAGGTACGAAGGTGACCAGCCAGTGGGACAGCAGAAACTGGAAACACTAAACTAGATTAGTATAAGAGATATATTTCAAGAAAAATTACGTTACTTAACTTGGAGAGCAGCAGACTAGTAGAAAGTTGATACATAGTTTAGATAGAGTCCTGCCTACTGATGATTCCTAGTGCCAATCCGATAGCCAAGTCTTAACTGGTGCCTATCTGATTCCCAAGTGGTCGATGCAGGTCAGTGTTGGCCACGAGCGGAGTTGCAGCAGAGAGCGCTCGTGGCTGACGTCGTAAGAACGCTGCGCCGTGCGTGCATGGCGGCGCGCGGCGAAAGTACGTGGCGCGCACTTTAGACTTGTGCGACACCACAACTTCCCTAGTTTATGTTTGTCTAGGTGGCAAGAGTGAGTTGGCTGTTGACACGAGAGAGAGGAGGACGTCAGAGCGTGTGCCGTGTGTGGACACCGCGTCGGACCGCTGGGCGTGTTGTGTGCTACGCCTGTCTGACTCGACGTCGATGATTCTTGCAGCAACGGCCCGTTTCTCGGCGCAGTTCTATCATCGAGTTAAGTCGCCGAACCCACCTGCTTCTTGTATGGGAACATTTGGTGTGATAAATGTTTTCGCCTTGGCCGTCGTTGTGGATATGATTTTCTGTTGCGTTATGTGCTGCTGCCCGATATTAAATACATTATTTATCATTTCTACTACAGTAGTATTCTATAGGAATGTTGATTTGCCTGAAGAATTTGTGAGCCTACTGCTGCTCCCTTTGGAAGATAGAAAAGAAATTAATTCACGGCAGCGCTTCTACATCTACATACATACTCCGCAATTCACCGTAAGGTGCGTGGTGGAGGGTACACTGTACCACTGCTAGGAATTTCCTTTCCTATTCCACTCCCAAATGGAACGAGGAAAAAAAGAATGCCTATATACCTCCGTACGAGCCCTAATTTCTCTTATCTTTACGCGAAATGTAAGTAGGCGGCAGCAAGATCGTACTACTCTCAGCTTCAAATTCCGGCTCTCTAAATTTACTTAACAGAAATTCACGAAAAGAACGTCGTCTTTCTTCCAGCGATCCCCAATTGAGTTGCCGGAGCATTTCCGTGACACTCGCGCATTGGTCGAACCTACCAGTAACAAATCTAGCTGCTCGCCTCTGAACCGCCTCTATGTCTTCCTTTAAACTGATCTGCTGCGGGTCCCAAACACTTGAGCAATACTCAATACGCGGTCTCCTTTACAGGTGAAGTACATCTTCCCAAAATTCTCCCAATAAACCGAAGTCGGCTGTCCGCCTTACTCACAACTGTCCTTACATGTTCGTTCCATTTCATATCGCTCTGCAATGTTACGCCTAGATATTTGAACGACGCGACAGCATCAAGAAGCTCACTACTAATGCCGTATTCGAACTTTATGGGATTGTTTTTCCTACTCATGAGCATCACCTTAAATTTTTCTACATTCAGAGTTAGCTGCCATTCTTCGCACTTCACCGAAACGTCAGCAGAGTCTGTTACAGTGTAAACATAGAATGTGATGATGAAGCACGAAGGAATTAATGGAGACTTGCATAATAAAGGCGCAAGTGAGCCACTAGCAGGTGGAGGAATCGCCTCAAGAAACCACATTAAGAAACGCCCATAGCAATCTTTCCAAGTTTAAGTGGCAAGGGTAGATATCATTCACTGTGGTTTATTCTGGACGTCTAAACATATGTGTGAATATGGAGATGAAACTTCTCTAATACCAGGAAGTATTGTTAACATTATTGCTACAACATATTTCACGAGTAACGTTGTCCATATTATTATATTTTAAAATATAATATATTGTACCGTTCGAAGTCGGAATATTTATAAAAGAGTCCCGTTGTATTCTAGAACTTAAACATGTAATCTGAAATCTTGGGTCGTTGAATAAGACTGCAAACGTGTAATTCAGTCTCCAATCACAAGGCATAATTATTAGAAATAAACCGCTTCAGTACAAGTAGTGCTCCGCTTGATAAATATATTCAAATGTTTGTTAAGCTTACGGAACTTAACTGCGAGGTCATCAGTCCCTAAACTTACAAACTACATATAAACTACCTTATACTAAAGACAACACAAACATCCATGCCCGAGGGAGGATTCGAACGCCCGACGGGGAACAGCCTCGCGCATCAGAGCATAGAGTCTAAATGCGGTCGGCCATTCCGCTGCAGCAGCTTGATTTTCGACTTTTCATATCACATAGAAATAAATACAAAATGTATTAATCATTCGGTGAATGGAAACAACGGCCGTTAGGAACACGCCCGTTATCCGACAGAACCATAAGACCTGAGTTGAGTTTAATAAAAGCATACATACATGTACATGCACTGTACGTTCATGTACACAATGTTCTGAAGACGTGGCAGGTAGTAGAAGCACTTTTTATGAACTATAAATAAGTTTCTTACATACAGAATTATTGCTGATCGACAGAACGTTATTACACATGAGCCATTTATTAAGAAACAACGAGTGTGAATGAACTGTAACTCTGAAAGTTCAATGACAGGAATATGTATACGAAATACGAAAATATATTTTTCGTTATCACTTCACCACTTAAAATTGTACCGTTAGTCGTAAGTTTATTTCTATATCTTATATATACAATTAAGATAAAAAGTGCCATTAGTGTAATGAGCGACTTTCGTGCCCCTGCTGAAGACAACTAGAAACCATTTTGAATTATGTAGTGGGATTTACGTCCTCCTCCTTTTTTACTTCAAATCAAAAACTGTTGAATTCAGTCGAACTCTTGAAAGACATTGTGTAATAGGTCCCATGTAAAACCGTTATCATGGTGAAAACATAGGTGCAGTATTATATATCAAAGAAAATATTATTATTATGTTACACGTAATTCCCAATTTTACTAAACAAGTGGCAACTTGGACATTTGTGCTATCTATAAAGATTTTATTTCTGTCGATCGTCATATTTCACAACAAATACTATTAAAAGTCCTTAGGTAGTATAGATTTTAATAAGGCTGGGAATAATTTTGGTAGAATGAGCAGGTTTGTGTTTAGTGTAAAGAAATTAATTTAGTTACCGCATCATATGTGATTAAAGTGGTATAGGAGAGGAATTTGTCAACAATACGACAAATGGCGTCATAAACAGTGCACTTCGACAGAAAATGGTGCAAAACAAAACAAAACAAAAAATGACAAAAGCAGCAGAAGAGTAAACGAGATAACAGGACAAAAACAAAGAGAGAAACACTATTGCATAAAAATAACAAGCAGTAAATCAAACTATTGAACAAAGCCATAAATAAAATGTGGCAATAACTTCATGTAAGGAACTTCCAAAATATGGTTAACAGAACTTACTGTATGCGTCTGAATAACATTGAGAATAATTCAAACAGAATGTACAACCATCTGGGATACTCTCTATTTTGGTTAACCTGATGGTCAGTTTCGTAATTTCGGCTTTCGTTTAGGAGTTTTAAGGCATTATTATTGAAAGTTTTATCTGTATGTTAACAAAGTAATGTAGAAAACTATAACTACCAGACACTAAATGCGTTGTTATTCATACGAATTCAGCAGTGTACCAGCTACTCACGAGCGGCTATACGTAACTGGTTAAGGGTATGGAAAAAAAACCGTCGTTACCTGTCGTCTCTTATTGCGATTTGAGTCAAACAATATCTTCATTAAATTTATAGTCGCTACAGGGTAATGAGTCTGCCGTGAAATGTGCGTTCTCGTTCGATAATGCAGCTTTTAATGTGGATAAGCTGCAATTAACCGGGAGCATAGTTTTATTTATTTTTTGGTCAAGAGTATTAATTACTTCATGAAGGAGAATAACGATTTATTTTAGCAGAGAAACAAGTACCCCGTTCCATTTCTACTTGTATTCCGTATAACATCGGCGTCACTATCGTGCAAACGATATGTTTATGGTTTTAATTACGTCCAAACCACTGTGACACATATGTTATCTATATATATAAAAGAAAGTCGTGTTATTTACATCATTTATAACTGAAGAATGGCTGAACCGATTTTAATGACCTAAGATTTGTTGGATTCGTCTCTGCCCCGAATAGCATAATAACTATTAAAATATCGCCAAATTCGCAAATAAATAAATAAAGAGAATAAAATAAATAAGAGAAAGGTCACTGCCTACATCAAATTTCCTTCGGTGCATGGCGGAGGGTACTTTACTCGTAGCCTTCTACAAAATCAAATGTTTTATTCCGATCTCAACGAAATTTTGCACACTTGACCTTCAAAATGAGAGGAATGTCACTGTCTACATAATTGTGCGTTCCGGACGGTACTTTACTAACAGACTTCCACTTTAAGACACGAAAAATGAAACTTGCTTTACTTTCATATATATGTCATTCCATCCTTCCTTCTAAATTACGAAAATATTACAAGTTCAGCGATTTATTTAGAGAGTGTAGCCACAGCTCAGATAATTGAGTTGAGCGTTAATCCAATCTATTTGGATGTTGAAGGCTACTTTCACAAAATCTGTAAATTACCACTTGATTTCACTTATTTATTTATTATGCAGTCGAAACTTCCTGGCAGATTAAAACTGTGTGCCGGAACGGGGACTCGAACCTGGGACCTTTGCCTAAGCACGCAAGCGCTCTATCGACTTAGCAATCCCGGCAAGCTTCACGGTCCGTCCTCACAACTTTACTTCTGCCAGTACCTCGCCTCCTCCTTTCCAAACTTCACACAAGGTCCAGGGTTCGAGTTCCGGTTGCGGCACACAATTTTAATCTGCCAGGAAGTTTCATATCAGCGCACACTCCGCTGAAGAGTGAAAATTTCATTCCATGATACAGTCTATTGAAAGCAGAAAGGAAATTATTAACTCTTCTTAGTTTCCATCTTGGAAAATCGAGTCTTCTGCTTTTGCGGCATCCTTGATTAAATTTTCCTGATTACATAAAGTAGTCGTCTTGGAAATTCTGGTTTTATGCTCGTAATCCGTGTCGTACTTGCGTGATATTATTCCTAAGTGTTATAAAATGAGGACACCCAACCGGGAAAGCCTGAAGATCTACAAAAAGTTGTTTTTAAGGAATTAATCTTCAGATGAATTTACACTGAATATTACAGTGAAGATTGTTTGAAAAAAATCCCTTGTAGGCTGCACCAAAACGTTCTTAGTATAAACAGCAAAAGGAGCGAAGAAACAGGTTTTAACATGTCATTAGCGCAAGCTCCTTCTAGCGAATAACTGGAAAGCAAATTGGATGTTCCCTTTTAAACATCTCGGAATTAGTTTAAACAACTTAAGGAAAGCGCGGGAAAGCTAAATCCGTGACGTGGATTTCACCCACCTCCCTTCCGATTACAAATCTAAGTGTATGTGGTATACACGTAGTCTTTTAACTTGACAACTCGTTTAAACTGACTGTTGTAGAGGGCTTAAAACCGAAGTGTACTGTGGCACTTTACACACGTACGAGCCGTTCTAGAGAGTAAAAGTCACGCGACTGTAGTCCAATCAGACCGTTTCTCTAAATTTATTCCTAATCTCGTAAAGTAACCTAGTTAGTCGCGCGGCTTAAGGCGTCGCTTTACGGGACGCGAAGGTATGTCGGCACGGGTTCGAATCCGCCTCGCATAAAATACGAGTCAGTATGCCAGTCAGCAATAATATGGGTTATAGGTTTCCCACAGCCCAATAGGTGAATACCGAGATGACAATTAAGTCCCGGATCAATTACACGATTTTCAAGCGTTTGGAAGAACTTTCGCAGATTCTCCCATGTATAACACAATACGCGCAGTTAGGGCGCTCATATCCTCGCCCGTGGGTAATAGGGTGACGGCGGAAGGGCATCCGGTCAGCCCTTACATTAACCACGCCAAATCAAAACTAACAACGCCGACCCTGCGTTAGGGAGACAAAGACGAAGGAAAAGTTTACTACGCTCATATATTTAGCCGAAGTGGCAGTAAACACAAGAGAACATCAACTAATAATGTTCTCTGTAAATTATATTTCTTCACTAATGCTAAGTGGTTAAGATTATTTGTGGATAGAATGAGTAGCACATTGTGTTTTTTTCTGTGATAGTGAGTGGTGTATTAGTAAAAATTATATGCTCCACAAATATAGTACTGATATAAGTACGATGCCTCTTATAGAAGAAAAGTCGATTTAAAACAGAAGCTAATGCAGTTACTTGTATTTTAAGGAATAAAATTCCGAGCCTTGCATGATGTAACAAGTGACGCTTGTGGTTCGATACACAGTTGATCTCTGTATTACCCGTAACATATTCAGCAGTCTTCAGGTAAACAAACCTTCGATTGATGTTTCCCGCGGAATCTGCGGTATATGTCGACATTCCTCACTGAAAATCGATTACTGAAGTTTTGTATCTGCATATATACAATAACGTTCTGCATCTTAACACTTCTTAATTTCAGGTACGTCTCAGGTACCTTTTGGTGGCTCGAACATCAAGAAAACGTTCTTGATGATCGTACTAATATTCGTAGATATATTTATAGCGAATATGTATTTTGCCAATATACTTCATAGGAACTCATGTCTTCTGTCTAAATTATCTATTTTGGAAATTAGGTCATCATTTCATTTACCATGAGGTATAACTACTGCTTCGAATTATTTATGTGCTCTAACTCGTTAATCTTGATAACCTTTCATCAAGTCAGGCGTGACACTTCCTGTCTATAAATAAAGTCTGGAGTCAGTCCATACTGTTCTCATGAGTTATTTTCTGTTGGATTTTTTAAAGGCCTTGTAAAACAGGATACAAGTTGGCTTTCTTCCTCTTATTAGTCAGTTTTTTTTTTTCAAAGACACAGTTTGGAACACAGACCCATGGGTTTTTAAATGTACATAAATTATTTCGAATCACTTGAAATACGTTAGTACTGCCACAACAGTATACGACACAAAGTTAATGAAATCAATCTAAAATGTTTGTGGGTGGTGTTAAACAATTTAAACAATGTAGTAAATCAAGAAAGAGAGCTAAATATCCATGTAAGTTAACTTAGTGCAAGTTTTCCGCAAATTTTTAGCCTTTTCTACCGACTGGGTTAATCGAAATTCAACAAAAAATGACATTATTCAATTTCTTCTGCTTTTAGTTATTTTATACAGTGTTGTAGCCATCATTTTACATTGCTTTTAAACTATTACATGTGATATTCTGATATAAAATTTTGCGCTAGGTCATCGTAGTCAATACTGATACGAAGCCAACACTGAGCACGTTAGCACAAGTTTATATGCCAACTAGCTCTTCCGATGTGGACATCGAACAAATTTATGAGGATGCAAAGAAATTTATTCAGGCAGTTAAGAGAGAGGAAAACTTAATTGTGGTGTGGGATTGGAATTCAGTAGTAAGACAAGAAAGAAGGGGAAATAGGTGAATATGGACTGGGACTGGAGAAAAGGAAAGGAAGAGGAAGCCGCCTAGTAGAATTTTGCAAGGAACATAATTTAATCATAACAAACACTTGGTTTAAGAATATTAAAGACCAAGAGACACCGGAAGGTACCAGATAGATTGTATAATGGTAAGACAGATTTCGGAACCAGGTTTTCAACTGTAAGACGACCAGATGCAGATTCTCGCCATATCTTATTGGTTATAAAATGTAGACTGAAACTCAAGAAACTGCAGGAAGGTAGCAAAGTAAGGAGCTGGCAGCTGGATAAGCTAAGGAACATGAGGTTCTTTAAAGTTTCAGAGGGAGCTTTAGGCAAAAACTGACGGAAACGGGGCAATGTAACACAGTAGAAGATGAATGTGTAGCTTTGATGGATGAAGTAATGAAGGCAGCAGAGGTCCAAAAATGTAGAAAGACCAAATTGAAACATTGGAAGTATGTGGTTTCAAAATGTTCAAATGTTTGTAAAACTTATGGGACTTAACTACGGGGTCATCAGTCCCTAAACTTACAAACTACTTACGAACTAGGACGGCACAAATATCCGGCACAAATATGCCCGAGGGGGGATTCTAACCCCCGACCGTAGTGGCCGTGCAGACCGTGACTGAAGCGTCTCAGTCCCCTCGGCCACCGCGGTCGGCGTATGTGGTTTAACAAACGGTAAGTATTCATTTATTTAAGCTAAGGTAAATTCGATTTAATGGCAAATCCCAAACATTTTTCCATAATCCTGAGGATAATAACAACCCATGGTAGGTGTTGGCATTCGTGAGCATTGGATATTACAACGGTCATCATCCATCTTCTTCACCCTAGCAGCAAGCTCTGATAAGCTAATGATACTGTAGAGTGTAAATTAGATTTATAGTTCATTTACTTTATCATGAACAGTCTAGAAGTCTGGCAATCCCTGTGTTAGTCTACGCAATATATTTCAGCATATGAAAACGGAGGAAGAAGAAGAACTGATTCTATTTTTAAATCGTTATTCATAATCAGATTTTGTATAATCTGGGGACTGTTGAACATTATTACCAAATATTTCTCTCATTGTTAAGAGATTACTGTGTGACAGGGCATTGTATGTCAAGATGTAGGGTAACAATGCAACTCGTTTCGACAATAGTAAACTCTATTTCTGGATAATCACCTTTTCTGAGTGATGAAAGGCTTAGCAAATCGATCTTTTTATTTTAGCGCAAAATATATATATATATAGTAGAAAATGTTCATCTATGCAGGGGAAAAATATTGAAAAAAATATATAACTCCTTTAACAATCTGCAAGTCATTACACTCCGCAGGAAAATATTGGTATCTAACATGTTTTCTACTCTTATTAGATGTCTGTAACATGATTAAATTTTTTTGCTTGACAGAAGTCTTATCAATTTGTAATTACAGTAATGCTCAACAGTGAGTAAAATCCACTGGAGCGCTCTTTTGTTGCATTTCTCCTCAGTTGTAGAGCCCTGTATCCCAATTCATGACTGCGCTGCCTTCTATGGAGGAAACGATCAACAAAATTCTTAGAACAGTCTTCAATGTATACAATATGCATGGTGCTGCAATCTGGCAACAAGAAGTACGCCTGAAAATGTAACAAAAATTTGCGGCGCCAAACGGCAACACCATGCAGTGTAGGGTTAATCTGAGACCTTTACTTTTATGCATGTCTTTTTTTTTATTTTTTTATTTTTTTGTAGAATCTTGTCATTGAGAGGAGGGGAGGTGGTTTCCTGGGCTGTGACACATATACATTTACTTAACACTGAAAGGACATACAATTTTATTTCCTTCTTTTCAGAGGACTTTTCTGTTAAATTTTATTCTTTGGAATAATGGAGATTCCATGAACTTTCAATGGCGTTCAGATAACAGAATACGATAATCAGTATACCTTCTAAATTAACGCGTTTGGGTCGATAGGGAACGCACTGAAACTAGTGGTCAGATAAGCACACAGCATTCTTCGACTTAATTATGCCGTCTGTTCTGTCTACGTTGCATTGCTATCAACTCATTGAATCGGTATGGGGAACTACAGGAAACACGAGTACGGGGTTGTTAAACAACAAGTCGGCGAACTAAACGCTGTCACAGAGGTATTCCCAGAGTTCGATAAGGTTCCCAAGCAAGCAACGTCGGCGGTCGGGTCCGGCGCGATTCGCAGGCAGGTAAATTGTTTGGAATTACACGTTAGGCGGCGCCGGAAACGCGGCAGGCCTTTCATAATTGCTATGCTTTCACGTCCCAAACTGCCGGCCTTCCTAGCAGTCGGCCACTTTCTAGTCGCTCCTTTGCACTTCCCACGCGTTCTAAACAAATTTGTGTTTGGGTTCTCTAACGGTTAACTTAGCTCTAACCCATAAGCGTGAAACTAAACGTTTATTACATGTTCGCAGGCCTCTTTCCAATTATTTCTATAAAAACTGAATTTATATGATTCTCACTATCGGAAGATAAAACGTTTACATAAATGTAAAGTTTCCATGAGCAATATCAATAAATACACAAATTTGGCAGTAAATATATCTCGTATAATCAAATTGAAATCTTGAATTAATAAACTTAAGTAGCCTATTTGTTAAACTCAAAAATGTTCAAATGTTTGTAAATCTATCGGACCAAACTGCGTGGTCATCAGTCCGTAGCTTACAAACTACTTAAACCTAGGTAAACTAACCTAAGGACAAACACACACGCATGCCCCAGGGAGGACTCGAACCTCCACGGCGAGCAACCGCGCGCTCCGCAGCGAGACGCTTTAGACCGCTCGGCTACTCCACCGCGGCATTTGTTAAATTTCTTCAGTTCTAATCTCTTAACTAAATGTGGCAGTTTATAATAAACAAAATGGATGTGAGTTTTTAGCTATTAGCCCTTTCATTCCCAGTGTAGTTCCTAGGCAACACCATACTAAAAGCTGTTTTACACAGTTTTATAAGTACCAATCCTTAAAGTCGCGTTGTTATTGAGGAACAACATATTTCTAGAACGACGTTTTGGTGCTTGGTGGAGCATGTACCAACTTCGGAGGCATTAATCCCTCCGTCTTGCAAATCGTGTTCCGCTGATGTCTGTATTTGGCCACGAGTGTGAGTGCATATTTTTCGTGTTATTTTATTTCAGGATCGAATTGACTTATCTTTGGTGATGTGGTGAAGATTATGGTAGTATTATTAATCTGACAGGGCTAACAACCAACAAAATAAATTCCGAAGTAAAAATATATCTCGATACAAATGTGTGTTGTGCATGAATAGCATGACATAAACATTATAACTGTTAGGTCAAAAATAATAAGGAATATTCTTTTATGTTTAGGGCATTATATTAAAATATTGAATGTTATATTTTATAAAGCGGATTTCATAATGTTGGAATGAAAGGGTTAAGAGCTCTGTTATAAAAATAAGTCTTTATGTGATTCAAATGCATTGATTTGGAACTATGAACATCGTAATTTATAGCAAAAAAAACTTTTTCTTGTTTTATAAGAAATACTTGATTATAGATATACATGGTAAGGTTATAATGCTTAGACTAACGAATAAAATTATACTGTGAGCTTTATAGCTATGCCTTTGCTCATCAGTCTGACGGTTTTTTCTGAGCTATATATACGGACGTAGAATGCAGTTATTTTTCGCACAAAAGTATCCCATACACCAAATGAGAATGTGCATAACATGAACAGAATTAAAAAAATTTTATTGCCTTCAATTGCTTATAACATTTTTTTATCTTAAAGATTTTCTTAGAAACTTTCGCTGTTAAATAATTTACATGTGCCTTTCTGTGTCAAATATTCTCCAAAACAATGCCAAGAAATTTAAGAGATACGTTATCTATGTTGTCTTTACGGTTGTAGGAAATAATTTTTCTATATTCTTAGAAAATCTATTACTATTTTACTAATCACCTACCCTGAGTGAAGGAGAAGACTGTATGTTATTATTGAGAGGACTGTAACATGTTTATATCATCTGCACATAAATAAGTTTGATGAACCATCTATTATACTGCTTGGTAACTCATTCCTATCTAGCATGCACAAAGCTGAGCCCACTATTCATCCTTGAAGAATAACATAGTTAACAGCAGTTGTTGAAATAAACACCTGGAATTTTATTAGATAGGTATGTTTGGATAATTTTAATAGCAGGAATACGAAAAAAAACCTCAACTTTAGTTTGCTGAAGTTCACTGTTAGAGGCTACTGATACAAAGAACTGGTGGAATTTTCCTGTATTTACTAAAAACAGTTACTTACGTAGCTCATAAAAGCATCATACGCTAATTATTGTTTCCAAAATGAAAACTGGCAGTTTTTAAAGTAACTCGATTCTAGGAGAGGAGACTGTTTATTATTATTATTATTATTATTTCATACTCATCATATTTTCAATATTCTCGGACAAAACTGGAGCCAGATGAAGTGACCTTTGTTTGCGAGGCAAAATCTTGTTGCAATTTTTGTGAACTAGGACTACCTTAGCTACTTTCAGCTTCTCAGAAAAAAACCTTCATCAAAGCAATGATCTATGGTATGACAAAGAACGTCAGAGTTCATGAGCGAATTTTACATTAGACCATATAAGATAAAAAATACAATTCATTAATAATTTACTAAAGTGATATATTTATAGCAAGTCGTTTATACAGACTCACATGAAGAGATAGTGATCGTTCTGCTGTGGTCAAAATGATTATTAGACTTGAAAATAATTATGGAAAAATAAACGAAGGGATTCAATGAAGACATTGCTGGTTGCAATATATTTAAAGTGATATAAACATAAAATGATGTATAAGTAAATAACTAAGAATAATACGATATAGACAAAAGCACATACTTTCTGCTTTAGAGTCTCATTTACATTTGCATTATGAACACTTTGGTTCAGTAGGTGCTTCGCTTCGATTACATGGGATTTACTGAATTGAAACATAAAATTCATTACATATAACAGCAATAAGCAGAAACGTAGCTGAAGTGACGCCTTCACAAATGCACATTTCATTGACCACAACCTTTTAAATTACCCTTGGTTTGCAAGAGGACATTCCTTTGGTAGTAATAGGAAACTCTACAATACTTTCACAAGACCTTAGACGCGTAATCGTTGTGTAATGACTCAAGAGAATACGCCAAGCTACGGGCTCGGAGTTGAAGACATTTAAGTAATATATGGGACTACAAAGATTCAAATCCCTACCGGATACCCAAATTTTAAATTTTCGGGTCTTATCGAAACAGTTACAACGAATGCCTGGTAAGTTTATTTAAAGCGACAGTGTTGGTATCCTTTCCCTTCCTTGTCCAAACCGAGCTTGAGTTCCATATCTAATGGTGATTCTTTCGTTTCACTTTCTCTTTTTTCGGCAGAGTGTGCAAAAATATAACATTTTTTTATTTTTTATAACAGCCGTTATGAGGTGACAGGCCGTAAATTTCTTAGTTGTATTTTCGAAATGGGTATTACGTCGTTGTTTCTCAGTGCCACAGATAAGATGCAAATGTAAGATCATCCATCAATATGAAACACACTATTAATGCAGTCCGCAATTTGAAAATTATGCACGTCTGACACTGGACAGTGTTGCGTGCATAGCGGCGGCACTTTTTGGAACCCATTACACGAAGCTCGCGGGGTCAGCTGCACGAGAGGGTAAAAAAAACACACATTACATTAACTAGTACAGAGAATATTCCATTTCTCGTAAGTAACTGTTGGGATATTCTCGAAATGGTTTGTCTCCTTATTTTAATACCGAGACTGAATAAAACGGAAGTCATATCTGGCGTTTTCCAGGGACGTGTTACATTTATCTTTATATATGACACAGGAGACAATTTGATTAGCTCTCTTAGACTGTTCGTCGATAATGCTGTCATTTATCGGTTAGTAAAGTCACCAGAAGATCAAAAGCAACTGTAAAATAATTTAGATAAGATATCTGCATGGTGTAAAATTGGCAATTGACCCTTAATAATGATAAGTGTGAAGTCATCCGTATGACCATTAACAGAAATAATTTAAACTTCAGTTACACCATAAATCAGTCAAATCTACAAGCCATCAATTAAATTAAATACCTAGGAATAACAATTATAAACAACTTAAATTGGAAAGAACACACAGAAAATATCGTAGGGAAGGCGATTCAAATGCTGCTTTTTATTGGCAGAAAACTTAGAAAATGCAACAGTCCTACTAAAGAAACTGCCGACACTATGCTTGTGCGTCCTATTTGGAAGTATAGGTGCGGATTACGGGATCCCCATCAAGTGGTTCTGGCGGAGTATATAAAGTTCAGAGAAAAGCAGCTGTTTTTGTACTATCGCAATATAGGCTAGATAGTGTCACGGAAATGAGGCACGAGAAGCCGTTATTCGTTGAGTCGTAATCTGCCTGCGAAATTTCGTTTACCAACTTTTTCATCCGAATGTGAATATATTTTGTTAGCACCCACCTCTATAAGGAGACATGGTCACCATAATAAAATAAGAAAAGTCAGATCGAAAACCTAAAGATTTGTGTGTTCCTTTTCTGGTGCGTTACTAAAGAATGGAACGATAGAGAATCATCATAAAAGCGGTTCGACTAATTCTCTGCCATGCACTTAAATATGGCTTGCAGAGTAATTATGTAGATGCAGATGTAGATGTAGACACCGGGCAGTAGGAACGTTGAATCTGTCGTATTTATTTACCGCTTAGAAAAACGGCTGCTTAACTATGTAATTCCTAACTAGCCGATTTCCAACAACGCTTTGGCAGTAACATTCGTTAATCCAAATATTTGTAGGTTTCCGTCTAGCGTTCAGTTAAAGGTGACTAGTTTCGAGCTTGTTTGTTATTTTCTAAACCATTACTTGAGTAGTTTTCAGATGATCAGTGAAATAATTACACAGCATAATATTTATCATTTCCAGGTCACATTTGAATGTTCTGCAATCCTAAAAGTGTGCTATCACTCTGTGCATGGTTGTAACATCGAAGGCTGAGAAGTTTCGAACACTGTGTGCTGTTGACATCACCTCGAAATATATAAATGTTATTTTACGAAATCATTTCATTTATTAAATTAGAATGATTCAAATAATTGTCTCAAAATGTACAATTACCTTCGAAACTAGTGACCATCAAATCAAAAATCAATGCAAGTAAGATATAAAGTTAAATAAATCATAAGAAGTCATACATTGTGAGCTAGCTTACTTAATGAACATGTCGGTTATATTTATATGGTTATTTAAATTAATGAAAAAATATGACATATGTAGGTGATCTGAACTTGTCTATCGCGAATATTTGCTAGGAATAATGATGCGTACTCCATTTTGTAAATGTAGCAGTACTTGTAAGAGAGGTTAGAGGTCAGTAGTATATTGCTACTGAGAAATGAAACAGAAGGCTACTGAATTATTCGTTATTCTCGATCGTGCGGAGGCGGCTAGTCCGCAGAAATGTCAATTACGGACCGGCTGAAATACGTCCCCGAGATGAAGGGTTATGATTTCATGAGAGGCGTTATCGCGACTTACTTCCACCTGTGAATCTGTACCTTTTTATTATTTTTCAGCAAAGATTCGTATCAAATAAGAGTGCTCTCCTTATGGTATGTGGAGAATTTTCTAGGCAAGCAAGTCGAAATTACGCGCCCTTTTTTTATTCTGTTGCGAAATGTCCGTTATTATGGACACTATTACATGAAATCAAACTGCATTCGCATCTGTGATTGGTGTACCGTATTCAGTATCTCTTGTTTTCATTGAGTGCCTGTCCGATAATACTAAGGAGAATGAGATAAATATGTAGAATATTTTTGTTCTCGTCAGTGTTGTCTTCAGCTAGAGACATTTGCTGTAAAGGTCTACAGAGAAGATACCCGAAAGAAATGCTGTTTTTGCTTTCTTCAAAGTGACTGAATAAAAATAATCGTCCCACCAACTGAAAAATGGGTTACCACATTTAAACTACGTTTATTTTGTTTTCAACGAGTATATCAAACAAACCTGCAATAGATTTGTTCACAACTGAGATACCTTACAGTGTGGCATTGTATAACAACTCTCTCGATGATCAACCAGCTATCATTTATTTCTCTATTCCATCACTTGGGCGTGACATATTTTGCCACACAAAGTCTCTCTCTCTCTCTCTCTGTGTGTGTGTGTGCGTGTGTGTAACCATTATGTTTCATAAATGTTTCAAGCACGCCAAACAAGGGATTTAGCAAATCGTTACCGCTCTCTGACTTTCTATATACCGACATATTGAAGAATTTATTTTCCCAGAAATAAATATGAAAATGTATTTAGGTGAGATTCAGTACCTCATAGAATGAGGATGCTAATGAAATTTCCACAGCAATAATTGGGAAATGAGAGTACACAAGCAAAATATTTTAGTTTAATCTTCACTGACATGGACACGCCGTGTCAGTATTGTTTAGCGGAGAACATGACAAAAATAATTTAGTATACCAGTAACTTAAAACAAGTTGTGTCAACGAGGATACTGGTTCTACAATATTTTATTCACATATACCGACAGGCGTTCAGCCAGCTAGAAAGGTAACATTACACTTTCAATTCTAATTGCATTAATTTTTGTTATTAATAAACAAATATTAAAATAGCTGTAGCACTAAATTATACGCCTCGAAAATTCCTATGCGTGAACCAAACACCTCACAGTGTAGTTCAATTAGCCGGTCGCGGTGGCCAAGCGGTCTGCGGCGCGTCAGTCACGTTCTGCACGGCCAATACGGTCGGGGGTTCCAATCCCCCCTTGATTATGGATATTTGTACCGTCCTTAGTATTAGCTAGTTCATAAGTGTAGGGACTGATGACCCCGTAGATAAGTCCCATAAGCTCTACAAACATTTGATTTTGTAGTTCAATTAGAAAGAACAACATCAATGTCGTTTCCTCAGTGATTGATAATATTATGAAAAGAATGGGCAACTTCTCACTAATCGTCAAGATTAAAACAGATCATCAGTAGTTTTAATGTGGGAAAAAATAATCGATGTCAGAGTACTATGGACGTGTGAGTTCTGAGAGCAAATTCTTTACTCTGTAAAGATATAAACCAAACAAATGTAATAAAATACAAATAAAAGTTAAAAGTCATGTTGCTGATTGATGACATGATCATATATTATAAAAGAATAAAGTCAACTGGCCACAGCTATTTTCATGCCTGAAATCACACCACTATAACTTTTAATGTGTGGAAGCTAAACAAGATGTCAAGTCATGATCCGAGATAAATGAATTATAGATCCAGCATTTTTTATTACAGCCTACCAAAACATTCTTTTCTACATGATATTTACTTTCATTCATATTCTGAACATCGTTACCTATGTTCATGCAAAAAGAGACTTAGTTTTATCTTCCGAAACTACTCTGAAACACATATGCGACAAAAACAACAAAGTTTGTGATACGATAGTGTTGGAAAAACCCGTCAGAATTATGTCTCCAAAAGTTAGTAATGTAACTTATGTCAACAACAATTTCAGGAATTATTACATAATTTGGTCAAGCGTATTAAGAAGTATTGAAAGACGTCTTCTATATACACAACAAGGTGGTTTTCAAAGATATTTTTCCTTGGTCAATAAAAAAAATTTAAGAGCGATTAATGGTAAATATATCAAATCCCTCTCAGTAATTATACAAAAGCTGGGAAGTTACAAGTATTCGATATATTTATATCAGAAAGTTCTATCCCCTTCTTGTGATACATAAATATACATTCATTATGATTTTAGTTTTTCACGTTCATCATTATTCTGTAAAACAAAACGAATTGGTCTTCAGTAGCTAAATCGTGATTTATTGATGCAGGATGCATTTCGCGACCTGAGGACTCATTTCACGTGCTTCTTTAGCAATTTACATTATTTTGAAGGAATCTGGACTTGTCATGAACAAATGTGCATTGTAACAACATGGTACATATTAAAACATGTTTACATAATTAAGGAAACTGAACAATTGACTTACTGAATAATAGTGGCGTTGAATCATGTCTGGTGAAGCAGGAGATATATGAACTGTCTTTTCTGGTGGATATAAATAAACATCATTGCAAACACTTCTTGTTCTGTAGTACATTATAAAATCATAACAATTCAAAGACGTACAGCTATGAAGATGCTCTACTTTTACATTACAAAGATATTATATACATACAATACTGCCCATTAAAATTGCTACACCACGAAGATGACGTGTTACAGACGCGAAATTTAACCGACAGGAAGAAGACACTGTGATATGCAAATGATTAGCTTTTCAGAGCATTCACACAAAGTTGGCGCCGGTGGCGACACCTACAACGTGCTGACATGGGAAAGCTTCCAAGCGATTTCTCATACACAAACAGCAGTTGACCGGCGTTGCCTGGTGAAACGTTGTTGTGACGCCTCGTGCAAGGAGGAGAAATGCGTACCATCACGTTTCCGATTTTGATAAAGGTCAGACTGTTGCCTATCGCGATTGCTGTTCATCGTATCGCGTGCTGCTCGCGTTCGTCGCGATCTAATGACTGTTAACAGAATATGGAATCGGTGGGTTCAGGAGGGCAATACGGAATGCTGTGCTGGATCCCAACGGCCTCGTATCACAAGCAGTCAAGATGACAGGCATCTTATCCGCATGGCTGTAACGGATCGTGCAGCACGTTTCGATCCCTGAGTCAACAGATGGGGACGTTTGCAAGACAACAACCATCTGCACGAATAGTTCGACGACTTTTGCAGTAGCATAGACTATTAGCTAGGAGACCATGGCTGCGGTTACCCTTGACGACGCATCACAGACAGGAGCGCCTGCGATGGTGTACGCAACGACGAACCTGTGTGAACGAATGGCAAAACGTAATTTTTTCGGACGAATGCAGGTTCTGTTTACAGCATCATGATGATCGCATCCGTGTTTGGCGACATCGCGGTGAACGCACATTGGAAGCGTATATTCGTCATCGCCATACTGGCATATCACCCGGCGCGATGGTATGGGGTGACATTGGTTACAACTCTCGGTCACCTCGCATCGACGGCACCTTGAACAGTGGCCGTTACATTTTAGATGTCTTACGGCCCGTGGCTCTACCCTTCATTCGATCCATGCGAAACCCTATATTTCAACAGGATAATCCACGACCGCATGTTGCAAGTCCTCTGCGGGCCTTTCTGGATACGGAAAATGTTCGACTGATGTCCTGGCCAGCACATACTCCAGATCTCTCACCAATTGAAATCGTCTGGTCAATGGTGGGCGAGCAACTGGCTCATCATAATACGTCAGTCACTACTCTTGATGAACTGTGGTATCGTGTTGAAGCTTCATGGGCACCTGTACCTGTACGCGCCATCCAAGCTCTGTTTGGCTCAATGCCCAGGCGTATCAAGGCCGTTATTAAGGCCAGATGTGGTTTTTCTGGGTACTGATTTCTCAGGATCTATGCACCCAAATTGCGTGATAATGTAATCACATGTCAGTTCTAGTATAATATATTTGTCCAATGAATACCCGTCTATCATCTGCAATTCTTCTTGGACTAGCAATTTTGATGGCTAGTGGTGTAAAATGTTATTCTATTTTATGGATAAAATTAATTCATAAATCAGTTTCATATTTATGTTTCTAAGTAAGCGATGACTATCATCTTCACGTACCGCATGTCGAGCAGACACTCCTTATAATTTGCTGACATAATTTATGTACGCCACTGTATAAAAGACGCTGTTCGCATCACACAGGGGTGACTAATTTCAAGTAACTCCAATAGGTAGCACATGTAATATAATATCCCATAAGAAACGTGAAATGAAAAAAGATGCGTAGCAACGCATTCTTTCCCTCGCAAAATGTTGTGAGATATCTTGTAAACCCAAGTCGTTATTTTAGTTAACATCTATAGAAGCACCTATCAACAATTTTGTCATCAATTATTATCGGATGATTACCTATCAACATTTATAGTCACCGTATCAATATTAGACATCTTCATGTCTATAATAAATTTAATTACTTGATTATCGCAGTGAAACATAACGTTTGAAATTTGATAATACCAAGGTTGATATTAATTAGATTTAATTCTCAAAGACTTGACACTCTGTAAGCTGCGCAGTACGTTTACCTGCAAGGTAACACTGAAGAACCGATGTCCCTCAAGTTCAGAACCACTTAACAGTTGAAATAAAAAATTGTTATATAATTATTTGCAACGTGATTGCCAAGTCATTGTATTTTTGTGGTGGAAATATTGCATTTCGAGACTTACATTTGCATACCTTCTATGATTTTGATGTGATCTGATTTCTTTCATATAGGTAGTCTTTCTTTTTTCTTCTCGGGTAACATTTCTTGTACGGAATTTCTTAAAACACACTCCCTGCCTATATTAGTTTTTCTCAGAGAATTTTATGTAACAATTTTAGGCAAGTCTGAATTGTAAGCGCTAGTAAGACGATTATATGGAGCAATTGCACTTAGATAATACTTAATTCGACATTAATTAAATGCAATAAATGTAGACTTGTCACTCTTGAAAATATCATGTACGCTTGTCTGCTTGCGAACACTGAAGAACCGACGTCTATCAATGCACTGCGCAGACCTAGCTCCTGATTTCTGTGTGTGGTAACAACATGGAACAGGCGTAAATGAATGTATGTCAGTCCAACAAAAAAATTTTCAAATGTTTGTAAATCTATCGAACCAAACAGTGTGGTCATCAGTCCGTAGCTTACAAACTATTTAAACTAAGGTAAACTAACCTACTGACAACACACATACCTATGCCCCAGGGAGGAGTCGAACCTCCGCAGCGAGGCGCCTTAGACCGCTCGGCTATTTCACCGCGGCTCAGCCCAACATGTCGTCGTCACTTCCTCTATCTTTATCAACACCCCTTCTTTCATATCCGAGCTCAGAACTTGGAGGACTTGATGAGAATGCGACTTGTACTTAAATGATTGTTTATGTTCCACAGGCAGCTGCAGGAGTACAAGCACTGACGAGCCATTAACATTGAATTATTTAATTCAGGTATATCTGTCGGAGCATTGACAGAAATAAAAATGCCTTTGAACCCTGGGTTTGAGCTTTCTTTCTTCATTTTTTCCACTGCCACCAGTTCCACTCACAAAGCTGCGGCGTAGCGATCGAGCGCATTGAGCCGCTATGCTACAATGCGCGAGGCCGTTCCCCGTCGGGGATTCGAATCCCCCGTCGGGCATGGATGTTTGTGCTGTCTTTAGTATAAGATAGTTCATAAGTAGTTTATAAGTTAAGGGACTGATGACGCCGTAGTTAAGTCCCATAAGCTCTACAAACATTTACATCACTCACAAAACCATATAATACTGTAGCCTTATTAGAAGTGTTTTTTGCAATAGTAAAACCCTCTCTTTCCATCGACTTTAAAGTTTGCGATTAAATTTTAGATATGTACATTAGGCTTCTTATCTCCTACCCTTATATTATGTTCCATTAATTTTTAAATGTAGACCGATCTCCGCATTTAAAATTTTGTATTTTAACCTCTGTTTTAAAAATCTTCTGATGAAGACTATATATAACTGTAAAATAATTGGCGGCGTGCAACATCCCTTTCGAAGGTTGCACGCCGCCGAATATTTTCATCATAAAAACTTTGGATGTGTCTCAACTGAGTAATAGAGATCCAGTACAGGATTATGAATAATAATATCCAGCTGATAGCTAATGAAATATTACGTACACAAAACAGGCGAATAACGATAAATGATCGATGAAAACAACATATTAAGGAGTAAAATGTTAAATATATTTGTACAAAACCATCTGACAGAAGTAATAATGTGCCATTTTGGTCAGTAAAGAAATAAATATTTTTTTGTAAAAACATGTTTGGCTTAGTAACAACTGCTTGAATAAAAGAGGAAGGTTTTTGACCTTCATTATTCTGGACTCCTGCTAGAGGTGCTTTGCACCCCTAAATCCTTTCGGCACTATTATTACATGAACTTTGACAAGTGTATGTAGACCTACGGGATTAAGCTGCTAAGGCCGTCGGTTCCTAGACTTACAAACTACTTGAAGTAACTTACGCTGAGGACAACACACACAGCCATGCCCTAAAGAGCACTCGAATCTCCGTCGGGAGCGGGCGCGTCATCTGTGACATGGATGTCATAGATGACGCGTCACCTTAAACCTCGAGGCCATTCCCACGCGCTGGTGAACTTTCCGTATAGTTCATGTTGTATAAGTTCTGTACTTCAATCGCTACATTTTAAATAAGGTCAATAATTCCTGCTTGAGAAACATGTATAACAGCTGCACCTTGACCCTCAACTGTAATTCTTTCTTTGTTCTTCATGAGCGGCATACGTAGCAAATTAACGAAAATAACTGCAGAAATTTGTGAAACAATTTATAAAGGAACACAATCTACTGTTAAAATACTTCATTCTTAAGTGATTATACTTCATTCTTCTGTGATTATGTTCTGTTAGATAATCCACTGCAATTGTTTATTATTAAGTACGATATGCCGTCGATTTCGTTGCTTCAGGTAAAAAAAAGTTCTTATCAGTGTCATTGTAACAATGTTTTAGACGTCTGCACGTGACGTGCGTGTAAGTCGATTATGTACAGCACTTGTGAGCTCCGAAACAACCGAAGTCGACATAATTACAATCCGTGCAGACTTTTCACTGTTGAAAGTGCCGTGTACACTTTACTACGTGTGAACACTGCACTGTTTATACCTGCAGTTTAACGTTGTATTCGAATCACGTACATTTTTTAGCGACTGGTAACATCGTAGAGGTGAAGACTAGGTTAAAATGAAGACAGACAAAAGCGCGCTATCGGGGCCCGAGCCCTTGCTATTTCGCGTGGCAGTACATGACTGTACCGCCAGACTTCACCGCGGCATTAATAATAAGCGTATAATTACGAGATTTTATTTTATAAATATCTAAGGAAACAATGTTGAAGCCTCGAGAACGAGACTGAAAAATTAACGATTTTCGACTCACAATATTTCGTAAACTATACGATTTATAAAAGTATAATTTGGGGCTGTAGCTAGTAAATGTAAGTGAATAGCTTCGAGAAAAGGTTGCTACGGCTATGTGCGCTCGACTGCCTCGGCACCAGATTTAGCATTGGTGTGATATCTACCCTGGATAGATTACGGCCATCGGGACCTCCGTTACGTCTAACATTTACATTTATCTTCAATGATGATCCATTGCCTATGCAAATTAATGCACCGTTTGTTCATTACATTCTGTACAAGTTAAACAAATTTTTATTCTATTCTATTATCTACTTTTGAGTTAAAATTTGATAAGTATTTGAATTCATAACGCTAAACTTAATAAAAGTGAAAAATATTCACGGAATCCACGACAATGACTGTGAATGGGAAAAGTTGAAAATGTGTACATAGCCGGGATTAGAAACCGGATGTCATGTCTGCTAGGCAGTTGTGTTCACCCCTACACCATTGGGGAATCAGCGATCATCACAACTACACGGAATACTCTAGCACACCTCCCGTCAGATATAAATTCTCAATTTTTCCATGACTATTATTACTTACGATTTTTCAACCTGATTTCCGTAAGAGTAAGGGCTTAGAAGTGCTTCCGCAGAAAGGACCATTGCCCGTCAGCTTCTTGTTTTATATATATATATATATATATATATATATATATATATATATATATATATATATATATATATATATAACTTATAAAACTGAAAGAAAAAGTAAACTACAAACAAATGATGTTAAGTTGACAAGTTTTTTAAAAAGAAGACAGGATAGATATTTTGGAAAAGATCAGAGGCTGTCAGCATCGGGCCGTAGAGACCAGGAGACCTCGGAAAAACTCGGAGCTTTTTGAGTTCTGGGTGTCATTTGCGTGAGATAATGTTCTCTGAAAAAAGTTGCTACGCTAGGCAGAAAAGTCTATTGCGATAGCTACTGAACTCTGACTACTTCTCTATAACTATATGAGTGTTAACGTTCTGAATAAATCTTTTCATACTATATTGGTAGAATTATGTTCAGCGGTGTTGTTTGTGGTTGTTCTTGTGTTTGTTTAAATGTTCAAACGTTTGTAATTCTATGGGGCCAAACAACGTTGGTCATCAGTCATTAGACTTACAAATTATTTAAACTAAATTAAACTAACCTAAGGACAACACACACACCCATGCCCGATGGTGGATTCGAACCTCCGAGGTGAGAGGCCACGCGATCCGTAACGTGGCGCTCCAGACTGCATTTTTATTTTATTTTATTTTATTTTATTTTATTTATTTATTTTATTTTTTTTGTTCCTTAGATAGATCGATGGATCGCGGTCGTTGTTTCGGTTCGTTAATGATTGTTCATTGAATATTTGGGTCAGTTTTTTTTTTATTACAGAGAGCGTTTAGCCCCCTGAACGAGCGCGCTGAACCACGGCGCCCGGCACCGCTCGGCTACTCCTGCGCGGCTACTTGTGTTTTTGTTAGTGCTTGTGTCCTCCAGTGGTTCTTCTACCACTGAGTATTGTGTCTGCCTTCTGCGTTGTGGGCGTGTTTCTACGAATATGTCATGTAGTGTTCGTAATGCAGCATCAGCGACTTCTTTTAGTATCTCCCATTCAGCTGAGTCTCCTGTAGCTAGATATATGTCTTCGTCAGGAATGTATGCTGTCCTGACGTGTCTGAGTTGCTGTCAGTATAGAAGTACGTGTTCTTGAATAACATATTCCCCACATGTTCCGTCAGCACTCTGATTAAGGTTCACGCTCTGCAAATGAGCGGGGTAAGGGCCGTGTCTATTCAGAAAATGGACCATACCCGTCTGGAATTGATATGGTGCATTTTTAGACGTTCCCTGATATCCGAGAAGAATGTAGACACACGAAATCCATTTTCATTTGTTTTCATTCCCTTTACCTGGTATCCACCCTCTGTTTGATGAGTTGGCATTTAGCCCTAATGTTTTCACCGGTGATTTCTATTGCCTTATCTTGTTTCCCTGTCTTCAGCCAGTACATTGCTGCCCTAAATATAATTGTGATGAGATTTGGATGCGTTACGAGTGCTACAAGCAATGCCTCCACAGATGTGGTGCCGAATGCCACAGACAGTCTAAGCAAGACGCTTCGCTGTCCGCGTCGTTCGACGTTTTTGTGTGTGACTAGGTTTAGTCGGTGTGCCCACGCACTGGCCGCAAAACATACCGCGGACTCTAACATACCGCGCAGTGATATATTCTGGGTGTCCGAATCGATAACCTGTAGTGTGTACTGTTGAATCTGGCTAGTTTGTGCATTATGTTGGTAGCTCAGCCGGTCGTTATCCTAGCACGTTCGTTGCAAGTTAGTTGGTCGACCGATAAATAACAACAGTTAAGATTTATATTAAGCTCAACGATTGATAGCAGTACACTCTTCTTCACAATGAAAAATTACTTTACCTGTGATAGTATTCTATATTACAAGAGTCAGGTTAAATTTACAAAAGTAAAAGTTTCAACAGTACAAAAAAATGCCTTATCGACCAAGTGAATTCTAAGATACGGTACGCTGCGTTTCTAACGTATGTTGTTGCCGTTTAATTTGATTATTGGGTATCGTTTAAGTGTGACTTTGAGTAGAATCTTGTGTGTCTCAATTTATAGCTTATTTTCTCTACACCACTGGCTGATGCTAGTGAGCAGTTGTGTAGATTTGAGTTTCAGTTGCACCCTCGAGTCCGCGGAGATCACTGCCATGAGGTCGTCTGCATAGGATATCCCTCCATTTGAACTGGTACCGCAATATAGTTGGTGGAGGAGGTGTCTATAGTGATATTCCAAAAGACAGGGTCACAATTCGAACCCTGTGGGCATCCACAGGGGATTCGTTTGATCACTGTCTGGTTACCAGCACGCCATTCAACCACTCTATATCTAAACTAGTATAGTCTGAGACGCTATTATAGAGAGCCTTGTGTAGTTGAATTTCAGTGAGTCGTACAAGCAACGAGGTCCACTAGAGACTGTCAAAGGCTTCCGCGATTTCAATGAGGATGGCAACTTCATATTTATTATTTCTATCATTTACCGATTTACTGCATCACCAATAAACTTCTTTTCGCGGATTCCAAACTTGATGAGGGCTTAAGCGGAAGAGAAACCTCTGCGATCGCAAGAGCCGCTCCTGGACTTTTGCCGAAGTGTTAAGTAGACTTACCGTTCTGTATGCTTTCGGATCTGAGTGATCCTTGACATCTGCCCTCTTAATTATAACTGCGTTTGCCGCTTTCCAGATCGCAGGTAGCCGTCCCACCCGTAGCGCTTCTTCAGTTTCAAAGTAGATACCGTTGGGACCAGGTGCCTTTCCGTTCTTTATTCTGTTAACAGCAAGAGCTACTTCTTCAGGGGTCAAGGGAATGGTGACGATGCCGTATTCATAATTATTAGCCATTAGGGTCTTTAACTCATCATGATGTTCATCTACTCTAACGGAGGGACTCCCACTGCCTCCTTAAGTTTATTACAGTTTGTTTTGTGACGTAGAAATCGCTGATATTGCGTCTTGTGCGGTGGTGTTGACTGATGTACACCTGTGTGTATAATTATAGTACTGTGGTCACTGTGTGTGGCCCATCCATAACCCTCCAGCCCGTCACGTGAAGAAGTATACTGGCTTTAGCAATGCTGACGTCGATTTTGCTGCTCGTCTCTGCTCTTCTTCTGTATGTAGGTGGCCGATCTGCTCCACTGAGTGTAAATAAGTTACCTTCCACCAGAACGTAATTTACAAGTTGCCCACTAGGGTCAGTGGTGCCACTGTACCACTCTGTCGACATCGCATTTATGGCTATCATAATCAGTAATTCCCCGTTACCGGCATAGTTTGCTACGTCGGCAATATGCTGTTGATAGGGACCTATGTCGTCAGAGTACTGGTCACAAATAGACGCAATTAACCATTTGTCACTATCTTGCACTATTTCCATAGTGACCAGCTGTGAGGTACAGAGATGAGTTATTTGTGTAACTGTGATGTTACGATTAATGACCAAGACGACAGCCTTTGAATCTTATGTCTCTGTTACGACTATACCTTGATTCCTGCAGGCATACCAAATCCGCGTGTACCTCTTCCACAGGTTTAGGAAGTTCTTTGCTGACAAGTGTGGTATTATAACAAGGCGTTACACTTGTTTTACACTGCGTATATTAATTTTCATTTTTATTTTTTCATTTTTGAGTCATCAGCCTTATGTGTGGATCGATCAGGTGCGCCACGAATTCCATTTCAGAGTAGCACTTGAACCCTACTTCTTCAACTATCCACTCGATGTATTCGAAACTTTATCCTCTCCTACATTTTTTACCCTCTAAAGGTCCCTCTAGTACCTTGGAGGTTATTCCTTCATGTCTTAATACATGCATCGTGGTGGAAAGTCCGAGCGCTCTAAGGCGCCTTGCTACGGAGCGCGGGGTTGCTCCCCGTCAGAGGTTCGAGTCCTCCCTCGAGCATGGGCGTGTGCTGTCCTTAGGTTAGTTTTAGTAGTAGTCTAAGGACTGATAATCGCAGCAGTCCCATAAATTTATAAACTTTTGAACATTTCTTAACACATGTCCTACCATTCCGTGCCTTCTGCTTATCGGTGTCTTCCGTACGTTCCTTTCTTCGCCAGTTCTCAGGAGAACCTCCTCATTCGTTATTTTAGCAGTCCACCTGATTGTCAACATTCTTCTGTAGCACCACGACTCAAATGCTTACAGTCTCTTCCATTCCGGTTTTCCAACTGTCCAAGTTTCACTTCCGTAAAAAGCTGTGTTACAAATGAACAATCTCAGAAATTTTCTCTTCATATTAAGGTCAACGATTGATAGCAGTACACTCTTCTTCACAATGAAAAATTACTTTAGCTGTGATAGTATTCCGTATTACAGGAGGCAGGTTAAACTTAGAAAAGTAAAAGTTTCAATAGCACCAAAAACAAAAAAACAAAAAACAAAAAAAAAAAAAAAAAAAAAAAAGACAAAAAAAAAGAAAAAAACAGCCGTATAATCGAATCCAACAAATAACAACAGTTATGACTTACAATAAGGCTTTAATTATCAATCCTAACGAGCCACGTCCAAAGAGAACGAGGTGGAAGAGGGAGGGGAAAAGTGAATCTGATGTTCAAATGTTTGTTAAGCTTAAGGGACTTAACTGCGGGGTCATCAGTCCCTAAACTGACAAACTACTTATGAACTAGCTTATACTAAAGAGAGCATAAACATCCATGCCCGATGAGGGATTCGAACCCCCGACGGGGAACGACCTCGCGCATCGTAGCATAGCGCCTTAGTGCGCTCCGCCGCGGCGTGAATGTGATATTACACAGATAAAAATTATAAAGTATTTGAGGTGAAGATTAGCATGTCTTATGTCTTTCAACAGACCTGAAGATGTCAAGAGTATAAAAGAAATAGCAAGTACTGTAAAGGACAATGCGATAATATAGGGTAACGTGGTACAAATTCGATATAGGTACAATTCTGATCAACATAAATTTTCGCGCTATTTGTCAGTCTCGTAGTGTCTCGTTGTGTGGCATTGTAGCGTAGCAGGTTTCTACAGCTCCTCCTCTCTTTTTCAAGAAAACACCACTTTGTGCTAAGTAGAGATAAATTTTTTCCCGTTAGGAGGTAAGTGAAGCTACATAGTCTAACGAGCTCTTATAAATTTTCTATTTAAGAGTGACTAGATTCTCTACCCAAAATGAAATGATTGGTACAACGAAGTATGCGTTGGTGCCTGACGGAAAAAGTGCTTTTTATGTGGAAGATGCCCTTAGTCAAAATTCTACTAGGAAGTGATCACAATTGTACCTAGTGTGGTACATTTTCGATCGATTTTTCTCAATTCTGTAACTTTTTTGTGTGCCTATACCGACATTTGTAATTGTCTAATATTTGTAATCCATATTAGTTAAACATCCAAGAACAAGTGCTATAATTAAAATTACATCTTTTCTCAATATATTTCCAGTTACAACAACATTTGTCCGAAATGAACGAAATTGTACCACCTTACCCAAGGGGAGACCGGGGCCGTTTTCCACCATTTTACATTTTTATTTTTTTACTTCTTATTTTTATCGATTTTGCGGTAAACAGCGGATCATTATATTTCCTACACCTTTATTTACAGTCTTGTACAGATATTTTTGAAAATAGTAAATATCATTCTTGGTAGCAAATGGTTTTGTCTGACAATGTTGCGTTGGAAATTTGCCCCGTATAAGGGGCAAGTTTTCCACCTTACTTAAAATGTACAGGGGCAAATATTCCAATTATACTTTCAATGTTAAAACAGAGATAATTATCATGATTTCACTGAGTACGTATTTTTATCATGAATTTACAATACATTACAAAAGAGGATAGTAAAAATAGTCACATTAAATAAAAACAAATGCTGTTTAATTGTTTTACAAAATATGTGACTTAAATATTTTACAAATACAGACATTTTGAACAATACTTATACTGATTGTCTGAATCACAATGTAAGCAAACAAAAAAATGGAACATTCCCTTTCGAACAGTCTCCATGCGCCCATTTCGTGCACTGAACACACTTTTCATTTGCTTTAGACTTGGCGTAAGACTCAAAGCAATAAGGAATGTGTGCCCCATTTGCACTCGGAAAACGTGCCCCGTCGCCATATTCCGAACTATAACACTACGTCCATGAGTAACAGTATAAGCTATTTACAAAACAAATGCACAGTTACGTGAAGAAAGAAACCCACTTTTAGTGTGTACAATGTCAAAATAATAAGTATAACACTAGAATGTTTACTTTAAGTTTCAATAAAAACGTGGAAGTTTTCTTACATTTGCAGAAATGACGAAAACAGCCCTGCCGACGTTGTGACTGCTGGTACAACACTGAAACTTTCGTAAATGAAGCGTGCTTTGTTGCTATTTCGTACAGTATCACCGGTGGTAACATCTAGCGGTTTGTTTCGAAAATAAACGGATTTGGAAAACTTGCCCCTATGGAAAATGTGCCCCGGTCTCCCCTACTATAGCAGCAAAATTAGAATTGAAATATATCAGGGATCCAACAGTCTAAAATTCGAAAAATTAATTTCGTGATTAATATTATCGAAAATGGGTCCCCTACTATAGCAGCAAAATTAGAATTGAAATATATCAGGGATCCAACAGTCTAAAATTCGAAAAATTAATTTCGTGATTAATATTATCGAAAATGGGTCAAGCTGTTTTAACAGTCTTCGGTTCTTCGGCGTGCGTCCTTGTGTATGTGCGTGCGTGCGTGCGCGCGCGTCTGTCTGTCTGTGTGTGTGTGTGTGTGTGTGTGTGTGTGTGTGTGTGTGTGTGTATCTGCGTAGTGTTACACTTCCTTGTCCCGGTTCAAGAAAAGACGTTGTACTACTTGTTTGGGAGGGAAGGCACGAATAAAGCAAGGTGGCGGCGCGCACGCCACGATCTGATTGCTATTCCGGCGGCGAGCAGCGCGTGCCACGAGACGCCGAAATGCCGGCCGTTGGTGGGCAGCGCGACATGTGTGTACCAGCCAACTAAACCAGTTCTCTGGGAGGAAGTCAGACCTGTTCTTCGCAATTAGCTACACCTAGCACCTGCTACCTGAATCCAATTTATTTGTAGAGCAGCTCCCCGCCCGGGGCGGCCGTTGCCGCGTGCGACACCCAAATTTTGTTCGTCCACAACAGAGGCCGTAAATTGATTCATTGGATTCGGCAGTTTTGAATGCGGACGAGCGATTCACGTTTCACACTCACGTTGCCGTTAGCGGTACAACTGACTATGAAAAGTAAATTAACGAATGCATGGAAGAGCCGTCGTATATATAAAATTTATCTATTATGATATTGTCCGTGATCAACCCAGATACTATTTAAGTGATGTAATCATGTTGGGGATGTTGCAGTTCTTCTTACTTCCGTGCTTACTTAATAGACTGTATTTATGCATAACACCTTTCTGTTATACGTACCCAGACAAAATTGTAATTTATAACAACAATTTTCGGAAATTAAAAAAGAGAAAAATAAAATAACAAGATAAAAGAAAACCTTACATTGAAGATAACACATAAGAGCTGAAACACGTTTGATTGAATAATTATTAAAATATCAAAAAGGAACAACTTCCTGATGCTCTGCAAAACTTATTTATTGGTCACAAACCGGCTTTCGGCTTCTTAGGCCATCATCAGGTGACAAATAAATAAATACAAAATACAAAATAAAAACATGCATGGCATATGGCGGAATTCTTCTCCAGTTTTGCTCGACTGATGTTAATGATATTCGGTTCAATATAGGATAGTTTTCATCCAACTTAATTACCGCAGTATAATATTATTGCAAATTAAATGTTGCTGCGTCGTGTTAAGATTTGAAACCTTTCCTTGATGGTTCTATTTATTTTACGTTGAACATGTTTTCCAAATTTTTATACGACATACAAATGCTTTATAAATTTTTCGTGTATTTTATTTTAATTTCAATCGGCTGTACATAATTTATACTAAAATGACTGCAAAAATTTAATCTCAACAATGCGAGTAACAAGTAGGACTACGCAAACATGTTGGAAGAATCGTGTGTATGTCAGCAGATTTCTTCTAAACTGCTGGACCGATTTTGACGAAATATTATGTGTCAGGAACGACCGAATATTCGCTTTCGGTCTCGGCCAATTTCGGCCAAAATATTGATTTCGTCTGCAGTTTTCGTTTCAGCCAAAAATTAGACGAATCTTCGGCTTTGCCGAAACTAAGTTTCCTTAATTTACTGAAGAAGTCGTGTCGCGTTTGGGATGGATTCAGTCAACAATAACGCTTTACCTCAGTTTACAACGCGCCGTTTAACTGCTAGGTGTCTCTCCTCACGCGTAAAAATTGTGGAGATTTTGTCGTTAAGTACAATATAGCCGAAATCGTATCTTACAGTGATATTCTTGGACTAAGTTATTTACAATTTAAGATTACCTGACAGTCGGATTTGGAGGCGATCTGATCGTTTTATAGTTTTCAAAATGAAAAGCCAAGATCGCACATTAATAATTTATTAAATGATGACCGGTTTCGGTGCACTGTGTCACCATCATCTGGTCACATATATGTTACAAGCTGGTCATCTTGATAAAAAAATTGGGTATAAAATAACGTGCAACATTGCACTACACAAGTTAAAAACATGACTGCTTACAAAGTAGAGTATTTTGTTTTTAACTTGTGTATGTTTTATATAGTGACTAAGTGCAATGTTGCACTTGTTATTTTATACCCAATTTTTTTAACAAGATGACCAGCTTGTAACATATATGTGACCAGATGATGGTGACACAGTGCACCGAAACCGGTCATCATTTAATAAATTATTAATGTGCAATCTTGGCTTTTCATTTTGAAAAAAAAATTACAATTAAACTCATTCAGTTTTGTACATAATGCAACGGATTATCATATTGTTATGCTGAAAAGTTTCATTAAGCTGTTTCCTTGAAAGCGAGGAGTTTCTAATAACTACTATGCGTTTAGGAAACATTGATCATGTGGTACACAGCTTTTCCTGTTCAGTATTCGTAAATTTATACTGACAACAATCATACTGTTAGTCGGAACTGTGAACATTTTTTTTACTTTCTGCACCACTGATTGAAGCTAATTTACTGATTGTAACTTATATGCATTTTGTATTTATGAATGCCAAAAAGAAGATATCTAAAGTTGTTTGTCGTTTTTTTTTTAAAGAGGCTGTTTATGGAAGCAAACAAATTATTACTTTCTGCGTATTTTGTATTGTGGTAGTGATGTCCATGTTCTAGCATTTTGTAGCATCTACTTGGCATGTTTATTATGTATGTACAGAGTATCTTCCTACAAGAAAATAAGCAGGACTGTAGCATTTTTATGGTAGCTACCCAGTATTGAATTCAGTTTACTTCTTCTCTAATTTACCTTAATTTCTTTAGATAGAAAATGTCACAATGGGGAGAATAGAGTCCAATCTGGAAGTACTTTAATAAAAGCACCGTCGGTTTGTCTAAACCTGTTCGCTTCCCATGTCATCATTTGCGGACTCCTGGTTAGGCTTACACACACTCAAGTAGGCCTAATACAGGGAGGGGATCTTGCGAAATGTGGAAAAACTTGTGATTTGTGATGAAATGTAAATTTAGCTGAAATTTTAACACAATTACGCATATTTCGGTTACGTTTTCGGGGTCGGCCAGAAACCATGTTTCGGTCGAACTGTAATTATGTGAGTGGATCCCTGGATGCTTTAGAGTCACAACTGGTAATTTTGGTAACTTCGGATTAGATTCGTATTTTATGCGTTGCAGACTGTTCATCTAAGTGCGATAAAAATTTACTCACTTGACCGGTAAAATAAGGGTTGTTGTTGTTGGTTTAATGTTTAGGGGGAAATAACTACAAAGGTCAGCAGTCTCCCGTAAAATAAGGGAAACGGCACTGTCTACATAAGTTGTGACCGACGATACCTTATTCCACAGCGTTTTCCCAATCAGAATGAAATCTGGTAGATATATGTAATTTTTCATGTACAAGGGAGGAAGGAGATAAACAGAGAAAAGGGGGAGGGGGTGATTGACAGAGAGCGAGGGTAGGTAACAACGGAGATAGGGAGATGGATGAGTGGTTGGAGGGGGCGGGTAGGAGGAGGAACTTGTATAGACTGTTAGAGGCGTAGGAGGAGATGAGAAGAGGTACGAGGGCGGAGCACATGAACTAAAAGAATCTCGGAATAGCTAAATACCTGAGAAACTCTGGTTTTTCAGCTAGCTAATACAGAGAGAGGTCTAAGAGGACGAAGAGGAAGTGAAGAAACAGGCATGAAGGTCGGGGAGGCGATTGCAGAAAGATAAGGGGATGTAATGTAGGGTGCCTATCCAATTCCCAGACGCATTTATCAATTGACAAGCACGCCGGGTTCGCTAGTATAAAAATACTAATTGAAATGTACTCACACGAGACCAATACGTTTGGAGCACATATTTGAAGCATACGCTGTGTGTCCTTGAAACAGAATCAAAGTGATGTTTTTTCCAATTATACCGAAACGGAAAATATGTGGAGACGATCGAAAAACCAACTAGTGTGATAGAAATATAATTTTCAGTAATCTAAAACGAGCGAGTTATATGTCCTCCAGCATATTGCGACATAGCTCTAATCGGTTTAGCGTGTGCCTGATGTCAAAAATATAATTAGTTAAATATCACACTTTAAAAACTTCAAGAGCTGTTTCACTACAAATAAACACAAAAGATCTATTTCTACAGGTATAATAAAGACACGATTTAAATTTTGTAACCTAATTGAGTTTAATTATATTATACTACACCCATTGAGTTTTTGTAGCAGTTAGTTGTCAGAATTTATTACTGATATCAACTTCCGTCATGTAAGAAAACTGGCTTACTAAAGATCTTGTTTCACAAATTTCATTATATTTATAAATAAAATATTTAATGTCATTGCGGCGAAACAGTTGACTGCCTAAAACTTTCTGCAGCTTCTTTTACGCTTACACGAATAGCACCCACAATTTTACTGAATATCCGCTCACTAATTTAATGAAATTTACGATGATGTGTAGAATCGGTTTAGGACGCTGTTACCGCGGCGGCGACTAGATATGCCAAGATTACAAGAAATGAATCAGCATTAGCTATACAATTTATTGGTGGCATATAATTTGTGCAATACCGGGATTCTACCCGGAGTTCTCAATTTTGGCAAACAGTTACGTTAACCATTGCACTAGAAAAGTATGCATACCGGACCGACCCAACCTTTGTAAAAATGTAAATGTTTGTATAGTCTATGGGACTTAACTACGGGGTCATCAGTCCCTAAACTTACAAACCACTTATGAACTACTTACGATCTAGGACGGCACAAATATCCATGCGGGGGATTCGAACCCCCGACCGTTGTGGCCGTGCAGACCGTGTCTGACGCGCCTCAGACGCCTCGACCACCGCGACGGCCCCAACCTTTCATACGCCACACGTTGCCTACTACCGACGAGTGTTTCTACTTTCCATTATGTAATTCTCGCATTGGGATAGACGCTTGTTACAAATTTGGTATTCCTTGCTTTGGTGCAAATATGTGCAACGATTTCAGCGTCCGTGTTTAACGATGTAACCAAAGCAGTTCATGAATTCGATAAAGGAATGCCAACAGATTTTTTATTAGTTTCCACCCTGAGTATGTATAGGGCCATTTAAGTAACAGCCTTCCTGATTCAAGAAAGTGAAAACTTTTCGGACAGTATAGACTGCGAGCAAGAGGAAGTAATGGGCAGGGGCATTGCAATCGTAGTGTGCTACAAGCTGTGAATTTGGGTTGGCAGGGAAGCGTGCCTGGATAGCCTAACTGGTTAAGGCTATTGCTGGAAGCGGGAAATCTTGGTTAGAATTCTGGTCCAGCACAAATTTTCAACTTTGCCGTTGAATATATTTCAATGCACTGAAAAGATCGAAATGTTTAAATATTTTGAATTTGTAAAATAACGGCCGTTAATTTAAACAAATGATGTCTTCTTTCTGATATGTCCGAATAGAGCAGACACAACATCAATAATTGGAAAATTGCCCCAACAGGCAACTGACAATTGAATTTGTGGATTTGAAAAGCACACAAGTTCACAAGAAGCAATTTTCGAAAAATCGGTTAAAACTGTTTTTAAAGTTTTGATATGTATTTTAAGAATTATTTATTAACGTATAAATTTAAATAATTAACGTTTCTGCTTTCGCAAATAAAAAAAAAGTTTAAAGTAAGTGGACTTCTGCCCTTTCCAAGGAAAAAAAATGAATAATAGCACTTTATAAGAAAATGTGTTTTTATTTAATGTTGCATTTGAATATGTTAACACTGTATAAAAATTATTACTTATTTGTATGGTCAGTAAAAGAAACAAAATGTGTGCTTTTTAAAGTTATATTTTATATTGAGTCTTCATTGAGTTCTTGGTCTTGTGTCGGCCATTAACATATTTCTTCATAGAAGGGCAGAGGCTCCTGTGGAATGTACTTTTCCAACTTTTTTATATCTTCAAATTTATTTCCGTTCTCTGAGGCCCGCAGTGTAGAGTATGTCTTTGAGGGACATGTGCAATAACACAATAATTCTAAATTATTTTTACATTCCTTTAGACTTTTATTATCTCACAATAAACTTATTTCGGTCTTAGGCCATCTTAAGATGTTCTATAAGTACAACGAGTAATGTAGAGCGGTCGTTACATATATTCTTAGAACATAATTACGTAAAATGTTACAATATTTTGCTTGCAGTACTTATGATATTGTTGTCATTTATTTGCTGCCCAATTGATTTTAAAAGCTGATGTTATGCTTATCTACTGTTGCTTATCTGTATGTGTGTAGAAGCACTGGTTATATTAATAGATTTTTTATCAATTTTTGTAGTGGCAGCCTAGCATAGACTGTATATTTTTAATGGAACAGTCAGAGCAAATATACAATAATGCAGGTATCTACAAACGTACGTGTAATACCTGTCAAATATCATATATAGGCCAAACTGGCAGAAATTTCCACACTAAAGAACATAACAAGAGACAGCGAAAATAATCCATCTACATTCTATCAACATCTAATCACGGAAAATTACGAAGTAAAACCTATAGAGAAAGCCTTAAAATTTTACACATTATACAAAAAGGGCCAAAAATGAATATTCTCGAGGAAATAGAACTATATTCACACATACACAACAAACAGAATGATATACTAAATGAACAAACCGAACCAAAACATAAAAAATACATTGAAAATTTTATTCAGTTTACAAACAGACAAGACAATGGATAAGCATCAAAGATTCATAACATACAATTCCATAGTAAAACTCCATATACAAAGCCAATAAATAAAACAAATATATTAGCGTATACATTCCTGGAAACTATGTAAACTTATAATAGCGTTGAAATACTGCCACTACAGTCTATGCTAGGCTGCCGCTACAAAAACTGATAAAAAAACGATTAATGTAACCATTGCTGCTGCACATATACAGATAAGCATAACATCGCCTTTTAAAATCAATTGGACAGCAAATAAATGACAACAATATTATAAGTACTGTAAGTAAAATATTGTAAAATTTTGAGTAATTATAAGAATATGTGTAACAATTTCTCTACATTACTCGTTGTATTTACAGAACACCTGAAGACGGCCTAAGGCCAAAATAAGCTTATTGTGAGATAATAAAAGTACTAAAGAAGTGTAAAAATAATTTATAATTATTGTGTTATTTCCTATGGTAGACTGGTCACTTGTTACGGTAAGCCTCCTCTGTTGGTAATGGAATGTTTCCTGTCTTAGGCAGAGTAAAGTGGTGTACTCTTAACCCAACAATTTGTTTATAAGCTTTTAACACCCTGGATTATGTTTTTCACACAGCAAAAAATACCTTGATATATTAAAACCCATTTAGTCCTATTTTAGCACCATATTTTCAAACATTCAGTGGACTTGGTTGTCCTTTTGTAAAATTTTGCCCACCAACCTTCATAATCAACACTGATTAATTTTTTCATGCAGTACGCTTGTAAATTTACATTTTGAACTTGATGCAGCTACTTTTATTGCATATTCTGTAGGCGAGTACACGCGGCCGCTCCGCTTTATGTATCTTTTACTTACCCCAAAATCACAGTCACGGCGGAGGAAAGAGTGCCCCCGTGCAGGATAATATTGTACAATATTGTCGAATCTTCCTGTTGCAACCAGACTCATGATAAAGCGTGTGACTGTGTGGTTTCGGTCTTGATCACCACAGGAATCTGAAAATAAATTAAGCTCCTTTGTGCTGTCAGGTATGTTATTACATGTGTAATGATTAACAAGTGAGCACACCTCATTGGGTCCTTTTCTGCCCAAGCCTTCGTGATGTAAATGATGTACTGAGGTTCCCGTTTTCATATCATGGATGCAATAGAAGTAAACACATAGTTGTCTCATGTAAAATACCTCTTGTACTGGAATGTGCGGCAATGATAAATTCTGCGTGTAATCAAAACAAATACATGCGATGTCAGTCCGTTCAACAAAATTTGCTGTTACTTCCTTCATTTTGTTGTAGCACTTTTGTGATCCACGCTTATGTACCAACAGCTCTGCAGCGGCAATACGCTTGGTGTTATCATTTAGAAAATGGAACTTGACCGAGCTCCTCACAAGTAGCACACACATCTTTTTGTGGCCTTCCAAATGCATAGCCGAAGGTGTCCTTGTAATACTTCAAATGAAATGAATAAGTAAGAATGCATCGATGATTTTTACTGTTAACTCGGCATTCAAATACTTGATATTTCGATTTGCATAATGTGTTTCCTTTACTGGGAAAGAGGAAATATGCTTATTTATCTTTTCACAAACTGCTCCTGGTAGAGCTTTGTTTCTAGAGTTTTCTGATTTTCTTCGACTTTATTTTGAGGATTTCACTGCGGACGCATTAATACGCTCTTCCCTAACGGGGATCCAGTATAGGCTGCGAGCAAGAGGAACTAATGGGCAGGGGCACTACAATCGCAGTGTGCTGCAAGTTGACAGCTTGAGGTGGAGGGAAGCGTGCCTGAAAACCTAATTGGCCCAAAGCGGGAAATCCGGGCTCGAATCCAGGTCCAGCCCAAATTTTTAAAACGAATAAAAACCGTCTAGTTTGCTAAAATTATATTAATTGATCGCGACCTACTAGGTAGATGGGGTAAGGTTAGGGAAAACGGACAGAACGTAAGCAAATGTGGTGTATTTACATCGTTGATGTTGGCAACACCGTTCTTGTGACTCAGATTGTTGCAGTGTAGTGTATACGAGTGACTGAGGTAAGTATTGTTTGAAATGACCTATTCAGAACGTCCTTCTGGCTTGTAAATTAACGCAGGTAAGCAACATATGCTGTGTAGGTAATGACATTGTTCAAGAATATTGTTCGGGAAATAAGGGTTGTTGGTATTTCAATAAATTCGCGGAGGTTCTATCCTGGTCCGGTGGCAGGCTTCTGCTTCCTTCCACGTGTCAGTATGACGATATGTCTTGGTGGTGCCATCCGTTGTATATTTACGACACTAACTCAAATACTGCTCTGGTGGGGCAGACGGACACTTGTTCGTGGGGGCAAACGGACACATTAGTTTTTTCTTAATAAAGCATTTATGGAGGTGTAGTAATTATCTTTAACTGACTAATAATCTAATTTTTAGTAAATCTCAGTAGTTGTGACTGAATACTATTCTTATTTACAGAATGGTCCGTAATCATAAAAGGAACACAGATAGAAGGCCGCAGCCAACAGTGTGCATCTATTGTGTTTGCCCCCACACAGTACTCACAGGCTACAGCCCCTTTATGTTTCTTTCTTTGCTCCACTAAAGACATTTTAAAATGAAGTCTGCAGGTTGTACGTCAGAAGAAATCCAGTGAAAGGAATTAAGAAAGTGGCATTTGGAGCTGTTTTTGCTGAAGCATAGAACCTTCCAGCTACAGTCGGAAACGCTGTAAATGGCTTCAATGCTTGTAGGATTCATCCCTTCAACCCCAATCGCTTGCCTGAGCACGTGTTTGCTCCCGCAACTGTGCATGAAGACCCCACTAATAATCCAGTAGGAAATCCTGACACTCAAACAGCAGACTTGCAGATGACAACTGTACTAGGAAATAGGCCTAATCGAGTGGCGGAACTGCAACCACAGCCAACAACAAGGGTCACCAAACATACTGCGAATGAGAGAAGTTGCCAGGACCTCAGTGGTATACCATCGGCTTCAGGATCTGCCAGAAACAAACGCAAGATGGGAACATCTACCATTCTGACAAATCCTAGTTGGTGTATTTTAATGAAATAAATCGCAATTTGGTATCACTTATGGCATCACTGTACTATTTAGATGGAATACCAAACGGCGGCGAATGAAAATTTATGCCCGGCCCGGATTCGAACGCGGGATCTCTTGATTACTAGGCAGACGCGTTGACCACTCCGCCACCGAGGACACAGTGACCAGCCCCACTGCAGAAGACTCTTCCCTGCACGTCTCCCGCCACACCCAAATCTCCATTCACCACGCTTTCTCTTTACTATTACCACAGCCACAATGCTGTATTCCCGCATCAGGGAGAACAGACCATGAGGTATCGAGCGAGACACAATTAATTGTCGCCCGGAGCCCAGTCTCGGCTTGTATACAAATTTTCATTCACCGCCCTTTGGTATTCCATCTAAACCTAGTACAGTGATACCATAAGTGATCGCAAATTGCGATGTATTTCATTAAATGAACGCTGTAAAGTCGTCAAAAATATGTAATTGTATACAAGCCGAGGCTGGACTCCTGACGACAATTAAGACGCTCGATCCCTTGCAGGAATATAGTATAGGTTGAGAGCATATATGAAGTAATGGGCAGGGGGCACTATAATCGTAGTGTGCTACAAGGTGAGAATTTGGGTTGGAACGGAAGCGTGCCTGGATAGCCTAATTAGTTAAGGCGACCGCTGGCCCAAAGCTGCAAATCCACGTTCGAATCCCAGCCCAGCACGAATTTTCAACTTTGTCACTGAATATATTTCAATGTTCTGAAACGGTCTCCCTTTGTAGTATACTTAAAGGTCAGTTTTCTTGCATCACTGTTAGTATTCAGTTGTTGAATCTTTATAACCTGTAAAATACAAGACACGAAACAATTAAGTGCATATTCTACTTCAAGTAAGGTGTGAACTGTCCAGTTCATAAAACCAATCGAATAATCTCACTCCTCAGAGGATCCGCAACTATATTTTTTTAAGCGTCGAATATTATACAGAATACTTTTACCAAACTGATAATATAGGTTTAGCTACTGGAGTAATAGTTAAGGCTCAAATGAAGAAATACTTCAAAGTAATATAAATGTACAGTTTTTTAGAAACAGTCACAATAATTACTGTAAATTTGACGTTGGTGAATTTAGAAAGAAAGTTACCTTGTTGTTGATGATGTATAATACTTCGTTTAACTTCTGTTGAAGGCAGTAGTTGCCGAAACCCGTCGACCATAGCAAATAAAAGTATTTCAGAGCTCTGGGCAAAAAAACGATTTTTTCAAAGTGTATCGCAGCTGTACGCTGTCACCTAAAAACAACATTAATCTTCATTTCTTCCTGCTGAAGTTCCTTCATATTATAGGTGGCAATAGAACATACATTTGAAATATTTTCCTCGAGACATGTTTGTTCGTAGTTTCAACATTAGTTTCTTTGCTGTACCACTTTTTTCATCTTCTAAGGTCAAATGTTTCACTGCTTCCTTTTGTCTGATTTTATCGTAATCCGTCATTTCTACAACTTGGATTCTAAGAAGATTCCATCTGCTCTGTTAGTCATTGCTCACTGCACTGGACAGCTACTAAGCCAGGAGAAGTACAGTTCAAATTACCTTTCCTTGTCGGCTTAAGATTAATATCGCGATAAAACAGCTTATTTACTTCTACATCCACGCCATATCTGCAAAGGTGCACCGTATCAAATAACCTAATCGGAAACGGAATATTTTTGTTTATCGCGTACGTCCTTATCATTTTGCCTCTTCTCAAGAAACTTTGGGTGTAACATATATGCAGTATTTTTATAAATTGTATTGGCTTCCGTTTAAATGTGCAACTACAGTAAGTCCCACTCACTAATGGAGTAAGGAATAAACGACTGTTTATAAGCCTCGGTATAAGAACTACTGTCTCTTTACTTCGTGGTCCTTACGCGTAATGAAAGTTGATGGTAGTAAAATCGAGCACAACATTTTCCTAAATAGCATTTCTAAAAAATTAACGTCACGTTCTCAACACCGTTTCCCATTTCCGTAACAAATCTAGGAGCACGCCAATGAACTGTTTCGATGTATGCCTTTATTATGACGCCAAGCATTCGAACAGTACTCGAGTATGGGTGGCACTATCGTTTTAGACACCATCCCCTCTACATATGAGCCCTGAAATTCTAACAACAAACCAAAGCTGACCATTCACCCTCCCTTTTTCCGTCCTTACGTGTTCGTTCCATTTCATGTATATTTTCGACATAACGCCCAGATATTTAACCAACAAGCCTATGTCAAGCATTATATCACTAACATTATGGAATTTTTACTCATCGTCTGCATCACCTTACTTTTACATTTAGAACAACCTGTCATTTACAGCACATCAAATTCAATTTCCGTATAAGTTATTCTGTAGCCTTCTACAGGAACATAACGACGATATGTTCCCGAATAACGTGTCATCATCAAGAAAAATGTTCAAATGTTTTTTTTAAGTTTAAGGGACTTAACTGCGGGGTCATCAGTCCCTAAACTTACAACTTGTGAACTACATTATACTAAAGACGACACAAACATCTATGCCCGAGGGGGGATTCGAACCCCCGACCGTAGCAGCCGAGCAGACTATGACTGGCGCGCCGCAGACCGCTCGGCCTATCATCATCAAGAGACAGTTGGAGATTGCCGCTCACCCTTTCAGACAAATGAAGCGATGGTCATCAAGCAGATGAGATGGTTCGGATTTCCACATCATTCAACTAGTCTCAATGCTTCTACAAATCATTTTCTAAACTGTGGAGACTTGTCCTGCAACTATTGCCTGCTTTTTGTTGACGTCAGCGTGGCCACCACATTCCACACACATTTCCATCGATACTTTCTTCCCGTGTCTTAGGTTTTTTCATGATGTGATGTAGCTATCTCCAAAGTTTATTATGTTGAGAGTTATCAGCTTATCAGAATCTTTCCTTTAGTTCTGTGGAGAGGGGAACACACCACAAAGTGTCAGTAGCATACACGATGATATGATCGTTATGAATCTGTGTATTTCTATCATCAATTGTTATATAAACTCGATATAGTTTCCTAGTATGCTTTCTTGCATGGCTCTTGGAATGACACTGCTACATAAATTAAAAATTCAAATGTTTGTAAATCATCGGTCTCAATTCTTGGGTCATTAGTCCGTAGCTTACAAACTACTTAAACTAAGGTAAACTAACCTAAGGACAACACAAACACCCATGCCCGAAGAGGGAGTCGAACCCCCAACGGGGAAGGTCCCGCACGGTGCCCCAGTGCGCACGGTTAATCTGCCGCGGCGCTGCTACATAAGTCCTCGTTAACTAACAGACGCAGATTACCTAGCACGAAGCGCGCAACGTATCTGCAAATGAGCTTTGCTGCACTCATCGCACGTAGCTCCTCGGCAGTTCGATGCATTGCGAAATCTACTCTCGTGAGTAGATTTTTATCACTTATACCCATTACATAATGGGGTAGATACCTATCATAACTGATGCTGCTACCGAAATAAAGTAACATTCACATTACATTCGGTAGAGAACTCGTTAGCATCTAATATACACAAGAAAATGAACTGACGTAGAAAGGAAGGAAGAAAGGAGGGAAGGTTAGAGATCAAAATGTTGTATACGGTGTGGTCATTAGATAAACAACAATACGAATGGACATCATATTAAGCTTGTTGATTACAGCCGTCACGAGGAAGGGTTTACGGAAAGCCGCGGCGGATTATCCGCGCGTACTGGAGCGCCGTGTTGCGGTGTGCGCGACCGTCCGCCGTCGGGAGTTCAAATCCCCCTCGGGCATGCCTGTTTGTGTCGTCTTTAGTATAAGGTAGTTCATAAGTAGCTTGTAAGTTTAGGGACTGATGACCCCGCGGTTAAGCTTTACAAACATTTGAACATTTGTTTACGGAAAACGTGGGAACCTGAATGCTTGTGATGAGGCAGAGATTTAACCATCCTTCTCCTAAACAGGAGTCGAGTGTCTTAACCACCGCGCTTCAGTCACGGTCTTCACGGCCACTATGGTCGGGGGTTCGAATCCCCCCTCGGGCATGGATATTTGTGCCGTCCTTAGGATAAGCTAGTTGATAAGTAGTTTGTAAGTTTAGGGACTGATAACCCCGTAGTTAAGTCCCATAAGCTTAACAAACATTTGAACATTTTTTTCTTAACCACCGCCGCGGCGGAGCGGCCGAGCGCATTGAGGCGCTATGCCACGATGCGCGTGGCCGTTCCCCGTCGGGGGTTCGAATCCCCCCTCGGGCATGGATGTTTGTGCCGTCTTTAGTATAAGCTAGTTCATAAGTAGTTTGTACGTTTAGGAACTAGTGACCCCGCAGTTAAGTCCCAAAGCCTTACAAACATTTGAACATTTTTTTTTCTTAACCACCGCGCAACATCCATCGGTATAAGAAGAACGAAGCCACTGCTCAAAACACCTAATGAGTAGTCGGAATGACATAATGACATCACCAGTGGAATGAGACAGATTTCGTAGCACGTAAATGGTTAATCTTGAAGTTCCGAACTATACCGTCATCATAAAATTGTATTAATCCAGTACAAACACATAAATCAAAAAGTTCAGTGGAGGAATTGTAGCAATTAGGGTACATGCAACAACTTGTTGTTAGCGGACAGACTACTGTGGGGCAAACGGATTTGTAATGGGTAACTTAGACTCAAGATATGACTAACGCCAATTTAGCATATCGTAGAAACAACTCAGTCTTAATTTATATACCCATACTTGACCTTTTTTTAGGAATTTTTACGCCAAAAAGAAGTCGAATCAAGACGTTTTGAAGTTTTGTATGAGATTACGGCTAAAGTGGCGACTATTCTACCGGTATATAGAGAGAAGCGGTTAACGTAAGTAAGCTGAAAATCAGTATTGCTGTAATGAATACTTAATTCTTCGTCTGACTATTTCGGTCCTGAACGTAACAGAGAACCATCCACCACAGAAAATAGGCAGTTGAATACAGTTTCGAACTCTCACCTCCCATCAGCCATATTCATAGGATCCATTCCGAAAACAAAACAGTAACACCGCGTCTAAGGATCCAGTGCCGGCCGCGGTGGTCGAGGGGACTGAGGCGCTCCAGTCACGGTCTGCACGACCACTACGGTCGGGGGTTCGAATACCCCCTCGGGCATGGATATTTGTGTAAGTATTGTGTAAGTATTAGTTCGTAAGTAGTTCATAAGTAGTTTGTAAGTTTAGGGACTGATGACCCCGTAGTTAAGTCCCAAAAGCTTAACAAACATTTGAACATTTGAACATTTGATCCAGTAACCAAACGCTATGCAAAATTCCCCAGAGAATAATTCTGATTCGCTTTCTATACATTATTATACCAGTTACCTCGTGCATTTAACAAACACAGTTGTACAAACAGTCCACGCCGTGTCCATTACGCCGATTCACAACATCGCGGCTGGTCGCAGTGGCCGAGTGGTCTGCGGCGTGCCAGACACAGTCTGCACGGCCGCTACGGTCGGGGGTTCGAATCCCCCCTCGGGCATGAATGTTTGTGTCGTCTTTAGTATAAAGTAGTTCATAAGTAGTTTGTAAGGTTAGGGACTGATGACCCCGCAGTTAAGTCCCTTAAGCTTAACAAACATTTGAACAACATCGCGCTTTCCTTGCAAATCGTTACTCTCGATGTTTGCATGTCGTAAAATGAACGACACACCGAACAGTTTACCAGGAAAGATCCATTTACACACGAACACCAAGTAATTTTTTTCTTGTATTTGTCATTCGTACCCCCAGTGAAACTTATTTTACTTCAAATCGATTTAATATAATACCAAAAGATTTTGACCACTACCAGCAACCCTTTTGAGATTTAAGATACATTCCACACACACCCATCGATGGAAACTAGTCCACTTTAAATTACCAAACTATCGCTGATTTATTGAATCATCTGCTTCTTGGCCAAAGAATAATTTACCATCACAATCATCTCCGGTACGCTACCGAGATGCTTCCACTCTTATCGTAAGTACCACTAACAGTTGAGCTGTATACACCACTACCCATAACAACCACATCTTTATGGGCATATGCTACTGTGTAACACCTCTGCTTTTTACACATGGTATCGCGGTCTAAAACAGCTCGCTGCGGAGCGCGCGGTTGCTCGCCGTGGAAGTTCGAGTACTCCCTGGGGCATGGTTGTGTGTGTTTGTCCGTAGATTAGTTTACCTAGGATTAAGTAGTTTGTAAGCTACGGACTGATGACCACGCAGTTTGGTCCGATAGATTTACAGACATTTGAACATTTTACATATGGTATCATTATTCAGTTTTAAACTCTGTATTTCGCAGTGAGAGAGTCTGACTTCAACGTTTCCAGAGCAAAATACCAGGACTGAACTTACACAGCCTATTCGACATTACATCAAACAGCACAAGTTCGCAAGGCCATAATCAAAAGTTTGCAAAGCTATGGGACCAAACTACATTGGTTATCGGATCCTGGACTTACAAACTGCTTAAATTAACTTACTCTAAGGACAACACACACACACACACACACACACACACACACACCCTCTCATGCCCGAGGGAGGACAAGATCTTCCGACGGGAAGGTGCCGCGCGCTCCACAGCAAGGGGCCTTAAAGCGCAAGGCGATTCCCATGCGGAACGACAATCTCTCTCCCCCCCCCCCCCCCCCCATAAAATACATATTTTTTCTTCTACAAACCACGATTCAACCAATTCACCTTCAGCTCCCTCTAGTGCTATTCTCTTCCGTTGCGTATTTTTTAACCATTTTCGTTTACTGTAAAAGTCGCCCACTGTACGTAACAAGAGCCTTGTTTCATCACTAAAATTAGCAAATGAGGTTCGTGTGAACTGCTGTTTACTCCGTGCTACAAACCCTTGTTTCTCTGGACCAAACTGAGAACTGACTCGTTTCAAATTACTTCAATAACAGGAAGTTAATACTACAGTGGTCAATATACATAGTAGCTTACATGTTATTACACACATACATTAATAAGCAAGCCACCACAATTAAAGTTATCTTAGAAAGGTGGCTAAGAAAACATTTATGGCGCAACGGAATTTAGAAATCAAAATATATATATATATATATATTGCATCTGAACTTGTTCTCAGCACTTGTGAAGAACAATATTAAAAAAAGGGGGAAGGTGCTCTAACACTACAATTTATAGGCAACTTACGGATTATGCTGAACTTAAACTTGTTTATTCAGATAGAAAACAAGCAAAATGGGGAACCAATTTCGTTAACACAATAAAAATGCATCTCTTATATGGATTAATGCGGACTGTCCCCAGCCGGCCGCGGTGGCCGAGGAGACTGCGGCGCGCCAGTCACGGTCTGCGCGACCACTACGGTCGGGGGTTCGAATCCCTCCTCTGGCATGGATATTTGTGCCGTCCTAGTTCGTAAGTAGTTTGTAAGTTTAGGGGCTGGTGACCCGTAGTTAAGTCCCATAAGCTATACAAACATTTGAATTTTTGACTGTTCCCAGCCTAAATTATACATGATTTAACGCTACTGGGGGAAGGATTCACAAACAACACTCATTCGCTCACACACACGCAATGCCACAGCGAAACTCACCAAAATCAGCGTGGTGAGACGAGGCGGAAGCTTGCGCCTCTATCGTAGGCGAAATTCAGCAAGTCGGAGGTAGCACAAAACAAAACACAAACACTTTGAAGCTGGCTCTGGTCTGTCGTGCCTGTTTTGAGATGGTGCGTGTGTATAGCAAGTTAAATTACATCTGAACAGAAAACGTGAGCAAACACGCTAACGGCGACACACGGCTACGTTACATGAACGCACTCCACTGAAGGTAAAGTGGTTGAATATCGGATTCATTATACAAAATCACGGTGGATTCTTAAGTTGCAGTCTGTTAGAAATCGATATAGATACTGGTTTTATATGAGAAGTGGCGTGAAATCAGGTGACTAGCTGCAAACCCCGAAAGTCGGAACTCGGACCCACGTGGTTCCGAAAACCGATAAAATTGAATAAATTCAGATTTCGAGAAATAAAGAAAATTAACTACAGCATGCAACCCATAGAAATGCTTAGAATTATATAAGGAACCGAATGAAATACAGTTACACGCGATAGGGGGCGATTACAGAGACGGATGAGGTCCTGCCTCAGAAAAACCACAAAAATGAAATTAATTGCGAAGTCGGAATAATAAAAATAAGAATTACGGCATGCAACCCATAGAAATGTTTAGAATTACATGAAGAAGCGAAAGAAATGCAGTTACACTCGATAGGGAGCGATTACAGAGACGGATGAAGTCCAGTCTCCAAAACTCGTAAAAGTGAAGTAATTACGAAGTCGGAAAAATAAAATTAAGAATTACAGCATGCAACCCATACAGATGTTTAGAATTACATAAGGAAGCTATTGAAGAAGGTTGTACAAGGCTCAGAGTGAGTTACTGACAAAGACAGAGTGCGTACTACAAGTTGGAGAAGAACAGCAAAATTAAAATAGGCGGGGAGAGAAGATCGCGAAATATTAGTGGAAATCAGAAGGATACCCGCATAGTTACTTTCCTGATGGGCATGGACCAAACAAGAGTGGAAGCTGAAGGCTTTGTTCTTTGAACCAACCACGTGGAACACATATCACTCACAGAAGGAAAGGATGAGAATATTTTTACATGCACTGTACAAAAATGAACATATCACTTATTAGAAATCGGGCCCCACAAAGCTAGATAATATTTACCCAGAGTTCATACACCGCCACATGATCACAAAAGGTTTTAACATATCAGGCCATTATCAAACTGCAACTAGAATCACACACACACCGCGTGCATCTATTGGAAATCACTGAACTGAAAAACGAAAACACATTTCCGCACACGATCGGAGAAAAAATTCCAAAAAATGATTTTAAGTTCACGAATCTAAGTTAGACGTGCTAGTCAATGAAACGCTACCATCTCCAGAAACAAGAGCAGAACCATCCTTACTTCACCAGACGACCAGAGCAGAATGATCAGTCGTGCGGCCACTGGGGCGCGGGAAGACGCGGGAAGTAACCGGAAACCGGAAAATACAGGAAAACTGAGGTAGTGGGGACGGACAGAGAGATTCGCGCTGGAGGGAAGATTCGCTAACTAGCCCGCAACTAAAGGGTGTGGAAACCTCTGTGGTAGTATGAGCAGCTATTGATACTGAGCCAAAGAGAACGATGCAAAGTGAGCTATCACTCCCCACATTCAAACAGCCATAGATTCTTGCACACACTTAAAAGTACAACAACTGCTCATTCTCACAGGGACAGTGGCGTATCGGAGAAGCCGTATTTATGCCACATTAATTAATATAATAATAAGTTATTAACATAACAAAATAAGAAAAACCTAGCAATATTAACTAATATTTTAACACATGAAATAAAAATTCTAATCCACCAGCCTTGAAAAGATGTGGTGTCTCTTCATTCGGACATGTCGGAAAAATATCAGGCAAAATATCAAAAATTTAGTATTACTATGTTTCACCTATTTGACATGAGAACATAAGTGCAGTATCTCAAATTGCTGACTTTAAACTAGTTGACACACACACACACACACACACACACACACACACACACACACACACACATGCATCATGCACACCCGTCACCTGAAATGTTGACAACATTCCCCCCAGCTACCGCATGCATTAAGTAATAAACCATGTTTTTAGAGGACTTATCTACCATCGTAGCAAGTAGTACCACACATTTGTAGACGAATTTGTGGTTATACACAGATATAAGAAAAAAACTTGGTATGATTGTACAGATAGATCTTTCCTGGTAAACTGTTCTATGTGTCGTTTATTTTTCGATGCATTTGGTGCGAAAATGGAGAATAACGACTGGTGAGGAACGCGCGATGCTGTGAACCGCCATAAGGAACATGGCGTTGACTGTACACCAGTGATAGTTAAACGCACGAGGTAACTGATATAATGACTGATAGAAAGCGATTCAGAAATATGCTCTGGTGAGCTTTATATGACGTTAAGATGGGGTGTTGTATAATATTTCTGGCATACAGCCATCATATTAAAATTTAAGAATTGCTTCAGTACAGCAGGTTAGAGCCAGTAGGCGACAGATGGTAAAAGCTGGTGAGAACCACGACAGGTGCTACCTGTAGGTCGGGTCCTCGTGGGAAAGAGTACTGGTGAGTTTCCCCGAATTCTAGGGAAGTCCCCGAGCAACAGGCACTGAACGCCGATTGGCGTTCTGAGGGTCACGCACCAAAACGCGAATATATTTTTATTAATAAACTAATTATTTATTCCACGTCAAATTCAAGTTAGGATCTCAAAGCCAAGCTATACCCTGACTCGATAACATGTATTAACTATACAAAATAAATAAACAAAACAATTAATTTAAGACGGAGGACGCACGACGGCCATGTTTACGCGCCAAATTGTGGAGCGAAGACAGCCTTCAAAGTTCAGTCCAGAACTCGCACTCGGAGGAGCAACATGTAGCTGTCTCACATGTAGGCGGTCATAAGACATACATTTATCATTTTAGAACAATGCAAAATAACAAAATATTGAACTTCCAGGTAAACCAATGTGTGGCAAGTGCATATTTATATACGGTTTGCTAGTTTTCTGCATTTTTTAAATAAATTAGCTGGCATCCCAAGAACTTCAGTGTTATGCCGTAATTAGATCAGTTCCTGCCAATAGTTTAATAATTTCAGCCTCACTTCAAGAACTCCGACCTGTGTGCTATCATCTGCGTGGGGACGACAGCTATAGGAGATGTCAGGTTGGTGAACATTAAGAATTTCTACTCTTCACACGGTGCAGTTGGGAGTAACTACAACCCTCGCGTACACTATCATTGCGGTACAAACGCAAACGGTTGTGCGTCATCCATGGCAACATGAAGGAGGAATTTTTTATTTTTTATATAGGAACGGTTAGCACACCCCCTTATGGACATTTTCCCGTTGTAGTTGTTTAGATTGGATCCAACGAATACGGCTTATGGGTTGGAGACTTCGAAACTTAATTAAATTGCTTTGTTAGAATGGCTCTAACCCTTGTCGGAATCAGATTGACTGTTATCAAGAACAACGAGGACTGGTGGGGAGCGAAGTATGGATACAATCCATCATATTTATAGTTTTTAATGATATTTTCAAAACAAACTGGAGAGTTTTTCCATTTGTTTGCACTAACTTGCTTGTGTTCTGTGTATGGATAGAATTTGGAAATGGTTAAATCCCTTAGGTTAATGACGACTGCGGGAGTAGCTCTGTTACTGGGTTGGACTCTGTTGTTGTTCAAATGTTTGCAAATCTATGGAACTTCATTACTGTGGTTATCAGTCGCTAGGCTTACAAACTACTTAAAATAATTAAAATTAACTTAAGGACAACACACACACACACACACACACACACACACACACACACACACACACACATGCCGGGGGAGTACTCGAACCTCTGACGTGTACCAACCGCGCACTCCGCAGCGAGACGCCTTAGCGCGCATGGCCATTCCTTCGCGGCGGTTATGTTATAGACTAAGGGGTTCAGGTCAGATCTTTAGTGAACATTGTTAGAATTACTCTAATTAGTCGAGGCACTGCCCGTGTGCTGTGGTAGATGTTACTCTGTTACATTATAGGTCTAAAGAAATTAGCTTAGTAGTATGGTCAGGTGGCTGTAGATATTTGACTTGGCGTTACTTATAGAAATTTTCGATTGGATATTAATATTGTCTAATTCATGCATCAGATGTCGTAGTCACAGGTGATCTCTCAATAGTTCGAAATAAAATCCTAGATAGACAGAAAGCTTGTTAAACAAATGTGTACACTAACAACTTTTTGATCGCTAGATACTAGAATGTTTTTGTATGTCTGTAGTGCAAGCGTAGTTGTTATTAAATCTGAGGCTCTACGAAACTTGAAAATGATCAGTGTATTTTGGTCTGGGCTTGTGTGCAATGGGTATTGCATTCGATTATTGAGTGTAGCGATTGACGTGGTTCGTTACAATGTAGATGGTGTTGGATGTTTGTACACAATAAACTCTTAAACGTGTAATGTAGAAAGTACAAGGACACATCGACGAACGAAACAGAGGCTTATTTACTCCGACAAGTGTGCACTTAACGAAATTACTGTGTTGTGGAATGTTGCTATGGAACTGGAGATGTTGTGGGTTTAAACATTAAAGTTTTACACAATTCTGGTGTGTGTCACGTTGAAAGCTTGTTTAAACAGTCTGATACGTTGACGATTGTTTGATCGATAAAGGCTAATAATTTCCAAGGGTGGAGTTGAATAATTAGTTATGAGGAGTATTGAAATCCTGAAATGTTTGTTAAGCTTATGGGACTTTACTGCGGGGTCGTCAGTCCCTAAACTTACAAACTAATTATGAACTACCTTATACTAGAGACAACACAAACATCTATGTCCGATGGGGTATTCGAACCCCGACAGGGAATGGCCTCGCGAATCACAGCATAGCGCCTCAATGTGCTCGGCCGCTCAGCCGCGGCGAAGAGTAGTGTGAGCGCGTTTTTGTCGGTAGTAATTATGGGATTACTGTCATTTGGAAAGTGTGATCGAAAAGATTATTTGTGGTGTTACTGTACTCAGATGTACTACACGTATTTAATTTGGGGTAGTTGTGTTGGTTTGTGTGTGTTTGAAAATCCCAAAAAGTTCTTGACCGATTGAGCTCCTAATTTGTCACAACGTTGCATTGTAACACAGGAAGGTTTTTAGACACCTATTTGTTTAATATATTACTCATAAAATATGGCACTTTTGCAATTTTTGGCCTCACCGTTTCCACATTGTAAAATTTATATAAATTCGTATGTAATATATATTTAAATAATAGGTATGTAAAACGTCCACGTAATCCAGTAGTACGTCGTATCAATATTTCAAAGCATTCGGTCACGAACTTTCGGAGATATAAGATTTTGTAAAACTTTTATCCATTGTGTTGGAACCTGCGACTGTTTCTTGAAATAGGTTTCAGAAAACCATTTATTTAAACCATTAATGGTTTAAATAAATCTTCATTAAGAAGAAACAAAAGGCGACTGGTTGCAGTAATTTCTGAAACCTATATAAGATTTTGTACATAAGACTAAACATCGTTCTAAGTTAGATTTCTAAGACGATATACAGGAAGGGTAGGCAATGACGAAGAGGGGAGAGGAGATATAGACGTACTTTTTTAAATTGTAACCAAGTCTCCAAATACCTGCAAATTTCAAGTTTTTATTATCAGTGGTTTTGGCTGGGCGATGATGAGTCATTCATATAATCTGTCACTCAGTGAGTCACTCGGATCATTGCCTTTTATTTATAGATATAACGCATTGCAAGCTGTTGTAATCTGTCTCGAAGGTGGTCTATGCTATGTTCCCTGTTATATACTGAGTATTATCAAGCGGAGCCGCTTACAAAGTCGCTTAATAAGTCGGACGACTGGGAAGAGGATCCTACCGCTCAACCAACTGCTGTACGATGAACATATGGACACCCTGAGTGCCACATAATAGTCCTCCATAGTGCAAAGCATCATTGGTGATACTGGGAACACAAACGTCAGGGATATGGACAAACAGTCAAATCAAATCTTTGTTAAGCTTATGGGACTTAACTACGGGGTCATTAGTCCCTAAACTTACAAACTACTTATCAACTACCTTATACTAAAGACGGCACAAATATCCATGCCCGAGGGGGGATTCGAACCCCCGACCGTAGTGGATGTGCAGACTGTAACTGGAGCGCCTCAGTCTCCTCGGCCACCGACAAACAGTCGTCATCCTTACAGTCTTGAGGCAATGATTAAATTTATCTCAAGGCGGCGGCGCAGCTTCCCAATGTTGACATCGGAAAAACGCTTCAACCAGAGCGCAAGCACAGACTCAGTTATCTCTTCGAGGCGGCGCAGCTTGCCAATGTTGGCAACGAAAAAAAATGTTCAAATGTTTGTAAAGCTTATGGGACTTAACTACAGGGTCATCAGTCCCTAAACTTACATACTACTTATGAACTACTTACGAACTAGGACGGCACAAATATCCATGCCCGAGGGGGGATTCGAACCCCGGACCGTAGTGGCCGTGCAGATCGTGACTGAAGCGCCTCAGTCCCCCCATTTTTTTCCCTATCGGTAGTTCTTTTCGTTGCGGAAGCTCGGCCACCGCGGCCGGCTGTTGGCAACGGAACAATCCTTTAACCAGAGCGCACAAAAGCATATTCCTCTCAGTCTCAGTTATTGGTTGCTCGGCTAAATTTTACTTACGGTGTCAGCAGCGGAGAGTAGTAATGTTAGCAAGGAAATCTTCAGTTTAGAAGTATAATTGGTTTATTGACAGTGTTTCGTACAGGAACGTATTAACCATGCTAAACGCGGAACGTTATTAGCCTCATTGTATGTAACAGAGTTTTCAAAGAGCAGTCAAGAGATTTTGGCATCAGCCGCTGCCGCAAGTGTAATTTTACCGAAATTATAGAAATACATCAACATGAAAAATAACGTATCGATTTTCGATTATAATTTTACAAGGATGTCAATAAAACTTGACGGCCGCGGTGGCCGAGGGGACTGAGGCGCTCCAGTCACGGTCTGCACGGCCACTACGGTCGGGGGTTCGAATCCCCCCTCGGGCATGGATATTTGTGCCGTCCTTAGTATTAGCTAGTTCATAAGTAGTTTGTAAGTTTAGGGACTGATGTTCAAATGTTTGTAGAGCTTATGGGACTTAACTACGGGGTCATCAGTCCCTAAACTTACAAACTACTTATGAACTAGCTAACACTAAGGACGGCACAAATATCCATGCCCGAGGGGGGATTCGAACCCCCGACAGTTGTGGCCGTGCAGACCGTGACTGGCGCGCCTCAGTCCCCTCGGCCACCGCGGCCGGCAGGAACTGATGACCCCGTAGTTAAGTTCCATAAGCTATACAAACATTTGAAAATTTTTTCAATAAAACTTACAGAATTCAAAAGGCGCTTTGCCATAGATGCGTGCAAGACGAAAATCATGTACCTACGCATCCATCAAGAGGGGAAAAAGGAAGAAGATGCTTTCATACCTATAGCTCTGATCACGCTTTAAATTCTCCAGCTGCCAAATAAGTGAGCGTCCAAAATTGAGGTGGTACCAAGTTCTGCCTTGCGTACTGGTCAAACTCAATTGCTATAGATGCGTGCAAGACGAAAATCATGTATATACGAGGCCATTAATAGAGGCAAAAGGAAGAAGATGCTTTCATACCTATAGCTCTGATATAGCTTTAAATTCTCCAGCTGCCAAATAAGTGAGCGTCCAAAATTGAGGTGGTACCAAGTTCTGCCTTGCGTACTGGTCAAACTCAATTGTAAAAACGCGACACTAAATTAACAACTTTTCGCGCAAACGCATTTTATATACGCTCATATTTAATGGTTTATTTTCAGTAAGATAGATCTTGATATTAGCAGTGGAAATCAAAACACCATGGAAACGAATTCTGAACATAACGTTGTTTATGTGCGTTGTTATTTTTATTTTATGTAACAGTAACTTTGTGATAGTTTCCTGCAGATAACACATAATTTGAAGCAATTCCCTAATTTTTAATTTTTTCATTTTATTTAGGTACTACGAGCGAAAGACGAGACGTGCATAGAGAAAGCTGGAGGAGGAGATTGAAGATGGATAGAAAGAAAGGGAGTGGTGAACAGAGGCCAGGGATTAGATAGAAGGAGGATGAAGAGGTAGATAGTGCGAAAGCAGGAAACAGACATAGCGGATGGGAAATAGATGGAAAGAATGTAGAAAACAATAGCTTTTTACTAAGATGGTCCAGAGTCGGTAAACTGATCTGTATGTTTGTGGAGTAAACGAACGACAAAAAAGTAATCTATCTTAAGGGTTTAAAATAATGTGTAAATGTGAAGCTAACCTTTCGTTTTACATACTATACTTTCGTTTTACATAGTCACTGGAGCCTAACGAACGAACGATATTGATATGATTGAAGCATTCTCTCGGTGATTCTATGTTCTTATGAGTTATAGTATTTCATAGTTACCTGACATTATTATTCAGGTTTAGAAGGCGATCTAAAAATTGGTGATGATTCTCCTGTGAGATTTCTTTATTTGCCCAGATCGCTTATTTACATAATTGCTCGATGACTAGTTTCAACTCATTAAAGAGCCATTTTAGAATCTTAATTGTCCAGGCATACATTTTAAACATTTTATTATGCATAATTTTGTGGCGTTTAAGATGGTACAGTACAATGGCTTACAGAGTGCGGGTGAGCTGAAACAGCTATAGACTTCATTCTTAAGAGAGTTGACACAGGCGAGTCTATACGATGGGGGTGAGGCAGGTAGCAATAGGTTCGTTCGAGAGGCGAGAAATTTACCAGTCGCCAGTTTCTGAGTACCTCTACTGCGCATACGTGGCCTCCGCAAGGTGCAACTGCAAACACCAACTCGAACGCCTGTTTCTCATATTTCGTGGTCTGGCCACCTGTAGCGCTAGTTGACTCATTTGCTCTCTCAGCTGCGTAGATGAAAGTATTGTGATTTAAATAATAAAACACAACAGCAACAGTTTTTATGCTTAGTACTACGCCTATTCAGACTTTACTGGATGGTTAAGAACAAATATCTAAGTGACGTTTACAAATGTGGCATTCTGCTGATTTTGATCTGTACTATGTCGTGTTTTAGAAGTTATAAAGGTACCACACCAGTGAAAAATCCATTGCCACGTGATTTTAATACTGTGCTCTCGTCGCCGTCTCCTGTCCTCTATTGCATGTGTTTTAATCTCCGAAAGTTTTAATGCTGTCTATATGTCTGTTTTAACCACCCTGACCAGTTTAAAGTTCAGAATGTGTTTTACTGTTCATCTACTCTTGTTAGATGTCCAATTTTATCATCTCTACAATGTTTTAAATTCTGCTTTGTTTGCTCCTTTCATGTTTCAGTTCTTCATGACAACTCTTTTGTACCGTCGGTAGAAGAGCAGCAATGAAGCTGCTGCCATCCTGCCGCCACCCGGTGGCTTTAAAATAACAATAAAGTAAAAAAAAATAATAAAAAATTCCATATGGAAAATAGTTCTCTCTCTCTCTCTCTCTCTGTTTGTCTGTCTGTGTAATAGAGGAGGCAGTACTTTATAACCTTAAGCCGATTACAGTGCGAGAGAGGATATTAAATCATAGAAATAGCCTACATTACGTTCGTAAATGTTTGATCTTCATCTCGAAAAGTACTCAATGTTTGTAGAGCTTAAGGGACTTAACTACGGGGTCATCAGTCCCTAAACTTACAAACTACTTATGAACTAGCTAACACTAAGGACGGCACAAATATTTTTCGATCAAAGGAATTGGACAAATTTAATTGAATTGTGTCATATGTTCTGTCATAAATTTCGACGTTGATTGATACTAATTACCTGCTATTTAATGTCAATGTTGATAAACAAAACTGTTGTTCATGACCAAACGTAACCACTGCTGTAAACTGTCGAATTCCAAGAAAGGTTAAGAATTCTAACTCATTAAGTAGATAGGAAGTCTGCGATGTGCCCAGTGTGCAAACGTACGGCTGGTGCTAGAGGTATTAGGTATATAAACGATCTTGTTTACACGCTAGGAGCAATGAATATGAAACCTATTCGTATTTGAAAAGAAAAAGGTCAATTATTTTCAAAGTAGCACAGGGCAACCTTTTTATAGTATGTCAATCACTAATAGTGACCCACAGTTGTTGGATTTTGTAATGCGATCCTTGTATGGAAGAAGCAAAATTTAGTTTTTAAAGTGAGATCCTACTTTCAATACCGCTTGTTTATGAAAGCGTCAGATATCTACAGAAAAACCCCTCAAGGGAATAAAATAATACTATAATGTATTAAATTTTCACGAGACTCCTATGTACCGCCCGTTTAAAAGAATAACCGGGATTTCGCAACTCCTTTCTTCGAGGAAAAGGAACGAGCTGCATACGAAACACTTTGCACATGTGCTGGTTTATCTAACTGGTGCAAGCTTATTAAACGCTTTAGAGTCATTCAGAAGAATTTCCTCTTACGAGACACAACTAGCTCTTTATTCACACGAAGTGATTGGTGCTATCGACAAGGGTTCGCAAATCGATTCCGTATTTCTTGATTTCCAGGAGGCTTTTGACACCGTACGTCACAAACGGCTTTTAATCGAACTGCGAGGTTATGGTATATCGCCCCAAATTTGCGACTGGATAGGGGAATTTCTATCAGAGAGGACACAGTTTGTAGTAATCTGTGGTAAAGCATCGACTAAAACAAATGATATCGGGCGTTCCAGAGGGTGGTGTTATTGGTCCTCTAATGTATTTGGGAGAAAATCTAAGTAGCTCTCTTAGGTTGTTTGCAGATGACGCCGTCATTTACCGTCTAGTAAAATCATCTGAAGATCAAAACCAACTGCAGAACGATCTAAATAAGATATCACTATGGTGTAAAAATTGGCAATTGACTTTAAATAATGAGAAGTTTGAAGTAGCCCACATGAGTACGAAAAGAAATCCGTTAAACTTTGTTTACAAGATAAATCAATCAAAAGTGAAGGCCGTAAATTCCGCAAAATACGTAGGAATTACTATTACTTCAGACTTAAACTGGAAAGAACACTTAGATAATGTCGTGGGATAGGCGAACCGAAGACTGCATTTTACTGGCAGAACCATTAAAAGGTGCAACAGAAATACTAAAGAGGCTGCATACGCTAGGATTATCGGTCCTTTTTTGGAGTATTGCTGCCCAGTGTGGGATCCTTATCAGGTGGTTTGACGGAGGAAATCGAAAGAGTCCAAAGAAGAGCAGTTCGTTTCGTAGTGTCACGATACAGGGGAGACAGCGTTACGGAAATGATACAGGATGTGGGATGGGAATCATTACACCAACGGCGCTTATCGCTGCGGTGTGGGCCACTTACGAAACTACAATCGCCAACATTCTCATCCGAATGCAAAAATATATTGTTGACTCCCACTTACATAGGTAGAAATGATCATCAGAATAAAATACGAGAAATCAGAGCTCGAACGGATAGTTTCAGGTGTTCTTTCTTCCCGCGCGCTATTCGAGAATGGAATGGGAGATAAATAGTATAACGGTGGTTCGATGAACCCTCTGCCAGGCACTTAAATGAGATTTGCAGAGTATCGCATGTAGATGTAGACTATCACAAACGATTGCAACTCTTTCCGCACCGTAACTCGAACGCCTCACTGTCAATCATATTTAGTTTGAATAGGTGGCGACTGCAACTGGAACGCTTAAGCGCGGTTGCAACCACAACTGGAACGAAGCTAGTGTTAGTGGTCGGCTGGCTGCCTTGGAGTGGGCAGTGGCCTAGCTCTCGCTGTCCAGCTGTCGTGCGCAGTGCAGGAGACATACCGTGGCCTCGCTGTCCGGTCTGCAGCACGCTACCTCACGATGCATTTAAATAAACACTCCGTATATGCATAGTGCTGCCAGTTTGGATTATGCAGATTTTTCGTGTCTGTATCGAAAGGTGTATGTGAGGTCCCTTAGAGAAAGACAAGTCTACACTAACTGACGAATAAGTTGAGCCGGCCGCGGTGGCCGAGGGGACTCAGGCACTCCTGTCACGGTCTGCACGGCCACTACGGTCGGGGGTTCGAATCCCCCCTCTGGCATGGATATTTGTGCCGTCCTTAGTATTAGTTAGTTCATAAGTAGTTTGTAAGTTTAGGGACTGATGACCCCGTAGTTAAGTCCCATAAGCTCTACAAACATTTGAACATTTGAATAAGTTGACATCGATGATTTTGAGGTAGCATGCTTAATAAAAGACAGGATAAAACGATTTTGAAATGGATGGTACGATTGTTTATGTAGCTCACTGAGAGATGAAGGTCATGGTAGCTGCAGAGACATGTATGGAAGGACGGAAGAGGTGCAGTTAATATCAGCTTTCACTAATGTATTTTGGGGCTGTGGTGCGGAAGAAGTGGTGGGGAGGGGGGAGCTCAATTTAGATCTCTCTGTGGTGGAGCGAAGTTGAACTGTTCACAGTCCTAGGATAGCTAACACATGGCTCTCAGATCATATACATGAGTGTGAAAACGTATTTAACATTATAAGTAGTAACACGATTAGAGTACGTACCTGTGTCATTATATGACTTTCTTTATGTCCAATCTATATGTACGTGCCATTTAGTATGCAAGATGACGATTAATTAAGGTTCAACGTATTACATTACCTAGAGTGAGTGTACCGACTCGCCGGCCGCGGTGGCCGAGGTGACTGAGGCGCTTCAGTCACGGTCAGCACGGCCCCTACGGTCGGGGGTTCGAATCCCCCCTCGGGCATGGATATTTGTGCCGTCCTAGTTCGTAAGTAGTTCATAAGTAGTTTGTAAGTTTAGGGACTGATGACCCCGTAGTTAAGTCCCATAAGCTTAACAAACATTTGAACATTTTTTTTTTGTACCGACTTGTTGTATACTGTCTTGCCCAGAGAGTAGGTCATACATCCACTTCCTGGGAACGTAATCTTCCAGGTCAACCAGTATTTGGTCGTGGTTGTTGTAGGGCCTCATCCGCCGCCAGCATCGCAGCCAGTGCCCGCAGTTGCGACGCCGCCGAATGCAGTTTCAGCTGCCGCAGTTAGCTGCTCCGCCGCCACCGCTGACCGCAGCTCCGCTGCCGCTGTAGACCACAGATCTGACAGCCACAGACCGCAGCTGCCACAGACTGCAGTTCCAGCTGTCGCCGACAGTGTCCCAGCCCTCGCCACCGCCACCGCAGCCATCGCCGTCTGGGCCTTCATTATCATTATCATCCCTCACCTTCTTCCTTTCTCTTCATCTTTTAATCCCCTTTCCCCATCATGCACAGCCTCCCCATCACCACCACTTCAGTCCTCTACGCCACACCCTCTCAAACCTCCACCACCAGCATGTGGAGCGCCTCCTATCTTCAACCCTCCCCAGTCTTGCCTCCAGTGTCCATCATCCTCTCTTCCACAACTTTCCCCAAGTCACCCCATCCCACCTTTAACCTGTCCTTGCCTTATCCCTCATCCACCCTAAGACTATCCCCATATCACACCTGGCAGAGTAACTCAGCACTGTGCCATGGTGTTTGAATCTCCAGTCTCCTTCGTCTGTACCCATCACAGCCAGGCCCCACTTTCTGTCAACTCCCCATCCAGACCGTCCCTTACCCTCAGTCTACACCTGCTGTACTAAAAAAGTACTCACCAAACACACCAGTGCAGATCCTGCTCATACAGCATCCTGAAGACACAACACTCCTCCTCTGTGAATCCCATCCCCTCTACCATTCCTTCCTGTGTACTCGTGACCAGGACACACTGCTATACCACCAGCAACTCTAAAGACACATAAGAAACCTTCTGACTGACTGGCTTGGCGTCAGACATGCACCCGCCTTAATTCCACACACCCTATTACATAATTCCTCCAAGTATTAACAGGTCCACCCTAGACCTAGACCAACCCCAGTGACATGCAACAAAACTACTACTGCCCAGCTAATAAGTTCAATATGAGAAATTTTAGTAAATCATTAATTCATTTCATCAAAGGGAAAGTCGTTTTAGGAGTACTTACCTTTTCTAAAGTCTTCATCTTGTCCTGGAATTCTTACTGTTTAGTGTTCACTGTGAACTTTACTTTGAAATATTGTTTCAGGTTCCAAAAATTGTTACATTTAGTACTCTCAGTTTTATTGGCTTCAAGACTCACATCCAAAGTAATCTTTTTATTACATTAAACTCAATTGCGTCCACTTTACAAAGTACTATTCCACATTACAAGTGTAACTTACAACTCACAACCGTTAACAACTCATAAATGACTTCTATCAACAACAACTGTCAACTCATAACTGACTTTTGCCAACGACAACTGTCAACTCATAGCTGACAACTAGCACTTGCACTTGCATTGACTGTGCATCAGGTTTTATTCACTGTGACAAATGACAGTCTATATCATGTGATGATTTGCATTATTAATTAAATAAAAGTTATTTATTTAATACAGTAAAGAATTACGATAATATTCTTAGCTCTTATATTCTTAAATTTTTATATTTTAGCACAGCATTTCATGTTAACAACAAAAAGTATTACTATACATTTTCTATTACGTTTATCATAAAGATATAACAATTTAATTTAATTTACAAGGCTGTAATATAATGTAAGGAGATTATTTACATTGTATGCGAATTTAGATCGTATACATTTTAACTGGCATATCTTTTCTCGGAGATCTTTGCCCCTATGATTCAGTAAACAACATGGAATTCTCGCCTGAGAACTGCCAAAATAAGTGAATTGATTTGAACACACTTGTTTTTGTATTATAAACACAACAAATCGTGATGTATGGCTTTATATACAGATTTTGAGGTAAGTTTAAAGAAGAATTACTTAAGTAATACGCTTAGCTATTTCTGAGGCCATAAAGGAAAGTTCAAATTCGTTATGTATATTTCATTGAGACGTTAGATATTTAACAGTTGTGTTTTCCTGATGAATACATAATTACAAATTTAAAGGCGAAACAAATTTCGTGATAGCTCCCTTGCATCGTCACACCAGCCTGCCATCGACCTTCTCCAATTTGCTGATGACGTTGCCTTCCTTCCTCTCGCCCCTCCGCCCCTCCCCTCCCCACGCCAAATCGCAGTAACTTTTACACTCCTACCACATACACGTCTCCACTTGGTGCAACTACTGGCTCTTCTCCATCAATCCCGATAAGTCCCAGACATTTATGATTGATATGTCATACCACTCCGTCCTTCTGTCTCCATGACTTTTACCTTACTCTTCATAATGTCCCATCTGCCTAACCCCACCCTCAAATACATTGGACTCACCCTCGATAGCTCCCATTCCTCGAATCCTCACGTTAAAATAGTTCAGCAGAAAGTCCGCACCCACCTCCACCACCTGAAATTCCTCTCCGGTCGGTTATGATGCCTTCAATCTTTCTCAGTCCTATATACTTGTCGATCCATCATGCGTCCCATCCTACGCAGCTTCCACCCTGCCTGCATCTCCATCTCCCCTAATTACTGTATATCCCTTCAATTACTGGAACAACATGTCCTCTACCTCGCCCACAGCACCCCTCCCCCACGCAGATCGTCTATGATCTCATCCCCTTCCTTCATTTTCCTCCATGTCGTCATCCGCAAGATAGATTCCCAAAACCCAATAGTTTATCCTGTCTATACGTACCCCAGGTCTCTACCATGCCTCTACAACTGTATCCCTTGAAAGTAGCGTGTAGTTCTCTTAAACAAAATGCTGGCTCGATAGCCAAGTGAAAGAAGCGTATCTTTACTATTTTTCTTAATGGAACTGAACTTAATTAATTGAAAATCCCCAGCTATCGATCTTGAATCAAATAATAAATGGTAGCAACGGAAACGCGGTTAGTATTCTATCCTCCAGAACGGAGCAAGAGACAAGATATTTCATCTAACTACACAAAATATATAATGTGGGAGAATTTAAATTAGGACAAAGGGTTATCGTTTAACAAAATGATTTATTGTCCAAGACATAAAAAAACAAAGGGGGAGAGACCAATTTAAATATAATAAACGCACACCTTACAAGAGAATCCACATTTACATAAGCTTATATGGCCCCAATACTACCCACCAACAAAAGTAGTACTAGCGTAATTAATAAAGATTGTTTTTCAGAGGGGAGAAGGGAGCAATTTCACACAGATACATGCACCAAGCCATGCAGGTACTTACCAGCACCGAAAAAAAAAAAAAAAAAAAAAAAAAAATACAACGCCAGCAGCAGAGCAGGGTGCTGTACGGAACAGCAGGTTCACTCACGCACCAATAAAAGAATACTTTGTTCCGTAATGTATGGTCTTGTGGCTTAGTCTCAGGGAAGCTATCAGCGGGAACAAACGCACGTGGTAGAAGACCACGTGGCGTGCGATACAGCCGCGAAGTATAAGTTTCCAGAGAATTTCAAGATATCGATTAAATAGGAAAATTCGCTAAATAATGCTTAAAAACGGTCGTTCTGGTGTTCGTTTTGCACAGGGGGATGAGAACTATTGAATGGTAAAGGTTTCAGATGAAAACAGCACTCCCAAAAATTACAAAAATACTTTTAGCTCAAAGTAAAATCGCGAGATGAGTCGTATAACCATTCGATCTACTCAGTGGAATGATATACAGCTAATAAGCAAGGTTGCAGAAAGGTAGGACATGCCACAGGGTCGGATCATAGAATTTGAACAGAGTGGAAAAATACCTATTTCGGGAAAAATAAAAACGCGAGATAGGTCGTGTAACCATTCGATCTACTTAGGGGAATGATATCTAGCTAATAAGCAAAGTTACAGAATGACTACGGTATAGAACACGCTATTTGCCATACACGTGGGGCAGGGAGTACGAAAGTTACAAGTTTAGACTTACCAAAATTCGGGAAAAATGACCACATTACACGCACAAGAAATCATAACATGTAAGCAAGGTTATTGTTAACAACTCGTGCGCTTAGGGTGATGGAGTAAGCTGATGGTTTCATCTCATACCGGCCACGTGTTCTATGGACAAAGGGCAGACACCGGAAGTATCGAAAAGTTCTCGAAAAACTTAAAATTTACGAAGCAAATAAACATGAAATACATTTAAACATGTTTAAACTTAGGAAGGAATAACTCTACAGGTCAGGGAGTGCAAGGATTCTGTTAACGAACACCAGTGAGGCCGAGAAATCAAGTTTCGGCAAAAATCGTCATGTAATTAGCATTCTAGAACAAAATTATATAAAATCTCACCGCTACGCATTGCGGTGATGTTATAGCTAGAACTAGAGACGCAAAAAAGCATTTTCAACTTACAATCGAATCCGAACAAGGTCTATCCACGTGCTAAGAACAGAGCTAAGACCAAAGGCCAGCCAACCACTCCCGGCCGCCCTCGTGGTCGCTACTCTCCAGCTTCCTGAGGTGGAGGGGGAACCTCTCCAAAGGGTTTTAGTCATTCTCAGGTAGACAAACTTAACGTGCACCCCGAACAAGAGGAGTAAATGGGAACCTTCACTAAGTATCTTTGCTAAAGATTTGCCTCTGGATGGGAGTTGGCAGAACTTGACCAGCACCAGAGGCAACTGTTGCCATGCTGTTTGAACCAGCAGACGACAAGAGCAGCGAGGTGCGGCTATCGCTTGTTTAAACTGTTTTGTACACAAGTCCCATTCATTCTCACAAGCGGGGTCGGTGGGAACATATCACAGCATACGCCATCACACATGGGACCTCACACACAAAATAGACATTTAAAATTATGAAACACAACAAAATTATTCCATATTTTAGACAAAAAATATCTTGTACATCTTGTATCTCACATAGTGCGAAAAGAGCGTCTTGCTACACTCAAATAATATCTAAAGCCCATCAACATTTATTTATTGGGAATGAAATAAATGGAACACATTATATGTACGTGTTTCGCCCTTCCCTCCCATCACCTCCATATGCTCCACATTCTTTCCCAGGGCAACTTTCACCACTTTCCAGTACAGGATAACATCTATCAATGCTACCAGCTGTAATCCTCTCCCCTGGCCATGCATCAGCGCCAGTCCTGTAAAGTTGGCACCCTTTTTTGGAAAATGTAAATTTTTTTCAGTGTTCTAGACAGATATGCAATAGTTCTGCATTTCTCTGTACAAAATTTAAATAGTTCTGCAAAATTTCGCCAAAAAATACGAAAAATTACCACAAATTTAGTTTTTCCAAAATAATTTTTTGCCTATTAGTACAAACATAGTTCTGATCGCAGTTCTAAATAGCTCTCAAAGAGTTCTACAGGAAATCTTAATGACATTTTTCTCTGCAGATTATACTTCATGAGATAATTGCAATAATGGGGAATCCATTTACACGCTACTGTGAAGTTGGCACCCCTTTTCTCAAAAATGTTCATTTTTTTCAGAGTTCTAGGCAGATTGCAATAGTTCTGGAGTTCTCTGTACAAAATTTAAATAGTTCTGCACAAATTCGCGAAAAAATTACAAAAAATTATAACAGATTTTAGTTTTTTCCAAATAATTATTTGCCTATAAGCATAAACATAGTTCTGAGCACAGCTCTAAATAGCTCTCAAAGAGTTCTGCAGAAAATCCTAATGATATTTTTTTGCCCAGATAATAGTTCATGAGCTAAATGCGTAAATGAGGGACATAAACTACACAAAATTGCATCAGAGTCGTGTGAAGTTGGCACCCCTTTTGTGTGGAATGTAATTTTTTTTTCAGTGTTCTGGGTTGTTCTTCTATAGTTCTAGAGTTCTGTGCACAAAATTTAAATTGTTCTGCAGAATTTCGTAAAATATCGCAATTCTGAATTGTGGGAGAGCTGTGAAGATGACACCCCTTTTTTGAAAAATGTAAATTTTTTCAGAGTTCTAGACAGATATGCAATACTTCTGGAGTTCTCTGTACAAAATTTAAATAGTTCTACGAAATTTCGCCGAAAAAATAGTAAAAATTACCACAAACTTTTGTTTTTGTAGTTTTTTCAAAATAATTATTTCCCTATTAGGACAAACATAGTTCTGATCACAGTTCTAAATAGCTCTCAAATAGTTCTACAGGTAATCCTAATGACATTTTTCTGTGCAGATTATACTTTGCGTATTATTTATACTTTGCTCGCCGTGGAGGTTCGAGTCCTCCCTGGGGCATGGGTGTGTGTGTTTGTCCTTAGGTTAGTTTACCTATGTTTAAGTAGTTTGTAAGCTACGGACTGATGACCACGTAGTTTGGTCCGATAGATCTACAAACATTCCGAGAAGAATATGATGAATTTCATCGTCTTTGAAAAGAGCTTTCATTGTGTGAAGCCAGTTTTTCAATTATTTTCGAATGTCTCGCTAACTGCATTGGCATCTACATAGAAAGCATGTACGGATACAATGTCCAAGTAAAGAGTGGCTCAAGGTATTATTGTTATAAAAAAAATCAGTTGCCTCGTTTGAAAAAAAAAATGTGCAAATGTTTGTATAGTCTATGGGACTTAACTACGGCGTCATTAGTCCCTAAACTTACAAACTACTTACGAACTAACTAAGACTAAGGACGGCACAAATATCGATGCCCGGGGGGGGGGGGGATTCGAACCCCTGACCGTAGTGGCCGTGCAGACCGTGACTGAAGCGCCTCAGTCCCCGCGGCCACCGCGGCCGGCCCTCGTTTGGAGTTGTTGATCATGATGACTTTTTGTTGTTTTGATGTGGGCAGCTAGAGCAGACACGGTGACAGTGTTATTTTTGAAACAATACATTTCTTCACGGATTTATACAAGGAGAAAATATTCTGCCTCGAAAGCCATTGCAGGATACAAGCACTCGTGTGCCTCACGTATTAGTAGGTAATGGTTTAAATTGCATAATTATTTAATATGTCCCTTTCCCAAAGCTGCATCCTTGGAAGATCCTCTAAAGGCCATATACGATAATTGCCTCTGCAAGAGACGGCATGTGGTAGAAATTCTTGTTGAAAAATGGTGTGTTTTTTTAGGGCCAATAGACGTACAAACTGATGGTATAAATGAAGATTTGGAAGCAGCATGCTGTCTACATACTTTCCTCCGCAGCAATGCAATGCAATGCAAGCTACGTGCCTACTGAACAAGATGAGCAGATTGATAACCTACAGGCTAATACATTTTCGAATATGCTAAGACTAAAACAGAAACCAATTTCTTGCGAATTTTGTTAATAACCAGTAACAAGGTATTGGCATCAAGTTGTATGTACAGCTGGCAGCCGATGGTTACCTTCTGCACCATCTACGTTGATGTTTGTCCAGCCACATCGTTTTTCTTACGTTTTTTAACTGTATTTTGCACAACACAACCAGAAATGTACTGTAACTTTCAATATTTCGCTTAATTCATTTTCATATAATAGTCTGGGTTAGACAAGGAGGTATACATTGGTTTGTAATTATGAAAACTAAATTAATACCTGAATGAATATTTCACTCTGCAGCGGAGTGTGCGCTGATATGAAACTTCCTGGCAGATTAAAATTGTGTGCCGGAACCGGGACTTGAACCTGGGACCTTTGCCTTTCGCGGGCAAGCGCACTACCGACTGTGCTACCCCGACACGACTCACGATGCCGCCTCAGAACTTTACTTCCGCCAGTACCTCGCCTCCTACTTTCCAAACTTCACAGAAGCTCTCCTGCGAACCATGCAAGAGTCCCGTTTCCGGCACACAATTTTAATCTGCCAGGAAGTTTCATATCAGCGCACACCCCGCTGCAGAGTGAAAGATTCATTCTGGAAACATCCCTTAGGCTGTGGCTAAGCCATGTCTCCACCATATCCTTTCTTCCAGGAGTGCTAGTCTTGCATGGTTCGCAGGAGAGCTTCTGTGAAGTTTGGAAAGTAGGAGGCGAGGTACTGGCGGAAGTAAAGTTGTGAGGCGACATCGTGAGTCGTGTCGGGATAGCACAGTCGGTAGTGCGCTTGCCCGCGAAAGGCAAAGGTCACAGGTTCGAGTCCCGGTTCCCGCACACAATTTTAATCTGCCGGGACGTTTCAAATTAATACCTGTTTGATTCAGACTCGCGCCAATCTCCTTCCAAGTTTCCGCCTTCTTAGACGCATTTTTGTATGCTGGACCCCGTGTGTCACTGCACGCGGCGGGCAGCGCGGGCGTCCGCTTCCTGTTTGACAAAGCCTTGTGTTTATCCAGATACGGAATAAACAGAGCTACCACTCATTACAAGTGGAATATCTGTGCCACTCTTCCTGAGATACCGTCCGATTGTGAAATAACGACACTTTCCTGTAGACGACAATAAATTCAGCTATAAATACGATAGTGTGACTGAATCTATCTGATAAATCATTCATGAATATCGTGTAAATTAGCAGTCCCCATTGGTGAACACCTGTTTTACGTACTCTGAGGATTGAAATTTCTTCCATCTAATCATACATCTAGGAACGTAATCGAATATTCGTTATTACCGATAATGTTGTGTCGTGTGTAACAGCTTTCCGACGTCTAGGATAATGGACAGTACTCGATCATTTATCTTCTGCAAGATGTCTAATATATAAATCAGAGTATCCGTATGTTTGTACGTGTTGCATACAAATCTACAGTTTTGTTCCAATCTTTATGAAATTTTGTACACGTAAGCTTCAATCCATGAGGACGGTCGCCGTAAGTGTAAGAATCACGTACGATATATAGTTCACGAGATATGCCGTCATAAACAATGAGATGCGAGAAAAACTGCTGCATTTTGCGACAATGCTGCTCATTTTCTCCTAAACCATTGGACCGATTTCAACCAAATTTGGTACACACATTCCTTACCGTGAGGTGACAATTGCTGCATGGTTAAGAATCATATACGGCACGTGGTTCGAAAGATATTACGTCATAACCAATAGAAATCGTAAAACAGTGCCACATATTGCGGCGAGACTTTGAAAATACGCTATATGAAAATGACAGTACTTAGCGACTTGCAACAAACTTTAAACATAATTTCAAACCTTTATTAAACTTTTTCTCGCTGGCAACCATAGTAAAATGACGAAAGGAAAAAAGTTTCTCGCTTACTACTTCTCCGCTGTTTATGGAGTAAAACTACGGCTCTCGGTATGACGTTACAATTTATAATTTGAACACTAGATATTGGAGCCGCAGGAAATTTTACAGACAGTATATACACATATATAGTCAATGTACCTACCACAGTACGACACGTAGTTCATGAGATATGAGCACATAAACAGTAACGTTCCGCTGTTCGTGGACTAAAACTACGGCTTTCAGTATGACGTTACAATTTATAATTTCGACACTACGAATTGTAGCTGCAGGAAATTTTACAGATAGTATACACGCACATATTTGAGTGTATATTCTAAATTGTACCACAGTAGGACATAGTTCATGATATATGAGCTCATAACAATGGCGTTCATGGAAAACCGCCCCATCATGCACCGAGTTTTAATCTATTACTTCTTTACTACCAATTGTATTCCCAAGAGATTTTACAGACATACAGCCCTTATACAAATGAATATATACCTGAAAAACGGCAGGAATAAATACATAAATACCCGGGCAACGCCGGGTTTTCAGCTAGTGAGTGAATAAAGCTAGATATACGTGTAACTGGTGTGGTGTCTGTTACTTCGGATATGTCCGGAACAGCCAAGACAACGCTATCTACAGTTGTATTTCTACGCGACGACTGCGTATGGCTCAGCACTTGACATATGGTAATAACGTTCGACCTTGCGCGGGAATCAGAAATGGCGACAGTAAGAGGGCACGGTTGGTTGGGGCGCTGGCGCTCCAGCCGTGCTGCGAATAGTGTGACTTTCATGGAAGTGTGCACTGGTAGCCAAGAGGTTAAGGCGACCGCCGGCTGGATATTTATCACGTTACGGGGGGGGGGGGAAGCGTCACGGAAATGTTGCACGAATTGGGGTGGAAATCATTAAAAGAAAGACGTTATTCATTGCGGCGTGATCTGTTTGCGAAGTTTCAATCACCGACTTTTAGTTCTGAATGTGAAAATATTTTGCTAGCACCCACCTACTTAGGGAGACATGACCATCCCAATAAAATAAGAGAAATCAGATCGAAAACGGAACGATTTAGGTGTTCTTTCTTCCCGCGCGCTATTAGAGAATGGAACGGTAGAGAAAAGTTATGAAGGTGGTTAATGAACCCTCTGCCAGGCACTTAAATGTGATTTGCAGAGTATCGATGTAGATGTAGATGTAGAAGTGGGAGACCTGGGTTGTAATCCCGGCGTAGCTCAAATTTTCGCTTGTCTCCATTGAATTATTTCAATGCCCTACTGTTGCTGAAGTCATTATTTACATTCCCTTTCCTTCTCACATCCTCTATTATACGTGAAAAAGCAAGATGTGCTTCATACTAGTGGTTTGTCTTGAAAATGTGCTGATTATCGTTAGAAAAGGATATTTGTCACGAGGAGCGTCACAATATTTTAATTTAGCGTACGCTCCAGGGCTGTTCCATAGATCAGCGATACTGATTTGACAACAGAGGTTATGTCAGAAACATTTTGTGTATGCATTTCATTAACACTACATTCCTTAGTTGCATAGTAAGGCAACGCATGCTAGAGGGTTAAACTTAGCAATTTTATGTTTTCTTTTTGCCCTCTATTGAGGTTTTCTTCTTCCAGTTTCGGTCTACGAGCTTCTGTGACGTTTTGTGTGTACTCGTAGACTCTTGGCTACCATGAGCCAAGTAAGTAGCCAGACTCCAACAGTTTGTCTTTATTGAGTGTGGTGTCGCACAAGTCTGAAGTGCGCGCCACGTACTTTCGCCGCGCGCCGCCATGCACGCATGGCGCGGCGTTCTTACGACGTCACCCACGAGCGCCCTCTGCTGCAACTCCGCTCGTGGTCACCACTGAACTGGGTCGGTCACTTGGCATTAGGACAGGCACGAAAACTCTGCACGGCCACTACGGTCGGGGGTTCGAATCACCCCTCGGGCATGGATATTTGTGCCGTCGTTAGTCTTAGTTAGTTCATAAGTAGTTTGTAAGTTTATCGACTGATGATCCCGTTGTTAAAATCCCCTATACAAACATTTGAACATTTAGTAGGCAGGCCTCTATCTAGTTAAACTATGTATCTGCATTCCACTAGCCATCAGTTAACAAAGTTAAGTATTGTACTATCTCTACGCAATATATATCTTGTTCTAATCTAGCTTAGTGTTTCCAGTTTATGCTGTCCCACTGGCTGGTCACCTCAGACTCTATACCCGCACACGCGTGCATCCTATTTTCCTGTGTTGGTCTCTTTCTACTTGTCCACCGACACCTAGGACAACCGGCGGCAACGAGACACAAAATTGAGAGTGCGTTCTTACATGAAGGTTTATCGGCACAATTACCTATTAAAGCGGTACTGGCGGCTCACAATATTTTAAATGGAAACGTCGTTGTTTTTAAATAATTCAGAAAAAAAGCTCCGACGGTATCGAGCAGAGAGAGAGAGAGAGATAAAGAGAGACGGGGGAGGGGAAGGGAGGGATATTTTTTCAAACTCCTGCATAATTGTGCACACATATACCTTAATTGTTACCCAGTTTTTCGCCATTGAGGTAGCGATTGTTATACAGTTATACATGCTTCCTTGTTACGAGAAACCTTCAACAATAGTGCATTTATGAATACGATATCTAATTTTCGGTCTTCGTCAATAACTGTACCGTAAAATGGGTCTACTTTCTGACTGGGGTATTGCACTATGACATCGGTAGCTTCCTGTAATTAACTAATGAAAACCCCATGTCGCTCAGTGGGGCCTAATCGTCAAAACGTGGCCAAATACCCCAAAAAATTTATGATTCTGAGTATTTGGATTGGTGGATTGGATAGGGTAAGGGCACCGCAGCAAAGCGGCTTAGTGCGCACGGCGATTGCGCCGCGGCTCATTGGGCAAGAGGTAGAAACGCAGAAGACTCAATGTGTTCGTGAAACTTTTACGCCTAAGAGTCAGCTTACGCTACTCAAATAAGTATGCACACTGCAGCTCAATTGGATGCTGCAAAATTTGTTTCTGAAACAACAATGACAAGTCCATCGAGAGCGTCCAAGTATCGACAGGCCTTACAATCGAGAGCGAGAAGTGCGAAAACTTCGTACGCCGAAGCCGCACTTTACTATAAGTCGAATGCAAATTCCAAAAAAGAGACAATATCAGGGATTGAGAGCGACTAATAAGGAGAATAACTATAAACACTATTCTTCCTAGAAGAAATTGGTGGAAACAGAAAAAAAACATTGCTATCTACCTAACACTGCTATCACCATCACAGAAAACAAGTCCAGCTACAAGCTTCATTGGATCATACAACCGAGCGAATTTTATTATGCCATTGGGATATCAGTCTAATGTGGAGCAAGCGAATGTAAGCCACATGCAATTCTTTTGCAAATGGGGCTGTGACGATTGACTTCAATAGCTACTCTTATTATTATTATATTATCATAACAATTACTTTAATCATTGCTTTATTTTGGTTTAATTAACAAATCGCGTCGTCAGTGTGTTAAATGTTGTAATTATTGGTCTGTAAATACTCTATATAAGCTATTGTTAATAAATTATGTTCACCATCATTCCTTAAAAATAGCTGTAATCGAGGAATAATGTTGTGAACAGCACTGTAAAGCATGTCCGCAGTTATGGTGCGGCATTGGCGCCGGACATCCCTAGAGATGTCGGTCGATCACGATACACTTGCGACGTCAGGTAACCCCAAAGCCAATAATCGCAGGGACTGAGGTCTGGGGACCTGGGAGGCCAAGCATGACGAAAGTGGCGGCTGAGCACACGACCATCACCAAACGACGCACGCAAGAGATCTTTCACGCGTCTAGCAATTCATTTTTATTTTTTTTATTTTTTATTATTATTATTATTATTTTTTTTTTTTTTTTTTTTTTTTTTTTTTGTAATAAAACCCCATGCCGTTCCAAGTATGACAATTGAAGTTACAGAAAATAAGTTATATTAATGAAATTAGAAGCATTTGTGAAAGTTTTAAGAAAAAGGCTGTTTTATTTCAAATTGCAGCCTTGTTTCTATATATGACATATAGTTTCTCAGACTGTTGTATTACATCTGCCATGACTTCATTTTCTTTTTGTCATACCTCTGACCTAATATCTCCAACGTTTTGTACTAATTGCTTCGCTCAGTAGATGTTGCGTGACAGGTTTGTGTTATCACCTGTTTTGGTCTCTTATGTTTACAAACATTTGCACATTTATTGAAACATCGTAAAATGTGTGCAAGTCTGTTACTGTGTTATAACTGCTTGTCAGAAATATTCTGCGTCAACTCGTCTTTGTAAGAGATTCATTTAACTCTGCTTGCCACAATGTGGTCTTGGATCTTGAGCTGCTGAGGAGTGGGAGAGGGGGGGGGGGGGGAGGAAATGGCTTTGTGAAACTTCAGTTGTAGATAAAACATTATTCCCAACAAAACTAAAGGATAAAAGTTAAAAAACTGCTCGAGACTAAAACATCATATTAACTTGTTGCATCACTCTTGAAACATTTCATTTATTAAGATGAGCATTTATCATTTTGTTTACTAGTTATAAAGGTATTATTAATATAAAGGGGAAACTGAAGGGTTTATTTCTAGCCTAAATGAAGGACTATAGAGTAAGAGTTTATTTAGCTTAATATTTTAAAACAAAATTTCAACAAATGTTAAAACAAAGACATTCGTTTTAACTGTATATGAAAATGTTATAGATATTAATCTGTTTAGATAATTTTCACCGTTTGCACTTAGAAATAAATTCATACTGTGTCTTATTTAGATTCAGCACATATTCGCAGTCAGTTTACAATATAGTATATCACTTATGTTTATTTTCTCCATGAATAACTTTTGTTTGGATATCACTTCGTCCTTATCTTCTGATTCTCCTGCGGGGTCAATTGAAGCCCGCGATACGACGCGTCGGCTTTGAATAAATGACGTCATATCTAAGTGAAACGCGAAAGTTTGTTTACAAACATATCATAGATTATAGATTACGATTTTGTGTTTAAAACGTGATCTGTAGCTTCTCTCTGACAGTTAGGTATAGGTTAACAGAGAGAATTTTTTCCCAAGTGAGCGCCGAAGGCGCTAATTTTTGGGCTGAGACCTGTGATCGATGGTACATTCTGATGTGGTAATCTGTAATTTAAGAGGTTAATCAGAGATTATTATTTACACTACATAAGTATTACGATATTATCCCGTATGTTTATATTCGTTAATAGTGTTTGTTTTGCTAGTTGGTATATCTGCGCAGCGTATCTTGTGAGCCTCAGATATGACGCTATTGGTCAAAGCCGACGGGTTGTATCGTTGTTGTTGTTGCTTATGGACCTTACCTACGGGATCATCAGTCCCTAAACTTACAAACTACTTATGAACTAGCTAATACTAAGGACGGCACAAATATCCATGCCCGAGGGGGGATTCGAAACCCCGGCCGTAGTGGCCGTGCAGACTGTGACTGACGCGCCGTAGAACGCTCGGCCACCGCGGACGGCAGGTTGTAACATGGTCTGTAAATAATGCCTTCCTGCTAACTCATCATCTTCCCTTTCATCACTAAACATTTATCAACCTCACTATATTCACTGAACTATACATCGTATGAATCGCTATTATTACCTGTTAATTATCTAAGTACAACTTCTCAAGGTCTTTTTCTGGTATCCGCTCACGTCTTTCCACCATTTTTATCCAGTAGCATAAAAAACAATCCAGATAACAACCTTCAACCTTAACCACAATGCGGGGTCATATACTACCACTGCTAGTAATACTGATGAACACGGCACCAAAGCACGGAAAGTAATTATCACCACAAAAGTTCTGATAGCATTTAAGGTACGCTGTAAAACTGCACAATGACTGTGAGTAGGCAGTTAAAAGGGACAAAGTAATTTGGTGAAGTAGCTCCTCATAAGCACGGATTTCTGTTGTCAATGTTAGGCGACGCTTGAGGTATTGCAAAAAGCTGTAGCAAAGGAGAGTGGACGATTGAAAACGGGTGCTTTACACTACGGCATTTCAGCGAAATGGTCTGAATTTCACGCATGCCTGTAGAACGTTAGCTGCCATAGTGAAAATCGGAGAAAGTGGTATTACGTTATGGGGATGATCTTCGTTTTTAGGCTACGATAGCTATATTGCACTTAATAAAACGTTGAATGTAGAGGAATCTGAACACAGTGCGGAGACGATGATTGCTTCTGTCGTCATCATAATGCACCAGGCGATAAAACCGAATAACGGCATCTGTGATGCAATGATTCCTGGCTACATTGCTGACCTCTCCAGAGCCCAGACGTAAACACAATGCAATACATTTGGGGTGAATTACAGCAGCGACTTATTCGCTCTAGACGGCAAGCACCTATATCATTATCTTCTCTGGATTCGCCTTTTGAATATAAGTGCAGTGATCTTCTTCCAGAGGCAAACACTTTACTGAGTGTGTCCCAGCACAATTAAAACTAGCAAAGAAGTCAAGAATGGACATCGTCTGTAGCTGTTGCGACTTTCGTTACTCGTCAAAGTACGAAGTTGTTAGAATTAATAAACTTGGCTGACTTCTGCTCCCTAATTAACAGGTAGACTTACGGGAGAATCTTTTGCTGCTATGACCGTTGCCAGCATGGAACCGCCTTTGTTGTAGTAGGGTTTCTGTTTCATAGCTAATGGATAAAAATGACAGCAACAGGTCAAGATTACAGACCAGAAGTCAGGTAGTTCTGTTCCAATAATGGTCATTATATTCTGAAATTGACACATCGAAACGTGAAGTAGCCTGTTTACATCTGATGATAAACACAACCTGACACTGACACCGTCTTACTGCAGGACAAGATACAGGGTGTCCAGAAAAGGACTCCCTGATTTCAAAATTAAATATCTCGAAAACAAAGATCCATAGAGGAATGCAGTAAACGGTATGTTTATTGTGAAAGCTGTAAGACATTTATACAGCAGTTTGAAATAATAGTTACAAAAGCTGCTAACAGATGGCGCTGTAATCGCCATACATAATGCCTAGTACAAATAGTGATCCGAAGCCCGGAGCGATCAGTTCCACTATTGAAACGCGAAAGAAGGTTAGCGTACCGAAGGAAGAGATTAAGACCATTGAACAACGCGTTTTTCTGGTGCTAGAGTAACACAGGTTAAAAGAGTCTCCTACGGCAACAAGGCGAAGTTTTCAAGCACGATTTAATGTTCCAAAAGGACCAGATGCGAAAACAATTCGTACGCTCTTCGCAAAATTTCAACGAACAGGCAGCGTAACTGATGGTCTAGTGGGGCATGTTGGCCTCAAGCAAACCGCAGTTACGCCTGAAAATATCGCCCCAGTTTCTGGAATTATTCAGCGAAATCCAATTTCATCCGTCCGTAGAATTGCATCTGAGACTAGTTTGAAGCGTTCCGACAAGCAGAAAATACTGAGAAAGGGCCTACACATGTTTCCATTCAAAATTCAAACGCACCAGGCCATACGCGTACGAGCTGTGCAACAAAGGGTTGCCTTTGCTAATCAGATGCTCACAATGATTGATAGTGAAGGATTTGATCTTGGCTGCATCTGGTTTACAGATGAAGCACATTTCCACCTGAATGGATACGTGAATAAGCAGAACTGGCGATTTTGGGGTTCCGAAAAGCCACATTGGTGTGAAGCGAAGCCCCTGTATTCTCCTAAAGTTACTATGTGGGCTGCAGTATGCAGCGGAGGCATTATTGGGCCTTTTTCATTTGAGAAACTGGTGCACGTTACGTTGCAATTTTGGAACAATTTGTCGCCACACAGCAAGCGTTAGAGGATCGACCAGGCACTGAATGGTTTATGCAAGACGGAGCCCGACCACATCGGACCGAACAAGTGTTTCGCTTTCTTGAGGAGTACTTTGGGAATCGAGTCATTGCTTTGGAATATCCCAAATTTACTGCTGCAGGCATGGATTGGCCTCCATATTCGCCGGATTTGACTCCCTGTGACTTTTTTTTGTGGGGCATAGTGAAAGACGCTCTACCCGAAGCATCCCGCCACGCTGGACGAGCTTGAATCTGCGATCTCTGTGGCATGTGAATCCATTTCGGTTGAGACACTACGAAATGTGATGACGAATTTCATTCTTCGTTTGCGCCACCTCTGTAGTGCCAATGGTGAACATTTTGAAAACGTTGTGATATGATGGTTTGCAAAGAGTGTTTTCATACGATTATTTCACTTATGTATGCTGATATTAGCTGTACAGCGTACAGCGCCATCTGTTAGCAGCTTTTGTAACTATTATTCCAAACTGCTGTATAATCTTACAGCTTTCGCAATAAACATACCGTTTACTGCATTCCTCTATCGATCTTTGTTTTCGAGATATTTAATTTTGAAATCAGGGAGCCCTTTTCTGGACACCCTGTAAAATGGAAAACACGTATTTAAGTAAACAATGGTTCTATTAATTCGACCAGTCCTTAATGAGACAGAGTGTACGTAGAGGGGATACTGAAGTTATCTTTCAGCCAAGAGAACGAACAACTGAGCCCAGGCAGGGGCAGCCATAGTGGTACAGCGAGTGTATGTTTCAACTGATCGCGCCTACCGTTCTATATGCAATGCGTTGCACTTGCGGTGGATCGTGAACAGGTACCCGTCGGGACGGCGAAGATCATGATTTCTTCTGTAAGTCGGCACTAAGATCTACCATAGTGATAGCAACTTCCGCAAAAGAGTAGTTCGTCAACCGATACCTTCCAAGACTAGCAAGCAGCTGAGGATGAGAAGGCTTTCCTTGTTGCCATTTTTACCTAGTGCGTCGAACCGCAGTATACGTCCACTGAAAAAATGGGAACTTGTAGCTAACCTCTCCAGAGGAAGCGCTAACATTGGTTGTGGCCTCAACAGCCTGGTTGCATGCTTCCTGCAGAGGCGGGAAATGGCCGACATAGGGCGGTCAAGTGGTGTTCCTCCGACTGCAAAACGCAATATCCAATCGTTCAAAACAGCCTTTCTGGCTTTTTGACATATTGCGAATTTATAATATTTAATTTGGGGTCCGGAAAATACTTGGCTCCCACGAGACGATCGTTCTCCCGTTAGGCAAGCATCCTGTGACATTAGATTGCCGGGGAAAATTAATTTTATGTATTTCAACTTAATGTGAAATATCAATGGAGTCGTAATATTGAGAACTGTTCGAATCCATAATCACAAAGTTAATAACTAATTAATGCACACACTGGACAAGGCGGCGCACTGGTACCTTTGTGAGTGGTTGGGAAAGGTCTCATATCTACGTGTCTGGATACATCTCATCAGACACTGTAAGGTCGGCAGCTGAAATATTGTGAAACTAAGAGCTGAAACCCCAGATGAATGCCTGATATGTAATCGGTTCTCAAACTGAGGCGACAAAGTGTCATGGGACCTTCATTTTATTCGGCGAAGTGCAGCGCCTCAACATGGCGTCGACTCAACTAGTTGCTGAAAGTGCCTTGTTATAATATTGACAAGGAGACCGTATTGGTATCGGATTTTAGATTTTTTTAAATTTATGATACGTTAAGTTCAGAATTCAAATAACAATCAGCCAAAGCCATTCGACACAAATCTAAAAATCCTTCAGAAAATCGACTTTGAAGTTTTGCAAGTTCACGTAAGTACCAATACTTAAATCAGTTGAAGCATCTGTCGGTATTGCTCAGATGATAGCTTTATGGCCTTACAACCATAGACTCGGTGGTTTGAATCCTGTTGTTTCCTTGTGTTCGAACACTTACACAATTTTAATATCAAATGGTAATTTTTACGAATAATGCACTATTTTTGTTTATTTGTAATTTTCTATATTATATAAAAGGTTGTTAATAGTGATGGTTTCAATCAAAAACATAAGTTACATTTTTTACAGTATTAACATAACCATTAGTTGACGACAGTAGTCTTTGATTGTTCAGTTTGTGAAGAGCTACGACGCTGTTTTTGGAAAGTCATGTCCATAGCTACTAATGGCTTTCCAAGCAGCTAACCTACTCAATCACAGTTTTAGGCACGCACGGCGCGGCACGGCGCGGCGTTCTTACGACGTCAGCCACGAGCGCCCTCTGCTACAACTCCGCTCGTGGCCACATCTGAACGACGTCGTTCACTTGGGTCTGAGATAGGAACCAGTTAACACTTCGCAATCAGATAGGCACCAGTGAAGACTTGGCTATCGGACAGGCACTAGGCAGGCCTCTAGCTCAACTATGTATCAGCATTCTGCAGTACTGAGATAAGTAAAAGTTAAGTATTACTAAGTCTCTAAGAAACATAGATCTCATTCTAATTTACTCTAGTGTTTCTAGTTTCTGCTGGTCACCTCCTACCTGCACAAGCGTGCATCCTTTATTCCTGTGTCGGTCTTTCTACTCGGCCACCGACCCCTACGACGGAAACGAGACACAAAAGCGGCGACGAGACCGGGACACAAAATAAACAAAAACTGCAAAACACTTGGAATTAGAGATCCCAAAATGTTTTGTGTAACCGAATTCTAAAACAACGAAAAAAATTCTGTCACAAAGAAATGCGAACCAGCAACTCTACTGTTGTGATGTCAAAACGCTACCACCTGATCTACACCGACAGATATTGGAACTGTTTTAATTATTGGTACTTACGTGTACTTGCAAAACTAAAAAGTCTCTTTTCTCGAGAATTTCTGTGAGTTGCGACGAACGGCTTTGGCTTATTATTATTTAATTTCTGAACTTCACGTACCATAAATATATACATAAAAAATTCTAAAATCCGATATCCATCTGCTCTCCTTGTGAGTCATGCTACCTCTATGATTGTTCATAATTGCGGAAGTATTGCTCGAACAAGATTTTGTGGCCAAACTGAACTCTCTATTATGTCCCAGGACTGTTCGACTGGATTCATGTCAGGAGATCTGGGTGACCAAATCAGTTGCTGAAATTGTTCAGGATCTTCGTCAAACCAGTCATGAGCAAATGTGTTCCGCTGACATGGACCAATATTATCCATTAAAATTTCGTTGTCAGTTGGGAACATAGAGCCCATGAATGTCAACAAATGGCCTCCAAGTTGTCGAATGTAAATATTTTCAATCACTGGTAGTTTCAGTTGGAATAGAAGTCCCACTCCATTCCATGCAAGACAGTCCACACAATTGTGGATCCTCTACCAGCTTTCACAGTGCCTTGTTGAAAAGTTAGATCCTTGACATCGTAAAATGTACGACACACTACAACCGTAACGTCAGCTATTACCAACTGAAATCGGGACTCAACTGACAATGTACGTTTTTTCAGTCGACTGGGGTCTCAACGTTATGACAACGAAGCCAAGGAGAGGCGCTGTAGCCGATGCCGTGCTGTTAGCAAATGTTCTCAATTTGGTCATCTGCTGCCATAGTCCATTAACGACAAATTGCGCCGCACTCTCAGAACACATACGTTCTTCGTACGCCTGACATTGATATCCTGGGTTATTTCACGCGTGTTTCTTGCTTGGAGTACTGTAGTACTGACAACTCTACGCAAAGCCGCTGCTCCCGGTCACCTACAAGGATACCACATGGGTATCGGGTTTTAGAATTTTTTTATATTTATGGTACGTGAAGTTCAGAACTTAAATAACAATCAGCCAAAGCCATTCGATGCAACTCTAAAAAAATCGAGAAAGTCGACTTTGAAATTTTGTAAGTACACGTAAGTACCAATAATTAAAGCAGACGCAGCATCTGTCGGTGTAGCTGAAGAGGTAGCGTTCTAGCCTTACAACCAAAGGGTGGTTGTTTCAAGTCTTGCAGAGACAGTTTCTTTTTCTTTCGTTGTGTTCGAATACTTACGCAATTTTTTTATCTAATGGTAATTTTTACGAAAAATGCACGTATTTTTGTTCATTCGTAATTTTCTATATTTTACAAAGGTTGTTAATAATGATGGTTTCAATCAAAAAACATAAGTTACATATTTTGCAGTATTGGCTTCACTATTTGTTGACGTCGGTAGTCTTTGATTGATCAGTTTGTGAAGAGCTACGACGCTGGAAAGTCATCTCCATAGCTACTAATGCCTTTCCAAGCAGCTAACCTACTCATCCATCGTTTTAGGTAACGACAAAGTGTTCAGCTCGTCTACATACACATAACCAAAAACTGACACAACGCGTTCAATTAGAGATCCTTAAATGTTTTATATGACTGTATTCGAAAACAAACGAATTATTTGTCACAGTGGGATCCGAGCCACCGATTCTATGAGTTGTTAAGCCAGAACACTACCACTTTTTTTTCTTTTCTTTTTTTTTTTTTTCTTTTTTTTTTTTTTTTTTTTTTTTTTTTGGGGGGGGGGGGAGGGGAGGTGTAGATCGATGGTTCGCGGTCGTTTGTTTATTTTTGTTTTATTTGTTCTATTGGTGAGTCTGTTCATTGCGGACGCTATCTTGTTTGTTCGTTACTGTTCGTTGTGGGCTTAGCTTTTTTTTTATTGCAGAGAGCTTTTAGCTCTCTGACTGAGCGCGCTGAGCCACGGCGCCCGGCGACGTGAACTACACCGACAGATGCTGCAACTGTTTTAATAATTAGTAGTTACGTGTACATGCAAAATGTCAAAGTCGATTTTCTCGAGAATTTTTGAAAGTTGCGTCGAATGGCTTTGGCAGATTGTTGTTTGTGTTCTGAACTTCACGTACTCGTGTGGTCTTCTTGTAAGTACATGCCCTATGCTACTCCATTGTCTTCGGTGAGAGCTAATGCTGGAAATTCGGTATTACTGGCACACTCTCGAGACTGTGAATCTCAGAATATTGAATTCTCTAGCGATTTCTGAATTGGACTGTCCCATGCGAATAGCGGCAACTACCATGCCACGTTACTGTAGTGCGGCCATAACCACGTCAGAAACCTTTTCTCATTATTGCCGGCGTGGTGGGAAAGCCGAGCGCTCTATGGCTATTTGCTGCGGAGCGCACGGTTGCTTTCCGTGGGAGGCTCCAGTCCTCCCTCGGGCATGTGTGTGTGTGTGTGTGTTGTCCATAGGTTAGTATAAGATGTTTATGAGCCTGAGGACTGATAACCACAATTGTTAAGTCCCATAGATTTACAAACATTTGAACATTTGATTTCATAATTGCTGGAGTAGAGATGACAGCTCTGTCAACGTATCGGCGTTTGATAACTTGTGTACATGATACACTCAAACTTCGATATATCGAAGACCTGTCTACATCGAATGTTTTCCTCATTCCTTTCCCGAGGAAGCCCAAAACCTTGATATTTCGAATAAAACTCTCCATTATATCGAAGTTTTTGGAGGGTTCTTGAAGGACAGATTTAAACTTTGTATACGGAAGTTAACTGAGGAAAAACTCTTTATATCAAAGCCACCCCTACATATCGAAGTCTTTTTGTGCTTATATGGAAGTGCGCGCAAGCAGGGCAGTCCCAGTACCTTCCCTCGCCACCTGTATGCATCGCTGATATCTGGTTCGCTCTGCAATTCCCACGACTTCCGTGCAGGTGCGATTTTAGGCAGTGTTTGTTTTGATTCAATGTGAACTGCGAGTGCCAGCCACGGGGTCGAAGCGGAAATGTCTGTCATTTTCGGAAAAGCGAAAGTTAATTGATGAAGTGAGAGCAGGAATAAAGAAAAAGAAGGACTTAGTAGCTGAGTTTGTGATTCCGGCAAGCGCACTGACAACAACAATGAAGATTGAAGAACACGGGATAATCGCAGAAGTACGGACAGATCGGAAACGACAACGAAAGGCTGAGATTTCAGATTTAGGAGAGAGTTTAGTGCAGTGGTTCCGGCAACAGAGGAATAATAATGTGAACATTGCTGGACTAATTTTGAAAGAAGAGGCAGGTTATTTTGCAGCAGCGTTGGGAGACGGTACGTTTCGGGTGAGTAATACATGGGTTGAAAGTTTCAGGAAAAGGCATGACATTATTTTACGAAAAATGGAAAGTGCCAATTCTGTCTGTTTGTCTCTTGGCCCTTCTCCCGCACGTGCAGGGTTGGCACTGTGTTAAACGCGGATTTGGCAGGTGTTAATAGTTACAGGGTGGCCGGATGCCCTTCCTGCCCCCAGGAGGAAATGTGTACCCCAAATGTCTGTGAATAGAGTTATATGTGTGGGAAAGTGTAGTGTTACTAAATGTTTGCCATTTGTGTAACTGAGGCGGGACTCAGGGACCAGCCCGGTATTCACCTAGGGGGATGTGGAAAACCGCCTAAAAACCACATCCAGGCTGGCCGGCACTCTTTCGAACCGGGGTCGGTACGCCTCACCGTCTCGGAGAACGGTGCGTTAGACCACACGGCTAACCGAACGGGTTCGAAAGTGCCAATCTAAATAACAAAAGTTGTGATGAGTGAAAGTTAACCCTTTACTGCCTAGTGTTGCTGATCAGCTACATAACTTATTTTTTCCATTATATCTCAAACTGATCAACATTTTACCACAAATTCATTTGTAGCTGCTTGTATACATAGTGTTACATATAAGTAGCTCATTCTAGAAATTATAAATTGCAGAGTGCTACTAGATCATTTCGACAGTTAGCTGCATTGAGTTACTCCTAACAGGTACGTTTGTTTACATTAGTATTCCTCCTTTGCCATGTAAAAGTAGTCAGTCACATAATACTGTTGCACTGTGAGTTACTTTCTGGAAAGATGAGATGCGTAATCGTGACATTTACTCCATCGGGTTCATCTTAGAAGCACTATATAGCTTACCAGCTATGAACTTTTTGTTGCTAGTTGTGCATAATAATTTTAAGAAATTTTTTAAATATCTTTCTCGGTATATACGCACTATACATTAATCGTGGTGGTTGTATAGCTTCAAATAAAAAGTCATACATTATCCTAGACGATATATTAAGAAAAGGGAAACCTACATATCTAGCTTTTGTAGATTTGTAGAAGGCTTTTGACAATGTTGATTGGAATAAACTTTTTCAAGTTCTGAAGCAAGCAGGAGTAAAACATAGGGAGCGTAAGGTTATTTACAACTTGTACAATAAACAGACAGCGGTTGTCAGAGTTGAAGGGCATGAAAGGGATGCAGTCGTTGGAAAGGGAGTAAGACAGGGTTGTAGCCTTTCCCCAATGTTATTCAATTTGTACATTGAGCAAGCTACAAAGGAAAGCACGGAGAAATTTGGAGAAGGAATTAAAGTTCAGGGTGAAGAATTAAAAACATTGCATTTTGCCGACGACATAGTAATTCTGTCAGAGACAGCAAAAGACCTGGAAGAGCAGTTGAACGGAATGGACAGTGTCCTGAAAGGTGCATATAAGAAGAACATTAACAAGAGCAAAACTAGGGTAATGAAGTGCAGTCTAAGAAAATCAGGAGATGCTGAAGGAATTAGATTAGGTAACGAAACAATAAAGGAGTTCGATGAGTTTTGCTACTTGGGCAGTAAAATAAAAAATTATGGTCGCAGTACTGAGGATATAAAATGCAGAATGGCAATGGGTAGAAAAGCGTTCTTGAAAAAGAGAAATTTGTTAACATCGAATATCGATTTAAGCCTAAGGAAGTCCTTTCTGAAGGCATTTGTGTGGATTGTTGCCTTGTATGGGAGTGAAACATGGACGATAAACAGTGCGGACAGGAAGAGGATACAGGCTTTTGAAATGAGGTGCTACAGAATAATGCTGAAGATTAGGTGGGTGGATCGCGTAACTAATGAAGAGGTACTAAACAGAATTGGGGAAAAAAGGAATTTCTGGCATACCTTGACTAAAAGAAGGGATAGATTGGTAGGACACATTCTTAGACATCAAGGAATTGTGAATTTAGCGTTTGAGGGAAATGTGTGGGGTAAAAACCGCACATGAAGACCAAGAGATAGATACAGTAAGCAGATTAAGACAGAAGTAGGTTGCCGTTCTTATGTGGAGTTGAAGTGGCTTGCTCACCATAGGGTATTGTGGAGAGCTGCATCAAACCAGTCTCCGGACTGAAGACCACAACAACAACAACGTTAAACGGTTAAAACGGGAGAGGATCCTTCACATTAAGTGAACACCTCGTTATATCGAAGCCTCGATATATCGAATTCATTTTGTCTTCCCTAGAGATTGGATACATCGAAGTTTGACTGTGGAGAGCTGCATCAAACCAGTCTCCGGACTGAAGACCACAATAACAACAATAACAACAAGAACAGTAAACGGCTAAAACGGGAGAGGATCCTTCACATTAAGCACAGTAAAAAATCGTTAACTTTTTCGGAACACCTCGTTATATCGAAGCCTCGATATATCGAATTCATTTTGTCTTCCCTAGAGATTGGATACATCGAAGTTTGACTGTGGAGAGCTGCATCAAACCAGTCTCCGGACTGAAGACCACAACAACAACAATAACAACAACAACAGTAAACGGCTAAAACGAGAGAGGATCCTTCACATTAAGTACAGTAAAAAATCGTTAATTTTTTCGGAACACCTCGTTATATCGAAGCCTCGATATATCGAATTCATTTTGTCTTCCCTAGAGATTGGATACATCGAAGTTTGACTGTGGAGAGCTGCATCAAACCAGTCTCCGGACTGAAGACCACAATAACAACAATAACAACAAGAACAGTAAACGGCTAAAACGGGAGAGGATCCTTCACATTAAGCACAGTAAAAAATCGTTAACTTTTTCGGAACACCTCGTTATATCGAAGCTCGATATATCGAATTTATTTTGTCTTCCCTAGAGATTGGATACATCGACGTTTGACTGTACTACCGCTATCTGTATCTGCGGAAATCGCCATTCCATCTCACTCAGCAGCAGGTTTTAGCGGAGTAGTGGCAAAGCGCAGGTGAGAGTGGTTTGTGATTAGGATGTGGAGGCGAGTGACAGAAGGCGGGAGCCGCGCGCGGCCGGCATGCTGCGTGGCCGGCCGTACATCAGCGCGCCCCGGGGGACGCCTCTGGAATCCCACACAAAACAAACAATCTCCATAAATTACGACCATTTCCTCAGCTCGCCTCTCTGCTCCACTCTCTCGCCACGTCGATTTCTTATTACACCCTCAATGCCCCGGCCTGCCTCCCGGTGTTTTCTTCGATCCCTCGACTTCACCCGCACCAAACACGTTGTAACGCGCCACGATTGAGCACCCTAACAGCCGAAATATCACCTCCAGAAACTGCCGACCATGATGGTAGTTTGAATAATATTACGGTGGTAAACTTAATTAAATTTTGCTTTTGTTATCATCAGACCCAACAGTCTTAGATGCACTGACGTTTTATATACAGACTGTTACAAAAAGGTACTGCCAAACTTTCAGGAAACATTCCTCACACAAAAAGAAAGAAAATATGTGGATATGTTCCGGAAACGCTTAATTTCCATGTTAGAGCTCATTTTATTACTTCTCTTCATATCACATTAATAATGGAATGGAAACACACAGCAACAGAACGTACCAGTGTGACTTCAAACACTTTGTTACATGAAATGTTCAAAATATCCTCCGTTAGCGAGGATACATGCATCCACCCTCCGTCGCATGGAATCCCTGATTCGCTGACGCAGCCCTGGAGTATGGCGTATTGTATCACAGCCGTCCACAATACGAGCACGAAGAGTCTCTACATTTGGTACCGGGGTTGCGTAGACAAGAGCTTTCAAATGCCCTCATAAATGAAAGTCAAGAGGGTTGAGGTTAGGAGAGCGCGGACCAGGATGTAACAAAGGAGTAGTAATTAATAAAGTGAAATGTATAGCAATTTTAATCACACGATAGGTCTAAGCTTAAATAAAAATAAGTAACAAAGTAACACAGAAATTACCTTAATTTTTTTTATTCTTCCACGTATTTTTCTACAGAATGGAAAGAGTGTGCCATGAAGAAGTTTTCGAGTGGATTACTAAGCTATTTAGGTTCTTGTGGCAGCTTATTAGAAAGGGATGTGGCAGATTAATGCACACTTTCCTGCGCAAGGGTCAAGGAGGCGTGATCCAGATGCAGATCGATTTACGTCTAGTATTAAATGAGAGAAAGCTCGTAACTCTTGTGAATAACCAAATACGTAGTATTTACAACAAACGACACCGAATAAAACATGAATTGAGAGACCAATGTCAGAATTGCCACGGTTCCTAAACAGAGGTACGCAAGCTTACCCCACATATTGCTCAAACCGCCCGTTTCCGTGCAATAAATACCCTTTTCGAATCACAGGATTTACCCCAAAAAATAACACCGTACGTCACAGTCGAATGAAAGTACGGAAAGTAGACTACTTTTCGTGTTGAACTATCACTTATTTCAGAATCGGTTCTAATGGTAATCAACGCAGAATTCAGATTTTGAACAAGTTCCTGAACATTGGGTTCGCATGACACATTACAATCTACCTGAACACCTAAATATTTGAACTGTTCTGTCTCTCTTATCACGTGCCCATTTTGTGCAATCCAAATTTCAGTTGTTTTGATAGTGTGTTATAAACTTCAAAAACTGAGTCTTACTGTGAACTAGCATCAATTTATTTCCTGGAAGCCACGTACTTAATTTTTTTTAATTTTTTAATTTTTTTTTAAATTTTTTTTTAATGTTTGTAAATCTATCGGACCAAACTGCGTGGTCATCAGTCCGTAGCTTACAAACTACTTAAACCTAGGTAAACTAACCTAAGGACAACACACACTCACCTATGCCCCAGGGACGACTCGAACCTCCACGGCGAGCAACCGCGCGCTCCGCAGCGAAACGCTTTAGACCGCTCGGCTGCTCCACAGCGGCTTAATTCTTTAACTGCATTATTTGTTACTGCATATGAATTGCCAACAACATCCTTCACTACACAGCTAGTGTTATCAGCAAACAGAAATATCTTAGAATTACCTGTTACACTTGAAGGCATATCATTTATATAAATGAGAAACTACAGAGGCCCCAGAACAAACCCTGTGGCACCCTCCACTTAATTGTAACCCATTGACAGTTCATATCACAGCCGTTTCCAACACTGCAGAGGATCACCTTATGCTATGTGTTATTAAAGTAAGAGGTGAACCATATGTGTGCTACTTCCCTCACTCCATAATGTTGCAACTTGTGCAACAATATGAAATTCAAATGTTTGAAATCTAAGGGACTTAATTACTCACAGAGCAACGAGAATGTCGCTGTTAAACCACCTCATGAGAACTGAAATGGTCAATTAATCTGGAATATACAGCCTTTTCAATATATTTAGCAAAGACTGGTGACATAGAAAAAGGTCTAAAGTTGTCTACATTATCCCTTTCTCCCTTTTTATAAAGTGGTTACACTACTAAGTATTTCAGTTTGTCTGGAAACTGACCATTCCGAAAGGAAAAATTACAAATATGGCTAAGTACTGGCCAACAGAGATGCAACAATACCTAAGTATTGTATTAGATTTGAGTGATTTGATTATTGACTCAACATTTCCCTTCTTAGTGTCACGGAGGACTACCTCGGGCAACATTTACGCAATGCCATTTTCTAAGAGGGTTATATAATTACCTATAGGAGCTAAGGTTATGTTTAGCTTAACAGCTACATTCAGAAAGTGATTAGTAAATACTGTACATATCTCTGACTTCTAATTTCAAATGGCCGGCCGCGGTGGCAGATGGTACTGCGGCGCACAAGTCTCGGTCTAAATGCTTGTATAGTTTGTGGGACTTAACTACGGGGTCATCAGTCCCTAAACTGACAAACTACTTATGAAGTACTTACGAACTAGGACGGCACAAATATCCATGCCCGAGGGGGGATTCGAACCCCCGACCGTAGTGGCCGTGCAGACCGTGACTGGAGCGCCTCAGTCCCCTCGGCCGCCGCGGCCGGCGAGTCTCGGTCTGCACGGCCACTACGGTCGGGGGTTCGAATCGCCCCTCGGGCATGGATATTTGTGCTGTTCTTAGTATAAGCTAGTTCATAAGTAGTTTGTAAGTTTAGGGACTGATGACCCAGTAGTTAAGTCCCATAAGCTCTATAAACATTTGAACATTTCAAATGCTTGTAGAGCTTATGGGACTTAACTACGGAGTGATTAGTCCCTAAACTTACAAACTACTAATGAACTAGCTTATACTAAAGATGACACAAACATCCATGCCCGAGGGGGATTCGAACCCCCGACGGGGAACGGCCTTGCGCATCGTAGTCTAGCGCCTCAATGCGCTCAGCCGCTCCGCCGAGGCTGATTTTAGTGACAGATAAATCTGCTGATCAGGTACTTCCTTCACGACTGACAATTTGGGTTTAATTTTGTACCAAGAATTAACTATTCTTTCGGGATACTACATACTTTTTGCCTTCTTATTGACAATTTTCGTGTTCTACACGATATTCTTATTCCTCTTGTCAGCCACCAAGGCTGCCTGTTAGGGTAGTAACTTGTTTTGGCCGTTCTAAATCTTTCAAACAGCATGATAAAAGTCTTAAGGAAAGTATTGCATTTATCGTCTATATTATCAGCACTATAAACACCTTGCCAATTTTGTTCCTTTTAGCTTAGAAAAGGCCTCTGTAGCTTCTGGATTAGCTTTTCGAAAAAGGTTGTAATTATATTTAACAGATATTTGTGGACATCACCCTTTTAATGTTAAATTTTTTGCATCGTGGTCTGTAAGGCCTTTCACTAATCTGTTAATAGAACGCCCCTCTAATAATAACGAAGGAACAAAAATGTTGTTGTGTTGATGTTTCCTTGCGTCCGCATTGTAAAGAATACTGTTTGCAGCAGGTGATAAGAATTAAAGGGATGTAAAAGCTTTCTTTTCCTTGAGCAGTCACACAGTTAATGTTGAAACCACCACAAACAATTAATTCCCTATACGTCCTGTAAAGTGAACGTAGAACTCACTGTAGCTTGACCAGAAATGTTTTAAAATAATAGCAGAAGGCCTATAAATAACAAAAATTGGAAGTTTAGTTTCACTACCTTGAATCACACCCGCTCAACATTCAAGTATATTTTCAGTGCAGTGTTCAGAAACATCGACGAACTTAACTGTATTACTATTTTTCACGTACCTTACCACTTACCCATACTGCCCAAACTGCAATGAACTCTCGAAAAACAGACAGCTAATTTCTATCCTTGTATAGGAAGCCTCTGAATTACGACATTACTTAAGAAGTGTTCTGAAACAGCAACATCACAGTCAACATCTACTAGCAGTTCACTAACTTTATATCTAAATCCTTGCATATTTTGTTGATATGTGCTAATTCTTCTATTATTTGGATAAATGACATTCGCATAACGTGGTTCCTTTGTTAAAAGGCCTTCTTTTAAACAGGAATACCTACCAGTTCACTTCAGTCTAATAAAAAGTGACCTCTAACACCACAACTACAGGAATTTTCCCTTAAGTCAGGCTCAGCCAAAAATTTCGTCCGGCGGGCGAGGCCGCGCCCCGCGGGCGCAGGACAGTTTAGTTCAGCGCCCCGGCCGCGACCGTGTGTCGCTAGTGTCGGCAACGGAGCGAGAGCGAGAGCGATAGCTGCGGAAAGAGCGAGTCCGCGCAGCACTGCTCTGCGCGGGACTGTCCCGCGGGAAGATCCAACAAAAAAAGTTCGCATGACAAAATTACTAGGCAAATCTTCAGAAAAAAATTATATAAAAAAGAATCGAGGAACAATATGGCTGTTTTCTGACCCACAGGTTTCTTCTCTTAGTACTGTACATACACACTCGCCATATGTAGAGTAGGCGTCTTCTGGAGGATATATCAATTTTTTAAAATGAACTCATGTTATAAACATTCCATTTTAGCAACAATTCTCATTCTTACTAGTTACAAATAAATATACTTTTTGTTTTACTTCGTGTAAGTTTGCAAAATTACAATAAAAATAAAATTAAGGTTATCAAGGCTTTTAATTCTTACATGCAATATTGTTAAAGAATACAATTAAGTTTACAAGTTTTTCTTTCTCGAGGAAATGATTTTGTTCATTTTTGGTACAATATTCCGGGAGACTGCTAACCTCAAAGAATTAGTCAAATTTTTATCACTAAGTATTGAACGGTTCTTAGATTTACCAAGCTTTAAATGAGAGAAAAAGCGCTCACAAATATAGATGAAACCAAACATTGATATAACTTTGACCGCGTGCTTGTGCAAAACAGGATACTTCTCTCGTGGAAAACTGCTATAAGTCTTCCAAAGCTTTACACATAAGAAAGCGGTCCGTCAGGCGTATATCGCACTGCAGATCAATCAACTTCAGTGAAACACTTGTGAGACGTCCTCTGCCCTAAGGGAATGCGGGCGAATAAATATATCTATGGCCGGTTGAAGCTCACTTACCTCCAAAAATCTGTTTTTAAACTCTTCTTGTAATTCACAAATGATTTGTACATAATCTGAAAAATCCACATCTTTAACGCTGTTTAATGAATGGAAGTGTTCACAATTCTGCTCGCGCTACTGTTTTTTCACAAAATAAGTTTTTTTTTAATGTTTGAATCGTCTGCTCGCCGGCCGCGGTGGCCGAGGAGACTGAGGCGCTCCAGTCACGGTCTGCATGGCCACTGCGGTCGGGGGTTCGAATCCCCCCTCGGGCATGGATATTTGTGCCGTCCTAGTTCGTAAGTAGTTCATAAGTAGTTTGTAAGCTTAGGGACTGATGACCCCGTAGTTAAGTCCCATAGACTATACAAACATTTGAACATTTTTGAATCGTCTGCTCTAAATCAACAGTATGATTGTCGCCTTGGAGTGTAGTGTTCAAAGTATTTAAATGATCAGTTAGGTCACTCAAAAACGCCAAATTTACCACCCACTTAGGATCACGACGTCGTTTCATTTCCAAAAATGTATTAATTTCGTCCCTCAAGCAAAAAACCCGATTAAGCACTTTCCGTTTGCTCAGCCATCTTACTTCTGTGTGGTAGGAGATGTCCGGATATTCCGCTGCGATATCAGCCAGGAATTCTTTAAATTGGCGATGTTTGAGTCCATGCGATGGAAGATAATTAACTGTTCCAAGAACTGTGTCCATAACTTGTTGTACATTGACAATATTCGCACAAAGCGCCTCCTGGTGTATAAGACATTGAACTGCCGTGAATAAAGAACAGCCGACGTCAGCCATTTTTGCCCTGACTTAACTCATGAATCCAGTGCGTAGTCCTAGTAGTACAGCGGCTTTATCGGTTGTTACACTGGTCAGACGTTTCCATTTTAAACGCAATGACTCGAACACGTTTTCCACGACTGGAAAAATATCTAAACCTGTGGTTGTCGTTAATGGTACGAGATCGAGAAATTCTTCGGTGACACGCAGATTGTCGTTGACACCCGGAATGAATATGACAAGTTGAGATATGTCCGTGGACTCGTCAAGAGCGATAAAAAATGAAATGTAGTTTGCCGCTCTCTCTATTAATTGCTGCTCCATATCTGAGGCCATATCTTCGACTCGGCGAGCAACAGATTAAAGTGAAAGAGCTATTTTTTCAAAATTTTCTGTGAGCTTTGCTGGAAAAATTGAAGCTGCCGACTCGTCCAAGCAATCCTTGATGAGACTTCCAGCCGCCTGCTTTCGCAATTCTCATCGAGCATTGTAACCGGCGCGCAAACTTTGGGCAACTGTTTCCTGTTCCTAGAATGGCAGAAAAAGGTACAATTAATTGTTTAAATTCCTGTTTCTAAAACTCTTATCATTTCAAAAATTGTTTCATTCATTGCAACCCAAATAAAAAACTAACAAAGGTTGGTTTTATTTGCGTTTGCCTTCAGTTCTTCTGAAAAGCGATCAAGGACAGCGAAATGAGATCACAAAATCAATTTTTTCTTCTGATATTTGCGTTTTAATTGAAAACTTGGATCAAACTACAACATGTGTTTTCCCAACCGTCAAAACACGAATATACAAAAACAAAGAATGACTTTAAATGACACTTTGTGTAGGCTTTTCAGAAAGTGGGACAAAATAACGCACCTGAAACATTTTCTTCTGTCTGTGTGACGTGATTTAATACAACCAGGCCGGCCGCGGTGGCCGAGGGGACTGAAACGCTCCAGTCACGGTCTGCACTGTCACTACGGTCGGGGGTTCGAAGCCCCCTCCGGCATGGATATTTGTGCCGTCCTTAGGATAAGCTAGTTGATACGTAGTTTGTAAGTTTAGGGACTGATGACCCCGTAGTTAAGTCCCATAAGCTATACAAACATTTGAACAATACAACCAGAATATAGAAATTAACAGAAAGGAAATGTTCCTTGTCGCTGGCAATCTGATATTGTATATAAGTAGCTCACTGCTAAGCGACATATCAGATTGTAAAATGTAGTTTTATTTCCAATACTCTGAGATTTTTAGCCATCAGTCGATCCTTTTTTTATTAAATATTTATTAGCAAATCATGATTTCGGCCAGTAACTGGCCATTATCACTGCATGTGTTTAACTGAAGATGTTATTAATGTGGATAACTCACACCACGCCAAGAATAATTCACACCACGCGTGGTGTAAGTTATCCACATTAATAACACCTTCAGTTAAACACATGCATTGATAATGGCCAGTTACTGGCCGAAATCATGATTTGCTAATAATTATTAAAAAAATAGACTGATAGCTGAAAATATGAGTATTGGAAACATATCACAGTCGTGGAGCGCAAACCATGGAAAGTAACCTGATAGTTTTATTTATCATCTTTAGAAATAATAAAGAGTGACGCAATAGGGTACACTTACATTAACGGAATGTATGACATTAACTGTGAATGGGTTAAGTTGAAAATGTGTACCCACCCGGGATTCGAACCCGTGTATCCCGCTTGCTAGGCAGTTGCGCTGACCGCTACACCTCTAAGGACACAGAAATCATCTCACCTGCACAGAATTACTCAAGCACTCCTCCCGTCAGATACAAATTTGCAACTCTACCCTGCCCACTAGAACTCAAACTCGTAGCAACTTAGTACTGATTCCCGTAAGAGTAAGGGCCTAGGACAGACACCACATAGCCGATGGCGGACAATGATCCTTTCTTCAGTGCGGAGGCACTCCTAGGCGTGCTTTAGTCATTCCGTGCAGGTGTGATGATCCCTGTGTCACCGCTGGTGTAGGGGTCACCTCAACTGCCTAGAAAGCAGGCTATCAGTGTTCGAATCCTGGCTGGGTACACACTTTCAACTTTACCCATTTGCAGTTAATGTCATACATTCCGTGAATATGAATAGATAATAATTGCAGGATCAAAAGTGGCGTCTGTTCTTTCGGACATGTATATATAACTTAAGGATACACTTAATTCACTGTAATGCAGCCTGAAATTTTCTTTCAGTTCTTCAAGCTTTGACTGGCGTTCCTCTTGCGACAAATTTTCGAACTGATCTTTGTGACAGGTATTAAAGTGCCATTCAGTCGAATACTGTTTCTTAAATACATGAGGTTCTGATGACATGTTAAACTTTTGGCATGATTTTTGAAAGCAGCAAAAGAAATCCATTTCCCACTCGTGTTTAAACAGCGCAGACGCGCCGCTCCTGTTCTTTGGCTGCTGCTGTTGGCCGTCCATCTGTACGGACTGCAGCCTCACGCCTGTTGACTGCTGCCTTCCACACGAAGCGCGCGTGCAGCGGCGAGGCGAGGCGCAGCGGGCGACGCGCCAGCAGCAGGGCAAGGCGCTAGCGCCCCAGGGCCACACTTTGGACGAGTTATTCCCCACACTGTACTGTCACCTCTAAGCTTTGCCAAACTCCCCTCCCTGGCCTGCTGACAGATTCAACTGGTACCACTGAAATGTGAAAAAAAAAGTTCAAATGTTTGTTAAGCTTATGGTACTTAACTACGGGGTCATCAGTCCCTAAACTTACAAACTACTTATCAACTACCTTATACTAAAGACGGCACAAATATCCATGCCCGAGTCCTCCCTGGGACATGAGTGTGTTTGTTGTTCTTAGGGTAGTTTAAGTAGTTTTCAGGTCTAGGGACTGATGACCATAGTGGTTTGGTCCAATAGGTTTATAACATTTCTTATTTTAATTGATATATTACTTCCTTCAACATACATCTCACGTTAAGATCACTTACGTCAAATTTTTTATGGAATATCAAAAGGAGACAATGACATTTGTACTCTATGAGTTCTTCGACACACTCAGTACGTTGTCTTATGGATAGAAGGTGTAGTTATATGATGTACTTAAAATTACTTTCATCCACGAAACAAATAATGAAGATGTTCTGTGTTTAAAGTTCTGTGACAATTGGATACTCTATACTGTACTGCAAAACACCTAGCGTTCTTTCACGCAAATTATAGAAGAAGCTTAATTACAGTCTGTAAATAACGACCTGTATAGAAAATGATACTGTGAATTGTCCCCAAATAATTACTACACACTCTACGGACAACTTAAATAAAGAATATTTGAGACAGTCTCTACATACGATTGTTGATTAACAGGCGAATTTCTTGAACCTGAACAGTTGTACAGATATAGTTTCAAATTTGCAGACATGTTTTGTATTTGATAGCAACTTAATGGTAGGATACACCCAGTACCGAATATATTCTCTTCATACCCCCGACCGTAGTGGCCGTGCAGACCGTGACTGAAGCGCCTCAGTCCCCTCGGCCACCGCGGCCGGCCTGAAATGTGAGCCATGCCTTCTGCCATCAGCGCTTTCCCGACCCTCGTGTTAATACGACTGACAGTTGTATTAAGGCTACGGCGGAATACCCTGTTGTACTTAGCCGCCTTGCTGCGGTTCGCGAGGCCTTTCGCCGTCAGAGGTTCGAGTCCTCCCTCGGGCATAGATATGTGTGTTGTTCTTAGCGTAAGTTAGTTTCAGTAGTGTGTGAGTTTAGGGACCGGTGACCACTGCAGTTAGGTAGGAAGGGGAAGGAAGCTACATCTACATACATACTCCGCAATCCACCGTAAGGTGCGTGGCAGAGGGTACACTGTATCACTACTAGGCATTTCCTTTCCTATTCCACTCCCAAATAGAACGAGGAAAAAATGAATGCCTATATGCCTCCGTACGAGCCCTAATTTCTCTTATCTTGTCTTTGTGATTACTACGCGAAATGTAAGTAGGCGGCAGAAAGATCGTACTACACTCAGCTTCAAATTCCAGCCCTCTAAATTTCCTCAACAGAAATTCACGAAAAGAACGTCGTCTTTCCTCCAACGATCCCCAATTGAGTTGCCGGAGCATTTCCATGACATTGGTCGAACCTACCAGTAACAAACCTAGCTGCTCGCCTCTGAACTGCTTCTATGTCTTCCTTTAAACTGATCTGCTGCGGGTTCCAAACACTTGAGCAATACTCAAGACGTGGTCGTACAAGCGTTTTATACGCGGTGTCCTTTACAGGTGAAGTACATCTTTCCAAAATTCTCCCAATAAACCGAAGTCGGCTGTCCGCCTTACTCAGAACTGTCCTTACATGTTCGTTGTTCGTTCCATTTCATATCGCTCTACAACGTTACGCCTAGATATTTGAAAGACGCGACTGCATCAAGAAGGTCACTACTAATGCTGTATTCGAACATTGTAGGGTTCCTTTTTCCGACTCATGCGCACCACCTTACATTTTTCTACATTGAGAGCTAGCTGCCATTCTTCGCACCAACTAGAAATTTTGTCTAACTCATCCTGTATGCTATTACAGTCAATTAAAGACGACACCATCCCATACACCACAGCATCATCAGCAAACAGCCGCAAATTACAAGTTACTCTGTTCATCAGATCATTTATATAGATAGAAAATAATAGCGGTCCTATCACACTCCCCTGGGGCACGCCTAACAATACACTCGTCTCTGATGAACACTCGCCGTCGAGAACAACGTACTGCGTCCTATTACTTAGGAAGTCTTCCAGCCAGTCACAAATCTGTGAACCTATTCCATAAGCTCGTATCTTCGTTAGCAGTCTGCAGTGTGGCACAGCGTCGAAAGCCTTCTTGAAATCGAGAAACTTAGTTTTTAGCGTCCCGTAGACCGCGTGGTCATTGAAGACGGAGCTTACGCTCGGATATTTGGCGGAGGATAAAGAAGGAAATCGGTCGTGCCCTTTGAAAGGAACCATCCCGGCATTTGCCTGGAGTGATTTAGTGAAATCACGGAAAACCTAAATTTGGATGGTCGGAGGTGGATTTGAACCATCGTCCTCCCAAATGCGAGTCCAGTGCAGTTAGTTCCCACATTTTTACAAACATTTGAACATTTTGTTGTATTAAGATAAAGCCGGTCATGACACTGAAATAGTTCCACAAAATGCACATCCATGCAACCATTTTCAGTAACTATTTTTCCCAATCACCATCTACGTTATACCTCCCATTCCTGCTCGCCTCCGTAGCTCAGAGGTAGCGTTGCTGACTACCACGCAGGGGGCCCGGGTTCGATTCCCGGCAGGGGACTGGGTGTTGTGTGTTGTCCTAATCATCATCATCTCATCATCATTGGCACGTAAGTCGCCCACGCGGCGTTAAATAAAAAGACTTACACTAAGGTGGACGAACAATCCCGCAAGGGATCTTCCGACAAAGGAAGCCATACATTCGCTAATTTCATTTCCCCAAAATGTTCAAATGTTTGTACAACTTATGGGACTTAACTACGGGGTCATCAGTCCCTAAGCTTACAAACTACTTATGAACTAGCTAAGCCGGCCGCGGTGGCCGCGGGGACTGAGGCGCTCCAGTCACGGTCTGCACGGCCACTACGGTCGGGGGTTCGAATCCCCCCTCGGGCATGGATATTTGTGCCGTCCTTAGTATAAAGTAGTTCGTAAGTAGTTTGTAAGTTTAGGGACTGATGACCCCGTAGTTAAGTCCCTTAAGCTTAACAAACATTTGAACATTTGAACTAGCTAAGACTAAAGACGGCACAAATATCCATGCCCGAGGGGGGAATCGAACCCCCGACCGTAGTGGCCGTGCAGACCGTGACTGGAGCGCCTCAGTCACCTCGGCCACCGCGGCCGGCTTCATTTCCCCATTCCTATTCCCAGCATCACCCACTGTCACTACCTGTTCCTCTTTCGAAACATTCCTGCACAGCTCCTGCTTGTTAACAGCCACCTGATCCAACCCTGCCCCCCAGGCTTCACGGTAATTGGAACTCACTCCCCAACACTTCCTGCAACTGCTGGCCTACACCTCTCCCATGAGAGCTACCTAGAAACAGAACCTTCTTCTTTCTATTAGCCTTTTCTACCGTTTTCAGTTTCCTAACAACTGAGGTCTGCTGCTTGTTACCTACTCCTAAAGCTACAGGTCATCGGCATACATGTGGCATTTACATAACGACAGTGCAGCTTTCATTAACTTACACTGTTCAAAAATGTTTAAATGTTTGTAAACCTATTGGACTGAACTGCAATGGTCGTCAGTCCCTAGACATACGAACTACTTAAACTTACTTACAATAAGGACGACACCATGCCGAGGCCGGCCGCGGTGGCCGAGGGGACTGAGGCGTTACAGTCACGGTCTGCACGGCCACTACGGTCGGGGGATCGAATCCCCCCTCGGGCATGGATATTTCTTCCGTCCTTAGTATTAGCTGTTTTGTAAGTAGTTTGTAAGTTTAGGGACTCATGACCCCGTAGTTAAGTCCCATAGACTCTACAAACAACATTTAACCATACCCGAGGGAGAACTCGAACCTCCGGTGGGAGCGGCCGCCCAATACGTAGCATGATGCCTCATACCACGCGTCTAATTCCGCCAGCAACGTACAAGGAAAAGAATTTATTACGGAAAATAGCCATGATCGCTTATAATTTTTATTTAGATTACTGGTTTCGGCGTTATTCCATTGTCAGGTGGTCGACAAAAATTTTTATACAAATATTTTCGTGCAAAGTAGACTAAGGAGGCTGCTAAAAAATCTAACCGAAGAGGCAAGAGTTGCTTCGCTCAGCAAAAGACCCACTCAAACTTAACACACCAGGAATATCCAACGTTGTCTGCAAATGCGGTCTACAGTACATCGGACAAACGCAGTGATGTATCTCGAACATATTAGACATGCCCGACTTGGACAGAGTGAATAATCTGCTACTGCTGAGCACGAGATCAAAGAAAACCGCACCTTTGGTTCGATAACACTAGAGTGCTTTGCCGAGTCTGCTGCTACTGGGACAGCGTCGTAGAAGAATCTGAGACATACGGATTCAGGATAATTTGTGAATGGGGACGAAGGATACCAACGCCACGTGGAATCCAGCAAACGCCGCTGTACGTCGAGAGCACAAGTGTTATGTCTCGGGATGCAGTGGGATCAGGTGGACCATGACTAGCAAGGATGGTTAGATTAGATTAGATTAGTACTTGTTCCATAGATCATAAATATGATACTTCGTAATGATGTGGAATGTGTCAGGTTAATGAAAGGTGTCTTTACAAATTACTACTTTGTACTAAATATTACATGACACAATTTATTTTTACTATCAATAAAATTCTTCCGGGTATGACACCGCGTCGTCATTTTATAAACTATACCGACGTTTCGGCCATTGTTACAGGCGGCCTTCATCAGGGTCTGTGTCCGACTGGTGAATATACTATAGCTTGGTATTTATATAGCAGCGGATGAGGGAGAGGAAGGGGGACGTTGGTTTTCCTTTATTGGTGGTTATATTATTGCACGCCATTGGTGGAAAGCGGCAATGATGATTGGTGTTTTAAAGGCTTGTTTTTCATATGATTGGAGGCTGCATTCTTCCCCCTTATTGGTCAAAATGGACGTTTCCTATTGGCTTTCGCATTACAAGTTGCTATTGGCGGAATGGACCTGAGAGAACGGCCCGCGGTTGTGGCGTGCCGCTGTTGACTTGTCGCCTGGCGCAGACGGCGGCGGGCCGGTGCTCTGCGTGTGCGCGGCCGCTGTGGTCTCCGGGGCAGTCTGAACGATTCATTCCGCGCGCGGTGCCGTCGCGAAGTGTTGCAACTGCTGGCAGCCAAGACGCCGGCAGCCTGTAGCTATCCTCCCTGTTCATATTGGCGGGACGCTTCGCTATTTCTATAGCCTCTCTAATCTTCCTCCTCGTTGAGAATGGTTGTTTCGCCAGCACGCGGGCCTCGATGAAAGATAACGGTTTTCCGCACTGATTGTGATGCTCAGAAACCGCTGACTTTGTGTGCTGTCCAAGCCGTATGTATCTTTCATGCCCGGAAAGCCTCGTCGAGATTGCTCTTCCGGTCTCTCCTATATAAACCAGCCCACACTCGCAGCTTATTTCATAAACGCCGGCATTACACAGTTTGTCAACTGCGCCCTTAGTTGAACCTAGGACATCCTTAGTCTTATTGGTGCTGCGGAAGACAGGCTTGATGCCTGCCCGCCGTAGAACCTTGCCCACACTCTCAGTGACGCCCTGCACGTAAGGCAATAGGGCGATGCTTTGTGCTTCCTCCTGCTCCCCTCTATTCCTTTCATTCTTCCTGGACATTGTTTTATATATCTCGCCCAGTCCATAGCCATTAGCCGCAAAGGTGGATCTGAGATATCGTAGTTCCGCCTGTAGGTGATCGTCATCGCTGATCCGGTGGGCCCTCCTTGTTAGTGTTTGTAGGGCGGATTTCTTCTGCATGGGGTGGTGGTGAGAGGAGGCGTGGAGGTACCTTCCCGTGCTGGTAGCCTTTCTGTACACCCTGTAGCCGAGTTTACCGTCAGACTTTCGGTAGATTTCGACGTCGAGGAAAGGCAGCACCCCATTCTTTTCCACTTCTATTGTGAAATGTATTTTGCTGTGCTGCCGATTGAGATGTTCATGGATGTTCTTTAGCTCCTCTTCCCCACGTGGCAAGATGACGAAAGTGTCATCAACGTAACGCAGCCAGCATGCTGGGCGTAGTGGTGCTGACTGGAGAGCCGTTTCTTCAAATGATTGCATGAAGATGTCAGCTGCAATAGGAGAAAGTGGGGAGCCCATAGGCCGGCCGCGGTGGCCGAGGGGACTAAGGCGCTCCAGTCACGGTCCGCACGGCCGCTGCGGTCTGGGGTTCGAATCCCCCCTCGGGCATGGATATTTATGCCGTCCTAGTTCGTAAGTAGTTCATAAGTAGTTTGTATGTTTAGGGACTGATGACCCCGTAGTTAAGTCCCATAGACTATACAAACATTTGAACATTTTTGGAGCCCATAGCTACACCGTCTGTTTGTTCGTAAAATTCTTCTTTCCAGTTGAAGTAAGTGGTCGTCAGGCAGTGGTGTCAGGCGCTAATCGTTCTTCTAATATGTTCATTGTATCTGACACTGGTACGTTAGTGAATAACGATGTCACGTCAAAACTAACCATCAGATCCGTAGCTGATACACTCTTCTCTTTTAAAAGTGCCACGAAATGGGTAGAATCCTTCACATATGTCTCTGTGTGGCTCACTAGATGTCGGAGCTTTGGTACCAGCTCTTTGGCCAGCTTGTACATGGGTGAATTAATGCGGGCCACTATAGGACGCAAAGGAAAACCCTTTTTATGGACCTTCGACACCCCATACATCCTCGGTGCCTGCGGAACTTGTGGGATGAGTCTTCTGGCTGTGTCAAAGGTCATCCTGATTTGCTTCAGCAGCGCCTGCGTCAATTTGGTTATCTTAACCGTCGGATCACCCTTAAGTTTCTTCTAGATGGGATCGCTGAGAAGGTTTTCCATTCGTTTATTATAATCTGGTGTGTCCATGACGACAGTGGCGTTGCCTATGTCTGCCTGTATTACTACTAAGTCAGGATTCTTCTTCAGCTTCACTATGGCCTGACGTTCCTCCCTGCTAATGTTTTGTTTTGGTGGCTTCGCCTGAGAGAGGATTCTTACCGTTTCTTGTCGGATCTTCTCTGCCTCGGCCTGTGGCAGGTGACGCACCGAAGTCTCAACTGATTCAATGATGTCTTCCTTCGGTACATATTTCAGTGCGATCGCAAAATTCAGTCCCTTAGCCAGGATCTGAGGTGGTTGCTTCACTTAAGGTATGGCTGGAGAGATTTACCACTGTCCTTTGTGTATTTTATTGATAGTGACAACAACCGCGGAAGCCTAAGTTTGCAATTTATTTTTAATTTATTTTTTTATTTATATACATGTGTACAGGTTGAGTCAAAAATGAGGAACAATATTTCCTGCAAATTGTCGCACACTGAGCTACTAACATAAATTCGTTTTCCGCATGTTCCGACGTCAATAAATGACAATGCAATTGAATGGTAAAAATCTAGAAATATGAACTGGACTTCGGGATGTTACTGTGCGCTGACATTGGCCAAGGGGACAGATCGGCACTAGGGCAACAGGGCACAAGCTCCTTTGCATTATGCAACTAGCCACGATACATAATACCGGCCAGTGAAAACGGTACGAGATAGATGTGAGCGCTGTCATTGCTCACAGTGTCATGCAGAACGTCGCTTGACGCCGCATGCCTCACCTTCTCGTGAGCGGCTAGACTACCTGCAGCACTCGCATGGTGAGCCCTGTTGCCGATCTGTCCTCTTGGCCGATGTCGGCGCACAGTAACACCCAAAAGTCCACTTCATATTGCCAGACTTTTACCATTCAATTGCATTGTCATTTATTGACATAGGAACATGCGGAAAACGAATTTATGTTTGTTGCTCAGTGTGTGACAATTTGTACGAAATATTTTTCCTCATTATGACTCACCATATATATATATATATATTTGGAAATAGGTCTGTAACTAAAAGAATTAATTAGTCCACATATAATTGATTTACAAGATGAAAAGAATACTTAGATTTCCTGTGCTTGTGGTGATACAAAATTCTTCCTAACTATTACGCAGCTCTGAAATGTATCATTAAAACTCCTGGCGATAGTATACTGTTCCGGTTAAAGGTAGACTGCTGGCTCTCGTAGATGTAACTCCTCTATTGAAATCCTGGATCGAACTGTCGTGTTTCTGAGGTGCGCCGGAATATATAGGCGAGCCCCCTTCTTCCTATTGACCGGCGCGCGAAGCAAGCAAAGAGGTACAGAGACTGCGGGCGCCCCCGGCGGCCGAAGTACTGCACAGCGCCTTATCGCCTGCCTTATACTGGCGCGGCAACTTGCGGGGACCGCCGGCCAGCGTTGTGGAGAAAAGCGACGCCACAACAAGGACTGCCCTGTTCGCAAGACGCGGCTGGAATGCTGTGACGGAGATAGGTTCGGCGCGCCCGCTTGCCCCGTCACACCGCCGGTCGGCTCCAATGCACCCAGCCTCTCGTGTCCCGTTGGTGGGGTCACACGCAGGTATAAATACTTCGACATCCGCAAAATCTCCGCACTTTTCCAAGAGTATGGTAAGTATATGTCACTCGTCGAAACGTCGCGGTTTGAAGACACTGACACCCTGCTAGAAATCAAAAGAAATTCATCAATTTTGGATACATTATTACATTACACTGTTCGATATTACATAAAACGCATCTGTATAGACGGATGTAGAGGGATATATTTGCGTCAAGAATTCTTTTATATATGCTTCATGATCTTACGGTCTGACAGTATCTGATATTGTGATATTCCTGGCCTATGGCCACTTCATATTTCTGGCCGCTGACCGTTTCTTTGCTAACATCGTATGTGTCTTAAATGCGGAAGAAAGACAGAAGTGCAGCATATGTTGGAATGTGGGGTGGGGAGCAGTAGTATGTGGCACAGTAGGTGCTGGTTCCCGTGGGAAAGCCCGCCTATGTTACTGGTACTCTCCTCACATTGGCTGCTGCATTTCACGTCACGTGATTTCTTTTGAAATTAGTTTTATTTATTATATACCAAATATTAATTATTCAGAGCTGAGAATTTGTGATAAATATCTCTCAAGGACAGGCTAGATTTTGACAGTTTAAAAAGTTTAAGGTGTCTTCTCTTATTGTAACAAGAGAAGAGCGATTTTGCAGAAGGCGCGCGACGGCCCTGTTTTGGCGCGAAATAGAGCGTCAGGTGCCCTCTCGCAACGCGCCGCAGTTTCAGTCTCGAGCTGACCACTATACGCGCCGGTCACGAGTAAAGATTTGTGTAATAGTGATAACAGTCGAGGTCTCAACATGAGCTATGGGCAGCATAGGCCGTGTCGTATTAACAAAAGTTGTTCATATTCAATTATTTATTTAATAAAAGGCATCCCTGACAATTAAAAATCTCGCGAGTCGCTTCTTATGCTTCCATTCTACAGAATTTATTTTACCCTCACTTGTATGCTGTACAAGAACCAACGACCTGTGTGCTGTCTTCTGTGCTGGGAACACAACTATAGACGACAACAGGTTAGTCAGAACTCTATGCTTTCCATAAAGACTTGGACAGCAACTACGGCACCTCGTGCGTACTGTAGGGCGGTACAAACGCACACTGCTACGCAACAGCATCCGCAAGGATGTGGAGGTTTTAGGGGTCTGTGGGAGGAAGCAGTACTAACTTCTCCGTCCGCAAATATAACCCCAGGAAGCTTGTAAAATGTTATTTGTTTACAAAGTTGCTATATTCGGAATTGTGCGCTGGTTTTAATTGAGAATTAGTGTATCTCTGGTTTCTGAGATGTTTTAAGTTGTTTCATTTGGAATTTTTTTCTGTCTTTGACTGTGCATGTGAATTTCTCCATTGTCGACTTTTATTAGGTCGATAAAATTTTACAATTTTATTATTATTTTTTTACCAAAATACAGGGTGATGAAAAAGTCAGATTTAATTTGAAAATTTAATAAATGAAGGAATAATGTAGGTAGAGAGGTAATATTGACACACATGCTTGGAATGACATGCGGGTTTATAAGAACAAAAAGAAGTCCGACAGATGGCGCTTTATCTGATCAGAAAAGCAATAATTTGCATAACAAATTAAGACAAAGCAAAGATGATGTTCTTTACAGGAAATGTTCATGTTCACAATCATTCCTCAACAATAGCTGTAGTCGAGGAATAATGTTGTGAACAGCACTGTAAAGCATGTCCGGAGTTATGGTGAGGCATTGGCGTCGGATGTTGTCTTTCAGCAACCCTAGAGATGTCGGTCGATCACGATACACTTGCGACTTCAGGTAACCCCAAAGCCAATAATCGCACGGACTGAGGTCTGGGGAACTTGGAGGTCAAGCATGACGAAAGTGGCGGCTGAGCACACGATAATCATCAAACGACGCGCGCAAGAGATCTTTCACGCGTCTAGCAATATGGGGTGGAGCGCCATCCTTCATAAAAATCGAACATTCCAGCAGGCCAGACTGGGGAAGATGCGATTCTGTAACATATCGGCGTACCTCTCATCCGTCACGGTAGCAGTTACAAAACCAGAATCACGCAGTTCCTCAAAGAAAAAAGGCCCGATAACGGTATATGTGGTTCTAATAAAACCCCATGTAATTCCAAGCATGTGTGTTAGTTTTCACCTCTCTATCTACATTATTCCGTGATTTATTAAGTTTTCAAGTTCATACTGACTTTTTGATCACCCAGTATGAGTGGTCGTTAAGAATTTCACTAGGTTGTGCGTGTTTGTGGATTTATAAGAAGTAGACAATTGACATGTAGTGAAACTGGAAGTAATGTATTGAGGCAGAGCAGCTGTTGGCGCTAGGCGGTTGGTTGCCGAAGTGGTCACGTGCGTTGCTGTCAGCGGAGTATGGACATAGCTTACACAAGGCAGCCATCTGCATAAATTGGTTGCATTACGATGCGCGTGAAGCATTAGCAGAGGTAAATAGGCGCCATGTAAATCAGTATACATAGTGGCGAATTTCTTCAGCTTGTGCAGCTTTTCGACGCAGGATTTGGACGCGCCATGCTGCATGCAGTTGGAAGTTCAATATTGAGAAGAGCTGGGCGGTCTGAGTCAGGGGCGCCGAGAAAGTGTTCGACAGCCACGACCATGAGGCTAGGAGTGTTTGTCGGATGTCAGCGCTGCAACCTACACAACACACAGACAGCATCTGCTGCCCCAGATGGTCCTTGATTGTAGTGTCAACCGACACAGATTCTGATACAACGCTAGGTTAGGCATTGTAGAACATAAGACTAACGCCACACATCGGAAGAAATCTGTACAAAGAATTAATAAAGGTATCCAGGAGAAGCACTCTGTTACTGGATAGTAGAGTCGTATGTACAGTCATGCTCAAAAGTATCCGAACGACCTGAATTGCATTTCGCCTGATTCTCATGCAACCCAACTAACCTAACTGTCTTACGGGTCCTCTAATCGCTCCTCGGTACAGTCGTTTGACTAATGAAAATGGTTCCAACAAGTCACCACTAGAAAACGCTGCTCTTTATCGCAATAACTCAAGATGTAAAGTAATACCACGATACTACAAATATCAGGGAACTCCTTATCACAGATAAGACTATCCTTAAGACTTGTAAGCTCACATTTATTACAAAAAATGCCATACCTGATTTGTTACCACTCTCATTATTACGTCAGATAGTTAATGCACGTAGTAAGTTTGTCGTATTCATTACTGCTTGTTCAAAGTAACGTACCGTACTTATTATTTAACACAAAATGACATTAAAAATTCAAGTCTCTCACGACCAGCTAGATGAGAATTTGTATGAACTTCAAATGCCACGACGAACCGTCTCGTTCTGCATATGGATTCAAACCCAACTCATGCAAACCAAGGAAAGATTTCCTGACTGACGGAAACTAGCGGTCATTCCTGACTAATCATACAAAGAGTGATATACCTCGATTTTAGACAGTATCAGATAGCAAATATCAACTTTAAATTACACAACGTTAACGCTATTAATGGACGGGAATTCCTCCCCAGCATCTATTGTCCCTGTTAACGAATCACGAGAGATGTTAAATAATGCCTCTTCACAAGTAACTTACTTGAAATGCCATGAGGTAAAGCTTTGTTTTGGAAAGGGATTTGAACCCAGAACCTAATCGGATTGTTATTGAAGCACAATCAACTGTGGCATATCGGATTTTCTCGGCAGAAGCTAAATGTTTTAACTGAAATGACGAGGGGAAACATTAATGTTTTGCTTCCCAGGACTCCAACCCGGCACCTATAACTGTTATATTCTTGAGAAAACGAACATTAAATATGGGTTTGTTACACCAGCAGCGACATGTGAGCATGTTTGAACTATAACCAACTGCTGGTGGAGAAAAATTCGGTATCTGACGTCTCTTTGTGTGTAGCCAACAGCAGCGATATCAGTGGGGCTCGATTCCAAGTCAGCATTAAACTCTTCGTCATATTAGTTCCTGTTCAAACATGCTCACATGTCGCTGCTGGTGTAAAAAAAAAACCATATTTAATGTTCATTTTCTCTAGAATATAACAGTGATAGGTGCCGGGTTGGAGTCAAATCAAATGTTCAAATGTTTGTGGAACTTATGGGACTTAACTACGGGGTCATCAGTCCCTAAGCTTACAAACTACTTATGAACTACCTAAGATTAAGGACGGCACAAATATCCATGCCCGAGGGGGGGATTCGAAACCCCGAGCGTAGTGGCCCTGCAGACCGTGACTGGAGCGCCTCAGTCCCCTCGGCCACCGCGGCCGGCGGGTTGGAGTCCTGGGAAGGAAAAAAAATAATGTTTCCCCTCGTCATTTCAGTTAAAACATCTAGCTACTACCGAGAAAATCCGATATGACACAGTTGATTGTGCTTCGATAACAATCCGATTACGTTCTGGGTTCGAATCCCGGTCCAACACAAAGTTTTACCTCACGGCATTTCAAGTAAGTTACTTGTGAAGAAGCATTATTTAACATCTATCGCAGTTCGTTAACAGGGACAATAGATGCTGGGCAGGAATTCCCGTCCATTAACAGCGTTAACGTTGTGTAATTTAAAGTTGATATTTGCTAACTGATACTGTCTAAAATCGAGGTATATCAGTCACTGTATGCTTATTCAGGAATGACCGTTAGTTTCCGTCAGTCAGGAAACCTTTGCTTAGTCTGCATGACCTGGGTTTGAATCCATATGCAGAACGAGGCGGTTCGTCGTGGCATTTGAAGTTCATACAAATTCTAATCTAGCTCGTGGTGAGAGACTTGAATTTTAAATGCCATTTTGTGTTAACTAATAAGTACGGTACGTTACTTTGAACAAACAGTCACGAATACGACAAACGTACTACGTGCATTGCCTATCTGACGTAATAATGAGAGTGGTAACATATCAGGTATTGCATTTTTTGTAATAATTGTGAGCTTACAAGTCTTAAGGACAGTCTTATCTGTGATAAATTGTTCCATGATAATTGTAGTATCGTGGTATTACTTTACATCTTGAGTTATTGCGATATAGAGCAGCGTTTTCTAGTGGTGACTTGTTGGAACCATTTTCAATAGTCAAACGACTGTTCCGAGGAGCGATTAGAGTTCCCTCAAGACAGTTAGGTTAGTTGGGTTGCATGCGAATCAGGTAAAATGCAATTCAGGTCGTTCGGATACTTTTGAGCACGACTGTACATGACATCCAGCCTCCCCGCCCTATCTGAACCGCTCTTGATACACTCATGTCACTACGGCAAGCATCGCATTTATACCTCACAGTCCAGGGTGAGTCAAAAACTTCTTTTTCTTGAATGAAGGTAGTGTGAATGAGCGAATTTTATGACCCCGGTGGAATAGACATTTAGGGTTTAAAGGAAGTAGTCGGCAGGAATGGTTGATACCATTCATGTGTTGTTTGAGAGGATGGTCAGGCCACTCAGCATCTAGTATTGGTTTAGTGACAGTAGGGTGCTTTACATGAAACAGATTGGCTTGTAAATATGGCAGGGCAGTGTAGTGAATCTAGATCAATGATGAAAATTTCTGGCCGATTTAAAATTGTGTGCCGGAACCGGGACTCGACCCTGGAACCTTTGGCTTTCGCGGGCAAGCGCTCTACCGACTGAGCTATCCCGACACGACTCACGATGCCGCCTCGCAACTTTACTTCCGCCAGTACCTCGCCTCCTACTTCCCAAACTTCACAGAAGTTCTCCTGCGAACCTAGCAGGACCAGCACTCCTGGTAGGATTTGATGGAGACATGGCTTGGCCTCAGCCTAAGTGATGTTTCCAGAATGAACTTTCACTCTGTAGCGGAGTGTGCGCTGATATGAAACGTCCTGGCAGATTAAAATTGCATGCCGAAACTGGGACTCGAACCTGGGTCATTTGCCTTTCGCGGGCAAGCGTTCTGCCATTGAGCTATTCCGACGCGACTCACGGCCCGTCCTCACTACTTTAGTTCTGATAGTACCCCGCCACGTACTTTACAAACTTCACAGAAGATCTCCTGCGAACCTTGCCAGACTAGCACTCCTGCAACAACTAAAGCTTTGAGGACGGGCCGTGAGTCGTGTCCGGATAGCTCAGCGGTAGAGCGCTTGCCCGCAAAAGGCAAAGGTCCAAGTTTCGAATCCCGTCTCCGGCACACAATTTTAATCTGCCGGGAAGTTTCATATCAGCGCACACTCCGCTGCAGAGTGAAAGTTACATTCTAGATCAATGATGATTAACACGAGGAAGTGTATTTAGCTTTTTTCATACGAAGAAAATTGCATAACTATCTATTTGTGCATCTAGAACCGTGTTATTGTCGTTGTAGAAGCAACTCAGACTGCCATATTGCATGTGCTGGGATGGCCGCACGTGCTTTGAAGTGTAGCCCTAGTAGCCCTGCTCCACAGCCACAAAAACAGCTCGCGCACCTGGTCAGTGGAGATGGCCTCCATCGCTCAGGCTGCTGCTCCTCCTGCTCCACATCTTCCCGTATCCCGCGCATCGTATGTCTTACCCTGCCACTCGTTCTCTGGCACCTTCATCTTCATTGACAACCTGTACATCAGCATCGCCATCGATATGTAGCTTTGATTGATTGATTTTCTCAGGGAAGCCAAAACAGTCTTGGTCCAACCCGCCACTGCCCGCACCGAAACTAAGTTTTTTTTAAAAATTTTTATTTTATTATTATTTTTTAGCTTATGGGACTTAACTACGGGGTCATCAGTCCCTAAACTTATAAACTACTTATCAACTACCTTATACTAAGGACGGCACAAATATCCATGCCCGAGGGGGGATTCGAACCCCCGACCGTAGTGGCCGTGCAGACCGTGACTGGAGCAAATCAGTCTCCTCGGCCACCGCGGCCAGCAAACTAAGTTTATTGTGCGGTATCGCTCCCTGTATATCTAGTAAAGCCAACCAATGCCCTTGAACAGTGCAAGGAGTCCCTTTACCAGTTCTTTATTAGACACAATTTCTTCGGGTCTGGTTGTCCCAAATGTTCTGTGCCTTTTACTCTCCAATGCAATGCATTCGAAGATTAGATGTGATGCAGTTTCATCACCGTCATCACAGATCCTACATTTAGGGTCCTCTTCTGTTATTCCCATTGTATGAAGGTGATGTTGTTTGTATAGTCTATGGGACTTAACTACGGGGTCATCAGTCCCTAAACTTACAAACTACTTATGAACTACTTACGAACTAGGAAGGCACAAATATCCATGCCCGAGGGGGGATTCGAACCCCCGACCGTAGTGGCCGCGCAGACCGTGACTGGAGCGCCTTAGTCTCCTCGGCCACCGCGGCCGGCTATGAAGGTGATATGTAGCTTTAGTGGTAGTAGTTATATTAATGAGATGGTTAGTGGTTAGCTACCCCCTCCCATGCGTCCTACTGACAATGAAGTAGGACTTCAGTATTCAGAGGTCGCTAGGGCTTTTAAGGGGCACATGTCGGATACAGAACTTAGATGGAGGATACCACGATCCAGTCGTATTCCTCGAGGCCTGTGTTTCCGTGTTGGAGTCTGAGTTCCTTCAACTTTTTCCAATTTCATTAGGTAATTTAACTAATCAGTGTATGTGATTGAACACGAGATTTTGCGAGTGTCGATATGTTATTAGTCAGATCTCAATTATTTTGAACTGACGATTATTTCGCCTTGTGTGATCATGGAATGGGATCCGTGTTTGAGCATCATCAATGATTATTTGGTCGAGGATTTTTCTATCATTTTCATAGCGTAGTTAATACATCTATGACAGCTAAATACGAATACTGTATGCAGGATTGAAATAGTGCTAACGAAATAGTGCTTGACAGTTTGTAACCTCTTTATCTCTGGGTATAACTAACTACCAATCACTCCAATCACGATAAAACCGCGTCTAAAGCGAATGCCAGGGCGCAACCCATGGTGGGATTTTTTGATTTGACTGCATGTGTACCTAAGAATAAGACCCTCTTCACATGTATCGGACTTTGGACATAATACTGTGAAAAGAATTAATCATTTTAATGAATGTTATTTATGCGGTCGCCAGCCTGATTAGGCAATAAAATGTTCAAACAATTATTCATAACCTTATTCAAATCTGTCGTAAATATTACTTTGAAACAACTTGGTACTAACAAGCAGAAAGCGTTAAGTTTATAGTCAAATAAAAACACTATGATCTCTATGGAAAACAAAATGTAGGACAAGGCAGACCAAATAACTGGTTTACTACTTAAATATAGCCATGAGTATGCAAGACGTGTTACCATTTTATCAAAAAATAATGAATTTTTGGACATAAGTGCCCCTAGTTCAGTCACTTCTAGATTGCACACAAACTACACAAAATTACCAACAACAAACCCTTATTGACCTATCTTTTGATTAAGCATCGTATAAATAATTTTAAGGGGAATTTTACTGACAGATATAGTGGGAACCCTGAAACTGGTATAGTACACTTTTTCACGCTTTTCATTAATATTGACCAACATCAATTACATTTGCAGATACTTTAAGCTATGTTTATCATTTTTAATAAATACTGTTGTTATTAATTTGACTTTTATAATGTTGGAGACAAAATATACCGATTTGAAGCAGCGATTACCAACTGATCAATACTGATTCTTTAAATTATTTATTGTTATTTCAATTATTTTATTTTAATTGTTTCACACTAAATTCAATATATTTGACTAGTAAGGAAACAAAATACAACAGTCTCTCACTACGTTTCACTTATCTTCTACAAAAATGAATCTAAGCACTTCAAATTATTAGTTAGCTCAGAAAGAAAATCATTTAACTCTTCCTCTGTTCTCATCTAGAACACTCGTATATTCGCACACGGATAAGACCCTGACAAGGTATGTGATAGGGATAAACGAGGGTTATCACAAAATTTTAGTTCAATGAACTGATTATTGAAACAAGTCACTACATTTTGTCTGATCCATTCGCTCTACAATTGTAAAAGTACATAAACTTGTCAAGTATTCCGTTCTGCCGGCGAGCAGTTGCGTAATTGAAAAACTAGAGGCGAATCGTTGTCAATCGTGGCTCTTGCTGGGTGGCACTGTATTCCCTTCTTGACGATGAATAAATTTACATTGTGCTCACTATTCAATGCCACGATGGAATAGACACTCTACCAGCAACCGAGGCCATTTTTGGAAACTCTTGATACAATTCCAAGCCTGAGCTTTGCTGCCTCGCTCACGTCTGGCCACATCCGTGATCACTCACTGGCTGTCTGCTCTCGTTATGCCGCACTGTATGTATCCCTGCCTCTTTCCTTACGCGCCAAAACTTGGCGCTTTCCACGTCAGCAGTGGGGAAGTACCAATGGTTTTACATTATACATATCTTATTACATGCCCTGTGTTTGCGCCAGACTACAATTTTTTTACATTTATACCAATAAACATTACCATCAAAATATTGCACAATCAAGATACACAAAAATAATTTTAAACCAACAAATAATCGAATTAAGTTACAAAATAACATACACCACATCTCACGAAAATAATTCACGATTGATACCTCAAAGTTTTTATAAATAGATTTTAAAAAAATGCAACATCAAAAGTCCAAATAGTTATTTATGATTATTCGACTGAGCTATCTGGCGTTGCCTACAACGTTTGCAAACGTTTGAATAAAATCTATTTTATTAATTAATCAGTTATTATTTATGTTTTATTACTTCTTCGCACATGATAGCGTACACAAGAGTTTCTCAGTGTATGATTACAGGTAGTCGGGCACGGTGGTCGTGGGGTAAAGCGCTGGCCTGGAAACCAAAGGCTCGCGGGTTCAATTCCCGGCGGGGTTTCCGGTTTTTTCAGTCTGCATTTTAAGGCATCCTTCACCTCTCAACGATGTGAGGAGTCGCCAGAAACGACACGTGGTTCGGATTCCACGTTAAGCTGTCCCCTTTCCCCGGTTGGATAACTGGGGTAGGCTAGGGACACGCAAGTCGCCAAAGTGGCATCCGATTGAAAGACTTGCACCAGGCCACTGAGCCACACGAAATTATTATTATTATTACAGGTACAAGATACTATTTGCAGCTATGTAGTTGCTGGGCAGGAAAGCAGACGTGTACGCTTCTACCCTAAGAATGCACCCAACCATGTCTTTTTAACATAGTCGTACGCAGCTCAATACGTGTAAATTGTGTTTGGCCAATACAAACTAGTTTGGTCAATACATAAAGGTAACATGAAGTTGGAAAACACCAGTAATGGGCAAGTCATGAACACTATCTGTAATGTCGAAATGATTCTTGGTTATTGCCATATCACTATGTCTCACGACTAGTCGCCTTTAAATTTTTTCTTGAAGCATGTCTTTGTTGACATAAAGGAAAAATCTGTGTGAGATCAAAAGTTGACACTCTCATTCTTGAGAATGGTTACAAACGTTCTATACTGTTACTACACTCTTAATGAAGGTAGAAATGTTTCTGTCTTACCCACATTCAAAAATGGCTCTGCTTTCGATATATGGAGTTGTAGGTAATTTAGTTTAGATTTTATGATAGTTCAAAGGACCTAGTTTATCGACTCATGTCAGTGTAGTTCAGTGGCGTCTCCTCAGAGTCTGCAGGTCTTGCGGGAACGTCTGAAAAAAAAAAAAAAAAAAAAAAAAAAAAAAAAAAACAAAAAAAAACAAAAAAAAAAACGAGAAAATTATACGAGAGGTGTTCAAATGAAAAAGTATGAAACGTCTTAACAACCAAACCGGTTGAAATTTGAATATGCCGCATTTGAATATGGTAATACCATTATCGATAACATAGGATTCATAGTCTGTGACTCATGCAATTAGCACAATTGGTAATACCATTTCCTCTCTGTTTGTGCACATTAATTACGTTTATTTTTTATTAATTAATTTATTATTTTTTTGTATAGTTTATCTATGAAGATGGTCTACTGACCGAAACTGGTTGATATATAAGGTTAACAGCCTATGGTTTTAAAAATACATTTTATGAAATATAGGATGGCTGTTAACACTCGCCTCACCAAAGCATTCACTTCAATTATACCCATAGTGTCGTTTCGAACCTTTCCATTTGAATCCCTCGTGATATTGCAAGGTGGATCTGAAAAGTTCAGTGAATAGTTTTATGTTTTACAAACCGCGCTTGCGAGGATTTGGTGCTTGCACATACATATTGAGAGCTATGACAACAATGTGCGGTGGTACACGCTGCGACTCAGCTAACAAGGCGTGTGAGAACTCGTGTCATTGTAATATGAAGCGCAAAATGGAGCAACGCGTTAACGTCAAGTTTTATTTAAGATTAGGCAAAACGGCGAGGGAGACCCATGGGATGTTAGTGCAAGTGTATGGTGTTGGAGTAGTGAGTAAAAAGTATGTGCTTGTTACCTTGCGAAGATCTAGCAACTTGTGACCTCAGGGCTTAGAGCGATTCCACAAGAAACGTTTTCTGACAGTTACCAACAGCTGTACAACCGATGTCAGAAGTGTATTGTAGCCAATGGCAATTACTTTCAATGTCAGTAAAAGTTTTTTGTTTGTAACTTTTGTTTCCCATACTTCCTGAGACCAATCACTGACGCACCTTGTATTCGTCATCAATATAATGCACATTTAGTCTCTAATGTTGCTCAACAATGCCTCAGATCACGTAAGATACGTGTTCTGGGATACCGCATTGGCATCATGAGATACAGTTTTGCAGCTGAGTAATGTCTCACTACACATTTACCAGCCTCAACGAATCGTCTGCCGGCCGGCATAGAAACCGTTGTTTCACATATCAATGCCTTGTCACGCCACGGGATTGCTGAGTGCTCTTATGTTGCTTATATCTTGTGTTTTTTGTACGTCAGGATTGCGGTAGGTTTTGAAATCGATAATGAAAGCATTGTGGGGAAAAAAAGAACGTGCACAGGTTGTTTTTTCATAACTATCTTGACATAGAAGAAACAAATAATTGGTAATTTCAGATCGCGTCCTATTATGACAGTTTTAACGATTATAGAGTCATAATTTGGTCTACAGGAACAAGATTTGAGAGGCATTTTTGTTATGAGTTGTGTCAATTATCGGACTGGTTTAGAGTGTGTGATTTGACGAAATGATAATACTGTTGAACCTGGCCGATATTCGGTGTAAAGAAAACTATTTGGAACTAGCTGAAAACGCGGCGTCACCCGAGTACTTATTGACTCCAGTCTTTATCACTCCTTTCCTTTTCTCTCTCAATCTTCCCTTTCTTTCTTTTTCAGTTCATCTCATCATCTCCCCTCTCTCTCTGTTCATCTCCTCTTACCCCTTGTCTACCCATTTACACATCTCTTTGTCTGCCTATCACCTCCTTTTCTCTCTGTCGAACTGCTTCTCATCCTCCTCAGACAATTTCCTTCTTCATTTGTGCGAATTTATATAACTGTGTTAACTTTCATGGTGATCCGTCGTGTCTGACTTTATTGCAAGATAAACTCCGCGATACACAGTATTAAAATCGTAGGTAGATGGTGATATTCCCCATGTTTTGAAGCTGAAGTCTTCAAAAATTCATCAAGATCGGAATAAAACGGTAGATTTTGTTGAAGATCGTAGGTAAAGTACCCTCTGCCATGCACCATAAAATTTTTTCGTAGTCAGGCACTTTCCTCTTGTCCGATCTTCCATTAGTCCAGTTCCTCCTTTCCCTTCTTTCTGCTCACCTGTTTCTCCCCCCTGTCTGTCTGTCCATTACCTCCTCCATCTCCCTCTTTTTATCTCCTTTCACCTGTCTGGCACTATCTCCTCTCCTCATTCTCCTCCTCCCTCCCCTTTCTGTCCGTCTCCTCCTCCACCTACTCCTCTCCCTCCTATATATGGAAACATACGTATATGCGCCACGTTTCATGGAGACTGGTCAAACGGTGTCAAAGTCGAAAGGTACCCTCCGCCATGCGAAATTCACTAGCTTGCAGATAAAAAAATTTCCTTCATGAAAACACACATTTATGTACTGACTTACATGATGACCAGTCGAACAATTTGGGTGTTTGTTGTAACTTACCCTCCCCCAAGCAGCTACAGAAGATTAGGAACGGTAGCCCATGTATTAATTCGGTGTATATGCTAGCTTCATTTCACATTTCATTCAATTCCGTCCAGCCGTTTCAGCGTGAAGAGTAACAAACTTGTTAACACAATGCAAGGTAGCCTCCGCCATGTACCGTACGGTGTCTTCCTAAAGGTAGCTCATGTTTTAATTCAGGGTATAATCTATCTGCATTCAAATCTGTCCAGCTATTTCAGCGTGAAGAGAAACAAACGTATTTACCCATTGTAAGGCACCCTCCGCCACGAACCGTACGGTAGGTACGAAATGGAGCCTATATATTAATGCAGAGTATAAGCTATCAACATTCCAAATTTCATTCAAATCTGTCCATCCCTCTTAGCATGAAGGAGTAGAAAACATTTACATACTGTAAGGTACCGTCCGCCACACATCATACGGTTGTTTACGAAAGGTAGCCTATGTATTTACCATGGTATAAGCCTTCAGCGTGAAGGTGTAAGAAACGAATTAACTAATTATAAAGGACCCTCCGTCATGCACCATACGAAGTTAATTTTAGTATGGCTATAACCTTCGCGCCAGTGCAAGCAATGAGTTGACAAAATTTTATCACAGTCGGATGTATGGTATGGCCGTGTATAAAATACGAACAAAAAGACAAACAAACAAACATATTAATTTTTATATATTAGATTTATGTATTTATTTTCAAATACGCATTAAAACCATACGTTGGTAACAACAAATTCCTTCTGCTGGTTGTTTTCACCCCAGTGATTCGGTACGCTTGGTATGCATCAAAGCCGACAGCCAAAAAACCGTCATTTAAAAATCTGAATGAAGTACGTTTTCCATTAAAGAATATTTTTGAAAAATGTTCTTACGTTAAATTGCTTACATGAAATTCACATGGTGTGAACAATATCTATGTTTTAAATGTTTCTTTGATGATTATCACCCTGAAAAATATAACTTCCAGAGAGAGCTTCTAGAATGTTCAGAAATTTTATTTCATTCGAAACTTCACCAAAATCTGAAAATTAACTGTTTAGTCACGTTAATTAATTGAAATGATTGTAGTTAATCTGAATATCTTAATACTGCACTGATAAACTGAATTGTTAAATCATATTTAAAAATTTCACCAGGATCGGAATACACCTGTAGAATCTGTCGAATTCCATATGTAAAATATCCTCTGTCATGCACCATCCAAAATTTTATGTGAGTCACCTTCCTCTTGTTTTGAAGGTCAAGTGTCCAAAATGCCATGAAGATTTTAGGAATAATAAAGTGTCCTTATTCGCATGTCGCATGCTGCCACAGGGTTTCAACTATATAATTGTTTATGACGTCATATCTCTTGAACTGCATGTCGTAAGCAGTTATTACCCCAACGTCAATTGTTGCCTCATGGAAGGAATAAGTGTACAAAATTTGGTTGAAATCGGTACAGTGATTTAGAAACAGACGTCGCATGATGCAGCACTTTCCAGCACATTTCATTGTTCATTACGTCATATCTCCTGAAATATTTGTCGTACAATCATTTAATGGTGCTTATGACCATCGCGAAAGTGCAAGCAACTTGTTGTCAAAGTTTTTTCACAATCGGTTGAACGGTACGGCCGTGCAAAAAATACGAACACACAAACATTCATTTTTATATATTAGATAAGACACGGTATTGTCATTTAAGTCATCATGATACTGTAGCGATAAAACATGGTTAGAATGATATTCACCTTTCTACTTTTTTTTAACATAAAACAGATTTATTGCATGTCCCGTTACAGTTTATGTTGTTTTGAATTCTCAACAAAAGATAGAAATAAAACTGCACAATGTAAAGTATGAAAAATAGGAAAATTTTTGTACCTACATAATGCATTTGTTTATTTAACGAAACAGGAACTACAATTTTGAGGCCAACAGGAAAATTCAGAAGATGCAAGCAAAACAAAATACATGAAATTTCTTCTTGCAGATGCCGACATTGAGACTCCTTCGAAAGAACAATTAGCAGAGTTTTAGAATTCCCGCGACAGTTCGGCAAACGTTCAAAATGTTTTAATATATGCATTAGCTAATGTTTTAAGAGTTGAAATCTGTATGAAATTAGAAACACGCATTATGCTACTTTATGTAATATGTATTTTAAAATAATTTTTCGCCCGTTAACCGTACTAAATGAGCATTGAAAACAGGTGAACTACACTGGTCAAATCAGTTAAGGAATCATTTGACATATCTAGGTTCTGAAATATTGTCAATGGTAGAATGAACTATAATCGTTAGACGTCTTTCTCTCGGTTCTACGAAGTGGAGACAACAAAATTACTGTAACCGAGGTAGTTGTAATATCTACATCTACAACCATACTCCGCAAGCCATCTGACGGTGTGTGGCGGAGGGTACCTTGAGTACCACTATCGAATTTCCCTCCTATTCCAATTACGTATTGTTCGCGGAAAGAAGGATTGTCGGTATGCCTCTGTGTGGGCTATAATCTCTCTGATTTTATCCTCACGGTCTCTTCGCGATATATACGTAGGAGGGAGCAATATACTGCTAGACTCCTCGGTAAAGGTATGTTCTCGAAACTTCGACAAAAGCCCGTACCAAGCGACAGAGCGTCTCTCCTGCAGAGTCTTCCACTGGAGTTTATCGATCATCTCCGTAACGCTTTCACGATTACCAAATGATCCTGTAACGAAGCGCGCTGCTCTCCGTTGGATCCTCTCTACCCCCTCTATCAATCCCACCTGGTACGGATCCCACACCGGTGAGCAGTATTCAAGCTATGGGCGAACAAGTGTACTGTAACCTACTTCCTTTGTTTTCGGACTGCATTTCCTTAGTATTATTCCAATGAATCTAAGTCTGGCATCTGGTTTACCGACAATTGATTTTATATGGTCGTTCCATTTTAAATCCCTTCTAATGACTACTCCCAGATACTTTATGGAATTAACTGCTTCCAGTTGCTGCCCTGCTATAGTGTAGCTAAATGATAAAGGATCTTTCTTTCTGTGTATTTGCAGCACATTACACTTGTCTACATTGAGATTTAATTGCCATTCCCTGCACCATGCGTCAATAACAGAAAGTTGCTGCAGAGGGGGTTGGTGTTGACTTGTGTTTACTCTATCAAACGAATTACACAACCAGTTGGCTTCAGACAGTGTATTGAGCAGGTAGTGCAATGCAATAACAACGTGAATTACCTGAAGCTATGACATGAAAAGTCATACGAAGGTTGCAAGCGGGACAGACACAGTGGGAGGTGGCTGCAGATATTGGAGTGTTCCAAAGTCTAAGTTCCAGGAACTGGACGAGATTTTAGACAACAGGAATCGTTAAAAGAAGGAAAGGCCAAGGTCGTCCACGGGTAACATCAGCAAGGGGTGACAGTTATCTCCGGTTAACAGCCCGTTGTGACTGGAGGCTGAATGCAACTCATCTGCAACGAACCCTTCAGGCAGCAACAGGACGCGTGATATCGCTATACTACAGTGTCCCGAAATCTACTTAAGGAATGAGGCCTCTACGCACCGAGGCCTATGGTGTGTGTCCCACTGAAATTACGACACCATTTAGCCCGCAGAAAAGCGAATGGCGTCGGGTTCTGTTCACAGATGAGTCACGATTTTATGTTCAGCCTGACAATCGCCGTTCCCTTATTCGGAGCGAGAATGAAAAATCCAATTTATTTGCAGGAAACATCACCATATCGTGGTGGTGGACGAATGTGTGGGCAGGAGTCAATATTGGCGGACGTACGGACCACTATGTCGTTTAGAATGGCGCTTTAACTGCTCAGAGTTATAGAAACAATAACCGTCGACTGTTAGTTGTTCCCTATGTAGGTTCAATAGGAGACGGGTTCCTTCTGGTGGAAGATATTTCTCGTCCTTACAGAGCTGCACTGGTCGACGACATACTTGAAGCTGAGAGAAGTGAATGAAAGGAATGACCGGCTTTGTTCACCGGACTTAAACCAGATTGAGCATGTCTGGGATGCAGTTGGCAGACGCATTGCTGGTAGCAGCATGGCGCCTCGCTCTAAGTAAACGCCATATTAACCTCACCTCAAGTAAAGAGTTAAAATAGAAAAATATAGTTTTTGATACTTAACTCTATATAGTTTAGTTGATTGTAGTGCAGTCGATCACACATGTTCACATGTTTGTAAATCTATCGGACCAAACTGCGTGGTCATCAGTCCGTAGCTTACAAACTACTTAAACCTAGGTAAACTAACCTAAGGACAACACACACACCCATGCCCCAGGGAGGACTCGAACCTCTACGGCGAGCAACCGGGTGCTCCGCAGCGAGACGCTTTACACCGCTCGGCTACTCCACCGCGGCTGTAGTAGATCAAATAAGTTTTCTCTGACTCTCGTCCTGTGGATTAAACTGTCGTGCAAACCATGACGATCTGCTTTAGTGCCTTAAAAGAGCCTAACGTGAGGTTTATTTCGTTAGAAAAAGCTTTACAAACATTTGAAAATTTGATTTTCTTTATAACGCTCAATGATCTTTATTTTCGAATAACTGATTGTGAAAATTTTTCTTTATGTGACAAACACGCTTCAATCGATTTAGTAGTACTTCGTATACAGAATGTAAACAATAATAAATAGTTCAAAGTGTTTTTTGGGTATTGGTCAGTCAATGTAGGTGCACTTTAAAAGAAAGAATCCCTCCGCATTAATAATATGTGGTATTTATTAAAACAAATATATAGGCATCTTTTGGCGTTGGAGAAAATACAGTAATTACAGACCGATAAAGTTTAATTCCAGACACAGAGTGGCACTTCAAAGTTCTCTTGATAGTTGTAAGTGTCTGACCATAAGAAAGACTGTCTTCTCGTGCTCAATAGTGATGAGTCTAGAGGCACTACGGGGCACTATAGTATAGCGATGATACTCTTTAGCAAAACGGTGTACTGTTTCTGTTCAGAGGCTGCATGTGCCGACTATTTACCTGTAGCGCAGCCAATCACAGTAGACGCAAGTGATGCTCTTCTTATGTACGCGGACTCTGACGGGAATCCAGGAACTGTTATTAGCAACCGTGATTTCCCGCAGCAGCGACTGCGATGGTGTCGTCTCATGACCGATACCGACGCCACACAAAGTTTCATATGACAGTAATGAAAGAAAAGTGACTGACGTAAACATCACACAAAAACTAATTACGTATACAGTTGGAATTAAATTTATTTCTCACGAACACATTGTCTAGTAGTAAGATGTCGATAGAAATAAAACAATTTAATTGTTATTTGTGCGTTCTTATAAATTATCCGTTACATTTATAAAAACATGAATATCGAAATTTGCTTGTGCCAAAACAAAGTGTGCCGCCCAGTAATGGGTGTGCGGTCTAAGGCGTCTTGCCACGGATAACACTACCGCTCACCGTCGGAGGTTAGAATCCTCCCTCGGGCATATGTGTGTGTATGTGGGGGGGGGGGGGGGGGGGGTTGTCCCTAGCGCGCGGCCTCCCGCGTGGAGGTTCGAATCGTCCCTCGGGCATGGATGTTTGTGCTGTCTTTAGTGTAAGCTAGTTCATAAGTAATTTGTAAGCTTAGGGTCTGGTGACCCCGCAGTTAAGTCCCTTAAGCATGACAAACATTTGTCCCTAGCGTAAGTTAGTTTAAGTGGTTTATAAGTCTAGGGACCAATGCCCTCAGCAGTTTGGTCCCTTGCGATTACAAACATTTACATTCAGCAGAATAGTGAATCTTTAGTATTAAAGGACGATTTATGTTGAGAAAAAGAAACGAGCTTTGAAAGCTCAGTATTAATTAAGCCTTTAGCGTTAGTGGGCGAAGGATATTCGACATTTCGGAGAAAACCTGCGCTATAGGTTAGCGATTGCGGTTTATCGTATCGCGACATTGCTGCTCGCATTGGGCGCGATCCAATGACTGTTGGCAGAATATGGAATCGGTGGGTTCAGCAGGGCAATACGGAACGCTTTGCTGGATCGCAGCGGCCTCGTATCACTAACAGTCGAGATGACAGGTATCTTATCCGCATGGCTGTAACGGATCGTGCAGCCACGTCTCGATCCCTGAGTTAACAGATGGGGACCTTTGCAAGACAACATCCATCTGCACGAACAGTTCGTCGACGTTCTCAGCAGCATGGACTATCAGCTGGGAGTCCATGACTGCGCTTACCCTTGACGCTTCATCACAGACAGGCGCGCCTGCGATGGTTTATGGAACTACGTACCTGGATGCACGAATGGCAAAATGTCATTATTTTTTCGGATGAATTCAGGTTCTGTTTGCAGCATCATTATGGTCGCTGGTGTGTTTGGCGACATAGCGGTGAACGTACATTGGAAGCGTGTATTCGTCCTCGCCATACTGGCGTATCACCCGGTGTGTTGCCATTGGTTACACGTCTCGGTCACCTCTTGTTCGCATCGACGGCACTTTCAACAGTGGCCGTTACATTTCAGATATGTTACGACCCGTGGCTCTACGCTTCATTCGATCCATGCGAAATCCTACATTTCAGCAGCATAATGCACGACCGCATGTTGCAGGACCTGCACGGGCCTTTCTGGATACGGAAAATGTTCGACTGCTGCCCTGACTAGCACATTCTCCAGATCTCTCACCAACTGAAAACGTCTGGTCAATGGTGGCCAAGCAACTGTCTCGTCACAATACGCCAGTCACTACTCTTGATGAACTATGGTATCGTGTTGAAGCTGAATGGGCATCTATACCTGTACACGCCATCCAAGCTCTGTTTGACTCAAAGCTCAGGCGTATCAAGGCCGTTATTACGGCCAGAGGTGGTTGTTCTGGGTGCTGATTTCTCAGGATCTATGCACCCAAATTGCGTGAAAATGTAATTACATGTCAGTTCTAGTATGATATATTTGTCCAACGAAGACCCGTTTATAATCTGCATTTATTCTTGGTGTAGCAATTTTAATGGCCTATAGTATAAATTACGCATGCTGGCAGCTGTTCCTGATTCGAATTCAGGAGCATTTTCTTCGTATTTTTAGTAAAGGAATTTCGGAAAGCAATTCTGCTTTAGAAGAACTGTCATCAGTAGCACCGCCGTTTCTTTTGCTTAGTGAAGGCATTGTGTTTTCCTGCTAGTGTACATTACCTGCGATCACAATTTCTAGAATTGTGTACCAAATTACGTGACAGGGCATGCTTTTTTCTATGCTTTTTCGAAAGTGATCTATTTGTTTCTACTACGGCGTGTCAACCCCCTCTTTTGTTAATTTGTTTGGTATAAACCTCTAAATAGCTGTCGATATTATATCTTTGAATGTAAGCCACATCTGACCTACACTCACATTGTTAATTTCGAAAGACTGGAGATTCTCACTCAGGATAACGTTAGGGCTATTTTTATCTGATTTGTTGTATGGATGTTTTATTCGTTTGATTTTGGTGGATTTGGGAATTTCGATATTCAGTCTCGCTAGGAGAACTGTGTATTCGTTAATCCCGGTGTCTGTATTGATGCTCTTTATTAGATCCGGATTATTTGTTGCTAGGAGGTCAAGTATGTTTTCACAACCATTTCCTATTCGGAGAATGCGTTCAATACAATTTCAGTCAATGTTTTATTCTTTACTCCGGTTTTGAACATGTATTTTTCCCAGCATTTGGAGGGTAAGTTAAGTCACCACCAATTAAAATTATACGCTTTCGTTAAGTTTTTTTAAATTTGGTTCAAACTTCCTTTGTGAATGTCTGTAATCGGAACATCTGAGTTATGGAGTTGGTAAAATGAACCAATTATTATTTTATTCCGCTTGACAGATACCAACTCACATTAACTATTTACTTCAATGAACCGTTTGTGACAGTAATAAATACGCGACCACCTATTTCATTCAATTTATCGTTTCTGAATACCATTTGTCTGTCCATCTGTGAAAACTCGAGCTGAACTTATGTATACCTTAGCCAGCTTTCGCTATCTACAGGGTGAAAAGTAATTAAACCGATAAACTTTCGGGGGTTGTAGGGGACACCAAAACAAATATTTTTCCCTAATGTCATTTTTTCCCACGAGGAGAATTTAAACCGGTGGAGGCCGTATTAAATGGCAGGCACTATTATAATTTTCTCGCCCGAGCATTGCCAGATTTGCTGGAAGACGACCCGTTTTCTACAAGACAACGCATGTGGTTCCAACATGTCGGGTCGCCAGCACATTTCATTCGCCGTGTGCATCGATTGCTGGGCCGACGGTTCCCAGAAACGTTGATTGGCAGATGTGGTCCCGTACCATGGCCTGTTCGATCCCCAGATATGTCCCCTTTGGACCTTTTTGTGTGGGAAGAGATGCACAACCTTGTTTACGCAACACCTGTTTCATCAGAAGAGGATCTGGTTGTCCGGATAGTAGCGGCAGCAGGAACAATTCAGGATACTCCTAGGGTTTTTGCCCGTGTCAGACAGAACATGATCCGACGGTGAAACCTGTGTTTAGGCGTCAATGGAAGCAGTTTTGAAAATATACAGTAATTGAAATTGGGTTGTGTTAATGTATTGTCTCCTGGTAATAAAAAAGTTGGAAAAGTGTTTGTTGGTTTAATTAATTTCCCACCAGAGAAATCTTCTTCTACCGGTTTAAATACTCCTCATAGGAAAAAATAAGATTAGGGAAAAATATTTGTTTTGATGTCCCCTACAACAGCCCAGAGTTTTTCGGTTTAAGAACTTAAATACTTTTCACCCTGTATAATTATTTGAAATTCAGTACTTTCTGTTAGTTCTTGAAGCTCTGGTATTTCTCTCACACAGCTATGACAGTTTACAACTGTTAGACCAATGGTTTTTATTTCTGGGTTCGCGGCCCCAAGGCCCCCCCCCCAAAAAAAAAAACCGCCCAGTCCAAGCCACACTCCCCTGCTACACGTCTAGCCGCAGCCGCTCCTGACCTATTCAGCGGAACCCCTGAACCCCACCACCCGATGGCGCAAGTCGAGGAATCTGCGGCCTACTCGGTCGCAGAACCGTCTAAGCATCTGATTCAAACCCTCCACTCGGCTCTCTACCAGATGTCCACAGTCGGTCCTGTTAACCATGCTGCAGATGGTGAGCTCTCAAGTCAATTTGCAAGCAAGCCTCGCACTCTTTAACATTTCAGATAGACGCTCAAAACCGGAGCGAATCTCTTCCGATCCAAAGTGACACATCGTTGGTACCGTCGTGAGCCACCACTCGCAGTTTGCTGCATCTCGCACTCTTCATGACATTCGGAAAGTAGTCCAGTCAATTGGTGCTCAAAACAGCCTGTTTCGTACAAAATTCCGAAAGTTTTTTTCTCAGCAGTTCTGTATGTTTTGGGGGGCGCTGAATTCGAATTTCAAATTTGCTGCCTTGTAGGAGGTCGGCTTCACAACGAAAAACAGCCATCAGGGGGTATATTTCGTGGTTGAGGAACCGCTTTGTTGGATTTCAGGAGGCTTCTTCACAAGAAGAGAGCTTTATAGATGGTTAGCGATATCCGCATTAATATAGACTTTTGGGATAAAAAGCCAGCAACGAGACGAACATACATGGACGTATCTGAGGATACCGGCAACAATAATTACTTTGCGATGAAAAGTTAATGGGCAGTGATAATGATGTGCATCTATTTTTGTGTTCGTAGGGATAGATATTAATGTTTGTTATAGTTCAAGTCGTTACTATCACCCATTATAAACGGAATCTTTAAATAGTGCTTTGAATGCTCAGTTTCCTTGAAACGATAAAAGCGTTGATGACATCTGCCCGTGCTGAAAATTGCAACATGACGATCTTACTGATATTTCAGAGAATTATACGTAAATACTGACGCCGTTTTAGTACTCCCTCGTGCTTTAATCATTCACGTTGCGTTTACAGGAACAGAGGTTACGCACGTGAGCATTGAATGTTGCTATACCGCGACATGAAGACTTTTGTAGAATATTCCATCGGCTGGAAACCTAGCTTAATGATATGCCTTCTGTTTGCGTATGACATACGACACAGGGAATCTTAGGTATAAAATCAGATATGATAATGAAGTTTCTCTTTAAATTGTTACAAATACACACACACACACACAAACACATACGTTCGATATAAAATCACATACGATAACGAAGTTTCTCTTAAAGATGTCCCAGTGCAATATACGTTGTCTCTGTATTTATTGCATTGGGAAGTGTTGGGTGCGTTAATGTGATTTAACATTGTGGGTCAATGTGAAAAGTCTTGTGTACGACATGTCTGGAGAAAATTTAGATGATTTCCTGGAAAGAATACGATCGTGAGTTTATTAAAATGCGTACAACAGAGTTATGTACAGCGATTCCACGCTTACATTGACGCTGCGGAACGCAATTATGGATAACTGTTGATAATGTAGCAGCTTGTGAAATTTGTGCAGGTAAATGGACTTCTTCATTACCGTAGGCCTACCGTACACATACAGGTATCACATTCTGTGTGCTTTTACTAATCTAACAACACGGGAAATTACCTGAGGGTACTGGGATTTTCGGTGCGAACTTTGTACGTCAGAAACATGGTTCGGAAACTGGTTCTTGGTATGAGATTCAAGCAAAGATACGGCTTATTTCAGGAGATTTTCGGTTATTACTTTCGATTCTTTCGTTTTTGGACAAGGGTTTCTTACCTGAAACTGCTACATTTACCTCAATTTATGTAACTTCATAACTGAATTGTTTTAGTGACAATGTGAACTGTGAAGAGGAACATCTACTGTCATAGGCAAGACTGGCGAAGGACAAATTGTAGAATACATAGGTCGGCGTGTGGAATAATTGCGAGTCCAATGGGTTTACAAGCATTTTCAGAACAGGCCGCGATTAGAGATCCGCATATCGGGGTTTATGCTCCGAATGATAGCGCAGGTCTGCGTGTGCGAGGGCTCATGTTGATTCTGATACAATCTATTCCCACCAGCTGATGGAACTATACAACATCAGTTTAGTTGTCCCGTACTCGAGTATACATCCATGGTATACAAATGAAATAAATGGAACCAACTGAAAGCTTCAGAGATCACATTAGTTGTTAATTAAAAGCTCCACGCCAGTTCACTGCTTTATACGATTTGATTTTAGGCAAAAAGAAAAAAAATCTATGTCGAAATGTCAAATATCTTCAAACTTGGGGACTGATGACCTCCGTTGTTTTGTCCCCCTAAAACATCCAAACAACAACAACAACATCTTCAAACTTCAGTAGGTAAGCATTCACAGGCATTCCTACTATGTAGATTACAGAGTGAAAGGACGTCACAGACGTCACAGGCGTTTAGGAAGACTGAAATTCGTCCATCAGCAAAGAAAAAAAAAGTGTGTGGTAGATCTCTTTTTGCAACGTCTTAAGAAATACCTCAAAATTATTATTCTTACTATTGGTTAAGGTATGTGCCACCGTAAGCATATGAATCTGCACTGCAAATCGCTTGTAATCCATTTTAGTGTCCTCCATTGTTTGAAACTGTAAGTTAAATCGTCGGCATTTTCGTTAACTTGCGAACTCGGCATTGACAGCGTTAAATAATGCATATTTTCTTGCAAATAAATGACGGATATCAGTGTCAGTAGCATTTTAAAAACTTATTTATATAGGGACTGATGACCCCGTAGTAAAGTCCCATAAGCTTAACAAATATTTGAACATTTGAACATATTTATATGGTGTCTGTTCTTTCCGGACATGTACAAAAGAAGAGACACCATTGGTTGACATTTTGCGAATTCGAAATATTTAAAAATTTCGACCGTTTCAGGGCATTCTAATAAATTCAACGGCAAAGTTGAAAACTTGTGGTGGATCGGGATTCGAAACCGGCCAGTGAGCGCCTTACTAATTAGGCTATCCTGGCACGCTTCCTTTCCAACCCAAATTCACTACGATGGTAGTGCCCCCTGGTCATTACTTACTGTTGCTCGCAGCCTATACTGGATTCCCGCAAGGGACCGGACGTATTAAAGCGTTCGCACTCAAATTGTCAACTGCCTGTTGGTGACATATTTGCAATTATTGATATGGTGTATATACTTTTCGGACATTGACAGACACAGACAGATAGTGCCTCAAACCTGCGGGGAGGCCTCACGATTGGTTCCCCGGGAAGTGTTTCACTGGCTGCCGCGTACTGGCCGGCCGCGGTGGCCGAGAGGATGAGGCGCTCCAGTCACGGTCTGTACGGCCACTACGGTCGGGGGTTCGAATCCCTCCTCGGGCATGGATATTTGTGCGTCCTTAGTATTAGTTAGTTCATAAGTAGTTTGTAAGTTTAGGGACTGATGACCCCGTAGTTGAGTCCCATAAGCTATACAAACATTTGAACTGCCGCGCACTGGAGCGACCTCTAAGGCCACCACAGGTAAGGTACCTGCCTCCCTGCGAGCAATAACAGCGGTCGCCGATCGATGGACACGCCGGACGTCACAGACGTATTTTCGGTCCCCACCGCCGGCCCACAACAACGGCGCCCCTCGACCAAGTTTCCAGCTGAGGTTAACATAGCCCGAAGATGGGAGTGAAGTGTAAATGTTCAAATGTTTGTATAGCTTATGGGACTTAACTACGGGGTCATCAGTCCCTAAACTTACAAACTACTTATGAACTAGCTAACACTAAGGACGGCACAAACATCCATGCCTGAGGGGGGATTCGAACCCCCGACCGTAGTTGCCGTGCAGACCGTGACTGGAGCGCCTCAGTCCCCTCGGCCACCTCGGCCGGCGGAGTGAAATGTAACAAACTCAGTTTGCATCCGCACACAGAAGTCACAGTCTATATCCGTGCCTTCAATAAACAGAAAAACAAACGACTAAAGAGACACGATTTCGACGCTACAGTGAGCAACTAAGGTAAACGAAGACGACCAGTGCTGGAACTACTCCAACGAAAAAAAGAATAACGACTGTCACGATAAAGGAGACCCAAAACACAGCTGTCGAACCACACGAATTTAGAGAAAACTGCCGAGCAGGCAAGTAAATGCAAATAACTCCCTGACTTAACGTCTCTGCGTTCGCGCTGCTCGCTGTTGATATCTTACAGTACAAAATCAAATGTTTGTAGAGCTTATGGGACTTAACTACGGGGTTCAAATGTTTGCATAGCTTATGGGACTTAATTACGGGGTCATCAGTCCCTAAACTTACAAACTACTTATGAACTAGCTAACACTAAGGACGGCACAAATATCCATGCCCGATGGGGGATTCGAACCCCCGTGCAGATATCTTACAGTACTAAACCAACTCTGACTCGGTTCAAAACTGACACGGTTCACACGGCGGAATAATTGACTAACCAGGTACTTAACGCGAATCTGAATCTAATATACACGAGAACACACTATATATTTAAGAAAATGAAAGCAGAACAGCAGATAACTGTGGAAATATGTGGCTTCTAGCGAGAAGCCGGTTACACTTACAATTGGAGAGGCGCTCTCTGCTGCGCTGTGCTCACGAGGACGACGACCCAGGATTCTCATGGAAAAAATCACATTGACGTGTTTTACGGCCCACTTTTGATTTCGTTGTAGTTTTATGATTTTTTCCAACATTTAGTACAAAAATGATAAAAATGTCAATAATAAAAAATTATGGGCGATACGATCACGACTCTACTATTGTGATAATATCTATGCACCCAACACGTAATATTCTTTCTGGCAGTATTTTAACAAACAGCAAAAATTATCTGATATTTGACTTTAGCTATGACAAACATACTCTTTTTTAACGTTTTTCTATTTAAACTATTATTTTAATATTTCTCCCACATTTTCATAATATTTTTCCGTTAAATGTTATCACTTGTCTTGCCTTGGTAGGTTACTTTCTTTGTCTGTACTGGTTACGAATGACTATAGCCTGGAAGGAACGTAGCGTACATTTGGAGTTCGGACGAATGACTATAGGCTGAATGGAACACAGCGTACATTTGGCGTTCGGAAATAAGTCACGTGACATCCCTCGCTCAAAATTCTCTTTTGCATACGCCATCTTGATTTCTGTATTTGATAATTTTCTTATTATAGCTCAAGCGTTATCATTTCAAAGCAATGGCGAACTGAAAATTATCAAATACACGTCGTTGTTAGGAGAATGAATTATAATCTAATGCCTAAAAATGCCATGTTAGCAGTTAACATCTGCCATCGATGGTACGAGAATTGCGGATTACTGTCTAAGCTGTTCGCCGTAGCTTAATGGGCGACGAATTAGTTGGTGATGTACGAACATGCTAGGGCGCAGTGGCTCAGCGCACTCGGTCAGAGGGTTGCCGGCATGGTAGCCCTCTGTAACGAAAAAACAGAGTGAACGACGAAACGATCAAAATAGAATAAAACAAACCAACATCCACAAAGTACCGATCAAACCGAAGAATCAATGTTCAAATGTTTGTTAAGCTTATGGGACTTACAAACTACTTATGAACTACTTACGAACTAGGACGGCACAAATATCCATGTCCGAGGGGGATTCGAACCCCAGACCGTAGTGGCCGTGCAGACCGTACTGGAGCGCCTCAGTCCCCTCGGCCACCGCGGCCGGCGAAGAATCAATGAAAAGAGAGAAAAAGAAAGAGGGTTCAACGTCATCTGTAATAAAAGTAACTGAGCAAAATTCTCAACGAACAACCAAGAACGAATATGAACAAACGACCGCAAATCATCGATCTCCCTGAAGACAAAAAATATAAAAAGAAGAAAAATATATAACCACCACTGACAATTTTTCCCCTCTTGCATCCTAAAAGATTTTCGCACACTCTTGTTAACTGAACACAACTGTATTCTGCAAGATTGCGAGTTGTTCAAAGGTAACAGACAACTTCCTCGGTAACAGTGCTCTCTGTGAAAAGTGCATTTGTTCTTTCTTCTACATCTACATCTACATCTACATAGATACTCTGCAAATCACATTTAAGTGCCTGGCAGAGGGTTCATTAACCACTTTCATAACTTTTCTCTACCGTTCCATTCTCTAATAGCGCGCGGGAAGAAAGAACACCTAAATCGGAACGTTTTCGATCTGATTTCTCTTATTTTATTGGGATGGTCATGTCTCCCTAAGTAGGTGGGTGCTAGCAAAATATTTTCACATTCATAAGTAAAAGTCGGTGATTGAAACTTCGCAAACAGATCACGCCGCAATGAATAACGTCTTTCTTTAATGATTCCCACCCCAATTCGTGCAACATTTCCGTAACGCTCCCCCCCCCCCCCCGTAACGTGATAAAACAAAACGAGCTGCCCTTCTCTGAAGCTTCTCAATATCTTCCGTCAGTCCCACCTGGTGAGGGTCCCACAAGGGGCAACAGTACTCCAGGAGAGGACGCACAAGTGTGATGTAGACAGTCTCTTTGGTGGAGGTGGTGCATCTTCGAAGCGTTCTGCCAATGAAATTAACCTTTGATTCGCCTTCCCCACAATATTTTCTATGTGTTCTCTCCAGTCAAAGTTGTTCGTAATTGTAACTCCTAGGTATTTGGTAGAATTTAAGACCTAAAGGTTTGACTGATTTTTCGTGTAATTGAAGTTCAGCGGATTTCTTTTAGTGGCCATCTGTATTACTTCACACTTTTCTTTATTTAGTGTCAATTGCCAATCTTCGCACCAAGTAGAAATTTTGTCTAAATCGCTTTGCAGTTGATTTTGATCCTCTGTTGACTTCACTAACCGATAAACGACAGCATCATCCGCGAACAGTCTAAGGGAGCTATTCAGATTGTCTCCTAAATCGTTTATAAACACGAGGAAGAGTAGGGGACCTATAACGCTTCCCTGTGGAACGCCAGATATCACTTCTGTTTTACTCGATGACTTACCGTCAATTACAACGAACTGTGTCCCTTCCGATAGGAAATCGTGAATCCAATCGCACAATTGGGAAGATATTCCATAAGCACGCAATTTCATTAGAAGCCGCTTGTGGGGTACAGTATCAAAAGCCTGCCGGAAATCCAGAAATATGGAATCGATTTGAGATCCCTTGCGATGGCACTTAACACTTCATGTGAATAAAGGGCAAGCTGTGTTTCGCAAGAGCGATACTTTCTGAATCCGTGTTGACTATTGGTTAATAGGTCGTTCTCTTCGAGGTAGTTCATAATATTCGAACAGAGTATATGTTCCAAAATCCTACTGCAAATCGACGTCAATGAGATAGGCCTGTAATTTTGGGGATCACTCCTATTGCCTTTCTTGAATATTGGAGTAACTTGGGCAACTTTCCAGTTTTTGGGTACAGATCTTTCGCTGAGTGATCGGTTGTAAATTATAGTAAGTACGGAGCAATTGCATCAGCATACTCTGAGAGGAATCTAGTTGGTATACAATCTGGCCCGGAAGATTTGTTTTTGTTTAGTGACTTAAGTTGTTTTACTACTCCAGGAACATCTCCTTCTAAGTTTCGCATGCTGGCATCTGTTCTTGGATTGAATACTGGAGTGTTCACGTCGTCTTCTTTGGTGAACGAATTTCGGAAAGCTGTGTTTAGTAATTCTGCCTTAGTAGTACTGACGTCGTGGGTACTATTGCCATTGCTATTGCGTAGTGAAGGTATTGTTTGTGTTTTGCCGCTAGTGTACTTCACATATGATCAGAATTTCTTTGGATTTTCTGCAAGATTAGGAGACAGGATTTCGTTGTGGTAACTACTATAGGCTTCTCGCATTGATGTCCGCGCTAGGTTGCGTGTTTCAGTAAAAGATTGCCAGTCTTGTGGATTCTGTGTCTTTTTTAATTTTGCATGCATTTTTCTTTGTTTCTGCAACAGTGATCTGACTTGTTTTGTGTACCACGGGGGGTCGGCCCCCTCTTTTATTAATTTATTTGATATAAATCTCTCGATTGCTACTGATATTATGTCTTTGAAAGTAAGCCAAAACTGACCTACACTCGCATTTTTAGTTTTGAAAGACTGGAGATTATCACTCAGGAAAGCGTGAAGCGAATTTTTTTCTTGAGAACATGCTATGAAATACGTACGAACCAATTGTAAACATAGACTTCTTTATCACATGTACATAAAGTGGGGAGATACTGTTACAATGGCAGTTGTAAATGACGTAGTGATAGTAGTAACTTTGTATATAGATTAAGTACTAGATTTATGTGGAATTTAGTATTGCCACACTTATTCCGTTTGTTATTTTAGCTGCAAAAGAAACGTAATCACGGATTGTTCAAATGTTTGTATAGCTTATGGGACTTAACTACGGGGTCACCAGTCCCTAAACTTACAAACTACTTATGACCTAGCTACAACTAAGGACGGCACAAATATCTATGCCCGAGGGGGGATTCGAACCCCCCGACCGTAGAGGCCGTGCAGACCGGGTAGATCTATGATCTGCGGTCGTTTTCTTATTGTTCGTGCTTGGTCGTTCGTTGATCATTTGGCTCAGCTTTTTTATTACAGGGAGCGTACAGCCCCCTGACCGGGCGCGCTGAGCCACGGCACCCGACAGTCCCCTCGGCCACCGCGCCGGCAATCGCGGTTTGAAACAGAATACAATCTACATTAAAAGCGTCCATAGCAACCACGTCAAAGACAAACATTTTAGTAGATGCATTGATATAATTAATGACTTTCAATATATTCCATAAACAGAGAATAAGAAAAAAAACAAAAAAAAAAACAAGGGTATTTGTTGCGATGTATACACTTCCCTTCCGTTTCATTAAGGAACGACAGTTGCCACAGAAATTTAGGACTTCCTTTATATATGAAACTACCAGTATCAGCACGTTGTTCAGAATATTCATTATTGCAGTATCCTCTCAGTTTACCATTGTTCAATTCGTTGTTACGTATTTCACGGCATGTTCACGAAATAGAACAAACGCGCATTTTAGAGGGAGTATTCTTAAATAAGCACAACCCTACATATTGCAGAACATAGCTCTATTTAATTAATAAGAGTGCCCGAAACCCTTCTAGGAAAAAGGTCGAAAAAAATTTTTTGAAGGATTTTGAACCACCGACCACGCGCATTGAAGTGACACTCTAACGTGCTGCCCTCTATACTACGGCGAACAATTACGAAAGGGTTCCTTATTTCTCTTACTATTGATGGTAGTTGTTAACTGATTCTAATATGGAATCTTTACATACTGGATTATCATTTATCGTACGAAGAACGACGTGTTTTTGCTAATTATTCAGTGCGCCATTGCTTTTTGATGGCGTATGCCGGAGAGAGTTCTGGTCGAGGAATGTCACGCGACATTTCCAATCGCTTGGGTTACGTACATTCAAATAACGATGTCAAATCAACGTTGTTTTTTCAAATATCTATGTAACAGTCCGAGTTACGATAAAAAATAATAGAGGAAAGTTATGGAAAATTTTCTTATTTGCAAAATCGCTAGTTTAATTTTCGTGTCAGATGAACGGTTTATTTGCAATTTCCTGCTGTCAAAAACGGCCATTCTTTTAGTTACTAACGTATATATGAAAATTTATGCCGGGCCGGGACTCGAACCCGGATTTCCCGCTTATCGCTAGCGGTCGTGTTACCTTTACGCTACCCACGCACGCTTCCTGGAACGACCCAAACCTTCATATGCCACACATTGTCTACTGCCTATGAGTGCTCGTACATCCTATGACGTAATTCCCGCACAGGCTCTCATCGCCCAATCTGCCCGGATAGCACAGACTCATCCTCCCTATGAACAATACCTGACGCTTTCAGGCTGCGATCTCTTGTGGTAAATAAGGATTATCTACGTGGCACACAATATAGTGAAAGTTGCCAACAAGTACACGGCATGCGTTTCATCGACACGGAATAGGTAGTCTTGGATTCGTCTGTTCAAATGTCTGTAAATCTATCGGACCAAACTGCGTGGTCATCAGTCCGTAGCTTACAAACTACTTAACCCTAGGTAAACTAACTTACGGACAAACACACACACACCCATGCCCCGGGGAGGACTCGAACATTCACGGCGAGCAACCGCGCGCTCCGCAGCGAGGTACTATATAGATCGCTCGGCTACTCCACCTCGGCTTGGATTCGTCTGGTGCAAACCATAGCACCTGATACTGATTATTTATGAAGGCAATACAAAATGCCGGATTTTTTCCCCAATTCGCACTCCTAAGATGAAATAGTACTCTCAGTAGTATTTACATCGATTGGAGCTATATCGCGGAAGTAAAAATAAGAGCAACCTTTCGACTGGTTTTAATTTATTTGTAACACTGGTGAAAATATTTCTCTAAGTATTTGAATTGTATGTAAGCAAGACTGTCATGTCTTAAATTCTACGACAGTCTGATCGTCCAAAATAAGATGTAGAATCAGAATTTTTTGCGACAAATGACACAGATTATTAATAAGGTAACAAGGTGACATCAGTGGGAATGACAGTAATAGCTGCACGAAAGTGATGACAGACTAATTTGTGTAATTTTTTTACTGTAACTAGTTTGAAGAGCGAGCTGGTGCAGTGTCATCGTATACTGCGCACAGGTCCCCCTATAGCCGTACAGTAGAGCCGGTAAGCAGGCGCAAGAAACTCGCTCGCTACTCGTAAGCTCGGCTGCTGCCAGGGGGGTGAAACTCATATAGGGATTTCCGGTAACACGATGTTGGTTCGCTGCCAGGCCACATAGAGCGCTGCGATTTTTCATCTCGCTTTCCTATTGGATGATTTACACTTTACAGTCCTCCATATTTGTTTTGATTCGTAGGTGGTGTTCTGTACTGAGGTTCTATAGGAACGTCTTCCTAATTGCGATCTTCTATGTGCATTTTCTTTTAATTTGCAGTGTAAGTATGTTGCTGTTATACTGCTTAATTTTTGGCCGCATCCGTAATATTAGGTGGTGTAATGATGATGATAAAGTATTTCCTTTTTGTTTCATATAAGACAGAAGGTGGTATCATCAAATGGTCTATGGTCTGTAGATTCCTGTGCACTTGTTCCTGCTAAGAAATATGTGTGTCTCCTGCTAAATTTACTTGCATTGTAAGTATATGTCTTATATGCTACTTTATTTTTGTTTATATTTCTTTTCTGGTAATTTCCAAGAATGCATGCAATCGAAATAGCTTGGCGTGAAACGATATAATCGAACGTGCAAATCTAAATCGATTACGCATTCATTGATACACTAGATGACAAAATACGAATGTTTACATACTAATTGTCTTGCCGTGAATATTTTTACAGCAGAATTGTGACACGTCCATAGAAAATAGGTCAATATTTTTGACGAACTTCAGTGTAAATGACATTGCTCTAACTGTCACTGCCGAAATTTGAAGCGTGTAGTACGTAATTACGTGACATTTTCGTAAAAAATTGTTGAATGTTTCTGATTATATACATTGTAATGTATGTAATATATTGTACCTTCTCTGCTCCCAATTTGTTTTCAGTTGAAGTAAAGTAGTAACAGTATTTTTGTGATTTTCATAAATTTCAGTTATTTGTACTGTACAGAAGGTCCATTTCATATGACTGAAGATGCATAAATAGTAATCAACAGAAATGAAAATGAATTGGTTATTGTAGACATTACAGTAGGCCTATATTCTTGTTTGCAGGACAGTGTATATGGCTGTAAAATTATTTGCACAACCGACTATTCCTCTTTTGGTCACATGAGTGGATATAATTGTGCCTTAGCGTATGTGAAAACTGAAAAATCATTTACATAGATGCATGCAATATCAGATGATTTTTAGTCTGACATTCGCAAAATCACATTTATTTCCATGTGATAACGCCACACGGCGAAAATCGCAGTACCGAGTTTTAGAAACAAACACTTTTACGGACAAAAAGATTACCACATCATTTACGAAGTTTGACCGACTGTAAACAACACCCACAAGCAATTAATGTTATTTTTTGATTTAAATTTCTCGTTTATATTACTTTGCAAGTAATAAATAAAGAATTAATGAAAAATATTGTCATCTAACACCAATATAACGTTTTCTCATTCGTGTATTTAGAAGTAAACATATGGATTTTCGCGCCACATTTTTCGGATTGTTAGTTCACTGCCAGGCCACTAGTAGCGCTGCTGTCGTTCTGTGTTTCCGTGTGATAACATGGTCTTTGCACTGTTGTTATTTTTGTTGTTCTGTGGCTGCTGCTCGGGAGTGGCGCAGCGAGCAGCTCGTAGCTCGAACACAGGCGCGAGCGAGCGAGGCGACTCGGTCAGACTCGTAGCGGAAGGGAAATCGACCAAGTGCGGTGTGCCGTCTCTTAGAATGTGGCATATGAAGAGACTTAATAATAATAAACATTATAAACTGTTAACAGCTGTACTGTGTGTTATAAAAGAAAACTCTTGAGAAAATATTCCTTCTGTGTAAAAATACGGCGGTAATAAATGTTACAAAAGACAATGACTGAATGGTCATGAATGACCGCAGGGATAAGAAAAGAACACAGTGGTATACTAGATAACAGAAAATGGCAATCTTTTGTTTAGTTGTCTGGTAGTACTGATGTCGATCTGCTCAGTGCTCTAACGAGTAATGTATTTATTTTTACAAGGAATGTATTTAGCTATGTTTATATGTTTTATTACTATATAATAGTACTCTTCACCGCATATTAGCCCGATTGCATTATTTACTTACGAGATTAGCGGCGTCAGTACATATTTTTAATCCACTGTCGCTGAATGCCACCAATACATTTCCACTTAAATAGCACCACAAGAACCACTAACATCTAAAGGACACTAGTTCACTGTTGGCTTCTATAAAATTTAAACGTCGCAAGAAGAAGTGCAAAATCATTCAAATTGTTCAAATGTTTGCTAAGCTTATGGGACTTAACTGCTGGGTCATTAGTCCCTAAACTTACAAACTACCTATAAACTAACTTATACTAAAGACAGGGGGATTCGAACCTCCGATGGGGAACGGCCTCGCGCTTCACAGCATAGCGCCTCAATGCGCTCGGCCACTCCGCCGCGGCCAGCAAAATCATTTAGAACTACAATAGGAACATCTTATGTATGATGGCCAGTGTGTGTATATATATATATATATATATATATATATATATATATATATATATATATGTGTGTGTGTGTGTGTGTGTGTGTGAGTGTTTGCATACAAATCTACAGCTTTATACTAATTTTGAGGCAATTCTGGGGAATTCTTGTGAAAAAATATCCATGTATTTCAGTCACAACAGGAAAGTCTGTAAAACATCAGAAAGATAAAGTAATTGGCATTTATTTTATTTGTTTCTCGAAGAGAATACATACATAGAATAAAACAATATTAGGCAGCGCTTTCGTGGTTCGGTGGTTAATTGCCGAAGTACTAATATAAAGATCATAAGTTCGAACCCTGGTCATTCCTAGGATTTTTATCACTCACTCTGACGTCTTTCATTTCTGGCAATGACACTTCCTGGCAAATTTAAATTGTGCGGGATTAGAACCTGAAATCTTTGCCTATTGCGGGCAAGCGCTCTACCGTCTGAGCTATCCCGGCACGCTTCACGGTTCGTTCTCACAATTATAGTTCTGCTAGTACCTCGCCTCCTACTTTCTAAACTTCACAGAAGTTCTCCTTCTAACTAGCAAGATTATCACTCCTGGAAGAAAGGATATGGTGTAGACATGGCTTAGCCACAGGCTAAGGGATGTTTTCAGAATGAAATTTTCACTCTACAGCGGACTGTGTGCTGATATGAAAAGGCAAAGGTCCAAGTTTCGAATCCCGGTTCCAGCACACAATTTTAATCTGCCAGGAAGTTTCATATCAGCGCACACTCCGCTGAAAAGAGAAAATTTCAATCTGGATTTCTGGTAATGTTTATAAACGTGAAAAATACCAAGGTATAACATGGTTAGGAATCCAAATCTCACTGTAGGTCCTCCTGAAAATGGATGGTTGAGCCAGTTCGCACGTTGTAAAAACAAACGGCATACCAAGTCTAGCAGGTCCATGTTTGGTAAAGCACTACGGTATTCAAACGATCTTCTGGTTGATAACTGGTTTACTTAACTTTGAGATACATGAGATGGTTTTCCGTAAAACATGTTTGGAGATCTCTTTAACGATTCATTACGCGTAATGTAATATCAAATCCTTTGTTCTGAAAACACAGTGGTCCACAAGGGCAAAGAAAGAAAATACAGATTGTGTCTGCAATGATAGTTTGAACTATCACTCCAACTTCATTTCTGCCACAAAGTATCTAATACTCATGTCGGCGACAGTAAGATACCCAAAGAACATAATATAGACCAGGGCTTCCCAAACTTTTTTGTCTCGTAGACCCCTTGCCAACTTTTTCTGTCAGTGTAGGCAAATGTTCAAATGTTTGTATAGTCTATGGGACTTAACTACGGGGTCATCAGTCCCTAAACTTACAAACTTCTTATGAACTAACTAATACTAAGGACGGCACAAATATCCATGCCCGAGGGGGGATTCGAATCCCCGACCGTAGTGGCCGTGCAGACCGTGAATGGAGCGCCGCAGTCCCCTCGACCACCGCGGCCGGCTCCCGTGTAGAGCCCCTGCGTTTTGTGTACTTAATTTCTTACGAATTCCTAACTTGAAATGTGTTTTCGCGCCTGATATGGTGCTACTAACTTTGATAAATTTAACGGTAAGAGGGTGGAGTGAAAAACAAGAAACGAGAAAAAGAAAAATGTTAAGTATTATGCATTTATTGATTTAAATGACACAAATGTATATTTAACGAAACTGGTACATACAGTATTTTAATGGGAGGGATGGTTTTTAGTAAATTGTCCTCACGTTCACCAACTGCCGGCGTGGCGCAGGGGATAGCGTCACCGGTTCAATCCCATCCACCAGCAAAAAAATTATTTCTTTGTCATTAACATTTCCAGAATGTTCTACATGTTTCTTATGTTCACTTGTAATTTCTACTTGTTTCTTATGTTTACTATTCTTCTAATTTCTGGTACATTCTGTCTGTGTATAAATAGCAGAGCACTCTGTCCGAGAGGCAGTCAGTGCTGCGTGTACGTTTCAGTTCGCAATAAACCTGCTTTCAGTATAAGTGCTGTGTTTAGTTGCCTTCGAAGTCGACAACCCTGCCTTCGAAGTCAAGCCTGCTTCCATTTCGACGCGACATTGTTTGGTAGAGGCGCCGGGTATCCTGTGCAACAGCTGCGTCCCCGTGGCTGCGATTAGGCAACGTAAAAGCCGTCGCTTACACGGACTAGAGCCGGAATACAAGGCATAGACCGAGGACACCCTTCCGAAAGTCCGTATCATCAGAATAACCATGGACACGAAACCAACGGTACGCCAGCTGCACATCAGACACCCGTCGGTGTTTTCTGGAGACGCTGGACAGGACCTCAACAAATGGCTAAAAGGGTTCAACCGAGTCGCCAAGTATAACAGGTGGGATCATACGATGTGTTTGGCCAACATTCATTTCTACCTGGACGGAACAGCCCAGCAATGGTTTGAAAATAACTAAGAGAAGCCGAATGACTGGGAAACGTTCCACGAGGAACTTAAGACGTTTGGAGACCGCCAGTGACAAATTCGCTCGGCGGAAGAACAACTGCAGAACCGGGCCCAACGACATGGTGAGCCGACACAGACGTACATACAGAATGTTTTGGCCCTGTGTAACATAGTCAATCCGAATATGACTGAGGCCGACGAAATCACGCACCTGATGAAGGGTATTACAGAAGACATGTAGCAAGCTCTTCTGATAAAAGACGTCACTACGACAGAAGAGTTCATCAAGTGGTGCCAGCGTATTGAAGAGATGAAACAAAGGAGGGTTGGACGAAAGAAGTATGACATATTCCCAAATGTAGACCCTATGGCCGTTGTGGAAGACCAGCATGACTTCGCTTCTCTCATACGACACATTGTGAGAGAAGAATTTATGATAGCCGGGACTATTAGACCGAGCGAGCATCAGACTATTGCCATGGAAGTAAGCATTGTTAGACACGATGGAGCCGACGCCGTTGAGGAAGAAGTATTTCAGACATTAGCTCCTGTCTGCCCCACCAGTCGCACCCGACGTGAAGAATGGCGTCGCCCTACTATGACTTACGCTGCAGCCGCCAAACGGCAGCCTATGAACCGACCGACTCGGTCACAACCAGTTAACCCAGCAACTATGACGCCCCACAGAAGAACAGATGTCTGGAGAACAAGACAACACACTGCTGTGTTTCCACTGTGGGCGCCCTGGACGTGTCGTACGCTACTGCAGAGAGAGAAGGCGAGTATTCGACGATTAGTTTGCCACAAGACGTCAGCCATCAGAGCAGTCCTATTCCAGGCAGTCACAAGCTGATGAGTTCAGTCGACCTATGGGAAGAAGCCCATCGCCGTACCCTGGTCGAGGTCCCTCCCCGACGCGCCGCTGCCGTTCACCGTCGCCGTACAGAGGTACCAGCCGTCCCCCTAGCCGCCGCGTTCAGGAAAACTAATCGAGGCGACCATCTATGGAGGTGAGGCCGCCGCAGATGAAAAACAGGCGCTAAGATGTCGGGAAATCTCATCGACGTCATAATCGACTGCCAACCTGTCCGGGCACTGGTTGATTCAGGAGCTTCTTTCTCTGTATTGTCGGATAATTACCGCCGCACACTAAAGAAGACAATGTTCTGTGATACGGGGGAAACTGTGCTGAAGATCGCAAATGGAAAGTACGTCCAGCCAGCAGGAACTTGTGTCGCAAGAATAACCATCAACAGCAGGACGCAGCCGTTTGAATTTGCCGTTTTAACAGAATGTAGTCATAATGTCATCCTCGGATGGGACTTCCATCAGGCGTGCCAAGCTAACATTGAATGTGGAAGATCTGAGCTGCAAATTGAGGAAGTCGTTCTGACTGGTACACGTAATACAGAATTTTCTGGGAAGTTATTGGCCGTCGACAATGTGACGATCCCGCCGTTGACAATGAGAAGAGTTGCAGTCACAAACACAGATGACTGGTTAAACTGATAGTAAAAAGTTTATCAGGCTCATCAAAGAAATTTACAAACCAGTGGCTATCGTAAGCATTACCGGTGGTCGAGGAAAGATTTGGATCACTAATTGTCACGAGCAGTCACAAATTATCCCTGAAGGATTGTGTATCGGGACAGCTGAACCAATCCAGGACGGTGAGCTCAACGTCATCAACGAAGACCCATGTTCTGCTGTTAGTACAGACAGCATGCTAGAGTAAGCAACCGTGGAACTGCCAATAGGGCCCGCGCTGACCAAGGAACAACGCCAGCGGGTGTTAGCTATACTACGCCAATTTTCGGGTGCATTCACACCTCAGCAGGGGAAAAGTCAGACGAAACGGCCCACGATAAGGCACCGTATCAATACTGGATATCATCCACCAATTAGCCACCGTTCGTATAGTGTCGCCAGCTGAAAGACGGATAATTCGGGAGGAAGTGGAGAAGATGTTGCACGATGAGATTATTCAACCTTTGGAGAGTCCTTGGTCGTCTCAGGTGGTCCTTGTAAAGAAGAAGGATGGCACGTGGCGATTCTGTGTCGACTATCGACGGGTGAACAAAATAGAAAAAAGATGTCTACCCATTGCCGCTCATTGACGACATCTTAGACTGCTTGAAAGGAGCTACATACTTCTCAACTATGGACATGCAGACATGTTACTGGCAAATCGAGGTTGACGAAGCTGACAGGGAGAAGACGGCTGTTATTACACCTGACTGCCTCTATGAATTCAAAGTAATGCCATTTGGATTATGTAATGCTCCGGCCTCATTCGAACGCATGATGGACAACTTGCTTCGACGGCTTAAGAGGACTACGTGTCTTTGCTATTTATATGATATTGTCGGTTTTTCGAAGACATTTGAAGAACACATGAGTTGCTTGTCAACTGTGCTGAAGTATGCTCAGACTGCAGGACTCCGCCTCAATCCAAAGAAGCGCCTCTTCGTCGCCAAAGACATAAAAATCCCGGGGCACCTAGTCAACGGAGCTCGTGTTCCTGATCCAGATAAAGTTAGGGCAGTCACAGAATTTCCAACTCCTCAGCACATTCGTGATGTGAGAAGTGTGCTCATACTACCGTCGTTTCATAAAAGGGTTTTCTAACAAGGCACGTCCATTGCAAGAATTTCTGCAGGGAGACGCCAAGTTTTACTGGGATGAGACAAAGGAAAGAGCTTTCCGGGCACTTAAGGAGGCTCTAACTTCCGCACCAGTGCTAGCCTTGTACGACGAGAATGTGGAAACTGAACTTCACACAGACGCCAGTGGTTATGGGATTGGTTCAGTGCTTGTACAAGTTCAGGAAGTCGCTGAGAATCTGATTGTCTTTGCATCAAGAGTACTCTCAAAGTCCGAGATAAACTACAACTGAGAAAGAATGTCTCGCAGTTATCTGGGCTATCAACAAGATCCGGCCGTATTTATTCGGCAAACCATTCACCGTCGTGACAGACCACCATTCTTTGTGTTGGCTGACTAGCTTGAAGGATCCTTCAGGTCGACTAGCAAGATAGGCACTAAGACTCCAAGAGTACGACGTCACAGTGGTATTCAAGAACGGGCGCAAACACAAGGATGCCGACTGCCTTTCGAGGATTCCATTAGGGGACACAACAGCATGAATGAAATTTCAGCCCTCACTGAATTAGGTGACGTTAGAACTGAACAGAGGGAAGATCCAGCACTATTAAAAAACCATAGAAGCCGTAGAGAAAGGAAAACCGACCAATGGGGAGGACATTGTATAAGAGGAACTACGATCCACTGGGCCCCAAATGGCTACTGGTCATTCCAGCTCATCTCCATCCAGCTATTCTCAAGTATTTCCACGATGATCCAATATCCGGTCATCTGGGATTCGTGAAGACCCTAGACAGAATCAGACGCAGGTATTACTGGAAAGGTCTCTACCGATCTGTCAAGCACTATGTGAGTAACTATAAAGAGTGCCAGCGACGGAAGCATGTGCCGAAATTACCTCCAGGGCATCTCGTACCGATTTCACCTGCAGCAGCTCCATTCCACCGAGTTTGGATTGATCTTTTAGGGAGCTTCCCAAAGTCGACAACCGGTAACCGATGCACTGACTACCTCACACGCTACGCTGTCACCAAACCTGTGCCGACTGCAGAAGCTCCAGAGATCGCAAAATTCCTTGTAGAAGACATTATTTTGAAGCATGGAGCACCACGTGTGATGATTTCTGATCGTGGAAAAGTATTCCAGTCAAAACTAGTATCAGAGATAATGTCACGTTGTAACATTGTCCACAGAATGACAACTGCATACCATCCTCAGACAAATGGTCTTACAGAACTTTTTTTTAACAAGACGTTAGCAGATATGCTGTTGATGTATGTCGATGTTGAGCAGAAGGATTGGGATACAATATTGCCAGTCGTGACATTAGCTTATAATACCGCTAGAAAAGACACCATAGGCTTCACGCCGTTTGTTCTGCTCGATGTCCGTGAAGCTGAGACGACAATGGATACGCTGTTCCCGTTCCAACTGGACGACACTCAGGATGACTATGTTAAACAGCTCATCACCAGGGTCGAAGAAGCAAGACAGCTGGCTCGCATGCGGACACTGGACGCCCAGCAGAAGGACCATCAGCGGTGTAACGACAAGCACCGACCTGTTGTGTACAGCCCAGGAGATCTGGTATGGATTTTTACTCCTCTACGGGAAGTTGGACTATCAGAAAAGTCATTGAAGAGATATTTTTGTCCGTATCGTGTCATACGCCGCCTGTCAGACGTCACATATGAAGTTGAGGATTATGAGCCGTCGTCGAAACGACAAAAACGAAGAGACATTATTCACGTCCTCCACATGAAGCATTACTACGATCCTGAAGAGCAGATAGGCAAAAATGACTTCTTGTTCAAGGACTCTAAGGACAGTAATGATACTGATGAAGCCACAACAGGAATGTCTGTCGTCGATAATCGTGCAGAATGGAAGGATTCTCCAGAACTGCCATACAGAGGACCCATGACAAGATCAAGTTCCATGACATTTGCAGTTGGCTCCAAAGGGAACCTAACAGCGGGTCGCTGTTTTTTCAGGAGAGTGACCAATGCCGCGAGATCCCACGTGAACCGACTGAAAAAAAAAGAAAAAAGAAAGGAACTGTCGCCTTGGCGCAAGGAGTAGCGTCAACGATTGCGGTGCTGAAGGTCGCCTGTTCTATCCCATCCACCGGCAAAAATTGTCATTAACATTTCCAGAATGTTTTACGTGTTTCTTATGTTCACTCGTAATTTCTACTTGTTTCTTACGTTAACTATTCTTCTAATTTCTGGTACATTTGTCTGCGTATAAATGGCAGAACACTCTGCCCGAGAGGCAGTCAGTGCTGCGTGTATGTTGAGTTCGTAATAAACGTGCTTTCAGTATAAGTGCTGTGTTTAGTTGCCTTCGAAGTCATGCCTGTTTCCATTTCAACGCGACAATATATAAAGCAGAGTGTCCGTGTGTTTATACGTTTCAGTTCGCAAATACCTTGCTTTCAGTATAAATGCTGTGTTCAGTCGACAACCCTGCCTTCGAAGTCAAGCCTGCTTCCATTCCAACGCGTCAATATTTTGTTTCAGTTTTGTTAGGTTTAACCTTAAACCTACTGTTTCAAAGATTTCCAGTCTGTTTCTTCTTTTTGTAAGAAGATTTGTAACAGTGCTGAAACCTCTTTCAAGGTTGTTTCGACAAGGAAAATGTTTTCAAGAAATCGGAGAAACAGTCGGTAGACCTACCAGTACAGTGAAGAGCATTATATACAGGTTTAATCAGAGCAAAAAGTACGAAAACAAATCACGAAGCGGTCGTCCTGAAGTTCTGTCCAAGATTGAGTAACGACAGCTTCTGAGAGAAGTCATCAAAAATCCGAAACTGAGCGCTCCACAACTTGCTGCTGCTTTTCATGTGCGTACAGGAAGGTCTGTTTCAGCACAGACTGTAAGAAATACGCTTCATGAAGCTGGGTATGGAGGCCGAACAGCCCGTAGAAAAACACACATCAGTAAAATCAACAGAAGAATGCGAATTGCATTTGCAAGAGAACATAAATCAGATGGGTTTGATTTCTGGAAGAAGGTTGTATTTACGGACGAGAGTCGATTTGAGCTGTTTAAGTCTAATGGGCGAGTAACAGTGTGGAGAAAAAAGAATTGTGAACTTGAAGATAGAAATATGACAGCCTCAGTTAAACATGGAGGAGGTTCAGTACTTGTGTGGGGAAGCATGAGTGCAAATGGTGTGAGGGATTTGTGTTTTATCGATGGCATTATGGACCACAAGATCTACTTAAATATCCTAAAAACACATCTATCCAGTAGTGTGAATCATATGGGTCTCAATGGGGATTACATTCACACAAGTTAATGATCCAAAACATACTGCTCTAGACACAAAGCTGCGGCTGTTGTATAACACGCCCCACTGGATGCAGACACCACCGCAATCCCCCGACATTAATCCTATAGAGAATTTGTGGCATTTACTCAACAAAAACATCAGGAATCGTCAGATATCCAGTAGAAATGATCTACAGAACGCTCTACAGGAGGAATGGCGAAAAATTACAGTGCAAACAACAGAATCTCTGGTGAAATCCACGCCAAGAAGAATGCAAGCGATTATAAAGAGGAAAGGAGGCCCTACTAAGTACTAACAGTAACATTCTATGTTCAAAGTGTAATTTTCAGTTCTATAGACGAATACTTATTTTGTGTCTTACATTGCCTATATGTTCTTCCGAATGCTTAACCATGTTTATTTAAATAGCAATCTGTGCTTCTTTATTGTATTCTCATTTTCACTGATCAATAAAGACGTCCGTCCTTGTCCTCGCTTTATTTCAATCTACTAGTTTTCCACTCTTTATACACCCTTAAACATACAATCATCTATTAGACGAATACTTTTTGGAGTAACTGTATGTGGAGAACGGGTTGTGGTTGAAGCCAGAAGGGCCATGCTTTTATGCCCAATACAAAGATTTCTTACTTAAACCTTATGTGACTATTACCCCCTTTATTTAATGTCACTAAATTGACAGTCAATCGGAGTATTTACTTAGATATGACGTTCATTTCAATGACTAGAACTGCTATATACACGCACTACGATAAATGCTTTGAGTACAAACAAATGCCGGAGTGCCCAGTTTGCTGGCTTCTCTTTTTCAGTGTTAGGGCATCTCCAGAGATTCTAACCTCCTTGGGTCTTGGAGTGTCACGGGCGCAGTGGGAACTCGTAGCAGGCCGGCCGCGGCTGACTCTTGTAGCAGTGCCCACTGCCCCCCGTGGCTGCGAGTGTGGCGCAAGGCGGGGATGAGCTACGAGCGAGCATCAAGGCTCAAATGACCGCCTCTACCGTGCAGATAAAATTTTTCCGCGGTTTTTTTAACCCTGTATTTACTAAATTTCACAAACCAAGGAGCCATTTCTACTACAGCTATTCACATTCCACACTTCGGCATGGTGCGCAGGCTGTGGAGATATACAACATCAGTAGTAAGGAAAGGCAGTTTTCTGTCTCTACAGGCTTAATCGGTTATTAAGTTACAAATTTCCACAGACATTCTGCTGGAACTCTAAGTACTGCCTGTAAGTAATCGGTTAAATGGCTTAAGTCAATGCCGGGGTGGTTCATTTGAACAGGACACCACCAAGTTCATTCATCCATATCGTTTGTGCTCCATGCCAAATATTGCCCTAAATAATAATACCCCGTCGGGGGTTCGAATACCGCCTCTGGCATGGATGTTTGTGCTGTCTTTAGTATAAGTTAGTTTATAAGTAGTTTGTAAGGTGATGACCCCGCAGTTAAGTCCCATAAGCTTAACAAACATTTGAACATTTTAAATAATAATAATTATCTGCTGGCTGCGGTGGCCGAGGGGATTGAGGCGCTCCAGTCACGATCTGCACGGCCACTACGGTCGGGGGTTCGAATCCCCCCTCGGGCATGGATATTTGTGCCGTCCTAGTTCGTAAGTAGTTAATAATTAGTTTGTAAGTTTAGGGACTAATGACCCCGTAGTTAAGTCACATAAGCTATACAAACATTTGAACATTTGAATAATTATCTCGTGGGATAGTGCCCAAGCGCAAGTAACTTGTGTGTCCATATTGTACCCCATTTTTCAAATGAGGGAAGGTTGCCAAAAATATGAAGCCGAAGTAAAACCGCAAATCGTTCCTCACGACTACTGACATTGTAGAGAAGGCAAGTCTAGCCAAAAGCAAGTTGTAGACTTCCATGGTCCGATAAGGATTCTATTCCACGGGCATTTGGTTTTCAGGCACACGGTGTACCACTTTACCGTATTTTTGTATTATGTACTTGTTTCTTCGTTTGTTTCTGTCCTTAGGTCTGTACAGATTTCGCGTGACACCTCTGAAATTCCATATTTGGAGATATCAGTCAGTTTTTTAATTTTTTTTATCTGCAGATGGTGGCTCTCGAAAAGTTATAATTACGTAACGTACCGACGAGGCCCGACATACAACGTCCCACCATAATTTTCTTTCTATTTATACAGGACATGCAGAGAGATAAAAGGAACTGAGGTGCCAAAAGTCAGATGAAATTACGTGGGACCTCCTTTTACCAGTCAATGTTCAGGAACTCGACGTGGCAAGGGCAAATCTAGTCGCTGAAAGTAGCCTGCTAAAATCCTTTTATAATCGCGAAAGTGTTGTAGCTGCAGAATTAGCCGCGGTGGAGTAGCCGAGCGGTCTAAAGCGTCTCGCTGCGGAGCGCGCTGTTGCTCGCCGTGGAGGTTCGAGTCCTCCCTGGGGCATTGGTGTGTGTGTTGTCCTTAGGTTAGTTTACCTAGGTTTAAGTAGTTTGTAAGCTACGGACTATGACCACGCAGTTTGGGCCGATAGATTTACAAACATGTGATTTTTTTTACAGACATTTGAACATTTTGAGCTGCAGGATTTTGTTCGCGCGGCAATGGCTTCGCGGTCGACGGCACCATATCACGGATTGCTTGGCCACTCCCCTCGGGCATGGGCGTGTGTGTTGTACTCAGTATAAATTACTTTCAGTAGTTTGTAAGTCTAGGGACCGAGGACGTATGAAGTTTGGTTGCTTAGGTTTACAAACATTTGGACATTTACAGGATTTTGTGGACAAATTGGTGTCCTGATTATATCTCATAAATGTTCGGTGGGATTGATGTTGAGCTATATGAATGGCAAAATCCATCGCTGAAACTGTCAATAATGTTCTTGAAATCAATCGTGAACATTTGTGGTCCAGTGGCGTGACGCGTTGTCATACAGCAAAGCACCCTGGCCGTTCCATGTAAGTCGCAGTGAAATGCCCGAGCGCTCTGAAGCGCCATGCTGCGGAGCGTGCAGTTGCTATCTGTTAAGAGTACTCTCTCGGACATGGGTGTGTGTGTGTTGTCCTTAGGTTAGTTTAAGTTAATTTAAGTATTTTGCGATCCTATGGACTGATAAGCTCAGCAGCCCAATAGATTATCCAAAAATTTACAAACATTCGATTTTGGTTACGTGTAAAAACAGCCCACACCATTATGAAGGCACCATCAACGTGCAGCTCCCGTCGGAGGTTCGAGGCCTCCCTAGGGCATGTGTGTGTGTGTGTGAGTGTGTGTGTGTGTGTGTGTGTGTGTGTGTGTGTGTGTGTGTGTGTGTGTGTGTTGTACTTAGTATAAGTTAGTTCACGTAGTTGTTAGTATAGGGACCGATGCAGTTAGGTCCCTCAGGTTTACAAACATTTGAACCGCACCTTCATGACAACTTGGATCCATGGCTCCGTGGAGGCTGTCCTACGTTCGAACCAACTGCAATCGGGATACATCTGTCCAAGTGGCGATTTTCCAGTTGTCTATAGTCCAGCCAACATGGTCACGAGACCAGGGGAGGCGGTGTGAGTGATATCGCACTGATAGTAAAAGGCTCTCAAGTTGGTCGCCTGTTACAATAGCCCATTAACACTGAATTACGCCGTACTGTCCTAATGGATATATTTTATTTCAGCGGCACTTCACACAGTGTTGTTTGTTCGTAAGTGGTAACAAGTCTACGCAAGAGTCGCTGCTATCGGCCAATAAGTCCATGCCTTCGGCAACTGTGAGAGATAATTTCTGAAATTTGGTATTTTAGGTACTGATGTGTTGTGGTCTTCAGGCCGGAGACTGGTTTGATGCAGCTCTCCACAATACCCTATCCTGAGCAAGTGTCTTCAACTCCACATAAGAACGGCAGCCTACATCTGTTTGAATCTGCTTACTGTATCCATCTCTTGGTCTTCCTCTGCGGTTTTTACCCCACACACTTTCCTCCAACGCTAAATTCACAATTCCTTGATGTCTAAGAATGTGTCCTACCAATCGATCGCTTCTTTTAGTCAAGGTAAACACAACGCACACACACACAGGTACTGATACTGTGAATCTCAGAAGATTGAGTCTCCAAAGGATTTTCGGAATGGAATGTGCCATGCATCTAGATCAAACTATCTCTCCGCGTTAAAAGTCTGTGAATTGTCGTTATATGGCCATAACCACGTAAGAAACATTTGACATGAAGCACCGGAGCACAAATGACAGCTCTTCGAATTAACGGCCATTTATACGCTATGTACGCGCTCTTAGGGCCATTATTGTGTACTTGTGCATGTCGCTGTCTCATGACATTTTTTGTCAGACTATGTGCTCATCCGAAAACGGGCTTAGCCCGAAATTGATTACGGAAGAAGAAATATTTATTTTGGTGCTTTTCTAAGAACTTTGAGTGTTCTATTCAGTATCATAGTACGAATGTGTATTACGAATTTAATTAAATAGATGACTGGCAAACGACAGAATCGTATCCAATTCGAGTAAATAAGCATTGAAAAATCTCTTATTCAATTTTAACCATCATTATCACTAGCAGTACCGTGCCAATTCGGCCACATTGACACGCTTTCCATCCGACACAAATTTCGTGTGGCGCTTCGTACGACCGAGCGAAGTGACGCAGCGCATTCGGAAGGACGGTGGTTCAAATCCACCTCCGGCCACCCAGATTTATGTTTTCCGTGATTTTCCTAAATCACTCCAGGCAAATGGCGGGATGGTTCTTTAGGGCGATTTCATTTCCCATCCTTACTATAAATTCCGAGTGTGAGCTCCGTCTCAAATTACCACCCCGTCGACGGAACGTAAAACCCTAAGCTTCCTTCCTTTCCCTTCCTCTGGGTCCAAGAACCCCTCGCTCGCCGTATTTCCCCGGATTCCCGTATATGCACTGAAATAATCACATTGCCTATCCTGGCTGTATACAAATTAATATGTGGTTCAAAGAAGGGTGATTCTACACCTCGATATTTAATAATTGAAGATAATTTTCTATCTGGCTGCAACGAAGGTGTTATGACAACGGAACGCTGAAATATGGAAAATTTATGCTGGATTGGGTGTTGAACCCGAATTACCGCTTTACACGATCGGTGTCTCGCCTTTCCCCCCCCCCCCCCTCGAGTAGACCGTTTCTTTGCTGTCATGCGATCATATTTGTTTAATGTTCATCAATGACATCTTTGCACGGTTTTTAATCTTATATATTAAAAGAATCTACGAAAACTTAAGTCAGTCGGCCAGACCAAACTACCCGGCTGATTTCCTTCATTTTTGTTTTAAACGAAACGTATTCATCCACAGATTTATCAGCAAGTATCAGAATTCGCATAACTCTCGCCTTCCTTTTTCTACACTCGACGCGATTACCTTCTGTATATTTCTTATGGGGATGTCCTTGCTGTAAACTAAAGTCAGTCGGTCAGGACGTTCTATCAGACCGATTTCCTTCAGTTTTACTTTAAACGAAAGGTACTCAATCGCAGATTTGTCATCAAGTATCAGAATTAACTTAAATCTCTCCATCCTTTATTTTTATTCAAACGCGATATCCTTCTGTCCTTGCACTGAATATTTTAATCGGTTTCTTTTACGATACACTCAGTGGATCAAGCTCTTTCATTTGCGCTTTTAAATATTGGCATTGTTCGACTCTGAAGAAAGGTATGCGTGAACATCCAACTTTACTCCAATTTTTTCCCAACTTTTTTTGTCATCCTACGAACGGTGCGAAGTATTCTCACGGGCCCTCTAGTTATTATTATAAGGAACAGCCAGAGCTCCGTCGAGGACTAATTAGGTCATTCTAACACACTTCCCGTCCATCCCAAAGTCACACCATGTTGCTACGAAAAATATTGAAATGTTTGAAAATCTATGGGACTTAACTGCTTGGTTATTAGTCCCTAAGCTTACAAACTACTTAAACTAGGTTAAACTAATCTAAGGACAACACACGCACACCCAAGCCCGAGGGAGGACTCGAACGTCCGAGGCTGCGCGCAGCGCATCACGGCGTCTCAGTACGTACGGCTATTCCGCCGCGGCCTTACTTATGCTTCCATGTACCCTGGTTCGCCGCACTTAGATGGATTCCCACAAGGGTCTCGGAATCTGGAGTACATCTGGACTGAAATCTGTGTATCCATCTTGATTTGATGGGTGTTGGAACGACGGCGTCCTATTATTATTATAAATGAAAAACCTTCAGCCGTTATTTTTGGATTTTAATGACTAGTTTAGAGAATACACTATTCTCTTTTTCATACCCTTTAAGAATCCATGCTGTAATGCATACTAGCCTTCCACTGTGTGTATTGGTTACATCTTGAAGTGAAAGGTTGATACGCAATACATACAATGAAAGGCAAATATGCATTACAGCATGGATTCTTAAAGAGTCAGAAGAAGAGAATAGTGTATTCTCGAAACCAGTCATTAAAATCTAAAAGTAACGGCTGAAGGTTTTTAATATACAGGGTGAGTCACCTAACATTACCGCTGGATATATTTCGTAAACCACATCAAATACTGACGAACCGATTCCACAGACCGAACGTGAGGAGAGGGGCTAGTGAAATTGGTTGACACAAACCATAAAAATGCACGGAAGTATGTTTTTTTTAACACAAACCTACCTTTTTTTAAATGTAACCCTGTTAGTTTTGTTAGCACATCTGAACATATAAACAAATACGTAATCAGTGCCGTTTGTTGCATTGTAAAATGTTAATTACATCCGGAGATATTGTAACCTAAAGTTGACGCTTGAGTACTTCTCCTCCGCTGTTAGATCGTGTGTATCGGAGAGCACCGAATGAAAGTAGGGATCCAAAGGGAACGGTGATGTACCTTAGGTACAGAAGAGACTAGAACAGCACATTACGTCCACATGCTAACCCCTTTATTGGTCTTTTTCACTGATGCCCATGTACATTACCATGATGGGTGAGGTACACGTACACACGTGGTTTCCGTTTTCAATTACGGAGTGGAATAGAGTGTGTCCCGACATGTCAGGGCAATAGATCTTCAAAGTGGTAGCCACCATTTGCTGCACACAATTGCAATCTATGGCGTAATGAATGTCGTACACGCGGCAGTACATCTGGTCGCCGCAGGCTGCCACAATACGTTGTGTTAATAACGTGTTAGCATGTGGACGTAATGTGCTGTTCTATTCTCTTGTATACCTAAGGTACATCACCGTTCCCTTTGGATTCCTCCTTTAATTCGGTGTTCTCCGATACACACGATCGAACAGCGGAGGAGTAGTACTCAAGCGTCAACTTTAGGTTACAATATCTCCGGATGTAATTAACATTTTACAGTACAACAAATGCCACTGATTACGTATTTGTTTATATGTTCAGATGAGCTAACAAAACTAAGTGGGTTCCATTTGTTGTTGTTTGTGTTAAAAAACATACTTCCGAGCATTTTTTATGGTTTGTATTAACTAATTACACTAGCCCCTCTCCTCACGTTCGGTCTGTGGAAACGGCTCGTCAGTAATTGATGTGGTTTACGAAATATATCCAGCGGTATTGTTAGGTGACTCACCCTGTATAACAGTATAATACTTGTCCGAAACAGCTAAAATAAAAAACATAAAAAAAATTTAGTGACTTGTGACAAACTTTTAAATTTCCTGGTAAGTAATGAAGAATGAAAGAATAAATAGGTGAATAACAAGAACAGCCGGCCGCGGTGGCCGAGGGGACTGAGACGCTCCAGTCACGGTCTGCACGGCCACTATGGTCGTGGGTTCGAATTCCCCCTCGGGCATGGATATTTGTGCCGTCCTAGTTCGTAAGTAGTTCATAAGTAGTTTGTAAGTTTAGGGACTGATGACCCCATAGTTAAGTCCCATAAGCTATACAAACATTTTAACAAGACATTTACCGTTTGTTGCATATGTATTAGCTAACGTCTGGCACGGAAATTCTACATAAAAATGGCATAACTACTAGAAATCGATTAGACATTCGCTTCCATCGTCATGCGCCGGGAACCATTACCCGTAAAGGCACCGTAAAGTTTGAACTTGCGCAGAAACTAGCCGCGGACAGGCGACGCTAGGCGGCGTGTCGCCTCGCCGGTGGTAATGAATGAGCGCGGGATTAATTGCTCAAAGTGGCGCACACAATGGCACGTAGGCCGGTAGTCGGGAACACGCGGCGCAAGCTCCCGCCTTGTTATGGGCCGCGCCACCCCCATAAATCCAGCCGGCAGGCCTGATAAATCCCGCCTCTAAATGTAAAACGCCGTTGATAAAATTTACTGGTGTTTCGCAGCGGGAGCCGAGCCGGCTGCGCGCAGCTTGTGTTCTGTGTGGAGGGGCGCGACCGGGGGGCAACACACTTCCCCTCCTCCCAGGCCGCCGGGGACCACGGGAAACTCGCAGACGACTCACTCGTCGCCGAATCCGGCCCGTCGCTGTAACGACGGACACACTACCGCGCTCTGTGCGACCGAGGACTGTACATCCGAGACGAGATAAAACTTCATACCCGAAAGTATTCGATATTTCGATGTTGCGCGCAAATGGTTACGAGTAGCTGCTAGGTAAAAAAGGTAAAGCAGTCAACAATCCGAAGATTGGTTTGAACAGGACAGTGCTTTACTAGGCATGGTCCTGAATGGAGGTGGTATGCCGTTGCCTTCCTCAGACCTCGAACTGACTTACCCAGCCAGTTATAGGGGGACCTACAGTTTAATGTGGGTTCCGAACCACGGTGCAACTCGGTATTTTTCACATGAGCAATACTGCAAGAGGTGAAAGAAGTGAAAAAGGACAGATAAAAATTCTAGGACCTGGCGGGGATCGAACCCGCGACCTTTGGATTTGTAGTCTGGCACTCTACCACTGTGCAGCCGAGGTATCTCCAAATAAATCCTCCTCCATTTTGTATCCCAAGAGGATGTGCGATTTAGTGGTTCGTGCTGATTTCTATTAGTTGATATTAAAGAAGGGCGCTTATGGATATACACTTCTGGAAAATGAAAAAAGGACATCATGAATTCCTCGACCCAGCACAGCGTAATTTTATTGACCCATTCTTGAGGCTGTATACAACACACGATCCGGCAGACACAGCCTTAGGCACGTGAGTCGCAAGAGCGTGCAGTTCTCCCATGGAGACGATCGTAGAGGTGCCCAATGTAGTCTTGCAGAATGGCCTGCCATGCAGTTTCAGCCTGGTGGCTCAGTTGGACCAGATTTTGTGCCGGTCGTACAGGCCGCGGCAAAGTGACGGTTCATCCGGTCCCAAACATGCTGGGAACGTGCTGGGTAGGGTAGATAACGTACACCTTGAAGAGCACTTTGGGTGGTACAAGATACACGTGGACGTGCATTGTCCTGTTGGAAAAGCTTATCGCCTTGTTGGTGCATGAACGGCAGCAAGACGGGTTGAATGATGGTTTCAATGTACAATGAACGTTTAAATGGTCTCTCAAAGATCACCAGAGGTGAACGGCCAGGGCAGGGTATGGCTACCCACACCAAGATCCACGATCATGCGTACTGTCAGTGCATCTTCCGCTCACGTTCTGCCCGCCTCCAGTGGTGTCGCGATATGTGCTTATAAAAGGACAAATGGAGTCGTGGCGTCTTCAATGATAAGAGTTGCTTCTGCCTCGGTGACAATGATGGTCGCGCGCGAGTGTGAAGTCGAACAGGGAAGAGTGAAAATCTGGAGTGTATACGTCAGGGCCACACGGGGTCAACACCCGGCATCATGATGTGGGCATCCATATCCTACACTGGTTGTTCTCCTCTGGTGATCGTCGAGGGAACATTGAACATTGGACGGTACATTGAAACCATCATTCAACCCCTCTGGCTGCCGTTCATGCACCAACAAGATGATACGCTTTTCCAACAGCACAATGCACTTCCACATGTATCCAAAACTACCCAATGTGCTCTTCAAGATGTATGTCAAATACCTCGGCCAGCACCATTCCTAGATTTGTCCCCCATTGAGCATGTTTGGAACCGGATGGGATATCATCTTGGCGGGCTGCACGACCGGCACGAAATCTGACACAACTGAGGCACCAGGTAGAGACTCCACGACAGGCCATTGTGAAAGACTACATTCGGCACCGCTACGCTCGTCTCCATGGGAGAATTGCAGCTCTTTTATTGCTGAAAAAGGAGGATTTAGACGATACTAGCGTCGACACTGCGAACGCTCTGGCGACTCTATCGAAGTACTATGGCTCTGTCTGTGTGATCGTTTGTTGTATACATCCTCAAGAATGTGTCAATAAAATTTCCCTTGCTGGGTGGACAAATTCATGGTGTTCTTTCTCCATTTTCCAGGAGTGTAGTTTTGATTTAAAGATACGAAAGTCACTGTATAAACACGCCATACGGAGAAGCAAGGTTTTTGAACAACTGTCTAGGCCAAGAGTAGGCAATCTTTCGACATTCACGGGCTGGATTCATCATACTTGTTACGTTCGCGGGCGACTTGCCTTACGAAGTAACACACCGATATGAATCCCACCCTTTCCCCGACACGTCGCGCCAAGCAATTATGGCCGCGGCGGGGCGGCCGAGCGCATTGAGGCGCTATGCTACGATGCTAGATGCCGTTCCCCGTCGAGGGTTCGAATCCCCCCTCGGGCATGGATGTTTGTGCTGTTTTTAGTATAAGCTAGTTCATAAGTAATTTGTAAGTTAAGGGACTGATGACCCCGCATTTAAGTCCCATAAGCTTTACAAACATTTGAACAATTTTTTGAACCAATTATGCCCCATAACACACATTTCTGGACGTATACTCGTTTTATGTCACATTAATTTTGTGTATGCCCCATTTCGTATCTTTAAATTTAAGCACGCTTCTTGAATATTATTTTCTTTACTTACGACGTTGTACAATAAATTGCTCGCTTTCTCTCTCAGGAATATCTTCCGCGGGCCGGACTGAAACCAATCGCTGGCCGGAGCGTTGTAAGCGTTTTAGAAGCTGGCGAGTATATTGTCTCTCGAGTGGCACCACACTAAAAAATGTTCATAAATTGAGAGAACTCATTACTCAAAATCATATACATCACTAGCAGAAGTAATCAAATGTTTGCTAAGCTTATGGGACTTAACTGCGGGGTCATCAGTCCCTAAACTTACAAACTACTTATAAACTAACTTATACTAGAAACAACACAAATATCCATGCCAGAGAGAGGATTCGAACCCTGACAGGGAAGTGCCTTGCGCATCGGAGCATAGCGCCTCAATGCGCTCCGCCACTCCGCCGCGGCATAGATGTAATAGACAGACCTATTATGTGTACTGTGTGAAACTTCATCTAAACTTTGAGAATAATTTATGATACATCTCAATACATACTGACAAAAATTGAACTTAACAAGGATTGAGGTAAAGTTTGTGCCACGAATTCGTCAAGGAAACCGGAAGCAACGTTTCGTGGAAATCTGGTATAGCTCGAGCAATTAACTTGAGGCTATCTAAATCCTTCGTTCGAAAATTGTCACCACTGGTGAAATTTGAGTGAATGGATATGGTGCTGAAACTAAGCACCAATAGCGGTAATGGAAGAGTCATTCTTGACATCGGGAGAAGGGGGCTGGACATGGCAGTAATAACAGTAACTCCCTTTTCATCAGCTTTATAGCAATCCCTTATCACACGACCAACAAAGAGATCTACAGGGTGTCACTAACTATTGCCACCAAGAATTACTCCGAAAGTATGACAGGATGTGAAAAGTTTGTAGGATAAAAGTTGCATGGGACAACGGGGGCCAGAATATGACATTGGATTTTTGTTGCTAGGTGGGGTCGCTCCAGAGATATGAAGGTCACCTTTTTTTCTTTTTGTATATTAATGCGATGCTATAGTTTGGTACTTATTTTCTGATAGCGGCTATCGAAACGAATCCAATGAAATGTAACAGTAAGGTCTTTGATAGTGAAATGAGGTCAAAAAGGTGGGCACGAACGTCCATTTAGAGAAGGTGTTCGAAGTGCTGGCCACTTTTATCAATGCAGCGCTGCAATCTTCTTATCATGTATTGAGTACTATTTCGAATGTCTTCGGCACTCATCGAAGCACATGCTCTGACAGTTCCCTCTCGCATATCTTCAGGTGTAGTTGAGGTAGTTCGAGGTAGTTCATAATGTTCGAACAAAGTATATGTTCCAAAATCCTACTGCAAATCGACGTCAAAGAGATGGGACTGTAATTTTTGGGATCACTCCTACTGTATTTCTTGAATACTGTAGCGACCTGCACAACTTTCCAATCTTTGGGTACAGATCTTTCGCTGAATGGTCGGTTGTATATGACAGCTAAGTATGGAGCTATTGCATCAGCGTACTCTGAGAGGAATCTAGTTGGTAAACAATCTGGCCCCCCGGAATTTTTGTTTTTGTTTAATGACTTGTTTTACTACTCCAGGAACATCTACTTCCGCGCCCAACCACCGCCCGCGGTGGCCGAGGAGACTGAGGCGCTTCAGTCACGGTCTTCACTGCCACTACGGTCGGGGGTTCGAATCCCCCCTCGGGCATGGATATTTGTGCCGTCCTTAGTTGTAGGTAGTTCATAAGTAGTTTCTAAGTTTAGGGACTGATGACCCCGTAGTTAAGTCCCTTAAGCTTAACAAACATTTGAAAAATTTTTTTCGCGTCCAACCCAACTATCCGAAAATCGTTTCTGCAACTCATTGCTAGCCATCAGCGAAAAATGTACCGGATACCCATCGTGTTGATACCACATTCTGTTCCTTGTTCCTAAAGGCATTCCTTCCAATAAGAGAACTAATGTAACTTACAGGAATGTGGCGCACATCGCCGCGGTGGAGTAGCCGAGCGGTGTAAATCACCTCGCTGCGGAGCGCGCGGTTGCTCGCCGTGGAGGTTCGAGTCTTCCCTACGGCATGGGTGTGTGTGTTTGTCCGTAGGTTAGTTTACCTAGGTTTAAGTAGTTTGTAAGCTACGGACTGATGACCACGCAGTTTGGTCAGATAGATTTACAGACATTTGAACATAGGCGCACATCGTACCATTAATATTTTCTTCGATGAAGTAGGGGCCTATAATTCTGTCCTCCAGAATCCTACACCATACATTCACCGACCACGGTTTTTGGTGTGTAAATTGCCGCAGCCAACATGGACTTTCAGTTGCCCAATAATTTGTGTCACACAAATTAACATTTCCATGTTTCGTGAATGTAGCCTCGTCAGTAAACAAAATCGAATTAACAAATGTGTCATCCCTCTGAATCTGACGTTGAGACCATCGGCAAAATTCCATGCGACGCATACAATTAGTTCCAGCTAAATTCTGGTGGAGAGTGATATGGTAAGGCCGGCCGCGGTGGCCGAGCGGTCTGCGGCGTGCCAATCACGTTCTGCACGGCCACTACGGTCCGGCGTTCGAATCCCCCCTCGGGCATTCATATTTGTACCGTCCTTGTAGTTTGTAAATTTAGGGACTGATGACCGCGTATTTAAGTCCCATAGGCTCTACAAACATCTGAACATCTGGTATGGTAAGGATGATATGCAGAACACGAGCAACACTACACTGCCTCATGCCAGATTCCTTTGCGATTTGAAGCGAATTAACACAAGGACCTCGAACCGAAGTTGAAAGAGTACCTATTTCCGCTTCCTTGTTAGTAAATTTCCTATGCCAGATATATTTTCGATACGTTAAAGACCCAGTTGTTTTCAATTTATGTTGTTTGTTTAGCTTAGGGAACTTAACTGTGGGGTCATCAGTCCCTAAACTTACAAACTACTTATGAACTACCTTATACTAAAGACGACACAAAAACCCATGCCCGAGGGGGGATTCGAACCCCCGACCGAAGCGGCCGTGCAGACTGTGACTGGCGCGCCGCAAACCGCTCGACCACTGCGGCCGGCTCTCAATTTATCATACACATATTTAAATGTACGACGTGTAGGTTGAATGCGTTGAGGATATCTTTCAACGTATAAGTTTCTAGCTCTCACTGAATGAGAAGAATATTGACTTGTTCTTCGAAGGGATACGTCAAATGTTCAAATTTCTGTAAATATATCGGACCAAACTGCGTGGTCATCAGTCCGTAGCTTACAAACTACTTAAACCTATGTAAACTAACCTACGGACGAACACACACACACACACACACACACACACACACACACACACACACACATTCCACAGGGAGGACTCGAACCTCCACGGCGAGCAACCGCGCTCTCCGCAGCGAGACGCTTTAGACCGCTCGACTACTCCACCGCGGCGGGATGCGTCATTCACATTCGCTTGCTTCGACGATACTAGTTTTGCCGTTTCTATTAGTGTTGTATTTCGCAACCATCGAATGGTGTTTACATGTCAACGGCACGTTAGTTGGATACACCGTATTCGGGGAATATTTAAAATTTGCACGATATATGAGAGAGAATTGTTAGAGCATGTTATTCCTTTAGTGACTGAGTGATACTAAAACCCACTCAATCCATGATAAGAATATTGCAGCACTGCACTGCCACTAACACCTGTAAATGGACGTTCACGCTACCTGTTTGACCTTCGTTGACCTTCAAAGATCTTATTGTTACACATCATTGGATTCGTCTCGATATCCACTGTCAGAAAATAAGGAACAAACTATAGCATACCATTACAAACAAAATTGATCTCCATACCTCTGAAGCGACCCCATCTAGCAGCAGAAAACAAACGTCACATTCTGGTCCACATTGTCCTAGATGCAACTTTTGTCCTACAAACTTTTCAGTTCCTATCATACTTCTGGGGCTATTCTTGGTGGGAATAAGTAGTGACTCATCCTGTATACCGAAGTTCTAAGGGAAAAAGTGAGGTAAAAGAGTACGCAAAGTGGCGTATGAGTGACTAGGTGTTTCAGAATGACAATGCATCACCACATATTGCCAGCAATATTAAGTCATTAATTTACTTGTCTCCACTTGATGCATTAACTTCTCTTCTTTCTGCGTGACTTCTTTTTCCATAATGCTGACAAACTACGTAAACTCACTTATGCTAAGGTCAAGACACACACGCACGTCGGAGGGAGGACTCGATTTTCCGACGGAAGTGGCAGCACTCAGAGCGCCTGGTGATGTATATACTAATATCGTCTCTGTTTGTGCTGTATGTAGAAGCTTTTGATCCTGAACACTGTTATTTACCACCCCCCCCCCTCCCGTATGTCGCCTACATACAGTCATCACCGTTCCCTGTCACCTATACTTCATAACTGCCTGTACTGAGTTGCTCTTCAAATGCAAGTCTCTCCCACAACGTACTCCACAGCACCAATCACGCTGCATATCTCTGGTTTTGAATCGCTCTGGCATACCTGGCCTCTGTGCAGTAACTTTTATTCGCTCCCTCTCTTGTCAAACGTCTGTCCTCCATAACTCTAGTTCCCATCTTCACTGTGCACCTTACCTCGTATTTTTAACAAACGGTAGAATGCGAGCCATCCCCTCCATTCCGAGAGGAATTGGACACACATATTCAACTTCGTAGTTTATATTAGTGTCATCATGATACTTTTCCCCTAGGAAACCCAACCATCGAATTTATAGCGACGAAATTTTTGTGCTTTTGTCCATGGTCCATTGAACTTCCCTCGCCAGATGTACTAAACGAAACCCTATTTAAAAATGTTTGTAAATCTACCGGACCAAACTTCGTGGTCATCAGTCCGTAGCTTACAAACTACTTAAATCTAGGTAGACTAACCTAAGGAGAAACACAAACACCTATGCCCCAGGGAGGACTCGAACCTCCGACGACGAGCAACCGCACGCTCCGCAGCGAGGCGCCCTAGACCGCTCCGCTACTCCACCGCGGCGAAACCCCTATTACTCGGGGAGACTCTTACTTTGATCTCTCTCAAAAAAGATACATCAGAATGATTCAGACGTGCATTACAATCGCGGCCAGCCCTGTAGACTAACTGTACAAGCTGTTTTGTTCTGGATACCCGATTTCCGAAGTCGATATCGAAATGTTTACACATTCCATGCCATGCCTATTATAATTACCAATAAATAAAAGCATATTCTCTATATATAGCTTTGGGTCCCACTATCGGTGTCAACAACTACACCCTATGTTTTAACTGCTATCGTTTGTTGTAAGATTTTGCGGAGACATCGTCATCCTAGGGACAACTTGAAAATCTTAGCTCCTGTACCCCATCCATCACTCGAAACAGCCATCATTATACTGTAGAAAACATAACTTGATGTTTGCAAAGACCGCTGCCTACTTCACATCGACATAATACATCGCCCTACCCATGTCCTCAAGCCGTTGTTTCACTATACCTCGTATTTTTTAACCAACAGTTATGCTTTCCCTCACTTCCATCCTACGACACGTCTGTCTGTGTCACTCCCTCCTGTTTCAAAGATATCTCAGTCCAAGGTTGACTAGGTGGTATTTGATTCCCATGGATAAGTTACTAGAGTAAAAGACACATCCGTATATCCATCTGAATAAGGTATCTCCTCCCACATTTTCACAACCAAATAATGATTTTAGAAATGTAAACTACATTTTCTGTAAGTTGAACATTCTAAAAAAGGAAGGAAGGAAGGAAGCTTGGTGTTTAACGTCCCGTCGACAGCGTGGTCATTAGAGACGGAGCTTACGCTCGGAGTGTTTAGATAAGGATGTGGAAGGAAATCGGCCGTGCCCTTTCAAAGGAACCATCCCGGTATTTGTCTGGAGTGATTTAGGGAGCCGCGGTGGAGTAGCTGAGCGTTCTAAAGCATCTCGCTGCGGAGCGCGCGGTTGCTCGCCGTGGAGGTTCGAGTCCTCCCTGGGGCATGGGTGTGTGTGTTGCTCTTAGGTTAGTTTACCTTAGTTTAAATAGTTTGTAAGCTACGGACTGATGACCACGCAGTTTGGTGCGATAGATTTACAAACATTTTTGATTTAGGGGAATCACGGAAAACCTAAGTTGGGATGGTCTGAGGAGGATTTGAACCACCATCCTTCCGAATGTGAGTCCAGTGTGTTATATTTTCATGCATCGATTATTTAGCGAGTATGTATATTTAGCCTAAAGCTGTTGGAAGACAATGAAGACAATCAAAGCTGAGAAACAAGAGAGGCAATGCAGTGCCTAGACAAAATTAGGAGGCTACGACTACATTTAGTGTACCAAAACAGGACTAGCCTGCGAATTTGCTGACGCTCTTGGTTCAAAGAATTAGCAGGTATTCCATACAGTGTCTACCCCTGTTGTAAGGTGCTGCGGTTGACATGGTCGAAATGAGGCACGTTTGAGCTGGAGTAACAACCTAGATACGAGCCCCTGAGAAGAACCGCGATGTCATCGGAGTGGTGCAAATAGAGAGAGAGATGCAAAAACTTCTGTAATAACGCCGCCCACCTACAGGTGCCGGTAAGACGGCGCCAAGTGACGTAAAACATTGTTGTTGCCATAGCAGGAAGAGCAGTGACGTTTACCCTTCAGTTGAACGCTGTTAGTACCTAACTAGGAGACTTAATTTTAAATCCCGGAACACCTCTCCATACAGAGTAATAAAAGGGACAGAACAAAAACGTAGTTGGCTGTTACAGTTTGGAAGGTGCAGAGCTGTACGTTGGATTGGTTGAGGTTTAAATTTTGAGGCTGGAATTGGTGTACTCACCGTAGATGGACATAAACAGGACACCTTCTCAAACCCTTAGAAAACATGTCTTTTGAGATGCAGGCTGATTCTTAATCAGACCTGGAGGAGGCCGACTGCTTGTCACCCATCGCCAGCCTCGGTCAGCTTCATTTAAGTCTGATTCCCACTTGGAGTGCCACTGTTCTCAGTGTCTGCTTCACTATGCTGCTGCAATCATTGGCAGTACATCGCTGTTCCTAAGTGTTAGCTCTGGTAATTTCTCTCCCTGCACTCATCCTGTGCCTCCTGATGTAGCACCGTAGCCTCTTCGCTGCTTCTAATTGCGATTACTTTTTCAGTGCAGCAGGTAGTCTGAATGCAACAAAATTGTTGTTCAGACTCCCCTCTTTCCTGCGAGGAGTACCTTTGAAGTTCCACCCACTGCATGCACTAGACAACTTTCTTCTGCAGTTCCTCCTAAACCCTCGGCAGCTGCAGATTGACCAAAAGACTCTACTTCCCTTTTCACTATACCCGAACGCCACATATATATACAGTCTCTATCGACAGATGTGGGGTTTAGAAAATTGATTTTGAGATAGGAAAGTAAATCATACACACTCAGCCCGACAATATTAACGGACAGGAGCTTGGAGACACCTAAGCACAGCAGCACTTGCACTCTAGTGAGAAAAGACGGAGCGAGAAAAAAGACCTCCCTGACTGGACGTCGGGTGACGGAGGATGCGGCCAGGAAAGCACGACTTGACAACTACAGGGATACTGGGGAAAGCGATCGTCGAAGAGTCACGGTGCTCAGGTCCGCTTGAGCGAGTTCAGTCAGTGCACTGTCAGGTTGTCAGCAGTGTTGCACCAGCATCAGGAATCAGAAAAGCACAGCACCAACGAAGACCACAAACACGACATGATCAGCGGCGTGCAGCCACGTTCGACATACCTAACGCTGCACTATCCCAACGGGAATGGCAATGCCTCGTCTCGGCTCTGCCATCTCGTCTGTCACTAAAGTAAGCTCCCATGACATCTACTAACACTACAGTTGCCGATAGAGCAAGCTAACATTACCATTGGAGATGGCATTAAATTAATTTCGCAGGCATTTGATGGCATCAGGTACACGCAAAATGAATTTGCAAATAATGTTGAGATGACGTTTGAGCTAGTTTGTCCAACAAATCATCGAATAATGTTAATGTTAGTCAAAACCCATATTAAGGGTCTTCACGAAGTAAACGTCTCGTGCGTGAATTATTTTCTACGTGGGAAGACGACAAGAACATCTTGTCAGAAAATTATGCCTTTACATTTGCATCTGTATATATACTCTGCAATCCACCGTAAGGCGCGTGGAGGAAGGGTACACTGTACCAATACTAGGCATTTCCTTTCCTAATCCATTCCCAAACAGAACGAGGGAAAAAAGAATGTCTATATGCCTCTGTACGAGCCCTAATTTCTCTTTTCTTGTCTTTGTGATCTTTATGTGAAATGTAAGTAGGCGGCAGCAAGATCGTTCTGCAGTCAGCTTCAAATTCCGGCTCTCTAAATTTCCTCAACAGAATTTCTTGAAAAGAACGTCGTCTTTCCTCCGGCGATTCCCATTTGACTTCCCGGAGCATTTCTGACACTCGCTCATTGGTCAAACCTTCCAGTAACGAATTTACCTGCTCGCCTCTGAACTGCTTCCATGTTTTCCTTTAAAATGATCTGATGCGGGTCCCAAACAGTTGATTAATGCTCAAGACGTGGTCGTAAAATTGTTTTATACGCTGTTTGCTTTACAGATGAAGCACATCTTCCCAAAATTCTCCCAGTAAACCGAAGTCGACTGTCCGCCTTACTCAGAACTGTTCTTACATATTCGTTCCATTTCATCTCGCTCTGCAAAGTTACGCCTAGATATTTGAACGACGTAACTGTATCAAGTAGCTCACTACTAATGCTGTATTCGAACTAAGCATACTCTTCATTACTATGCATGTAAAAAGTTCAACTAAAGCCAGTCGAAGGGAAAATCGATTGAAGAGTGGGAAAGTCAAATAGATTCACCTCTATATCAGTTTCCAGGTACTGTCCAATGTGTAATTTCAGACACAGAGCTTGCGACATCTTTTTCGTTAGTAGGGAAGTTAAGCAGAATCCTGAATAAATATCATTCAGGATATCAATGATGAGCCTTTGTGTAGGAGTCTATAGAGGTTACTTACTGAAGAAACAGCAATTATGTCTACCCAGGAGAAGTGATTTGGTGATAAAAATAATCATAGTAAAACTGGGAAGGCCTTCCCTTGTGTGTTTCTTACGTGGACGAGCAGGACACATATGATTTTGGAATTATCCTTAAGTGCAAAATTTGTGGCCGATCCGCACAATTAAAGCGGAGCTTTCGACTTGAGAAAAGGATTTTAAAGGTCGAATCTGATCAAGCTTGCCGAGAAACAGAGACTTCAAAGGCAGTCAGAGGCAAAAGTTGTAAGTTACTGGGGCACAAAGGTCCCTGTAAGAACGCGAAATCAGTTGTATGTTTACCGTGCCACAGACCAGAGCACATGGAGAGCGATTGTAGTGAGAACCCCTGTTCACTGTGAAAAAATACGAAACAGGTAAACAACAAAAACATACGATTACAGTCATCTTATGCTGAACTTGGAAAGTAAATAAAGTCGATTGATAGTAAAAACGAATTTGTAAACTTCGATTACCTCAAAGGTACATATACTCCCTTGACGTTGCTGCTAGATAATGGAGCACACATCAGTCTGTTCAATGTGAAGTATCTGTGAGGCCAGCTCGGGTATAGATCTGAAGAAAGTATTAAAATTATAGGAATCACAAATCCAATAATACGCACATATGTGGCGACAGTGTCAGATCAGGGAATAGATCGGTAATTTCAAGTGAAACATAAGTTTCATCTAGTATGAGGGGAACTGGATGTTTCCTGTGCCTGTTTACTTGGTAGAGACTTCTTCAAGAAGCTTGGAGTAGTGATTGACAACGCCAAGAGAAATTTGTTGGTCATGGATAGATCCGTTAATTTGTATACTGAGATAGATGCACCTAACACTAGTAAACAAGGAAAAGGGCACAGCACGCATCTGAAAGACTATGAAACTACGACAGGTGAATGCTGTAGAGTTTACAACTATGAGAAGCTCAGAGGAACCAGCAAACAAAACAAAAGTACAAAAAAATGGCGAAATAAACAAAGCATGCGCACGCAGGGTTGTTACCGGCGGGAAGTGGAAGCTTCAGAGCCTAGGGGAGACCAGGTGGCTAAAATAAATCTAGGTCCGCGTGGAGAAATGATTCTAAGAATGGAAGTGCAGAAACGAGTCTCCCAAAAGGCATTGTTGAAAAACTATAGTTGCAGGAAGGTGTATACATATCAGAGGCGCTGGTGACTGTATCAAAAAGCTCTTGTTTAGTTAGTATGTTAAATACACGAGTGTAAGAGGTTGCTATTGAAGTGCCTCCTACTGAATTGCAATACAGGGAAAGTGTTACTGTGTATAAGGTAGAGCAAGTGTCCATTGCGAAGAAATTGCGAATGAGTTTGCTGAAAGAGAAGTTACTACTAGAGCATTTAAATAGCGAAGAAAAGCAATCCATACTAGAGGTATATCCGGCGTATAACTGTATCTTCCATCTTTCAGGAGATAAGCTGACATGCACAAATACGACCAGGCATAAAATAAAATTGATAGATGAAGCAGAGTGACCTAAGCACAGAAAGAAGCGTTACACCAGGAGATCTTACGTTAGAGAATTACATAATAGTGCCTTCAACTAGCGCGTGTAATTCACCCCTTCTTCTTCTCCCCAAACATATGGCTGCAACTGTTAAAAATATGGAGAGTAGTAGCTGACTACCAGAAATTAAATGACATTACAGCCTCACCACTACCACGTATTGACAAAATTCTGGATGGCCTAGGAAAGGCGAAATATTTTTAATGCTTGACTTGGAGAAAGGATACTAACAGATGCTGCTGGATGAAAAATATGAAGAACCCACAGATTTCAGTACACTATATGCCTATTATATTTATAAAAGAACTAGCTAAACCCGGTCATGCTTCGCTGTGGCTCACTCTCTTATGAAATAAATAGAAAAGGAAATACTGTAACTCATGTGAACATAGAATCACCGAGACAATGCCTCAATCGTATCAATATCGTTCGTTAGGCTACTGCGGCTATGTGAAACGAAAGTTATAAAAGACATAGTTTCGCAGAAACATTAATGTTTATGAGGGAGGAATTCTTAAACATGTAGTTATGTTTATCGGTTGGGCGCTAAGATTGTTTATGTAACTTGTTGAGAGTTTAAAGCATGCTCCTTCTTGGTGACGTTTGTAGAAAGGGAATGGAGATGGACAAGGGAGGTGTAAGTGGCAACTGGTTGGATCCAGCCAGGACGTTTTAGCGCTAGCTTTGGGTTTCTCCTAACGTCCTACCACTGCGTGTCATGTGGAGGGGGCGGGAGAATATAATAGCTCAGTTAGGGTGCATACCTATGGCACTACAAATGAATTTCTGCATCTAAATGTACATGTAAATTTGCAACCTTATGAGTTGTAATTAAGGTTCAATGTATTATGTTACCCAAACCGCCTGTACCGACTTTCCCACCGCGAGGTGCTGCTGCCACGGGAGCCACCCCCTACATCCCCCCCCCCATCTGAGGAGCCGGTTGCACTCCTACCAGGGAGCTGTCGACGCGCCCGATGGACGCCAGTACTCCATCTGGTCTTTTCATCATTGCATCACTATAGTAAGTTCCCAGCCCTTCTTCTCCCCCCCACCATACTATGGACATTTCACCTGTAACCACCATCATTTACTCCATCATATCCGAGGCCTCAAGCACCACCACATGGAGTGCCAGCCTGACCAACCTTTCGCCATGTCACTCCCTGCAGACGTCTCCACTACCACCTCCCCCACAAGCCGCCACTCCTCCTTCTTCTCAGCTCCCATCAGCCCTTCCACTCAACTACCCTGAGGAGAACCCCTCTTTCGCCGGCTTGCATCACATGCAGGAGAGTCACAGTGACTACAGAGTAGCTGCCACCTGCCACTGACAGTCATCAAGCTGGGTCCACCACCTATCACCTGCCCATCCACCCAATTTCTAAACCCCCATAACACCCTGCCATCTCCAAAAACCCACATAAACATACAACTGCATATCCCCCTCCAATCGTGCCCAAGAAAATCCCTCCTCCTCCAGTCTCCATTCACCCCTGCTCCTGACCATATGGACAAACCCACCTACCTCCTTATCACCACCACAATTTCGGCCTTTCCCACCCTGATACTCAATTTTTAGATAACTGCACCAACTCCTTAGACGTATGGCAGTGTTATCCTACTGTTCCCACCTCCCAACTCATCTACCCACTCCTAGACCCTCCTTCCATACAGACCTCCTCCAAAAGGTCCCCCAAATTCACTTTGATACCTACACCACAACCACACCTCTCCAAACTAACTCCTTCCCATGTCAACCCGAACAGTCAACTCCCACTCCCATCTGAATATTCAGACAGCGAAGCAAATCCACATTGCCACCATCCCTACACTCCTCATGCGTGTTTACACTGACTCTGCCCCTCTATCGACTGTCTTCTCAAAGAGGACAAACATGCGCCCATCTGAACACTATGTTCCCCATCAATTCCTCCAACTACTGGAATGCCTTCCACCGCCTTACTGGCAGTCGTCCCTCGCCCTACTACCTCCTCCACCATGATTAGTGCCTCTTCCCTAACAATGCCAGAATGACAAACACTTTGCCTCTTACCTCGTCGACACCATTTCCATACCTGACAGTCCAAATTTGGACTACTCCGATTTCCGTGACATCCTTGAACGAACTGAGTCCTCTGCTTCACCGCTCGCCCCAGCTTCCAGAACTTAAACCACCTCCCGCTATCTGACCTCCACACTCCTATTACTGCTGTCTACGTCCAACAGACACACTGTACCAAACGCCCTCGGTCTCGGTCTTCGTGCCTGCCCTTTCTTCTTGCCACCCTCTACAATTTTATCCTATTGACAGACTTTCCCTGGCCTGTGGAAAACCTCCTGTATCATAATGTTCCTAAACCGCAATAAACACTCGTCTGCCACCTCTTCCTACAGCCTAATCAGTAACACCTCGATGTCCAGCAAGGTTCTAGAAACAGTCATGTCTCACCGCATCTACCACCATCTCGGCCAATAACAACTCGTCCCCCTCTCCGAATGTGGCTTTCGACCCTCCTTATCTGACGACGACCAGCTGATACACCTCCCCCTCCTCCAGAGGCGTGCATCGCGCGCTGCTAGCCAAAGCTAGCTCATCTCGGATGGGCCGGCTTGTGTAGCACGAGTGAGTTCGTACCAGCCTGATTCTCCAGATTCCACACAACACTGGCCAGTCTGGCTAGCTGCATAGCACCGGGCTGGACGGCAGATTGCCAAGCTGACAGCGGCTCACATCACACTGGAGCACAGGCAAAGATATATTGAAGATAAAGCGGTTATACAATAACGTCACGTTACCGTATTTCAACTGCGTCAGTTTACACCATCATGACATCATTTTGACATACGTTTCAAGTGTAAATGTGTCTACGAATTTCATTGTCTTGGTACACCAGTTGCAATAAGGAATCCTTCGGATATGGAACTATAGAATCTAGCCGCTGTAAAAATAAATTGGTGGTTGAGAAACTGGACGAGAATCTTTTAATTAGAGTACAACACTCCCCTTGCGTTAGCGAGACTCTGATTGTGACAAAGCAACTGTACACGCAGGGCCGTCGTTGGAGACGTGCAAGAACAGGATGCGGAGGAAGATGAATTTGAGAAAGAGGTCAAGGATCTTAATTCTCGGGAATAAGACTAAAACTGAAGATATCGAAACTAAATGTATAAATAAATATACTGGTTTGAATAATTGAATACAATTTCATATATTTACTAGCTGAAAACCCAGTGCCGCACGGGAGCAAACTGCTATGTTCATCAGTCCTTCGGCTTCTACATCTACATCTACATCGATACTCTGCAAATCACATTTAAGTGCCTGGCAGAGGGTTCATTAACCACCTTCATAACTTTTCTCTACCGTTCCATTCTCTAATAGCGCGCGGGAAGAAAGAACACCTAAATCGTTCCGTTTTCGATCTGATTTCTCTTATTTTATTGGGATGGTCATGTCTCCCTAAGTAGGTGGGTGCTAGCAAAATATTTTCACATTCAGAACTAAAAGTCGGTGATTGAAAATTCGCAAACAGATCACGCCACAATGAATAACGTCTTTCTTTTAATGATTTCCACCCCAATTCGTGCAACATTTCCGTGACGCTTCCCCCCCCCCCCGTAACGTGATAAAACAAAACGAGCTGTCCTTCTCTGAAGCTTCTCAATATCTTCCGTCAGTCCCACCTGGTGAGGGTCCCACAAGGGGCAACAGTACTCCAAGAGAGGACGCACAAGTGTGATGTAGGCAGTCTCTTTGGTGGAGCTGGTGCATCGTCTAAGCGTTCTGCCAATGAAACGTAACCTTTGGTTCGCCTTCCCCACAATATTTTCTATGTGTTCTCTCCAGTCAAAGTTGTTCGTAATTGTAACTCCTAGGTATTTGGTAGAATTTACGACCTTAAGGTTTGACTGATTTATCGCGTAATTGAAGTTCAGCGGATTTCTTTTAGTGGTCATGTGTATTACTTCACACTTTTCTTTATTTAGTGTCAATTGCCAATTTTCGCACCAAGTAGAAATGTTGTCTAAATCGCTTTGCAGTTGCTTTTGATCCTCTGTTGACTTCACTAACTGATAAACGACAGCATCATCCGCGAACAGTCTAAGGGAGCTATTCAGATTATCTCCTAAATCGTTTATAAACACGAGGAAGAGTAGGGGACCAATAACGCTTCCCTGTGGATCGCCAGATATCACTTCTGTTTTACTCGATGACTTACCGTCAATTACAACGAACTGTGTCCTTTCTGATAGGAAATCGTGAATCCAATCGCACAATTGGGGAGATATTCCATAAGCACGCAATTTCATTAGAAGCCGCTTGTGGGGTACAGTATCAAAAGCCTTCCGGAAATCCAGAAATATGGAATCGATTTGAGATCCCTTGTCGATGGCACTTAACACTTCATGTGAATAAAGGGCAAGCATTGTTTCGCAAGAGCGATACTTTCTGAATCCGTGCTGACTATTGGTTAATAGGTCGTTCTCTTCGAGGTAGTACATAATATTCGAACAGAGTATATGTTCCAAAATCCTACTGCAAATCGACGTCAATGAGATAGGCCTGTAATTTTGGGGATCACTCCTATTGCCTTTCTTGAATATTGGAGTAATTTGGGCAACTTTCCAGTCTTTGGGTACGGATCTTTCGCTGAGTGATCGGTTGTAAATTATAGCTAAGTACGGAGCTATTTCATCAGCATACTCTGAGAGGAATCTAGTTGGTATACAATCTGGCCCGGAAGATTTATTTTTGTTTAGTGACTTAAGTTGTTTTACTACTCCAGGAACATCTACTTCTAAGTTTCGCATGCTGGCAGCTGTTCTTGGATTGAATACTGGAGTGTTCACTTCGTCTTCTTTGGTGAAAGAATTTCGGAAAGCTGTGTTTAGTAATTCTGCCTTAGCAGTACTGTCGTCGGTAGTATTACCATTGCTATCGCGTAGTGAAGGTATTGTTTGTGTTTTGCCGCTAGTGTACTTCACATATGACCAGAATTTCTTTGGATTTTCTGCAAGATTACGAGACAGGATTTCGTTGTGGAAACAACTATAAGATTCTCGCATTGAAGTCCGCGCTAGGTTGCGAGTTTCAGTAAAAGATTGCCAGTCTTGCGGATTCTGTGTCTTTTTAAATTTTGCATGCGTTTTTCTTTGTTTCTGCAACAGTGATCTGACCTGTTTTGTGTACCACGGGGGGTCACCCCCCTCTTTTATTAATTTATTTGGTATAAATCTCTCGATTGCTACTGATATTATGTCTTTGAATGTAAGCCACAACTGATCTACACTCGCATTTTTAGTTTTGAAGGACTGGAGACTATCACTCAGGAAAGCGTGAAGCGAATTTTTATCTGCTTTATTGAATAGATATATTTTTCGTTTATTTTTGGTGCATTTGGGAATTTAGATATTCAGTCTCGCTACTACAACTCGATGTTCGCTAATCCCTGTATCTGTTTTGATGCTCTTTACTATCTCGGGATTATTTGTTGCTAGGAGATCAAGAGTATTTTCGCAACCACGTACTATTCTAGTGGGTTCATGAACTAACTGTTCGAAGTAGTTCTCAGAAAAAGCATTCAGAACTAGTTCGGACGATGTTTTATATTTGCCCCCGGTTTTGAATACGTAATTATGCCAACATATCGAGGGTAAATTAAAGTCGCCACCGATTATAACAGTATGCTTCGGATACCTATTTGAAATATGATTCAAGCTTTCTTTGAACATTTCTGCAACCGCATCGTCTGAGTCAGGGGGCCGATAAAAAGATCCAATTATTAATTTATTTCGGTGGTCAGGTATAACCTCTACCCAGACCAATTCACAGGAAGTATCTGCCTCAATTTCGTTGCAGGATAAACCGTTTGTAACAGCAATAAACACGCCACCCCCTGTTTTATTTATTCTATCCTTTCTGAAGACCATTTGGCCCTTTGAAAAAATTTCGGCCGAATTTATCTCAGGCGTCAGCCAGCTTTCAGAACCTATAACGATTTGTGCCTCAGTACTTTCTATCAGCGCTTGGAGCTCTGGAATTTTCCCAACACAGGTACGACAATTTACAACTGTTACACCAATGGTTTTTATGTCTACTTTCTTCCCGTGTCTGACCTGCCCCCTTTGAGACTGAAACCCATTTTGTGTATTCCCGAGGCCATCTAACCTAAAAAAACTACTTAAAGTACCGTACACTACATACAACACACACATCCCAAGGGACGACTCGAACCTCCTACGGGAAAGGCCGCTCAGTGAGTAGAATAACGCCTCAGACCACGCGGCCATTTCGCGAGGCATCTCTCCTTCCTTTGTCTTTGTCTACCTTCTCTTTCCTTTTCTCTTTCTCTGTCCATCTACCATTTGTCCCTCGTCTTCCCAAACTCATTTAAGGAAGACATAAAACACCCAAATTTTAAAATTCATCTACAAGGATAAGATTCACACTAGGGGCCGGCCGCGGTGGCCAAGGGGACTGAGGCGCTTCAGTCACGGTCTGCACGGCCACTACGGTCGGGGGTTCGAATCCCCCCTCGGGCATGGATATTTGTGCCGTCCTTAGTTGTATGTAGTTCATAAGTAGTTTGTAAGTTTAGGGACTGATGACCCTGTAGTTAAGTCCCTTAAGCTAACCAAACATTTGAACGTTTTTACACTAGGGAAATGATCAACCAAGATGCATTCAACAGTAAGCAAACAAATAGAAATGCAAATATCAGAAGGCAACAAGTTAATTATCCTTCAATTCAGTTGTTACAGAATATAGCAGCATCCATTTGTCTTTGACGTACCCAAACTCATTTAAGAAAAACAAAAGCACACAATTTTAAAAAATCAGATACAAGGGAAATTCAAGTTTTACATTATGGAAAAGATCAGAACCTTTTCTTTGGTAAAGAAGTTCTTCACTTTACTCACTGACAGAGCTACAAGTTAAGTGCCCTCCAGTTTAATAAAAAATAGTGTAAGACAACAGGAACTGCTATTTGTTAGCCTACTGTTGAATGCATCTTAGTTGATCATTTCCCTAATGCAAAACTTAAAATATCCTTGTAGATGAATTTTAAAATTTCGGTGTTTTATGTCGTCCTTAAATGAGTTTGGGACGATGAGGGACAAATGTAATCTGTTATCTCTATATATAAAAATGTTGTGTTGGTTTGTATGTGTTTTAAAATCTCAAAACGTTTTTCACCGATTGAGCTCCAACTTTGTCACAACGTTGCACTGTAACACAGGAAGGTTTTTAGACTTCACAGTCAGCTGCACTGTACCTTGCCGATTTCAAGACATTTCAGTAACCGAAGATGGCGTCGTTTCCGGTTTTTGTTGAAGATAGGTGCTGGTATGGAAAATCGGAAATCCAACCGCGTCCCATGGAGGGAATTTTGGCTACTAAGTATGCAACAGCTCCCTGTCTCATTCTCCACAACCGTAACCCGTCCCTACTTCGTTACGGATGAAATATTTCACAATTAGAAGTTACCACCCCTCCTTCCTCTTATATCTGCGCCAATCCCTCCTCTCTCCACTCCCCGCAACTGTGAATCTGGCAGAAAACCCATTTACTCTGTGTCAAAAAGCTTGTGAGTAAAGACGTCTTCATCATGAGCTTCAGAATACTGAACAGTGTCGCCATCCATGCCATGAAACGAATAATTTAATAATCCACATGTTCAAAGATTTCTAAAGCTATGGGAGCAAATTACACTCCTGGCCATTAAAATTGCTACACCACGAATATGACGTGCTACAGACGCGAAATTTAACCGACAGGAAGAAGATGCTGTAATATGCAAATGATTAGCTTTTCAGAGCATTCACACAAGTTTGGCGCCGGTGGCGACACCTACAAATAGCTGACATGAGGAAAGTTTCCAACCGATTTCTCATAGACAAACAGCAGTTGACCGGTGTTGCCTGGTGAAACGTTGTTGTGATGCCTTGTGTATGGAGGAGAAATCCGTACCACCACGTTTCCGACTTTGATAAAGGTCAGATTGCAGCCCATTGCGATTTATCGTAGCGCGACGTTGATGCTCGCGCTGGTAGCGATCCAATGACTGTTAGTAGAATATGGAATCGGTGGGTTCACGAGGGCAATACGGAACGCCGTGCTGGATCCCAACGGCCTCATATCACTAACAGTCGAGGTGACAGGCATCTTGTTCGCATGGCTGTGACGGATCGTGCAGACACGTCTCGATCCCTGATTCAACAGGTGGGGACATTTGAAAGACAACAGCCATCTGCACGGAACAGTTCGACGACGTTTGCAGCAGCATGGACTATCAGCTCGGAGACCATGGCTGCGGTTACCCTTGACGCTGCATCACTGACAGGAGCGCCTGCGATGGTGTACGCAACGACGAACCTGGGTACACGAATGCAAAACGTCATGTCCTGTTTACAGCATCATGATGGTCGCATGGTGTTTGGTGACAACGCCGTGAACGCACATTGAAAGCGTGTATTCATCATCGCCATACTGGCATATCACCCGGCGTGATGGTATGGGGTGCCATTGGTTACACGCCTCGGTCACCTCTTGTTAGCATCGACGGCACTTTGAACAGTGGCCGTTACATTTCAGATGTGTTACAACCCGTGGATTACCCTTCATTCGATCCCTGGGAAACCCTACATTTCAGCAGGATAATGTACGACCCCATGTTGCAGGTCCTGTACGGGCCTTTCTGTATACAGAAAATGTTCGACTTGAACCTCCGACGAGGAGTAGCCTTACCTACCTGCTTATGAAAAATTCTGTAGCGACCTTGTGCTGACTTCCACAATCACTCTCTATAGACCTCGTGTACAAGTGCAAGTCCTCAAACATATGCAGAGAGTTGAGTTCAAATTATGAGGTATAGCACATCGTTTGAGAAAGTGATGAGCTCTACGTAAACGGACCCACGTGTTCACTTTTAAAAAATGTTGCTATACTGAATGTTGCATACTCGTACGGCACACAATATGTCAGAATGCGACTAGCGCGCTAGCGGCCGGCTGATTCTAGCATATGAATCAGATACCAGGTGTGCACTGCGAGGCAGAACGCATTCAGTTAATAGACAAAGAAATACCAGCTAATGTTTGCATAGCCTCGCGGATGGCCTGTCTCTCTACGAAGACCACAAGGACCACTAAAACCCTCCTGATTCGTCACGTGCGTTTTAAAATCCACAAAAAAGCTCACCTTCAAGTTGATAAACTTATAACCAAAATTAATCTGCAGAACTATCTGATAGATGCTTTACACTTCTTATTACGTGAATATTTGTCACCTAAATTGTTCCGATTTATATTCTGTGAATATTAAAAAACTCAAGCATCTTTCCTCCCCAATACATCGATAACTAAAAAATTTCTCATATCCTATCTTTCAGAGAATCTACTAAGGGTCAATACATCAGCGAAGTCGCCAGACATTTCTTTAAACAATTTTATATCATCTCTCAAAGTATTTTGTTCAAGAAACTTTGTATATAAGCCCATTTCACGCCTGTACGTGACATTGTAAAGTGGAACAGTGGGTGAAACATCAGAATTATATCTTTGACGATCGTTCAGGTGAAGGGATGGAAGAAGAAGATCAAAATAAGAAGAATGGTACACTCCTTCCCGATAATATTAGTTCGATAATTATAGGACCTTCCAAATGTTGCAGAAGAAATATTCTCATGTCCTTCTTACGCTTAAAGATGAAAGTCACTTTGAATATCAAATTGTAAACAAATTTCAGCCGACCAGTTGCTGAAAATTGTTTACAATTTGATCGTGTTCCACCGTTGCTGATCTGCAGCCATGTTTAAGATTTTCACTTTTAATATATTTGCGTATTTTGAAAAAGTCTCTCACAACCCAAGTACCTACTTGTACAGTAGATACTATGAGGTATGAAACGTGTTACATATACAACATAGTGTGAAAGCGGCGATCTGCCCACTTCTGAACCAGTAAAACATCACACAGTTTTCATATGGTAGCAGTGGAGAATCTAAGAGTAAGCCTTTAACGAAAGGTTTATTCACGGACCAGAAACACTTTCTCCCTAGCCAACTAAACGCCACAAAATTATCTGGTGAGCACCCTTTAAGCCATTTACTGACTGTCTCAAGCATATCAAAGCGAATTTACGCAAAGAAGAAGAAGAAGAAGTTGACTGCATCGCTGATTTCATTAACAATCACAATCAGTCTAGAATTCTAGAGGTACTGGTAACCTGGTAAACTTACAATGAAGTACCACCTGGCGAGAAACCATTGGTTTTTCGAAACAAATGTTTCCGCCAAAAAATGCTTATTTTTCACATAGAATACGAATATGAAATTAAAAATAAGAGTTAACATTTGAAAAAAAAAGGATCTTGATTTCTACTTGAAAACAAGGTTCAAGACTGATTTGATTTTTCCAGGGAAGCCAAAACAGTCTTGGTCTAACCCGCCACTGCCCGCACCGAAACTAAGTTTATTGTGCGGTATCGCTCCCTGTATATCTAGTAAAGCCAACCAATGCCCGTGAGCAGAGCAAGGAGTCCCTTTACCAGTTCTTTATTAGACACAGTTTCTTCGGGTCTAGTTGTCCCAAATGTTCTGTGCCTTTTACTCTCCAATGCAATGCATTCGAAGATTAGATGTGATGCAGTTTCATCACCGTCATCACAGATCCTACATTTAGGGTCCTCATCTGTTATTCCCATTGTACGTAGGTGTTTTTTGAAATTCCCATGGCCTGACAGCAATCCAACCATGAGTCTAATCTCTCTCCTGTTCAGGCCCAGGATTGCAGAGCTTCTTTTAAAACATGGCTTTGGCATCATTACCTTGCCATGTTTTTGTTGGTAGACTTTGGTCCAATATTCTACGTGCTGTCTTCTGAGGCAGTTACGTAGCTCCAATTTGATCATTGCCTTGGTGATTGTCAGGACAGGTTAGGTTCAATATTATTTGAGATAACCACAAACCTTACAACATTTACTAGAGACGTTTTGTAGAATTGTGCCGCTCCAAAGATATAGGTAGGTGTAGATTAAAATGCGACACCCTGTATACCCTCCGATGACAGTTCAGACATTGGAGTATTTGTAGTTGCGTATTGTCGACCTGGATAACCAACGTGTTGATTTTCGATGTGAGGAAATCATTGTGAGACTGCATCTAAGAATGGGAGTAAAGTATAAAGCCTTTGCACAAACCCTGCACCGTCTGATACAAGGCCTCACAACAAGTATGTGTCACGTCACACCGATAGGCTACCATCGCTAGCTGATTGGCTTGCCGCTGGGACACAGCCCACTGCCTCATAGCTCCATTCAGCCAACACCACCTAGAGACAAGGCCTCACAACAGGCCGCGCTACGTCACACTGACCACACCGCGGCCGCCAGCTGAATGGCTGGCCACTGGGGCACGCACACTGCCTCGAAGCGGGCAACTAGTAAGCTGGCAGCCACGGCCTGGTCAGTATGACGTCGCACAGCCAGTTGTAAGGCCTTGTCTCTAGGTGGTGTTGATTCAGCGAGCTTTTGTTGGCAGCCTATCGGTGTGACGTGACACAGGCAGGTTGTGAGGCTTTGTATGTGGTGTTGGCACACCGCACAGCTCGTCACTGTGCAGTGGGTGATAAGGACGAGACCACTACGAGTTTCTCAAATCCGTGGGCCTGCGTATTCGTCAGGAATACTTCTCACGTAAACCAAGTGATATAAGCATTTCTAACAAAAATTACAAAATTAGGATTGTCAGCTCCAGAACGCTTTCACCCTCCTGTGCAAGAGTTTCATATCTTTGGAAGGTGACTTCTTAAAGGATGGTTCAGATACAGTGACGTTGAAGCTTACACGTAATATTATAGCATTCTTGTTTCAAGAGATATGAAATTAGTGGGGTTGATGTTGACAGTACAGGCAACATCGGCGTAACATCTACCCTTAAAACATACAACTCCGCAATGCCCTCAGACAAGAATGGACTAGAAAATGCAGGATACTTCAACTACGAGCCCATAGACCTAACAGTTGACGAGTAGAAGTGTTTGCAGCATTCAGACCTCTAAATATACTTATGGGTTATTTTGAAGACATGAATCGATTTATCATGAACGTTGAGCAGGAAGTCAGTGTGATACGAAATGCGTCAGATAACAAATCCTACACTTAAGGAATCCATCAAGAGGAGAATGAGCTCATCATTAGCGCAATAATATGTTAAATGCCCCACATCTCCGTAACAAAGTTCTGAACCAAGTATATATCTACCTTTTGCGTTCTGTTCACGGGAGCTGTTGCACCAGACACTGTTACCGACGGCGAACAGATATATCCCTGCCTATTAAAACAACAAGTCAATTGAAAACATGCAGATTCATCGTACTTGCATTACGAAAGAAAAGAAGCAATCTAGTGGATGATTCAAATAAATTTGATAATTCCAAGTTAAGTATTGCCAGAGTCTACTAGAATTCGGAATTCTACCCATACGACACTTTACAGCTGCAGTGTGCCAAAAATGTGTAAAGCCTAGTACATGATTTCGCAAGATTCCGAACTTTTTACTATGCTGGAACAAAATTAAAGGATAAATGTCTGCTCAGTGGAAAAAAGTTCAAGCAACTAGCGTCAATAATCGTAATAGACTGCTCTCAACAGAGAGAGATAATTAAATCGGGACCGATATATGTCAGGATTGAATTTTAATCTTCAGCAAATTTCACAAACTCATTACTGCATATGATTTAGTTCTACACGACCAAATGACTAACTATGAACCATTCACAGGTACTGTGCAGAGAGCTGTATAAAGGAACTAGTATGATGCCACACCTATACCACTTTGTCATGACATCTCAGAGTGTGAACGCCAATGCCAATGTCCAAGACTTCTATGACCATGAGTGCAGCCACTTCATCCTTAAAGACGTTGCATTCATAGCATGCACAGAAGAAGATATGATAGAGACATTCTCTGCAACAATTGAGTTGTCGAAACCTTACAAGGATATGAAGTGTGTTAAAACCAAAAAGAATGCAAAGTGGCTGACTCTTAACTACTATAGATTTCACGGGGATGATCCAGATATACGACATTAAGAAACTTCATCCTTACTTAGATTATTATTCGACTACCGTCGAACAATCATTTACGTCAATGGCGAAGAGAAGATCATGTGGAGGTTGCAGATCTTGAAGTATACTGCTGTTCAAGACCTGAAATTGTTTGGCTGAACTGGATATGACTGCATATGGCTGAACTGCATATGACATCGTAAAATTACCTTTAAGTTGGTTGAAATAAATTAATTTTACCTAAGAATCCTTGTGTTCATTTGCTTACTTCCTTATACCCCTCTATTTAATAATAAGTGAGAAGTACAGGGAAAATAATTTACTCATGTCTCATGTACCCATGCTGCCTGAAACCAATACATGCAGTCCAGAAGCAAAGCTCTGCTCCCTGCACTCTTTACTCTGTATCCTTGCTGCAACAGATGCACTGATCATAGCGTGAAACGTATAACAGCAGTTCTTATAGATGAGTGCGTACAATGCAGCTGTAACTTCACAATGAAGAAAACATTTGAAACAGATGAGGGCAAATTCAGCTCTTCTTGAAGAAGAGTGAGTGCAATGCAGATATAACTACACACTGTACATATATATTTTTTACAAAAAACAAAATATGATGATCATAGGGCTTCAGATAACAACACCTCAGTAAGTTTAACAATTTTCTTTTATTCAAGAACAACAAAACCTAGTTCATAACATGACACAGATGATAAAGTAAATATAGAGTCAAATTCCAACTGGACAGCACACGGCCGCGGTGGAGTAGCCGAGCGGTCTAAAGCGTCTCGCTGTGGAGCGCGCGGTTGCTCGCTGTGGAGGTTCGAGTCCTCCCTGGAGCATGGGTGTGTGTGTTTGTCCTTAGGTTAGTTTACCTAGGGTTAAGTAGTTTGTAAGCTAGGAGTGATGACCACGCAGTTTGGTCCGATAGAATTACAAACATTTTTTGACAGCACACGAGGGTTATGCAAAGTGCTTGAGTACTTGTTTCAGATAACATAATACAGAGAGCTGCAGCGATTGTTCCAGACGAATTTAAAATACAGTTTCAACATCGACCTTAATAATAATAAATAAATTACATAATGAACTGCTGCTGCCTTTATATACAATGACTAGAGCAAAAGTGCCTGGAACTTATCTGAAACTACTACGACTGGATGGTTGGTGGTAGGTGACCCTTATTAACAAAATGTTCAAATGTTTGTAGAACTTATGGGACTTGACTACGGGGTCATCAGTCCCTAAGCTTACAAACTACTTAAGAACTAGCTAAGACTAAGGACGGCACAAATATCCATGCCCGAGGGGGGATTCGAACCCCCGACCGCAGTGGCCGTGCAGACCGTGACTGGAGTGCCTCAGTCCCCTCGGCCACCGCGACCGGCGACCCTTATTAAAAATAAACTGTTGTCCTCATTTACAGACTATTTGAAACGATATATTGCCCTCTGAGTCTCCTGGGTAAATGGCGCGAAATGAGATTCACAAGCTCGTTGCTTTCGGAAACCATGCTGATTCGTACAGATGACATTTCCGGTATCCCAAAATGCCATAATATACGAACATAAAAAAGTGTTGCACATCTGTTCCACGACACCTCATAAAAACGAAAATGACCTGCGATTTTCCCATCTGGCTCCTCTAGAGACCTTCGGTACACTGCTACTAGAAAGGGGGGGGGGGGGGCAAATTCCTTCGCTTATTTCATGTAAAATTGATTCAGTATACCATTAGGTCCAGCTGTCTTTCCTCCGTTGAGCTATTTCAATTTATTTTCTATCCCTCTGACATATAATTCTATATCTTACATTTTGTCGTTCATGCCATGGAGGAATTACAGTTCAGTCTTCCTATGTGAAACAGCTTTCGAAAAAGACATTTATATTTCGACCTTTTGTGTGTCATCCTCTGTTTCAGCGCCATTATGGTAACAGAAAGCCTGGAAATCTGATATGAAGTAGCATCAAAATATCTTAGGTTTTTTCTGACAAGCCGGTACACCATACATTGCTTTCAAAGTCGTTGAACGCCTCTCGCATGATACTCCTTACGCTAATTTTGAAATTGTTTGATTTTTACTTGTCTGCAACACTTTGGCTACATTTGTATTTGCACTGAAGTTCTCTTTCCTTCGTAACAGTTTTCTAATTCGGTTGTTAGTGGTTCTTTACAATATCCCATAATTTTACTCGACAATACTTATCTATCGCATATTGTGCGGTGCTCTTGCAATTCGTCCACAGATGCTCAACACTGTCAGCGCTAGAGACAAAATTTCTTGTTGAGCAATCAAGTACTCTGAAATCTGTCCCTTTTCGCTTTTTTTCGACAACATAGAATAAAACGAACCAAAGGACCGACCAAATTGGACTATCACACCGTGGATGGATATTCGAACCTCCACCATGGCAATTTTTTTATAGATTTTTTTCTATTTATTTGATAATATTCTCATGTTAATAATACCTTTCTTGCCTTATTTTGAAGCAGAGTATCGGGAAGTGTCATTAATATTCAGTTAAGTGTATCATTTGTTTACAGCTGTTATATTTGTCATACAAAGTGAAAAAACAATAAAAATAAGAAATAAAATAAAATGAAAACTTCTTAAGTGTATTATTACGTATTTCTGTCTATTCATCAGCGTTTTCACTGTCAGTAGGGGGAAACTTATTTGCTCAATGTCAAATGACTTACTTAATCATTTATGAGTACTGACAGTTTCGTCAAGCGTTGTCAATGCACACTGAATCGTTTCAGTAATTTCAGAACTTCGACAAAATGTATTTCTACACAGTGCTTTACGTTGCTTTTCAGCTGTTCTGTCTAACTGTTGACTGCTAATGGAAATCTTGATTATACTCTCATTTAACAGTTGTGATAAGACATTGGAAAATTAAATTATGCGGTATAAATGTAAAATAATTTCGTAATACGATACTGTAATTACCGCTTTTGCCGATTTTCATCAATATACCGGAAACTGCACCACTTCACTAACACTTTCGGTTAGCACCGCAAACATAAAGTCGTCAGGATCTGTCAAATTACATTATGATATTTTAATGGGTTGATCGTTTCAGAGAGAACACTTAGTCATGGCTCTTTGTTGTGTATGTATGCTTTCTGTAAATTTTATATGCATATGGTTATTGAACAATATTTTTTCCTCTCTGACATGAAGATATGCATGTTATTGTGCGTAGCAAGTGACATTAAATGAAACGTATGTTCGCTTGAGGTCGATACAATCTTTGGCAGAGTGAATCTGATAACTTCTTTCTACCTAATGGGACGCTAATGACATGCTACGAATTGAATTATTAGTGTTTCGATTCCTATGTGCGGCAGGTATTATACACGCCATCAGCTTCACTAGCATTTTCATCACGTTTAAGGGCACTTTAAGGTTAAACTTTTTCAAATTTAAAATGCTAATTGCTCTGGACGAAAAACTCTGAAAGGACGATAAATATGCATTTTAGCGACTAACTACTTATTCGATTAAAACGTTGTAAATAAGTCTATACAGTTCTTGTAAATTCGCAGATCATCGGGAATTCTAAAATAAGTTCAGTTTGCAGATCATTGTGTAACTATACATCGAACGTTTAAATGGGAATATGCTTACACAAATGCACATATTGGTACATGGGAACAGTTAGCACGTGTTATGTAAAGATTTAAAAGACGCGTTGATCATGTAGAAAAGATTTTAGCACCAATGTTAGAAAGCTTTCATAGACAAGACAGCTGGATGATATTATAAGTTTCAGATGAAGTAACACATTTGAAGATCCAGAGGTCTTAGGGCATAATGAGTTGTGTAATTGTGTGCTAAATTCATAACTGATTGTGAAATCTATCAAATACATTCAAAGATCTAGCGATCGGTGTAATTCTCTGAGAAATCATGAATAAAGGTGATGATTCGTCTTAGCTGCAAAGTGTTTGTTGAGTAATTGTTTTTAAATTGTTTTGCAAGTAATATGTAAACGATAGTTTACAAATTCATATGGTGTGATTTTTGTGCTACCATGTTTTTATTGCGTATGTTGCGTAGGATATGTTAATGGTTTGAGCTCCTCAAAATTGTGGTTAGTTAGAGACGCACAACGCTTGTTTACATAACTGTTTTTTCTTCATTATTTTGAAACCTTTTACATAAGTCAGACTGGTTTACATGTGATCTTAATCACAGGATGCAGGAGCATCCAACACCTGCAACGATCCAAATGATGGACAATGAGTAACGTCACGACAATAAATCCATCTAAAATTTCTAGGATCCAGATAACCATTAAATCGTACCACATTACTTAGCACAATTGGCAAATCGTGTGATGTTACGATGGCTGGCTCCTCAGCGGGTGTAGTAACATATGACCTTGTTGTTGTTATTGTTAAATTGCGGTTAGCCTAATTGCGGTAATTAGGAAGTGAACTTGAACTCTTCCAGAACACCCAAGTCCCTTTTACTCACGAGTGCTTCTACTGCTTCAATGATCTATAGATTGTGCCTAGTGTGGAGTTCTAAATTTCCGAGCTTACTGCAAAATACACATTCACAAAATCAGGGAACAGTAATGGTGTCTGCTAACATCGGAGGTTATTCAATTCTGTTCGAGCTCACTCATATTATAGAAATGCTTTCGCATCATCTGTTGTTTTCTCTGTTGTTTGCTTGCAGTTCTCATCACGCACAAAAGTTCCACCAGAGTGGAGTATGCCGCGGTGGAGTAGCCGAGCGGTCTAAAGCACCTCGCTGCAGAGCCCGCGGTTGCTCGCCGTGGAGGTTCGAGTTCTCCCTGGGGCATGGGTGTGTGTGTGTGTTTGTCCGTAGGTTAGTTTATCTAGGTTTAAGTAGTTTGTAATCTACGGGCTGATGACCACGAAGTTTGGTCCGATAGATTTACAGACATTTGAACATTTATTTGAACAGAGTGGAGTATTCTTTTGTTTAGTAGCATTCTTATACAAAAGAAACGAAATATCTGCAAGCAGAAAGATAGTCATGCTTTGCAAGGAAAGAGCCTACACTAAGCATAAATATAAACGTGAATAGATAAATGTGTTTTAATGAAAATTATATCAGCATTTATAAAGTCACTACTATTAAATGAGAAATAATTTTTACACTGTTTGTTTTCTGCATTTTAATAGTGTTTGTTTTCTTTAAAAGTATAAATTTTCATGAGAAAATAAGTTGATAATTTTGAAATATTTGGGTGATACTTTTCCTTTTCTTCCCCTCAATCTATATAAATAAAATGAATGTTTGTCTGTATGTCGTTTATGTATTCATAAACCACTCATTCGATTGCAATGAAACTTTGGTGAACTGTTCACCGTACGCCCACGAAGGTTCCTGACCCAAAAACAAAAGAGCACGACACATACCTCAAGAGATATGACGACATAAATAATGAGAGGCCACCGCGTGAGAATACCCAGATTTATGCGTCTATTATTGGAATATGGGAGTAGTTAAAGATCTGCAACAAAGTTTGCATGTAATTTCGGACATTTATGAAGCGTTTTGTAACTCCCCCTCCCCCCAATGATGAAACGAAAAGAAGTCTACCGCACACGACAGTTTCGGTTCTAGATGCCGTAAAACTGTCGCATCAGGCATCACCTCGTATCAAATAAAGTTACCATTACAGATTTGCATGTTACTTTTTATTTTTGTCTGCAAGTGAAAGGACACTCACTCACTGACTAAACACGAAATAACGAAAACTGCTTCACCTATGAAGCTGAAATTGGACAGGAATGTAGTTTATAGGTAGAAAAGTCAGCTAAGAAAGGATTTTGTTATAGGTGCATGGCGGAGCATACTTCTACAGACTCGTGAAATCTGCACTTTCATTCCAATCTTCACGAAATTTCACACGCTTGACCTTCAAAACAAGAGGAAGGTCAACGTCTTCCTTACGTTCATACGGTACATGGGGGAGGGTCGCGCCATGACTTGTGAACGGCTCTACCGATTTCACAGATTTTGTTTTCGTTATTCTCAGAACAAGAGTTGTATGAAATAAAACTGGAATATTTGAGAACAACAAAGTGCGTTTTTCAATGTGACCCTGCGTTTCTGTTGTATAGAAATCTATACTTTTGTTCCGATATTAATGAAATTTTGCTCTCTCTACCTTAAAAACAAGAGGAATGTCACTGTCCGTATAAAATTTCGTGCGATGCATGGTGGAGGGCCGGCCGCGATGGCCGAGGGGACTGAGGCGCTCCAGTCACGGTCAGCACGGCCATTACGGTCGGGGGTTCGAATCCCCCCTCGGGCATGGATATTTGTGCCGTACTTAGTATTAGTTAGTTCATAAGTAGTTATGTCATCCTGCTGCCAGCCTGCACATGCACAGGCTTTAAAATCACAATAAGGAAGGGAAAAAAAGGTCACAAATGATTTCTGGGAAACTACATATTGGGCAGATTATATTACTATCTGAACAGCACAGCAGAAACACACGCTCTCACCAAAATAAAACTCTCTCTGTACCATCACATAACACTGCAATCTTCTCTAAATCATTTTCTGTATCGGGAAAACGTCTGTGGAACAATCTTCCTCAAAAGTTAAGAGAGATAAAATCAATTCAAAACTTTAAAACACAGCTAAGGATTCATCTTCTGTCACAATAGCCATCTTTTTCTCCATTTACCAGTCTGTAGCCCACTGTTGTCAATTCCTCCTCGCCCCATAAATGTTTCCCTTTCCTTTCGTCAGCAGAGATCTCTATTCATATATATCTCCACTTCCTCACATCCATTGGCACTGTTATTTTTAAATCTTCTCCACTTTCACTAATCATTTTCCCCCTTCTGTTTATATTAAACTTAATTCAAATGTGTTAAACATCTATCTCCATGTAAATATCTCTTGTTATTATTAGTATTACTTTGATTTTTGTGTTATTATTATCATTATTATTATTAGTATTGTCATATATTGTTATTATTAATATTATTAATGCAGTGTTTTTTTGTAATTAAATCCTTTGTTTTTGTTGCTCCTGATCAGATGTAAGAGAGGGCCCTAAGCCCTTATCTGGTCAGGTTAAATAACCAAATAAAAAAATAAAAAAATAATGCAAACATAGTTCTCCCATAACAAGATTTAGAAGAGAATTGTTTAAACAATTGTTCTTGAATGTTTATGAACAGCACTTACATATTCTGTGTCTCCACACATCTGTGTCCTGGTGCATAGTGAGTGACTTTCTCTCCAAATTTACAGTGGACGAGGGGATCGGAGAAGATAGTGGAGAAATCTAGCGACGAAAATGCTAAGTTGTTTCCGACAAAAAATGGTTGATGGCAAAAAACAAGCGAACAAAAATCAAAATTTCAAAGTATATTCTTGAATCTCCCAGAAATGTGGTGGCAGTGGTCTCACATGTGTGGGGTGCAATGGGTTGGCGGAGTTCAGTGGGATGGCGGAGTTCAGTGTTAATTATGCAAAGTGATCCTGAAAAAAAGTTGTGCCCAGGTGGTTGAGCTGGTACACTGTCTGGGGGCAGGGGGCGGTGGCGGCAGGGGCAGTGCTTCCCCAAGTCAGACGTGTCGGGGCGGTGGCAGTGGTGGCTGTCATGTAAGCATTTCAATTGTCCTTAAGTGGGAGGTGCGGGCATTAAGTGCAATGTGTTGTGTCGAAGATTGGTTAGTAATTGCAATGTCATTTAGATGTAAATCTACCATGATAGCAGTCAATCATCCACACGGTATCCTTTTTTAGAGGAAGCACACTATTGTCCGTGGGTGTGGGTCGTTTTTCCCCAAAACTCCATCTTGGTGGTGGGAATGACAGGGTCAGTGACAAGGCGATGCCCTAAGAGGAGGGTGTGGTGGGGTCGTTTCCGGTGATAGGGGTCAGAGACTCTTCATCCAGTAGCTGCTAGGTTTGTTGCAAAATTTCTGCTACTGCTTTGGTTTGATTAGTGTGAAAAATCATAGAACAAAGACTATGGTCAGGTAGCAAGGCTAATCAGAGTGATTTTCACTTTTATAACAACTACCTCGATGTTTATGTGCCGATCTTCTTGCTCTAGGGCCTCCATTCGTCCTGACATTTCCGGATCCTAAAATCCCTTTTACACGATCGACTTTTTTGTCTCATTTGACAGCTCGAGACTAGTACGTATACTGGAGCGCCCCTGACGTTTTATTCCGGTTAGACGTTAGCACCAAAACAGTAGAATTGTCTGAAGTGTATTTTCGTATCTGAATGATGAGGTGAGTTTATGAGTGTACTTGTTACATAGGAGCACGGAATGATTACTGAGTTTATTAATGACGAATGAGTAATACGTAGATGATGCTCTCATCAAATGCCATTTGGTAAATTCTATACACTACTAGATACAAACCCGGCGTTGACCGGGTGTTTATTTATCCTACACTCTCGTAGACCACATCTCCTTCCTCCTTTTTTCTGCATCCACCTCTTTCTCTCCCAGCTCTGTTCGTTTCCACCTTTTCCTCTCTCGGCAAAGTTTTCTGCAAGGTATCCTCCGTCATGTACCATACAAACATTTCTGTACCCATTGATCTTTCTCTTGATTTTAAGGTAATGTGTGCAAAAATTCATAAAGATTGGAGCAAAACTATGCATTTTGTAGAATTCCGTAAGTACCCCCACCATGTTCAAATGTTTGTATAGCTTATGGGACTTAACTACGGGGTCATCAGTCCCTAAACTTACAAACTACTTACGAACTAGGACGGCACAAATATCCATGCCCGAGAGAGGATTCGAACCCCCGACCGAAGTGGCCGTATAGACCGTGACTGGAGCGCCTCAGTCTCCTCGGCCACCGCGGCCGGCATACGGTAGACAATGTGGAGTACATGACACTCTAGGATTTACAGACGGTGAGGGAGGCGGAATCAAAATGTTCAAATGTTTGTAGAGCTTATGGGACTCGACTACGGGGCCATCAGTCCCTAAACTTACAAACTACTTATGAACTAGCTATGACTACAGACAGCACAAATATCCATGCCCGAGGGAGGATTCGAACCCCCGAGCGTAGTGGCCGTGCAGACCGTGACTGAAGCGCCTCAGTCCCCTCGGCCACCGCGGCCGGCGGGAGGCGGAGATCCAAGAAGGGTTGAAGCAGCAAAGGACTGGATGCATGAAGGATCAGTGGGTGTAGAGAACGGTGAATGATTCGAGGCCGCATGTCTTGCCGAATGAAGTTTAATGAGACAAAGGTGGGTGTGAGTTTTTTGTTAAATGGATTTAAGGTGAGGGGTCCAGTTGAAGAAGCAGTCCAGCGAAAGGTTGATGTCGATGGTGTGGTCATAGAGGGTAAGATGCAAGTCGTGCTCCTGGAAGGAAGGGGGTTGTATGACCTATAATGATTGCCTGTGGTTTATTGGGTTTAATGCTAAGGAGCCACAGCTTGACCAGGAGAAAAATAGGGGTAGGAGAGTTTGGAGTAGGTGTTGGGCATGGGCAAGGAAGGCGGCGTCATCAGCATAATGGAGAAGATGGACGGAAGGTGGGAGCTGGGGCATGTCTGCAGAGTAAAGAAGTCAGAGAGAGGGTGAAAGGGGGGAGCTCTGAAGCACTGCGGCGGAGGGATGGAACTGACCGGTGTGGGAACTGTACAGAGTTACGTAGGAGGGTCCGTGGGAGAGAAAGAAGGCAGAGAATCAGACGTCATTAAGGTCGTAAGTATGGGTTTTGAAATGAGACCGGAATGTCATGGCCGTAGGGAGACGTAAAGGAGCGACGGAAGTTTAGGTGGAGGGAAAAGGCGTGGGCAGAGCCATGCACGGCGGCCCGGTACTCGCGACACCGGGGGGCGGCTCTCTGGGCCCGGCAGACCGGCTAGACCGGCCTGACCACAGCTAGCCAGCCGCGCTGCGTCCGAGGCCGCGCACTCCACTGTTCTACCGACATCCTGGCCAAATCTCTGTTTCAACGTTTAAAGGACACCTGTTATAAGTGTAAATGCCACTATATTGACAACTTTTAAACGCACCTGGATGATACGGTATGGATTTTTTTTGTATGTCTGCCTGTCTTACAATTAACTCCCTGCCACTTTCCACAATTTCTAGTCTTTTGGGTGGAAAAATTTCATTTTAAATTAATGAGATACCCTTAATTTTTTGTGTAGATATTTCTGGCGATAAGATGAAAGGAATGTTTCTGTCGTGATATCCAAATGGCTAGTTGTTTCATAATAAGTTGTTTTGCCATAATTTCACACAGTATTCCTTTTTAATTTTCTATAACAGTAATTATTAATTCAACCTACATGTGCAATGGGATTTCATGGACTTTGTCATATATAAATGTACTGAATGGCTTATATTTGTATATGTAGTCTAGGTTGGGATAGATATTACGTTCATATTTGTAATGATATCCATCACGATAGGCGATTGCCTCATTTTCTGGTCAAATTTAATTATCTTCAGGTCGTGATTTTCTTTATACATAAGATCGCGGTATTTTGGAAGAGAAATTATGAAGCATACACTTAAGTATTTATGTAACAGTATTCTTCGCATATTCTTACGAATTTGCGAGAGTTTCTTGGTTTCTGTATCTACTGTTAGCAATCCCGACAATGCTTCGTAACTGCCAAATATGGATGAGATTGAATAAATATCGCACACTTCTTCTACAAACCTCTCTGGCATTCACCTCCCCTAACTCTATGCTTACTTCCTATCTTCGTGTTTATCCTCTTAGTCCTCTCTCTGTAATAGCTAGCTGAAAACACGGAGTTGCACAGGTTTATTCCAATATTCTGTTTGTACATGTGCTTGTAGTTCCTCTCTCTGTCCATATCCTCTTCCCTCCTCCATGACCTTTTATTGCTCCTCCTCTTCCTGTCCTCCACCACCTCCTCTTCCTCCCATAATCTTCTGTCCGCCTACATCCAGCCATGCATCCCCCGCCGCAGCTGAGTGGCCGAGCGCATTGAGGCGCTATGCTCCGATGCGCGAGGCCGTTTCTCGTCGGGGATTCGAATCCTCCCTCGGGCATGGTTGTTTGTGTTGTCTTTAGTACAAGTTAGTTCATAAGTAGTTTGTAAGTTTAGGGCCAGAGAACCCCGCAGTTAAGTCCCATAAGCTTAACAAACATTTGAATATACATCCCCCATCTCTAACTCAACTCCCCTTGTCCCCTATCTCTATTTACCTCCCATTTCCCCTGAACTCGGAAAATTACATGTATCTTCCAAAATTCATGGGGATTGGTCCATCGATGTCAAGAGTGATATACCGTCCTCCATGCAGTATATGAAACATAAGGTAGACAGTGTTTGTTATTGTTTTTCTATTCATTTTTGTTTATTTTTACGGTAAGTGTGCAAAATTTTACCGTACTTAGATAAACGATATGGCAGCGCTTAAAATACTAATCTCATTCGAAGTCAGCAAAATTACCAATTTCAATCATTTCGATTTTTCATCGCCAACAACCAGTTGGAATGTAATTGTAAACCGTTCCAGTAACAAACACAAATACGTACACAAAATGTCAGTAAAATCGGTCTTGTGCTTTAGAAGGAGTTCAGTGATGTACACCTAGTTCTTTCAGCATGTTTGCGTCGTTGCTTTTTGATATACGCTTTGTTGAGATAACTATTTTTCGGAGCATTTTACTGAAAATAATATAGGGCACAACTAAAATTATGATTAAATATACGAAAAAATTATTAAGCGCATTTATGTTGTATGTGAATTTGAAAAAAAAAAAAAATCCTGTAAAGTAAAATGAATTGTATCAGCAAGGATAGATTTGAAATCGTAACACGGTTCCATCTATTGAATGGTTACCATACCTAGATAGGTAAAAGTTAATCCTTAACCGGAATCGTTATTTTCATGAACATAACTAGAATCGTGGGTCCATAAGGACCCTTGAATAAAAATGCTACATAATTCCTGTAAAATGTATAATTAATACTAAATTCTTAAGGAATGTATTAAAACAAACTTTATTTGAAAAATGAATCAACTTGGTAGTTTTACATTGCGTTATTTTTTTATCCTTAGCTCCTAGGTCTCATATTTGAGAATAATTTTTAGCGCCTTACTTTGGCATGTTATATGATTACCAAAATAGATTTGACTAAAAATCCGACATACGCTATGACCTTATCATAGATTCCCCTGAACATAATGGGATTCTTTGTGCCATTAATCGAAAACAAAAATAATGACAACGAAACATAGAAATGTCCCAAATGGTGTCAATATCGGGAACTTGTTGGTGGATGAGTAGACGAATTGACTGGATTTTTACCTCGAAAATATGTACTACTTGACAGATGGCTATCTCCCTATACTGAATCATCACACAAAGAATAACTTGAGTCAGAAGAAATTTCTTGTTGTGTATTTTCATCCTCACTTATGTTCTCTTCATCACAAGGTTGAAAATCGCTTAAAGATTTTTTGACTGAATCATTTTCGTCTAATAATAGTTCTCAGATTTCTTTTTCAGTGAGAGCCCGCTTCATTGTGGGAAACACTACAATATAAGGCGATATACATAGACTAAAAAGAATCCATTATATGAAATCGTGGGTCAAATTGCACCCAACGATGGCATTTATTCCCCCTTCCAGTAAATTTCAAGCGATGAGCTCCCGGAACTTACAACGAACTGAGATTAGGCTGGCGCGTGGAACTAAAACCCCACGCTTTTCGTTTGTTATGCAGTTTTATTGTTGTCGTTGGGTCCAAATAACCCACGATTCAAGTTAAGGGTTAATTCCGCATTTTGGCCGTATTTGGTTCAATCACGCTTTTTCCCCTCCTCAACGAGGTCGTCTGTCTCCATCAACCCATCCGTCAAATAACAAAATACTGAAATCATTAATGGAGATAAAATCTCTCCTATCTTTTAAGTTCTATCAAACGTCTCCGCAGTGTCTCATGGAGTGAGGGCATGGGACACTGTTTATGATGTTCCCTCCGTCGGATGGGGACGTTAAGCTCGGCGGCCCCCTTGATGCTTTTCGAGAGGATTCGGCTATGTGCCGGCACCGGTTTCATCCTCTCCTTTCTCCCATCATCTCCAACACGAACACGACGCTACACTACACACGCATCTATTACAGTCAGCTACATTTAACATAAGCACTTCAGAACACAGTTCTCACACTTCGCCAAGGAAAGGTGCCTGAGGGCACGAAGGATAGCGAAAACCTTTCCAATTAGGTGGCTGAACCTGACCGTCGGGGTATCCCAGCCATTCTTGCCATACAACTTTATTTTAGTTCTACCAAATCACACGTAGTGTTAAATTCAATTGATTAGTTTCACTCTACATCACCTAAGATAAGCACTTTCGCGCTTGTCTAGCACTGGATGGGTCATTGTAGGGGAGTCGATGTCTGGGATAAAGGACACGCTTTGACAAAAAACATGGCCGACGAGCAGGCGCCGCTGAGTTTACGTCCGCGCCGATCGCGACAGGAGTCAATAAATATAACCTCACTGACATGCTCTGAGTGCAGTTATCTACACAATCAGGAACACGTTAGAGTGCGGCACTTCATGGTTGGGATGGGTTATTTAGTTGGGATAGGGGGACTAAACTGCTAAGGTTATCAGTCCCCAGTGGTGAGGGGAAGGAGTGAGGATAGGAAAGGAGGGGAGGGGAAAGGAAATGCAGTTCGGGAAGTAAAGAAGGAAGGAAGACTGCATTAGCTCGGGGCCCCGTGTTCGCCACGCACGTACCCCCGAAAGAACCGTGAACCACCTGGTGGGGGGGGGGGGGGATGGGTTATGTTCATTCAGAAATTCTTGTTTTCATTTAGATGACATGCAGGCCAGGTAAGTCGGTGGTATTGTGGTGCCGGCCGCGGTGGCTGAGAGGTGTGTGGCGCGCCAGTCACGGTCTGCACGGCCATTACGGTCGGGGGTTCGAATCCCCCTTCGGGCATGGATATTTGTGCCGTCCTTAGTATTAGCTAGTTTATAAGTTGTTTGTAAGTTTAGGGACTGATGACCCCCAGTTAAGTCCCATAAGCTTTACAAACATTTGAACATTTTTGGTATTGTGGTAAACTGCATGATTGAGAAGTACTAGGGGCCTAGACAGAATTAGGAGGCTACGACTATATTTAGTGTACCGAAACAGGACTAGCCTACGAATTTGCAGACGCTCTTGGTTCAAAGAATTAGCGAGTAATTCCATTCAGTGTCTACCTGCTGTTGCAAGGTGCTTCTGAAGACATGTCGAAAAGAGACACGTTTAAACCGGGGTATCAACCTAGATACGAGCCCCTGTGAACCGCGATGTCATAGGACTGGCGAGTGTCAGAGAGAGGGAAAGATGCAAAATGTCTCAAACTTCTGTAACAACGTCACACACCTACAGGTTCCGGTAAGAGACGTGCTGTACAACATCTGGCACATTAAATCTTGATCCAACTCAGTTGTTCCTGTTACGAAAACATAGTGACAACGTTACGTTAGACCGCTCGCTCACAAGTGACTGTGTTTCCCTCGATTCCACAGCATTGTTGCCACTATTTAAGTTCCATCCCTCGTATATCGTCTCTATACCATGATAACATTACAATGTAAGTGTAATTTAATGTGAGGACAGCAATTTTATAAAGTAAAGAGAATTGGACATAAAACGTTTTTCTCTACAATTTAGAGCAAAGCTGTACAGTAAATTTAAGTATACATTTTCCCTTTGCTTTTTCTTCGGTTAGTTTCCAATGTTAGGACGCAATGTTTGAGATATTTTTATAGAAGACTGCATGTTAGGTTGTGATCTGACAAGGTGATTCGGCATTGGGACTTTGTTAATTTCATAATAGAAAATAATTATTTACACACATACGCCCTACTTCGAACTGAACCTACCCAATATCCCTGAAGCAAGGTTATCCAACCTCTAAAATCTGTTTTGAGGAACATTCTTATCAAAATCTGCCAAGCCTTCATTGTGTGTAAATTCGTTCATCAATAAATGTTCAAATGTTTTGTATAGTTTATAGGACTTAACTACGGGGTCATCAGTCCCTAAACTTACAAACTACTTATGAACTACTTACGAACTAGGACGGCATGCCTCCCGACAGTAGTGGCCGTGCAGACCGTGACTGGAGCGCCTCAGTCTCCTCGGCCACCGCGGCCGGCATCAATAAATCGTCACACTGTAAATTTAACAGTTCCATTCGAAACATGGTAGGAATATTGTTAACATCCGCTGAAAACGGTGTTGCTAATAGCTGAAACATAGTAGACATTATTTCTACATTTTCAAACTTGGGCCGGCCGCTGTGGCCGAGGGGACTGAGGCGCTCCAGTCACGGTCTGCACGGCCACTACGGTCGGGGGTTCGAATCCCCCCTCGGGCATGGATATTTGTGCCGTCCTTAGTGTTAGTTAGTTCATAAGTAGTTTGTAAGTTTAGGGACTGATGACTCCGTAGTTAAGTCCCATAAGCTATACAAACATTTGAAACATGATGCAGGAAGTTTATAAAGATTCTAGCATTGTTCTACTTGTGGATCGAGACTTTACCCTTTGAATGTACTGTACATACAGATATCCCCTAACGTATTGTCCTGTCGGAGATCATAAGATATCTAGTTGTTGTGTAGGAGACATGCAGGGACTTAAATGTGACCAATATTATAGTTCAAAAAAATGTTCAAATGTTTGTAGAGTCTATGGGACTTAACTACGGGGTCATCAGTCCCTAAACTTACAAACTACTTACGACCTAGGACAGCACAAATATCCATGCCCGAGGGGGGATTCGATCCCCCGACCGTAGTGGCCGTTCAGACCGTGACTGGAGCGCCTCAGTCTCTCGGCCACCGCGGCCGGCTATAGTTAAAAGTGTAGATATGGTGGTTAAAGAGTGAAAATACACTACTGGCCATTAAAATTGCTACACCAAGAAGAAATGCAAATGATAAACGGGAGCTTCCAGAATTTTCACATATTCTTTAGAGAGAGTAAGATCAGGAGCGCACACGGAAAATGCGCAGTGTTTCCAGCCTACAGTTTATTCATTCACAGATTCAGTGCCATTATGAAGGCTTTAATTCTGTAGTAAATATCTGTTAAGAGGAGGCCTTTTTCCTGGGGTGAGGTATTTAAATCGTTTAAGTGGCCTGTTGAATCAGCAAGGAATGCTAAATCACAAATCCAGGTTTCTTCTTGCAACTGCGGAACAGTCTGATTTTGACTAGTCATGAGAGTCATGAGTAATGCTATTTCATTTCTTAACTCAAATAATCGACTTAGCACATTACCCTTGCTCAACCAGCTTACATTACAAAAAAAAGAAAGATCACCATACTGAGTACCACGTTTTTCAACATAAATTCTATTTCTCTATGTCTCAGGCCTCGTGATCGGCCGGAATTTGTGACTTGTAACACCACGCCCATAACGTCTCTAACTTTCATATATTTTGCGCGTAGGTTCTCCTGATGAGGTATGTAGTGGACGGCAGTGAGTTCTTGCGTTGCACCAGAAACATGTTGCATATGTTCTTTCACCTGTGCTATTAATCCCACATTAAGTCCTACCATAGACGGAGCCCCATCTGTTGCGACAGAAACAAGCTTATTCCAACACAGATCAACATTTTCATCGCCTTTGAGAATGACCAACTTAGTTGTGGTGCCTTTGAAGGGGATCAAATCTATATATTCCTCTGTTATATTCAGCTTATCATCGACTCTTCGAATAAAAGTACCTAACTGTGCAATATCCAAAATGTCAGTACTCTCATCGATTTATAGACTTACGTGCCGGAACACCCAGTTCTTCTTTCACATCTTCAGCCATGTCCTGAATAACAGTTTCCGGAGACAACCTCACTTACTCAGTCTTCTCCGAAAGGTGGGCACATTGTTTTCAGCGGCCATCAAAGTGACTTATTTCACAGAGTCACCCTCAGTAAATGGTCTAACTTTCTCGGCTATATGAAGAACTGTTCTGTAGCTCAAACTGACAGACGCTTCGCTACTCTGACAGTCCTCCACATCAGTACATTCCTTTAATTCAGTTATTAAGGCATCTCGTTCTTCTCCTTCATATTTCCCATACTCATTTGCGTGGCACGTGGAATAATGAGGCTGCAAATGTTCAAATGTTTGTAATTATATGGGACCAAACTACTTTCGTCATAAGTCCCTAGACTTAAAACTGCTTAAAATAAGTTAAACTAACCTAAGGAAAACACACACATCCATGTCCGAGGGAGGATTCGAACCCCCGACGCGAGACGCCGCGCGATCCGTAACGTTTAGTAAAACCATCTGAAGATCAAAACGATCTGCAGAACGATCTGAATAAGATATCAGTATGGTGTAGAAATTGGCAATTGACTCTAAATAATGAGACGTCTGAAGTCGTCCACATGAGTACCAAAAGAAATCCGGTCAACTTTGTTTACAAGATAAATCAGTCAAACGTGAAGGCCGTAAACTCTACAAAATACCTAGGAATTACTATTACTTTAGACTTAAACTGGAAAGAAAGCGTAGATAATGTGTGAAAGGCGAACCAGAGACTACGCTTTATCGGCAGAACCCTTAAAAGACGCAACAGAACTACTAAAGAAACTGCATACACTACGCTTGTCCGTCCTTTTTTGGAGTATTGCTGCCCGGTGTGGGATCCTTATCAGATGGGTTTGACGGAGGACATCGAAAGAGTCCAAAGAAGGGCAGCTCGTTTCGTATTGTCACGACACAAGGGAGACAGCGTTACGGTAATGATACAGGATTTGGAATGGGAATCATTACAACAGTGGCGCTTATCGCTGCGGTGTGGTCTACTTACGAAACTCCAATCGCCAACATTCAGCGAAAATATATTGTTGACTCAAACCTACATAGGTAGAAAAGATCAGCAGAATAAAATACGAGAAATCAGAGCTCGAACGGAGAGATTCAGGTGTTCATTCTTCCCGCGCGCTATTCTAGAATGCAATGGGAGATAAATAGTATAAACGTGGTTCGATGAACCCTCTGTCAGGCATTTAAATGTGATTTGCAGAGTCTCCCATGTACTTGTAGATGTAGACTGCATATGGAATCAGCACCTATTCAAACCATAGTTTCTTCTGAGTTTCGAACTTGTGTGTTTGTTTCTCCAATTCTTATTCTCGCTGTGTTTGTGTTCCCATCATAAACTTTCGCTCAGATCACTTACGCAGTCGTGTTTAGAACTTCTGAAAGGTGTAAATTGTTATTTCTTCTTCTTCTTACTGTATATCTGTACATATGTTCTACAATGAAAATTCTTCAAACCTCAGTTGTCTGGGACACTCCCAGTACTGTAGAGTTTTGAACTTATTAATCGTCGACAGCGTGGTCATTAGAGACGGAGCTTGCGCTCGGATTGTTTGGGTAAGGATGGGGAAGGAAATCGGCCGTGCTCTGTGAAAGGGACCATCCCGGCATTTGCCTGGATTGATTTAGGAAAATCACAGAAAATCTAAATCTGGATGGCAGGAGGTGGGTTTGAACCATCGTCCTTCCGATTGCGAGTCCAGTGTGTTACCACTGCGCCACCTCGCTCGGTAGTGTGACAGAGTTGTTTCAAGAATGAAACAATCATCACGAGTTTTCCGTGGTTCCAGTGAAGTCAGTCAACGCAACAACCGCAAGAGCGAAATATTCCATGCCACAACGAGTGTATAATTACGATTCGTATGTGTGTACGGAGTTCGCTTGTATAGTTCACAGACTCTTTGAACAGAAGTCTCCGGGTATTCGAATTCCGAGTTGTCATGAAATCCATAAACAAATTAGTGAGAAAATTTTATGAAACGGGAAGTGTTTGTGACACGAAGTGTAAGGACGAAGTACAAGTATGTGCGCACAGAAACTCATTTCAATGACATTGCTTACCGCCTCCAAATCCCCCTAAAATGTCTCTAGGACATCTCCCACAGCAAACACAATTTCTTGCACCTCTGTAGAAAGAGCTACGAAGTTACTTGCTAAGGCGTTATAAAATACCAGTAGTGCAAGAACTGAAACCTAGTGATCCCGAGAAAAGGGATGGATTTAGCGAATCATTTTGAAACAAGTTTATGACGGTGACATGGTTCCTTGCCTTTCGCGGGCAAGGTCCCAGGTTCGAGTCCCGGTTCTGGCACAAAATTTTAATCTGCCAGGAAGTTTCATATAAGCGCACAGAGTGAAAAGTTTCATTCTGGAAACACCCCTTGGCTGCAGAGTGAAAAGTTTCATTCTGGAAACACCCCTAGGCTGTGGCTAAGCCACGTCTCCACCATATCCTTTCTTCCGGGAGTGCTAGTCCTGCATGTTTCGCAGGAGAGCTTCTGTGAAGTTTGGAAAGTAGGAGGCGAGGTAATGGTGGAAGTTAAGTTGTGAGGCGGCATAGTGAGTCGTGTCGGGATAGCGCAGTCGGCAGAGTCCTAGCCCGCGAAAGGCAAAGATCGCAGGTTCGAGTCCCGGTTCCGGCACACAATTTTAATCTGTCAGGAAGTTTGATTTATTTTATTTTATTATGATGATCATATCTCCCTATGTCGGTGAGTGCTAACAAAATATGTTATTATTCGGAAGAGAAAGTTGGTGAAATAAATTTCGAAAATAGATCTCACCACAACGAATAACGTCTTTGTTTTAATGATTTCCACCCCAACTCGTCCATCATTTCCGTGATACTGTCTTTCCTATATCGCGATAATAAAAAACGTACTGACCTTCTCTGAATTTTCCCTAAATCGTCAGTCAGTCCAACCTGATGTGGATCCCACAATGCGCAGCAATACTCCAAAATAGGACACAGAAGTATAGTGTAGGCAGTTTCTTTAGTAAAACTGTTGCATTTTCTAAGTGTTCTGCCACTGAAACGTAGCCTTATTTTCTAAGCGTTCTTTCCAATTTCAGTTGTTCGTAATTGTTAGTCCAAGGTATTTAGTTGTATGGACGGCATGTAGATTTGACTGATTTATCGTGTAAATGAAGTTTAACGGATTTCTTTTAGTGGTCATATGAATGACTTCACACTTATCCTTATTAAGTGTCAATTTTTCAGTCAAAGATATGTCCACAATCGATTATTTTTTAATTTTATTAGTGAAAGACAATTAAGCTTGGCAGTTTTTCAGCAGGATTCGGCAAGGGCTCGTACTGTAAATGTTTCTTTGCACTCAGTTGTCGAACAGTTCCACGACAGGCTGCCGGCCGCGGTGGCCGAGGGGACTGAGGCGCTCCAGTCACGGTCTGCACGGCCACTACGGTCGGGGGTTCGAACCCCCCCTCGGGCATGGATATTTGTGCCGTCCTTAGTTCGTAAGTAGTTCATAAGTAGTTTGTAAGTTTAGGGACTGATGACCCCGTAGTTAGGTCCCATAAGCTTAACAAACATTTGAACATTTCACGACAGGCATTAGCAACAATATCTCGTCCGCTCAAAGTCCCAATTTAGCCCCGTATAATTTTTGCTGTGGGTAGCACCAAAAAGGGAAAGTGTACACAACAAATCCGCATACGTTACAGAAACTCAAGGATAACAACTGCTAGTCAAGTAATTCAATTTCACGAAGAGAATTACGTCGTGTAATAAACAATTTCTCGAGTGGATGCCAGAAATGCATGGAAGAGAATGGGCTTTTTGCCCCGTCTCCTTGCGTGAGAAGGGTAAGTACAAAATTTCTTTGGGCGTATTTCAAATGTTGTACTGTGGCAGCAGATGAAAGACACGGCATTTGATCGCCGGCCATTGGAGCGCCCGCCTCGCGGCATATAGAGTGCGCTGCGTGCGCTCATCAGATAAATGAAACACCCTGTATAATCAGCGTGTGATCATCTCTTTGAAGTCAGCATAGGTAACCAGACGAGACAAGTTAATTTCCTTCAGCGCTGCTTTGTTCAGTGCAGTAGCAGCAGCATGCGAGATCACAGCACGTGTTTGCTGTTTGTTTTACAGGGAGCGAGCTTGCCAGTCTGGAAGCGCCACCACCTACCACATCTGCGCTAAACGCAGTCCCGCAGTTGTCAACGTCACCACTGCAGAATGCAGCATCGTGGGCCGCTGAGGCATGCGCCAAAGGTCGTAACACTTCTCGCCGCTGCCTCTAATGAGCTGACACCCAGTGGCTGGTCAAGATGACTGGCCGCCGGGAGCTGGCAATCATAGGTGTGGAGGGGGAGGGCAAGGATGATGCCGACCGCGTAATGTGTCTGATGCATAGCCCTGTCTTTGCTGTCGCTGCCCATGACCACCACATTCGATTGCGGGCCCTGAACCCAGAATCAGAGACGGGCCCTCCTCCCCGTCTTTTTTTTTTTTTTTTTTTTTTTTTTTTTTTTTTTTTTTTTTTTTTTTACTGTTGTGTGCAGTAGTTTGTAATTGTAAAAGGAAAAGAAGGAAGCTTAGGGTTTAACGTCCCGTCGACGGCTTTGTAATTGTAAGTTCATCTACATCTACATACATACTCCGCAATTCACCGTGAGGTGCGTGGCGGAGGGTACACTACCACTACTAGGCATTTCCTTTCCTATTCCACTCCCAAATTGAACGAGGAAAAAAAGAATGCCTATATGCCTCCGTACGAGCCCTAATTTCTCTTATCTTGTCTTTGTGATCTTTACGCGAAATGTAAGTAGGCGGCAGCAAGATCGTACTACACTCACCTTCAAATTCCGGGCCTCTAAATTTACTTAACAGAAATTCACGAAATGAACGTCGTCTTTCTTCCAGCGATCCCCAATTGAGTTGCCGGAGCATTTCCGTGACACTCGCGCATTGGTCGAACCTACCGGTAACAAATCTAGCTGCTCGTCTCTGAACCGCCTCTATGTCTTCCTTTAAACTGATCTGCTGCGGGTCCCAAACACTTCACTGTCCTTACATGCTCGTTCCATTTCAAATCTCTCTGCAATGTTACGCCTAGATATTTGAACGACGCGACAGCATCAAAAAGCTCACTACTAATGCTGTATTCGAACATTATGGGATTGTTTTTTCTACTCATGCGCATCACCTTACATTTTTCTACATTGAGAGCTAGCTGCCATTCTTCGCACCAACTAGAAATTTTGTCTAAGTCATCCTGTATGCTATTACAGTCAGTTACAGACGACGCCCTCCAATACACCACAGCATGATCAGCAAACAGCCGCAAATTACAACTTACTCTGTCCATCAGATCATTTATATAGATAGAAAATAATAGCGGTCCTATCACACTGCCCTGGGGCACGCCTGACGATACACTCGTCTCTGATGAACACTCGCCGTCGAGAACAACGTACTGCGTTCTATTACTTAGGAAGTCTTCCAGCCAGTCACAAATCTGTGAACCTATTCCGTAAGCTCGTATCTTCCTTAGCAGTCTGCAGTGTGGCACCGCGTCGAACGCCTTTTTGAAGTCGAGAAAAACACAATCCGCCTGTTGCCCTTCATCCATGGCTCGCAAGATGTCATGTGAGAAAAGGGCAAGCTGAGTTTCACATGAACGATGTTTCCTAAACCCACGCTGATTCATGTATGTATGTATGTTTGTAGAGTCTATGGAACTTAACTACGGGGTCATCAGTCCCTAAACTTACAAACTACTTATGAACTACTTACAACTAAGGGCGGCACAAATATCCATGCCCGAGGGGGGATTCGAACCCCCGACCGTAGTGGCCGTGCAGACCGTGACTGGAGCGCCTCAGTCCCCTCGGCCACCGCAGCCGGCGCTGATTCATGGAAAGAAGCTTTTCCGTTTCAAGGAAATTTACTATATTCGAACTGAGAATATGCTCCAAAATTCTACATGAAACTGAAGTCAACGATATTGGCCTGTAATTGTGTAGGTCACTCTTTCCTTTCTTACAAACAGGAGTCACCTGCGCTTTTTTCGACTCACTAGGAACTTTGCGCTGAATTAAAGATTCGCGATAAACGATAGCTAAGTAGGGGGCCAACGCCGCAGAATAGTCTTTGTAAAACCGAACTGGTATTCCATCCGGACCAGCAGACTTTTTCGTATTTAGCTCTCTCAGCTGCTTCTCTACATCGGAAATACCTATTGCTATGTCCCCCATTATATCTTAATCATGCTCTTTTTAGAATGTTCTTTAACTTGCTATAATAAGGTATAAATTTGATACGGTAAGCTTCATTTATAAAGTTATTTTACTTAAAATTGAGACTTTACTTACAATAGCCGCAGCATGTCCGTAGTTAGAATTGTCTTCTATTTCTTTTCCTTTCTTTCCTTTTTTTTGGGGGGGGGGGGACGGGGGGAATGTATTTCAATAGAAACCATATTCAATTTAATTCAAAACAAATCTCAAAGGAGCAACTTCAGCAAACTTTTCAATGACTTTATTAGGATTTAGGTGAATAGTGAGGCTTTTCGGGGAGGGGGGGGGATTGATCCCCTTCGTCCCCCCCTCCCACGGCTATGGCCCTGGGACACAGTAAGCCCTAGTTTAGCTTAACAGAACATTTGTTCCTACTTCTGACAGACGCTGCGCCAGGAAGGCCGAATTGCTGTACACACATGAAAATCCCATCTTTGTGGGTGGTAAAGAGAAAACTCTATCACTACACTACACCAAAAGTTGATCCATCAATTCCTTTTCAAGCTACGCCAAAAGTAACGTCAAACTGCTGCGCCAACGGCATGACCTGAGAACGAATCCCTAAGCGGCATGACAACCAGAGTAAAATGGGCAAAGGAACTAATTATATCATGAATGAAACTTTCACTCTGCAGCTGAGTGTGCGCTGATATGAAACTTCCTGGCAGCTTAAAATTGTGTGCCGGAACCGGGACTCGAACCTGGGACCTTTGCCTTTCGCGGGCAAGCGCAGTACCGACTGTGCTATCCCGACACGACTCACGATGCCGCCTCACAACTCTACTTCCGCCAGTACCGTGGCCGTGTACTATACGCCACACAGATGTGAGACTGACACCAGCGACTGCAGCAATGGCTCGTAAGCTGACATGAGGATCGTGGTGTAGTGCAGCTAAAACAAACACCTCTGTCTCCTCACTTCTTGCAGGTCTTCCTCTGTTACTGCGGCGCGTTACCAAGCTGCCTGTTTCCAGAAGTCGTTGTTCGGCACGTAAGAACGTAATGGCTGCCGGGGCTCTTCGCCTAGGATATCTCACGGCTTACGCCGTGGCTGCTTCAGTGGCATGGTGTCGGCAATCGCCGAGCATCAGCAACATGTCAACGTACTCGTTGTTCGTGTATGCCATCGTCATCCGATGTCAGTAACTGTGGTATATTGAGCCCCGGTTGTTTGTGTGGCTCCAACTGTCGGGTATACGGCCGTGTGCGGCGACAGTCGGCAGTCTAACAGCGCATCGAGGAAGCTTCTCGCTCCATACAACTCAGCCGCACCACATTTAGAAGGCGCATTGCATTATGCGCAGCGTTTGTGGAATCTGCCCATGAAACTTTGAAGGGTTGTAGCTCCCAAACTAACAGTGATAGGAATGTAGTTTAAATTGATTTGGACGCAGCTGGTTTCAACGAATCCAATGCACGATAGAAAAAAACTATTGTTCCATTTAAACAATTATATCTTTGTGTTTTAACTCTTTGGAAAATGATACAATAAACTATGTTGATAGCTCCGCAGAAAGTGTAATATTTCTTGTGTTGACCTACCGCATTAAAATTTCCCGTCACCTATTATTTTATAAGTTACAAAGGCAAACACACTTAGTGAAACACCCTGTATATATAATTGGTACCTGCAAACACCATTGCTTACTTTTATATCTGTAACCTCAGCCTTATTAATGAGGTAAAATGTATCCACCCCCAAACAATAAAGTTGGTCGAAAGATAGAACGCCGGCCGCGGTGGCCGAGGGGATTGAGGCGCTCCAGTCACGGTCCGCACGGCTACTACGGTCGGGGGTTCGAATCCCCCCTCGGGCATGGATATTTGTGCCGTCCTTAGTTGTAAGTAGTTCATAAGTAGTTTGTAAGTTTAGGGACTGATGACCCCGTAGTTGAGTCCCATAGACTCTACAAACATTTGAACATTTGATTTTCGAAAGATAGAACGATGCTCTGCTAAATCAGTCTTGGTACTGACTTCCTTCTTGCAGAAGAGAGTAAATCGTAGCTGAGCACTCACTCCATTACCTTTGCTACACATTGATTCCAATTCTTTCACTATGTTCCATAGGTCCGAGGCATTTTGCTCTGATTGTCGCCAGCATCAAATCGAAGTACCTGGGAAGCAGGTTGCTAGGCTTCCTTGCCAAAGGCCCCATTGGGATTTACACCTAACGGTTGAGGGACTAACCGGCTGATATGGTATTCCTTGCCGTCTGAGCCAAAGGTTGCCACATTTCAAAATATGTCTATATGATCAACCTTATTCCCGACTGTCAGGAGCACTTACTTGGCCACTCATACGTTGCCCATGGTTTTCATGAATTCGGACATGACTACATGAACAGACAGCGTAATGCGATATAAATTGTAGCATCTAGGAAACGTCCTACATAAAATTTGCCGCTTACCTAGAGTACATGCTGAAGAGAATCGCCAATTATTGGATACTTACCCAACATAGATAAAAACATTGAGTTTGAAATAAAATTGAAATTCAGGTTATTAATTGAGCTAAAAACCATCCTATATTTTAAACTGGACCAAATCACTTACATTCTGTAAAACTTCAATACTATCAGTTGAGTTGTTTCGGATTTTATTGGGGACATACATCGTGAAACGGGATATAATTATGCAGGATGAGTCACGTAAGACGTAACACCACATTTATTTCGTGAAAGGTTACACATATCGAAACGCTATTTTCGGCACATACCAGAGTACATATAATTTTGTTTGGTGGACGGTTATAGCACCGGAATCAACTGAGATATTGAAGCAAGTACGTTTGTTTAATGGTTCCGCTTACTTTTTATAACTGCATTCGATAGCTCTTGAGAACACTATTATAGTGATATAGCGTTTGTTAACGTTGACGTAGAAAGCTGCCGTAAAAAATCGAGAAATGTCCTAGAATTTGAGGGCACGGTGACGACAATCGACGTTAGCAGTGCTAATACTACCAAGCAGGCGTCCCTGATCAAACTCCGTGATTGTATACCATGGAGTAGTTCTACGCGACTGAAGTAACGCTTTGTTTCCCCTTGAACAAACTTAAAACCTACAGTAGATTCATCTTTACCTACCAGTGTTGTATATGGACACATCACATAAACTAGAATCTACCGTATCACAAAGGACTTAAGAAAACTACTTCGCATTTGTTTATCTTACCGAATGTACAGTACGTGAGCTGAAACGGAGAAATCACCAGTTCATACTTCTAAAACTAAGAGGTCTTATACGCTGAAAAAAGCAACTACTGTTTGAAATATCTAAATTACAGAAGGAATACTTAACCTATCGTTTCCTGTTCGTGGCTACGTTCTTCTAAGAGATACATTACATGCTGTCGGACAACTTTCTCAACCTACACTCTTCTAAATTATATCATATAGGACACATTCATTTACTAAACATTTTATTAAAAATAATTTGGTGACCACCTGTACACGGCAAAATAAATATTCTCCTACACGAAACGTCTTTTCAAGCTGAACGTGCGTCATGACAGTGTTATCAGCAAGGTGTAATACACGCTGTCGACTTATTTGGCTTTGCAGTGTAATTTTGCACACATAACAGTAATAAACAATTTACTAACAATGCTTTGGTAATTACACAAGCACCTAACATTAGGATCATCTTACAGAAAAACAACTTTATCTTTTATTTCAACATGTGTTCAAAATGTTGATCATGGACTGAAAGGCACATTTGTATTCGCTGTTCGAAAGGACGATAAACAAATGTAATTACAGTGGATGATACGATAAGACATGCACCGATGGTTCGACGCCAGATATCGTCTAGTGTTGTTGGGGCTTCGTCATAGACCGCATCTTTGAGTGATCCCCAAAGAAAGAAATCAAGCGGGATCTATCGGGGGAACTCGCAAGCTATTTTACAGCAGAATTTCGTCCTATCCAACGCCCAGGAAATTTTTCATGTAGTATTTGCGTTGCAACACGGGACAAGTGAGCTGGACAAAATGTTCAAATGTTTGTAAATCTGTGGGATTTAACTGCTGAGGTTATCAGTCCCTAGGCTTACAAAACAATTATACTAACTTATGCTAAGGGCAACACACACACCCATGTCAAAGGGAGGATTTGAACTTTCGACGGCGAGCACCGCGCGCTCCGCGGCAGAGCGCCTTAGGCTACGGCCACACTTGTGTTTTTTGAAGCTGGACGCTCAGCGTCAAAAGATGCCACAATTATAGGCAGGCTGGAGAAGGCCGGTAGTGGCCACACACGGCGTCTTTTTCTGCCAGCGTCAGGCGGGAAGAGAAGGCGCATCCTCAAGGTCAGGCGCCAGTCGGATGGGCCGGCGCCCATTCGCTGCGTCAAAGGACGCTTCTCACATTGCGTCCCCACGTGAACTCGGTATTATATGTGCAGTCTGTCAACGCACAGTAGTGAGTGTAGTCAAGTGTTATTACAGTTTTTTTCGATGAGTGAGATGGAAAAAATTGAACTTGATAGCGAACGTAATATCTTAGAAGTTCAAGCTCGACCATTTTTATATGACATTCAAAATGTGGATTATGAAAACAGACCAAAAAAAGGAAAAAGAGACGGTTGGCTAGCTGTGACATCTAATGTTGTTGGTGAAGGTTGGGACAACATGGACAAAGAAACAAAAGAAGCCTTAGGTAAGTGGAGTAAAAACATTTAATTAGAGTAGTATAAAAGATCAAAAATACAAAAAATATTTGAATTTTATGAAAGACATCTGGTGAAATACATTTGTTAAATTAAGTAAGTACAAGAAGTCACAATATTTGAGTCTTGTTAAGCCAGAAGTCTTTTTCACTCAGCAATGTTTGCGTATCGGTTTTGCCAGGGTACAGAACCCCCGGCAGAACAGAAATATTCAGCAAATTGATCTCGTGTGTGTTCCTTTCACGGTCCCTCTTGTCTCCTGGGCCGGAATGCAATCCAAAGGACACGATAACGTGTCTTCAAAGTTGTACCCATCGTTTTCCCTCACGAAGTTGTGCAGTACGCAAGTTGCTTTAACAATGATATCAACCAAATTAATACTGACGTCAATCGGACGGTGGAATATACGCCATTTATTGGCTAAAATACCAAATGCACATTCCACGTACCGCCTGGCACTCGATAAGCTGTAGTTAAAAATTCTTTTAATGTTAGTAATGTCCTTGCCGGGGTATGGTCTCAGAAGGTTTTCACACAGAGAAAAGGCTTCATCTGCCAGAAAAACATATGGCAGTAATCGACCAGATGTATCGTTTGGTAAGGGGGCTGGTGGTCGTAATGGTAAATTGTGGGAATATAGTTTCTTGCCAAAATTTGTATTTTTCAGGATGTTTGAATCTCCCTCGTGTCCAAAGGCACCAACATCTATATATCTGAAGCAGTAATTTGCGTCAGCTACTGCCATTAAAACTATTGAAAAATACTTTTTATAGTTTAAGTATTCACTACTCGATCCCCATGGATCTTACCATCAATACATACCACGCAATGTGGGAAATTGGATTTTTTTTAAAAACTGTAAGCTAATATTCAACCAATCTTCAGCAGTTAATTGTTTCATATGTTGGCCTTGCATTGTTTCCCAGATTGCTGAGCATGTCTCTCGAATAATCTTTGAAATTGTTGAACGTCCAAGTAGAAACTCGAAGTGTAGAGATCTGATGGAATTGCCAGTTGCGAGATACCTACAATGAAACAATGATAATGGGTTAAAAGTAGAACCAATACTAAGGTATCTTGAATGACAGCAACCGATGTTCAATACTGAGGCATGCATAGCCACAAATTATAAAATTTTTCTGTGGACAGTTACGGTTTTTCTCTTTTTACCGCAGAACATCTGGGAATATGGCTGTCACTGCACAACAAGAAGAAACCAAGACATCTGAATTACAACATATTACATCCAAAACCTCTCCCCAAGCTCGCACAGCGGAAAGGGAGAAAGAAAGTCCATTTCCGAAGAAACGTAAACGGAACGAGTTTGAGAAAAAGTTGTTGGGCGTTTTGGGGACACGTTTGCAACAATCACACATAAAGGAACCTAGAACTAATGACCCAGATGAAATGTTCTTACTTTCTCAAATGCCCCTTATTAAGAACTTTAGCCCAGCTGACAAGATGGATTTTCAATTGAAATATTTACAGTTGGTTCAGTCGTACACACATGCACAGCCGTCTAGAATTACATCCGAATGTGACCAACAGTCATCTCAGTCCACAAGCAGCACACCTACAATGATCTTCGAGGAAAAATCAGAAGATTCAACCCCGTCATTTTATGCAATGTAAACAAATAATAAAATAAGTAATAAAACTTCACTTACCTCAGTGTAACTGATAGTATTTCTTCAGCCCTTATACAATCACGTAGTCGAGTATTTCTTCCAGTAATAGCACTCGATACATTAGACAGCAGAGTTTCGTATGACTTAATAGACATCTTTTAGTACTCAAAAAACATTTCAGGGTTTTCTTTAAGTTTGTTGTGTATCAGAGTGAATTTTCCCCTCTCTGATCTGTCTTCAATTATTGGATGAATCCAAATACGTCTTTTTTGTCTACGTCGAATCAGTAACAATGCAGCACATATTATTGTTGCAGACTGTTTACTTAATACATTCATTTCTCAATACTGCGATGTCACCCATGCAGGTCTGAAGCCGGCCGCGGTGGCCGAGGAGACTGAGGCGCTCCAGTCACGGTCTGCACGGCCACTACGGTCGGGGGTTCGAATCCCCCCTCGGGCATGGATATTTGTGCCGTCCTAGTTCGTAAGTAGTTTGTAAGTTTAGGGACTGATGACCTCGTAGTTAAGTCCCATAGACTTTACAAACATTTGAACATTTTTTGAACAGGTCTGAAACGCTACTGAGCCAAATGTGGCCACATTCACGTCTTTGGTCGGTAGGACGCCTGTAAGAAGCCGCTGTATATACGCGGTCGAATGTCGCCACCACCTGGCGCCTTTTCAAGCTGCTTCTTTAGACGCTGAGCGTCCAGCTTCAATAAAAGCCAAGTGTGGCCGTAGCCTAAAGCCCTTTTTAAACGATGAACGAAGGTGCACAAGATAGATAATAGTCTACTGAAGCGCTCCTAGCGTACTATCCCAGAACTACAAACTGAAGCAAGATCTTGTAGCAGTTTGTTTAGACGATAAACGTAACCGAACAGTAATATCCGATGTTGAAAGTGAGGTTATAACAGGCGATTTGTTATATAGGAAGTCATAGTTTAATACTGGAATTGAGGAAACAACGCTAAATGTTATTGACGGCCAAGGAAAACCTTGCAATCTATGTTTTTGGTCAACTTAGTGTGGTAAAGTTTTGGGAAGTGAAACAACATTTCAAAACATTCACATCTATTTTCAAGCGAAAAAAATAAACCCATGAACACATCAAGCAATATTTATAAGAGCATAAATAGACCTTGTTACTTTATCTACTACGATTTTCCCACTGACATTGTTAATAACTGTCATGAAAAACTGAATTTTTGTATTTCATTTGGACTGACTTCTTCATTTAAAATGCTATTTAATGAAAATTGCATAATCAAATCACAATCTTATTCAAATAAACAATTGGCTTCAGTTTTTTCCTGTTAAGATATTGCAAAACATAAACCATTTTTCGGTTTCAGATGTACGACCTCGCTTTTCGGTGGACACTAATTGAGATAAATATTTAAGTCGTCATGAAACATTTGCAATTTACCGCTAAAGCATAGTATAATAATAAACTAAAGATTAATAAGACAAATTTGTGTAATTGTCGACTACGATATGAAAATCGCGTGACGAAAATAGGTTAACTTCCGATGTCAGCAGACGACCGTTCAATCAAAACAATCTTCTCGAGAAAGTTTAACGTGACGTTGACGTTAGGTGACGGTCTGGTGACGGACAGTGTGAATGCCGTCATTAGAAATACATTTGTAATACATTCTGATCATACACTTCGACATAACGCAAAATATATGTAAATACGAAGGAAAATGGCGGACTAACTGGAGTGACTGCAGCTGACAGCTACTAGCTCGCGCATGCGCAGTGATCCCACTAGTACCGAATTTAGAACTGGCCCTATTTCTTTATCGCTAGAATTATCGCGCTTCGATACTAGTGCGATCATACTAGTGCAGCCATTCAAACGACTGACGGCCGCCATTAACGCAACTTGTTATCAATCTATTACAAGTTCGTTGATCGTTTAAAACGGACTTTAGAGCGCTCGGCCACTCCACCGCGGCTGAGTTGGACATCCGTCGTGTTGCAGCCACATACGCAGTGGTACGTCCTCTAGGAGAACTGGCAAAGTGTTCATTAGGAAGTTTATGTACGAATGTCCATTCAGCATATGAAGTAAGGTCCCACCATAAAATTGCATATGACGCCATATTTCCGAAGTCAGTATGGATTTTCGGATGCCCAGTATTGCATGCAGTGCGAATTAAAATTGCCGTGGTTAGCAAACGTTGCTTCATCGGTAAAGAGCACACGTTGGACAAACGAAGTGTCGTCTGTCAGCTGCTGAAGGGCAAACCGACAAAATTCTGTAAGACGTTCGAAAACACGGTCGCCGATGGCCTGATGTAATGACTGTTGATAGGATTGCAATTTGTGTCGATGTAAGATGCGAATGACACTAGACTGGCTGATTCCACATTCCTTGGAAATATGTCTCGTACCACTATGCGGATTCATTAGTGTCGTAGCCAGACCATCTTCTTTGTGTTGTTTGTCGGTTGCAATCTTCTTTCTTGTTCTCGTTTTGACGTTCATGCAGCCTGCCCGCACTAGCATCTTCGTGATTCGTGTAAATAAGTGGCGCGTCAGATATTAGAGATCCGGATTGATAGTCCTATACCGCTGTTTGTAAAATGGCATGTTGATCATAGATGTTTACTTTATTAACTCAAAGCTACCTGTTTCGGTTAGTGTACCATTCTCAAGCGCTAGCAGAGTTTAGCCAATAGTTTCACATATCATGTTACAAAATTGAAAAACTGTAAAATAAATATTTGTCATCATTCTACACTTCCTGTTGACGTTGAAACGTATCGTACAACAAATGGAGAAATGTCTTAGAATTTGAGGGCACGGTGGCCAGATTCGGCGTCAACAGCGCAAAACACCCCGCAAACGAAGCTCTGGTACTACTTAGCGTCAGAATGTAGGCACATTTAGCCCAGTCAAATGGTGGTTTTCCGTTACAAATTACGAAAGTTTTTTTCTCAACAGCCCTGTACGTTTTTTTGGGGCGCTGACTTCGAATTACAAGTTTGCTGCCTTGTAGGAGGTCGGCTTCACAACGAAAAACTCTAGGACACCTCAAAATTGTAGCACTTTTTTCAGTTTCTTGCTTATATCTCGAAAACTATGCGTTTCTCGAAGATATTCATTTTTAGAAAAATGAAAGTAGACAAAATTTCCTACAAAACGCACTACTCATGTCTGATTTTCTAACGAGCAGTATAGGCGCTAGAACTCAATGAAAAAGAGCAAATTTTTGGCCCTTCTGCGAAAACATCAAAATCGCACACTCGTACGACCTACAACTCGAGAAATATACACGTTATCAATAAAATCCCTACACCAAGTCAAAGTACATTAAATTTCCTACAAGGGACGTCTATAATATTCCATTTTCTCGCAATGGGAGGAAGCACCAAAAAGAAAATTACGAGCAATGCTGTCTGCACCCTATAGTGTAACGCCCCGTCCCATCTGCCTATCTCTCGCCGGCACTATATTTTCGATGTGTTGCACTGAAAAGTTATGTTTTGAATGGATTAAAGAGAAAGTATGTCTGAAAAAAACCATTTTCAAATCATATTTAGATCACATTAGGTACTACATGCCATTGAACAGAAAGCTGAAGTTACATAGTAACATGAAGTACATGTATCATGAAGTACATGTACACGACGAGTTCAGGATTGGGTCATCTCTTCCTATAGGTTTTCCATCTGGAAAAAAAGAGTTCCTTAGTCCAACAGTCAGCACATATCTTTACAAAATCACTGAATGACATATCAGTTTCTACACAAGCATTGTAATTGTGCTTCAAATTCAGGATTTCTTGAATGGCTGCTGTAATGAGGTATGCGTTACCCCCCACAATAACTGTTTTGATATTCTTGAATACGTTTAACTTAGATTATAAAAAATCTATGCCCTAAAGCCTTCCCAAGCAGATATATCGATATATTTGGTCTTCGTTCTTCACTGGAACATTGTAAAATATGAACACAGTGATGGGCTTTACTTGTGCAGGGGGAGGGATATCGCTCATTTCACTGTACTTTGTGTATGTGACACCCTTTACTTCCCATAGTATTTCCTGTAATTGCTGGTACTTGGGCTATGAAGGCGTTTTTTATTTTTTTTTTTTAATAGTCTATGGGACTTAACTACGGGGTCATCAGTCCCTAAACTTACAAACTACTTATGAACTAGCTAATACTAAGGACGGCACAAATATCCATGCCCGAGGGGGGATTCGAACCCCCGACCGTAGTGGCCGTGCAGACCGTGAATGGAGCGCATCAGTCCCCTCGGCCACCGCGGGTGGCACGGAACGTCGTGCTGGATCCCAACGGCCTCGTATCACAAGCAGCCGAAATGACAGGCATCTTATTCGCATGGCTGTAACGGATCGTGTAGCCACGTCTCGATCCCTAAGTCAACAGATGGGGACGTGTACAAGATAACAACCATCTGCACGAACAGTTCAACGACGTTCGCAGCAGCATGGACTATCAGCTCAGAATCCATTGACGCTGCATCGCAGACAGAAGCGCCTGCGATGGTGTACTCAACGACGAACCTGGGCAAAACGTCATTTTTTTCAGATGAATCCAGGTTCTGTTTATAGCATCTTGATGGTCGCTCCCGTGTTTGGCGACATCGCGGTGAACGCACATTGGAAACGTGTATTCTTCATCGCCATACTGGCGTATCACCCGGCGTGATGGTATGTGGTGTCATTGGTGACACGCCTCTTGGTCGCATCGACGGCACTTTGAACAGTGGCCGTTACATTTCAGGCTCTACCCTTCATTCGATCCTTGCGAAACCCTACATTTCAGCTGGATAATGTACGACCGCATGTTGCGGTCCTGTACGGGCCTTTCTGGATACGGAAAATGTTTGACTGCTGCCCTGGCCAGGACATACACCAGATCTCTCACCAACTGAAAACGTCTGGTCAATGTTGGGCGAGTAACTGGCTCGTCACAATACGCCAGTCACTACTCTTGATGAACTGTGGTATCGTGTTGAAGTTGCATGGGCATCTGTACCTGTACACGCCATCCAAGCTCTGTTTGAGTCAATGCCCATGCGTATCAAGGCCGTTATTACGGCCAAAGGTGGTTGTTCTGGGTCCTGATTTTTCAGAATCTATGCACCGAAATTGCGTGAAAATGTAATCACATGTCAGTTCTAGTATAGTATATTTGTCCAATGAATACACGTTTATCATCTGCATTTCTTATTGGTGTAGCAATTTAAATGGCCAGTAGTGTATTTTCACTCTTTAACCGCCATATCTACACTTTTAACTATAATATTAGTTACATATAAGTCCCTGCATGTCTTCTACACAACAACTAGATACCTTATGATCTCCTACAGGACAATATGTCAGGGGATGTCTGTATGTACATTCAAAGGATAAAGTCTCGATCCACAAGTAGAACAACCCTAGAATCTTTGTAAACTTCCTGAATCATGAATAAAGTACAGAGCTTCGAAGTTTATATTCCTCCACATGCCTACCTCTAAAACGTATTGGGTAATACTAACCACAGATCAGAGGAAATCACATCACATCCATTGGTTCCTTCCTTAGTAACACACCCCATGGTTTATCGAATTATGCTTACATGGGGTTTTTGTATGTGAAGAAAATCTTAAAACCTCGTCCATATCGCTCAATTAGGGTACATATCTGCAGCATTACAAACGACTCTCTGTATGTTCCATCTACCATTACACGAAAATTTGCATTCTTGGCAGAGATGGGGTTACAAATGATTTCCTGTCAATGTTAAAATGTTTAGAAAGCTATGGGACTGCAGCGGTCATCAGACCTTCGACTTAAGAACTACCTAACCTAACTTATACTAAGGACAACACACACATCCATTCCCGAGGGAGGATTAGAACCTCCTATGGGGAGGAGTCATTTGATCCACTGCAAGGCACCTTAGAGTGCACGGCCCCTGCGATGCAGCATGATTTACGGGACAAAATGTTTATAGTAATAATTAATGCAAACATAGTTCTTCTGAAACACAATGTCGGAGATCAAATCAAATCAAATGTTCGTAAAGCTAAGGGACTAAATTGCTATGGTTATCAGACGATAGGTTTACAAACTACTTAAGCTAACTTATGCTGAGGACAACATACACACACACACACACACACACACACACACACACATATATATATATATATATATATATATATATATATATATATGATGATCGTGTGGCATTTATGACCGTTACCCCAACTGGGGTCGTGTTCAGCCTGCCTGGTGCAAGTATCTTTATCTGACGCCACTTCGGCGACTTGCATGTCAATGATGATGAGGACGACACAACACCCAGTCCCCGATTGGAGAAAATCTCCTACCCGACTGGGAATCGAACCCGGGCCCCCTGCGTGGCAATCTACCACGCTGTCCACTGGACTACGGAGGCGGACATATATATATATATATCAACCGCACGCTCTGCAGCATGTCGGAGGTAATTGTATAAACAAATAATTCCGAATCTCCAACCAAAGTGGGGGATGGCGTCGGTGGCGGTGGAGGACATGGTTCCCAAAATGAGTGGATGTGGTGCTGGTGGTGGCGGCTGCAGGGACGGTGGTCTTCCAAGGAAGTGGATTTGGGAGCTGTGGTCCGCAAGTGAGTTGAGGTGGTGGCGGCAGCAGCTGTCATGTCAGATTCCAGTTGTCAGGGGTGGGGGAAGTAAGTGCAATGTATTGTATCTGAGACCGTATGGTGAGGGTAATTGCAATGTCATGTTAGCTGTCGGTCACTCAGAGCGGCATCCTTTGTTGAGGGATGAGTGCCATGTCTGGAGGAGGACGGGTGGAGGTGGCTTTACGACACCATCTTGAGGAAAGAGTGGTCTTCTCATTCAAGGTCAGCATATCTTTTAGTTAAGATATTCCTCTTCTCCACGATTTTATACAGTACTTCCTCATTAGTTACCCGTTCTACCCATCTACTTTTCGGGTTGGAACACTTGTGAGAAGGCACACTTGTGAGGAGTCACACTTGTAAGAAGACTCGCGTGGCAGGTAGCAGGTAGTCCACAGGGACACCAAGAACCTACTACCTGCTACATTTGTATCACGATATTTGATTCCTAATTTGTCCCTAGTATGGAGTCTTGTTGGTCTTCACTCCAGAGACTGGTTTGATACAGTTCTCCACCCTCCTCTGTCCTGAACAAGCATCTTCATCTCTGCATTAGAGCAGCAACCTACATCTGTTTGAACCTGCTTACTCTATTTGTCTCTTGGTCTTCCTTTGCGATTTTTACCCCACACACTTCTCTCCAATGCAAAATTCAGGATTCCTTATTGTCTGAGAATGTGTCCTGCCAATTGGTCCTTTCTTTTAGTTAAGATATTCCTCTTCTCCACGATTTTATACAGTACTTCCTCATTAGTTACCCGTTCTATCCATCTACTTTTCGGGTTGGAACACTTGTGAGAAGGCACACTTGTGAGGAGTCACACTTGTAAGAAGACTCGCGTGGCAGGTAGCAGGTAGTCCACAGGGACACCAAGAACCTACTACCTGCTACATTTGTATCACGATATTTGCTTCCTAATTTGTCCCTAGTATGGAGTCTTGTTGGTCTTCACTCCAGAGACTGGTTTGATACAGCTCTCCACCCTCCTCTGTCCTGAACAAGCATCTTCATCTCTGCATTAGAGCAGCAACCCACATCTGTTTGAACCTGCTTACTCTATTTGTCTCTTGGTCTTCCTTTGCGATTTTTACCCCACACACTTCTCTCCAATGCAAAATTCAGGATTCCTTATTGTCTGAGAATGTGTCCTGCCAATTGGTCCTTTCTTTTAGTTAAGATATTCCTCTTCTCCACGATTTTATACAGTAGTTCCTCATTAGTTACCCGTTCTACCCATCTACTTTTCGGGTTGGAACACTTGTGAGAAGGCACACTTGTGAGGAGTCACACTTGTAAGAAGACTCGCGTGGCAGGTAGCAGGTAGTCCACAGGGACACCAAGAACCTACTAGCTGCTACATTAGTATCACGATATTTGCTTCCTAATTTGTCCCTAGTATGGAGTCTTGTTGGTCTTCGCTCCAGAGACTGGTTTGATACAGCTCTCCACCCTCCTCTGTCCTGAACAAGCATCTTCATCTCTGCATTAGAGCAGCAACCTACATCTGTATGAACCTGCTTACTCTATTTGTCTCGTGGTCTTCCTTTGCGATTTTTACCCCACACACTTCTCTCCAATGCAAAATTCAGGATTCCTTATTGTCTGAGAATGTGTCCTGCCAATTGGTCCTTTCTTTTAGTTAAGATATTCCTCTTCTCCACGATTTTATACAGTAGTTCCTCATTAGTTACCCGTTCTACCCATCTACTTTTCGGGTTGGAACACTTGTGAGAAGGCACACTTGTGAGGAGTCACACTTGTAAGAAGACTCGCGTGGCAGGTAGTCCACAGGGACACCAAGAACCTACTACCTGCTATTTGTATCACGATATTTGCTTCCTAATTTGTCCCTAGTATGGAGTCTTGTTGGTCTTCACTCCAGAGACTGGTTTGATACAGCTCTCCACCCTCCTCTGTCCTGAACAAGCATCTTCATCTCTGCATTAGAGCAGCAACCCACATCTGTTTGAACCTGCTTACTCTATTTGTCTCTAGGTCTTCCTTTGCGATTTTTACCCCACACACTTCTCTCCAATGCAAAATTCAGGATTCCTTATTGTCTGAGAATGTGTCCTGCCAATTGGTCCTTTCTTTTAGTTAAGATATTCCTCTTCTCCACGATTTTATACACTACTTCCTCATTAGTTACCCGTTCTACCCATCTACTTTACGGGTTGGAACACTTGTGAGAAGGCACACTTGTGAGGAGTCACACTTGTAAGAAGACTCGCGTGGCAGGTAGCAGGTAGTCCACAGGGACACCAAGAACCTACTACCTGCTACATTTGTATCACGATATTTGCTTCCTAATTTGTCCCTAGTATGGAGTCTTGTTGGTCTTCATCCAGAGACTGGTTTGATACAGCTCTCCACCCTCCTCTGTCCTGAACAAGCATCTTCATCTCTGCATTAGAGCAGCAACCCACATCTGTTTGAACCTGCTTACTCTATTTGTCTCTTGGTCTTCCTTTGCGATTTTTACCCCACACACTTCTCTCCAATGCAAAATTCAGGATTCCTTATTGTCTGAGAATGTGTCCTGCCAATTGGTCCTTTCTTTTAGTTAAGATATTCCTCTTCTCCACGATTTTATACAGTACTTCCTCATTAATTACCCGTTCTACCCATCTACTTTTCGGGTTGGAACACTTGTGAGAAGGCACACTTGTGAGGAGTCACACTTGTAAGAAGACTCGCGTGGCAGGTAGCAGGTAGTCCACAGGGACACCAAGAACCTACTACCTGCCCAGCAGTTGCTCTCCGCTGCTATAATTGTGACACCTTTTTTCTACCCATCTACTTTTCGGGTTGGAACACTTGTGAGAAGGCACACTTGTGAGGAGTCACACTTGTAAGAAGACTCGCGTGGCAGGTAGCAGGTAGTCCACAGGGACACCAAGAACCTACTACCTGCTACATTTGTATCACGATATTTGCTTCCTAATTTGTCCCTAGTATGGAGTCTTGTTGGTCTTCACTCCAGAGACTGGTTTAATACAGCTCTCCACCCTCCTCTGTCCTGAACAAGCATCTTCATCTCTGCATTAGAGCAGCAACCCACATCTGTTTGAACCTGCTTACTCTATTTGTCTCTAGGTCTTCCTTTGCGATTTTTACCCCACACACTTCTCTCCAATGCAAAATTCAGGATTCCTTATTGTCTGAGAATGTGTCCTGCCAATTGGTCCTTTCTTTTAGTTAAGATATTCCTCTTCTCCACGATTTTATACACTACTTCCTCATTAATTACCCGTTCTACCCATCTACTTTTCGGGTTGGAACACTTGTGAGAAGGCACACTTGTGAGGAGTCACACTAGTAAGAAGACTCGCGTGGCAGGTAGCAGGTAGTCCACAGGGACACCAAGAACCTACTACCTGCCCAGCAGTTGCTCTCCGCTGCTATAATTGTGACACCTTTTTTCTACCCATCTACTTTTCGGGTTGGAACACTTGTGAGAAGGCACACTTGTGAGGAGTCACACTTGTAAGAAGACTCACGTGGCAGGTAGCAGGTAGTCCACAGGGACACCAAGAACCTACTACCTACTACATTTGTATCACGATATTTGCTTCCTAATTTGTCCCTAGTATGGAGTCTTGTTGGTCTTCACTCCAGAGACTGGTTTAATACAGCTCTCCACCCTCCTCTGTCCTGAACAAGCATCTTCATCTCTGCATTAGAGCAGCAACCCACATCTGTTTGAACCTGCTTACTCTATTTGTCTCTAGGTCTTCCTTTGCGATTTTTACCCCACACACTTCTCTCCAATGCAAAATTCAGGATTCCTTATTGTCTGAGAATGTGTCCTGCCAATTGGTCCTTTCTTTTAGTTAAGATATTCCTCTTCTCCACGATTTTATACAGTAGTTCCTCATTAGTTACCCGTTCTACCCATCTACTTTTCGGGTTGGAACAATTGTGAGAAGGCACACTTGTGAGGAGTCACACTTGTAAGAAGACTCGCGTGGCAGGTAGTCCACAGGGACACCAAGAACCTACTACCTGCTATTTGTATCACGATATTTGCTTCCTAATTTGTCCCTAGTATGGAGTCTTGTTGGTCTTCACTCCAGAGACTGGTTTGATACAGCTCTCCACCCTCCTCTGTCCTGAACAAGCATCTTCATCTCTGCATTAGAGCAGCAACCCACATCTGTTTGAACCTGCTTACTCTATTTGTCTCTAGGTCTTCCTTTGCGATTTTTACCCCACACACTTCTCTCCAATGCAAAATTCAGGATACCTTATTGTCTGAGAATGTGTCCTGCCAATTGGTCCTTTCTTTTAGTTAAGATATTCCTCTTCTCCACGATTTTATACACTACTTCCTCATTAGTTACCCGTTCTACCCATCTACTTTTCGGGTTGGAACACTTGTGAGAAGGCACACTTGTGAGGAGTCACACTTGTAAGAAGACTCGCGTGGCAGGTAGCAGGTAGTCCACAGGGACACCAAGAACCTACTACCTGCTACATTTGTATCACGATATTTGCTTCCTAATTTGTCCCTAGTATGGAGTCTTGTTGGTCTTCACTCCAGAGACTGGTTTGATACAGCTCTCCACCCTCCTCTGTCCTGAACAAGCATCTTCATCTCTGCATTAGAGCAGCAACCCACATCTGTTTGAACCTGCTTACTCTATTTGTCTCTAGGTCTTCCTTTGCGATTTTTACCCCACACAATTCTCTCCAATGCAAAATTCAGGATTCCTTATTGTCTGAGAATGTGTCCTGCCAATTGGTCCTTTCTTTTAGTTAAGATATTCCTCTTCTCCACGATTTTATACACTACTTCCTCATTAGTTACCCGTTCTACCCATCTACTTTTCGGGTTGGAACACTTGTGAGAAGGCACACTTGTGAGGAGTCACACTTGTAAGAAGACTCGCGTGGCAGGTAGCAGGTAGTCCACAGGGACACCAAGAACCTACTACCTGCTACATTTGTATCACGATATTTGCTTCCTAATTTGTCCCTAGTATGGAGTCTTGTTGGTCTTCACTCCAGAGACTGGTTTGATACAGCTCTCCACCCTCCTCTGTCCTGAACAAGCATCTTCATCTCTGCATTAGAGCAGCAACCTACATCTGTTTGAACCTGCTTACTCTATTTGTCTCTTGGTCTTCCTTTGCGATTTTTACCCCACACACTTCTCTCCAATGCAAAATTCAGGATTCCTTATTGTCTGAGAATGTGTCCTGCCAATTGGTCCTTTCTTTTAGTTAAGATATTCCTCTTCTCCACGATTTTATACAGTACTTCCTCATTAGTTACCCATTCTACCCATCTACTTTTCGGGTTGGAACACTTGTGAGAAGGCACACTTGTGAGGAGTCACACTTGTAAGAGGACTCGCGTGGCAGGTAGCAGGTAGTCCACAGGGACACCAAGAACCTACTACCTGCCCAGCAGTTGCTCTCTGCTGCTATAATTGTGACACCGTTTTTCTACCCATCTACTTTTCGGGTTGGAACACTTGTGAGAAGGCACACTTGTGAGGAGTCACACTTGTAAGAAGACTCGCGTGGCAGGTAGCAGGTAGTACACAGGGACACCAAGAACCTACTACCTGCTACATTTGTATCACGATATTTGCTTCCTAATTTGTCCCTAGTATGGAGTCTTGTTGGTCTTCACTCCAGAGACTGGTTTGATACAGCTCTCCACCCTCCTCTGTCCTGAACAAGCATCTTCATCTCTGCATTAGAGCAGCAACCTACATCTGTTTGAACCTGCTTATTCTATTTGTCTCTTGGTCTTCCTTTGCGATTTTTACCCCACACACTTCTCTCCAATGCAAAATTCAGGATTCCTTATTGTCTGAGAATGTGTCCTGCCAATTGGTCCTTTCTTTTAGTTAAGATATTCCTCTTCTCCACGATTTTATACAGTACTTCCTCATTAGTTACCCGTTCTACCCATCTACTTTTCGGGTTGGAACACTTGTGAGAAGGCACACTTGTGAGGAGTCACACTTGTAAGAAGACTCGCGTGGCAGGTAGCAGGTAGTCCACAGGGACACCAAGAACCTACTACCTGCTACATTTGTATCACGATATTTGCTTCCTAATTTGTCCCTAGTATGGAGTCTTGTTGGTCTTCACTCCAGAGACTGGTTTGATACAGCTCTCCACCCTCCTCTGTCCTGAACAAGCATCTTCATCTCTGCATTAGAGCAGCAACCCACATCTGTTTGAACCTGCTTACTCTATTTGTCTCTAGGTTTTCCTTTGCGATTTTTACCCCACACACTTCTCTCCAATGCAAAATTCAGGATTCCTTATTGTCTGAGAATGTGTCCTGCCAATTGGTCCTTTCTTTTAGTTAAGATATTCCTCTTCTCCACGATTTTATACAGTAGTTCCTCATTAGTTACCCGTTCTACCCATCTACTTTTCGGGTTGGAACAATTGTGAGAAGGCACACTTGTGAGGAGTCACACTTGTAAGAAGACTCGCGTGGCAGGTAGTCCACAGGGACACCAAGAACCTACTACCTGCTATTTGTATCACGATATTTGCTTCCTAATTTGTCCCTAGTATGGAGTCTTGTTGGTCTTCACTCCAGAGACTGGTTTGATACAGCTCTCCACCCTCCTCTGTCCTGAACAAGCATCTTCATCTCTGCATTAGAGCAGCAACCCACATCTGTTTGAACCTGCTTACTCTATTTGTCTCTAGGTCTTCCTTTGCGATTTTTACCCCACACACTTCTCTCCAATGCAAAATTCAGGATACCTTATTGTCTGAGAATGTGTCCTGCCAATTGGTCCTTTCTTTTAGTTAAGATATTCCTCTTCTCCACGATTTTATACACTACTTCCTCATTAGTTACCCGTTCTACCCATCTACTTTTCGGGTTGGAACACTTGTGAGAAGGCACACTTGTGAGGAGTCACACTTGTAAGAAGACTCGCGTGGCAGGTAGCAGGTAGTCCACAGGGACACCAAGAACCTACTACCTGCTACATTTGTATCACGATATTTGCTTCCTAATTTGTCCCTAGTATGGAGTCTTGTTGGTCTTCACTCCAGAGACTGGTTTGATACAGCTCTCCACCCTCCTCTGTCCTGAACAAGCATCTTCATCTCTGCATTAGAGCAGCAACCCACATCTGTTTGAACCTGCTTACTCTATTTGTCTCTAGGTCTTCCTTTGCGATTTTTACCCCACACAATTCTCTCCAATGCAAAATTCAGGATTCCTTATTGTCTGAGAATGTGTCCTGCCAATTGGTCCTTTCTTTTAGTTAAGATATTCCTCTTCTCCACGATTTTATACACTACTTCCTCATTAGTTACCCGTTCTACCCATCTACTTTTCGGGTTGGAACACTTGTGAGAAGGCACACTTGTGAGGAGTCACACTTGTAAGAAGACTCGCGTGGCAGGTAGCAGGTAGTCCACAGGGACACCAAGAACCTACTACCTGCTACATTTGTATCACGATATTTGCTTCCTAATTTGTCCCTAGTATGGAGTCTTGTTGGTCTTCACTCCAGAGACTGGTTTGATACAGCTCTCCACCCTCCTCTGTCCTGAACAAGCATCTTCATCTCTGCATTAGAGCAGCAACCTACATCTGTTTGAACCTGCTTACTCTATTTGTCTCTTGGTCTTCCTTTGCGATTTTTACCCCACACACTTCTCTCCAATGCAAAATTCAGGATTCCTTATTGTCTGAGAATGTGTCCTGCCAATTGGTCCTTTCTTTTAGTTAAGATATTCCTCTTCTCCACGATTTTATACAGTACTTCCTCATTAGTTACCCATTCTACCCATCTACTTTTCGGGTTGGAACACTTGTGAGAAGGCACACTTGTGAGGAGTCACACTTGTAAGAGGACTCGCGTGGCAGGTAGCAGGTAGTCCACAGGGACACCAAGAACCTACTACCTGCCCAGCAGTTGCTCTCTGCTGCTATAATTGTGACACCGTTTTTCTACCCATCTACTTTTCGGGTTGGAACACTTGTGAGAAGGCACACTTGTGAGGAGTCACACTTGTAAGAAGACTCGCGTGGCAGGTAGCAGGTAGTACACAGGGACACCAAGAACCTACTACCTGCTACATTTGTATCACGATATTTGCTTCCTAATTTGTCCCTAGTATGGAGTCTTGTTGGTCTTCACTCCAGAGACTGGTTTGATACAGCTCTCCACCCTCCTCTGTCCTGAACAAGCATCTTCATCTCTGCATTAGAGCAGCAACCTACATCTGTTTGAACCTGCTTATTCTATTTGTCTCTTGGTCTTCCTTTGCGATTTTTACCCCACACACTTCTCTCCAATGCAAAATTCAGGATTCCTTATTGTCTGAGAATGTGTCCTGCCAATTGGTCCTTTCTTTTAGTTAAGATATTCCTCTTCTCCACGATTTTATACAGTACTTCCTCATTAGTTACCCGTTCTACCCATCTACTTTTCGGGTTGGAACACTTGTGAGAAGGCACACTTGTGAGGAGTCACACTTGTAAGAAGACTCGCGTGGCAGGTAGCAGGTAGTCCACAGGGACACCAAGAACCTACTACCTGCTACATTTGTATCACGATATTTGCTTCCTAATTTGTCCCTAGTATGGAGTCTTGTTGGTCTTCACTCCAGAGACTGGTTTGATACAGCTCTCCACCCTCCTCTGTCCTGAACAAGCATCTTCATCTCTGCATTAGAGCAGCAACCCACATCTGTTTGAACCTGCTTACTCTATTTGTCTCTAGGTTTTCCTTTGCGATTTTTACCCCACACACTTCTCTCCAATGCAAAATTCAGGATTCCTTATTGTCTGAGAATGTGTCCTGCCAATTGGTCCTTTCTTTTAGTTAAGATATTCCTCTTCTCCACGATTTTATACAGTAGTTCCTCATTAGTTACCCGTTCTACCCATCTACTTTTCGGGTTGGAACACTTGTGAGAAGGCACACTTGTGAGGAGTCACACTTGTAAGAAGACTCGCGTGGCAGGTAGCAGGTAGTCCACAGGGACACCAAGAACCTACTACCTGCTACATTTGTATCACGATATTTGCTTCCTAATTTGTCCCTAGTATGGAGTCTTGTTGGTCTTCACTCCAGAGACTGGTTTGATACAGCTCTCCACCCTCCTCTGTCCTGAACAAGCATCTTCATCTCTGCACTAGAGCAGCAACCCACATCTGTTTGAACCTGCTTACTCTATTTGTCTCTAGGTCTTCCTTTGCGATTTTTACCCCACACACTTCTCTCCAATGCAAAATTCAGGATTCCTTATTGTCTGAGAATGTGTCCTGCCAATTGGTCCTTTCTTTTAGTTAAGATATTCCTCTTCTCCACGATTTTACACAGCAGTTCCTCATTAGTTACCCGTTCTACCCATCTACTTTTCGGGTTGGAACACTTGTGAGAAGGCACACTTGTGAGGAGTCACACTTGTAAGAAGACTCGCGTGGCAGGTAGCAGGTAGTCCACAGGGACACCAAGAACCTACTACCTGCTACATTTGTATCACGATATTTGCTTCCTAATTTGTCCCTAGTATGGAGTCTTGTTGGTCTTCACTCCAGAGACTGGTTTGATACAGCTCTCCACCCTCCTCTGTCCTGAACAAGCATCTTCATCTCTGCATTAGAGCAGCAACCTACATCTGTTTGAACCTGCTTACTCTATTTGTCTCTTGGTCTTCCTTTGCGATTTTTACCCCACACACTTCTCTCCAATGCAAAATTCAGGATTCCTTATTGTCTGAGAATGTGTCCTGCCAATTGGTCCTTTCTTTTAGTTAAGATATTCCTCTTCTCCACGATTTTATACAGTACTTCCTCATTAGTTACCCGTTCTACCCATCTACTTTTCGGGTTGGAACACTTGTGAGAAGGCACACTTGTGAGGTGTCACACTTGTAAGAAGACTCGCGTGGCAGGTAGTCCACAGGGACACCAAGAACCTACTACCTGCAATTTGTATCACGATATTTGCTTCCTAATTTGTCCCTAGTATGGAGTCTTGTTGGTCTTCACTCCAGAGACTGGTTTGATACAGCTCTCCACCCTCCTCTTTCCTGAACAAGCATCTTCATCTCTGCATTAGAGCAGCAACCCACATCTGTTTGAACCTGCATACTCTATTTGTCTCTAGGTCTTCCTTTGCGATTTTTACCCCACACACTTCTCTCCAATGCAAAATTCAGGATTCCTTATTGTCTGAGAATGTGTCCTGCCAATTGGTCTTTTCTTTTAGTTAAGATATTCCTCTTCTCCACGATTTTATACAGTAGTTCCTCATTAGTTACCCGTTCTACCCATCTACTTTTCGGGTTGGAACACTTGTGAGAAGGCACACTTGTGAGGAGTCACACTTGTAAGAAGACTCGCGTGGCAGGTAGCAGGTAGTCCACAGGGACACCAAGAACCTACTACCTGCCCAGCAGTTGCTCTCCGCTGCTATAATTGTGACACCTTTTTTCTACCCATCTACTTTTCGGGTTGGAACACTTGTGAGAAGGAACACTTGTGAGGAGTCACACTTGTAAGAAGACTCGCGTGGCAGGTAGCAGGTAGTCCACAGGGACACCAAGAACCTACTACCTGCCCAGCAGTTGCTCTCCGCTGCTATAATTGTGACACCTTTTTTCTACCCATCTACTTTTCGGTTTGGAACACTTGTGAGAAGGCACACTTGTGAGGAGTCACACTTGTAAGAAGACTCGCGTGGCAGGTAGTCCACAGGGACACCAAGAACCTACTACCTGCTATTTGTATCACGATATTTGCTTCCTAATTTGTCCCTAGTATGGAGTCTTGTTGGTCTTCACTCCAGAGACTGGTTTGATACAGCTCTCCACCCTCCTCTGTCCTGAACAAGCATCTTCATCTCTGCATTAGAGCAGCAACCCACATCTGTTTGAACCTGCTTACTCTATTTGTCTCTAGGTCTTCCTTTGCGATTTTTACCCCACACAATTCTCTCCAATGCAAAATTCAGGATTCCTTATTGTCTGAGAATGTGTCCTGCCAATTGGTCCTTTCTTTTAGTTAAGATATTCCTCTTCTCCACGATTTTATACACTACTTCCTCATTAGTTACCCGTTCTACCCATCTACTTTTCGGGTTGGAACACTTGTGAGAAGGCACACTTGTGAGGAGTCACACTTGTAAGAAGACTCGCGTGGCAGGTAGCAGGTAGTCCACAGGGACACCAAGAACCTACTACCTGCTACATTTGTATCACGATATTTGCTTCCTAATTTGTCCCTAGTATGGAGTCTTGTTGGTCTTCACTCCAGAGACTGGTTTGATACAGTTCTCCACCCTCCTCTGTCCTGAACAAGCATCTTCATCTCTGCATTAGAGCAGCAACCTACATCTGTTTGAACCTGCTTACTCTATTTGTCTCTTGGTCTTCCTTTGCGATTTTTACCCCACACACTTCTCTCCAATGCAAAATTCAGGATTCCTTATTGTCTGAGAATGTGTCCTGCCAATTGGTCCTTTCTTTTAGTTAAGATATACCTCTTCTCCACGATTTTATACAGTACTTCCTCATTAGTTACCCGTTCTACCCATCTACTTTTCGGGTTGGAACACTTGTGAGAAGGCACACTTGTGAGGAGTCACACTTGTAAGAAGACTCGCGTGGCAGGTAGCAGGTAGTCCACAGGGACACCAAGAACCTACTACCTGCTACATTTGTATCACGATATTTGCTTCCTAATTTGTCCCTAGTATGGAGTCTTGTTGGTCTTCACTCCAGAGACTGGTTTGATACAGCTCTCCACCCTCCTCTGTCCTGAACAAGCATCTTCATCTCTGCATTAGAGCAGCTACCTACATCTGTTTGAACCTGCTTACTCTATTTGTCTCTTGGTCTTCCTTTGCGATTTTTACCCCACACACTTCTCTCCAATGCAAAATTCAGGATTCCTTATTGTCTGAGAATGTGTCCTGCCAATTGGTCCTTTCTTTTAGTTAAGATATTCCTCTTCTCCACGATTTTATACAGTACTTCCTCATTAGTTACCCATTCTACCCATCTACTTTTCGGGTTGGAACACTTGTGAGAAGGCACACTTGTGAGGAGTCACACTTGTAAGAGGACTCGCGTGGCAGGTAGCAGGTAGTCCACAGGGACACCAAGAACCTACTACCTGCCCAGCAGTTGCTCTCTGCTGCTATAATTGTGACACCGTTTTTCTACCCATCTACTTTTCGGGTTGGAACACTTGTGAGAAGGCACACTTGTGAGGAGTCACACTTGTAAGAAGACTCGCGTGGCAGGTAGCAGGTAGTCCACAGGGACACCAAGAACCTACTACCTGCTACATTTGTATCACGATATTTGCTTCCTAATTTGTCCCTAGTATGGAGTCTTGTTGGTCTTCACTACAGAGACTGGTTTGATACAGCTCTCCACCCTCCTCTGTCCTGAACAAGCATCTTCATCTCTGCATTACAGCAGATACCTACATCTGTTTGAACCTGCTTATTCTATTTGTCTCTTGGTCTTCCTTTGCGATTTTTACCCCACACACTTCTCTCCAATGCAAAATTCAGGATTCCTTATTGTCTGAGAATGTGTCCTGCCAATTGGTCCTTTCTTTTAGTTAAGATATTCCTCTTCTCCACGATTTTATACAGTACTTCCTCATTAGTTACCCGTTCTACCCATCTACTTTTCGGGTTGGAACACTTGTGAGAAGGCACACTTGTGAGGAGTCACACTTGTAAGAAGACTCGCGTGGCAGGTAGCAGGTAGTCCACAGGGACACCAAGAACCTACTACCTGCTACATTTGTATCACGATATTTGCTTCCTAATTTGTCCCTAGTATGGAGTCTTGTTGGTCTTCACTCCAGAGACTGGTTTGATACAGCTCTCCACCCTCCTCTGTCCTGAGCAAGCATCTTCATCTCTGCATTAGAGCAGCAACCCACATCTGTTTGAACCTGCTTACTCTATTTGTCTCTAGGTTTTCCTTTGCGATTTTTACCCCACACACTTCTCTCCAATGCAAAATTCAGGATTCCTTATTGTCTGAGAATGTGTCCTGCCAATTGGTCCTTTCTTTTAGTTAAGATATTCCTCTTCTCCACGATTTTATACAGTAGTTCCTCATTAGTTACCCGTTCTACCCATCTACTTTTCGGGTTGGAACACTTGTGAGAAGGCACACTTGTGAGGAGTCACACTTGTAAGAAGACTCGCGTGGCAGGTAGCAGGTAGTCCACAGGGACACCAAGAACCTACTACCTGCTACATTTGTATCACGATATTTGCTTAATAATTTGTCCCTAGTATGGAGTCTTGTTGGTCTTCACTCCAGAGACTGGTTTGATACAGCTCTCCACCCTCCTCTGTCCTGAACAAGCATCTTCATCTCTGCACTAGAGCAGCAACCCACATCTGTTTGAACCTGCTTACTCTATTTGTCTCTAGGTCTTCCTTTGCGATTTTTACCCCACACACTTCTCTCCAATGCAAAATTCAGGATTCCTTATTGTCTGAGAATGTGTCCTGCCAATTGGTCCTTTCTTTTAGTTAAGATATTCCTCTTCTCCACGATTTTACACAGTAGTTCCTCATTAGTTACCCGTTCTACCCATCTACTTTTCGGGTTGGAACACTTGTGAGAAGGCACACTTGTGAGGAGTCACACTTGTAAGAAGACTCGCGTGGCAGGTAGCAGGTAGTCCACAGGGACACCAAGAACCTACTACCTGCTACATTTGTATCACGATATTTGCTTCCTAATTTGTCCCTAGTATGGAGTCTTATTGGTCTTCACTCCAGAGACTGGTTTGATACAGCTCTCCACCCTCCTCTGTCCTGAACAAGCATCTTCATCTCTGCATTAGAGCAGCAACCTACATCTGTTTGAACCTGCTTACTCTATTTGTCTCTTGGTCTTCCTTTGCGATTTTTACCCCACACACTTCTCTCCAATGCAAAATTCAGGATTCCTTATTGTCTGAGAATGTGTCCTGCCAATTGGTCCTTTCTTTTAGTTAAGATATTCCTCTTCTCCACGATTTTATACAGTACTTCCTCATTAGTTACCCGTTCTACCCATCTACTTTTCGGGTTGGAACACTTGTGAGAAGGCACACTTGTGAGGTGTCACACTTGTAAGAAGACTCGCGTGGCAGGTAGTCCACAGGGACACCAAGAACCTACTACCTGCAATTTGTATCACGATATTTGCTTCCTAATTTGTCCCTAGTATGGAGTCTTGTTGGTCTTCACTCCAGAGACTGGTTTGATACAGCTCTCCACCCTCCTCTGTCCTGAACAAGCATCTTCATCTCTGCATTAGAGCAGCAACCCACATCTGTTTGAACCTGCATACTCTATTTGTCTCTAGGTCTTCCTTTGCGATTTTTACCCCACACACTTCTCTCCAATGCAAAATTCAGGATTCCTTATTGTCTGAGAATGTGTCCTGCCAATTGGTCTTTTCTTTTAGTTAAGATATTCCTCTTCTCCACGATTTTATACAGTAGTTCCTCATTAGTTACCCGTTCTACCCATCTACTTTTCGGGTTGGAACACTTGTGAGAAGGCACACTTGTGAGGAGTCACACTTGTAAGAAGACTCGCGTGGCAGGTAGCAGGTAGTCCACAGGGACACCAAGAACCTACTACCTGCCCAGCAGTTGCTCTCCGCTGCTATAATTGTGACACCTTTTTTCTACCCATCTACTTTTCGGGTTGGAACACTTGTGAGAAGGCACACTTGTGAGGAGTCACACTTGTAAGAAGACTCGCGTGGCAGGTAGCAGGTAGTCCACAGGGACACCAAGAACCTACTACCTGCCCAGCAGTTGCTCTCCGCTGCTATAATTGTGACACCTTTTTTCTACCCATCTACTTTTCGGTTTGGAACACTTGTGAGAAGGCACACTTGTGAGGAGTCACACTTGTAAGAAGACTCGCGTGGCAGGTAGTCCACAGGGACACCAAGAACCTACTACCTGCTATTTGTATCACGATATTTGCTTCCTAATTTGTCCCTAGTATGGAGTCTTGTTGGTCTTCACTCCAGAGACTGGTTTGATACAGCTCTCCACCCTCCTCTGTCCTGAACAAGCATCTTCATCTCTGCATTAGAGCAGCAACCCACATCTGTTTGAACCTGCTTACTCTATTTGTCTCTAGGTCTTCCTTTGCGATTTTTACCCCACACAATTCTCTCCAATGCAAAATTCAGGATTCCTTATTGTCTGAGAATGTGTCCTGCCAATTGGTCCTTTCTTTTAGTTAAGATATTCCTCTTCTCCACGATTTTATACAGTACTTCCTCATTAGTTACCCGTTCTACCCATCTACTTTTCGGGTTCGAACACTTGTGAGAAGGCACACTTGTGAGGAGTCACACTTGTAAGAAGACTCGCGTGGCAGGTAGCAGGTAGTCCACAGGGACACCAAGAACCTACTACCTGCTACATTTGTATCACGATATTTGCTTCCTAATTTGTCCCTAGTATGGAGTCTTGTTGGTCTTCACTCCAGAGACTGGTTTGATACAGTTCTCCACCCTCCTCTGTCCTGAACAAGCATCTTCATCTCTGCATTAGAGCAGCAACCTACATCTGTTTGAACCTGCTTACTCTATTTGTCTCTTGGTCTTCCTTTGCGATTTTTACCCCACACACTTCTCTCCAATGCAAAATTCAGGATTCCTTATTGTCTGAGAATGTGTCCTGCCAATTGGTCCTTTCTTTTAGTTAAGATATTCCTCTTCTCCACGATTTTATACAGTACTTCCTCATTAGTTACCCGTTCTACCCATCTACTTTTCGGGTTGGAACACTTGTGAGAAGGCACACTTTTGAGGAGTCACACTTGTAAGAAGACTCGCGTGGCAGGTAGCAGGTAGTCCACAGGGACAACAAGAACCTACTACCTGCCCAGCAGTTGCTCTCCGCTGCTATAATTGTGATACCTTTTTTCTACCCATCTACTTTTCGGGTTGGAACACTTGTGAGAAGGCACACTTGTGAGGAGTCACACTTGTAAGAAGACTCGCGTGGCAGGTAGCAGGTAGTCCACAGGGACACCAAGAACCTACTACCTGCTACATTTGTATCACGATATTTGCTTCCTAATTTGTCCCTAGTATTGAGTGTTGTTGGTCTTCACTCCAGAGACTGGTTTGATACAGCTCTCCACCCTCCTCTGTCCTGAACAAGCATCTTCATCTCTGCATTAGAGCAGCAACCTACATCTGTTTGAACCTGCTTACTCTATTTGTCTCTAGGTCTTCCTTTGCGATTTTTACCCCACACACTTCTCTCCAATGCAAAATTCAGGATTCCTTATTGTCTGAGAATGTGTCCTGCCAATTGGCCCTTTCTTTTAGTTAAGATATTCCTCTTCTCCACGATTTTATACACTACTTCCTCATTAGTTACCCGTTCTACCCATCTACTTTTCGGGTTGGAACACTTGTGAGAAGGCACACTTGTGAGGAGTCACACTTGTAAGAAGACTCGCGTGGCAGGTAGTCCACAGGGACACCAAGAACCTACTACCTGCTATTTGTATCACGATATTTGCTTCCTAATTTGTCCCTAGTATGGAGTCTTGTTGGTCTTCACTCCAGAGACTGGTTTGATACAGCTCTCCACCCTCCTCTGTCCTGAACAAGCATCTTCATCTCTGCATTAGAGCAGCAACCCACATCTGTTTGAACCTGCTTACTCTATTTGTCTCTAGGTCTTCCTTTGCGATTTTTACCCCACACACTTCTCTCCAATGCAAAATTCAGGATTCCTTATTGTCTGAGAATGTGTCCTGCCAATTGGTCCTTTCTTTTAGTTAAGATATTCCTCTTCTCCACGATTTTATACAGTAGTTCCTCATTAGTTACCCGTTCTACCCATCTACTTTTCGGGTTGGAACACTTGTGAGAAGGCACACTTGTGAGGAGTCACACTTGTAAGAAGACTCGCGTGGCAGGTAGCAGGTAGTCCACAGGGACACCAAGAACCTACTACCTGCCCAGCAGTTGCTCTCCGCTGCTATAATTGTGACACCTTTTTTCTACCCATCTACTTTTCGGGTTGGAACACTTGTGAGAAGGCACACTTGTGAGGAGTCACACTTGTAAGAAGACTCGCGTGGCAGGTAGCAGGTAGTCCACAGGGACACCAAGAACCTACTACCTGCCCAGCAGTTGCTCTCCACTGCTATAATTGTGACACCTTTTTTCTACCCATCTACTTTTCGGGTTGGAACACTTGTGAGAAGGCACACTTGTGAGGAGTCACACTTGTAAGAAGACTCGCGTGGCAGGTAGCAGGTAGTCCACAGGGACACCAAGAACCTACTACCTGCTACATTTGTATCACGATATTTGCTTCCTAATTTGTCCCTAGTATGGAGTCTTGTTGGTCTTCACTCCAGAGACTGGTTTGATACAGCTCTCCACCCTCCTCTGTCCTGAACAAGCATCTTCATCTCTGCATTAGAGCAGCAACCCACATCTGTTTGAACCTGATTACTCTATTTGTCTCTAGGTCTTCCTTTGCGATTTTTACCCCACACACTTCTCTCCAATGCAAAATTCAGGATTCCTTATTGTCTGAGAATGTGTCCTGCCAAATGGTCCTTTCTTTTAGTTAAGATATTCCTCTTCTCCACGATTTTATACAGTAGTTCCTCATTAGTTACCCGTTCTACCCATCTACTTTTCGGGTTGGAACACTTGTGAGAAGGCACACTTGTGAGGATTCACACTTGTAAGAAGACTCGCGTGGCAGGTAGCAGGTAGTCCACAGGGACACCAAGAACCTACTACCTGCTACATTTGTATCACGATATTTGCTTCCTAATTTGTCCCTAGTATGGAGTCTTGTTGGTCTTCACTCCAGAGACTGGTTTGATACAGCTCTCCACCCTCCTCTGTCCTGAACAAGCATCTTCATCTCTGCATTAGAGCAGCAACCCACATCTGTTTGAACCTGCTTACTCTATTTGTCTCTAGGTCTTCCTTTGCGATTTTTACCCCACACACTTCTCTCCAATGCAAAATTCAGGATTCCTTATTGTCTGAGAATGTGTCCTGCCAATTGGTCCTTTCTTTTAGTTAAGATATTCCTCTTCTCCACGATTTTATACAGTAGTTCCTCATTAGTTACCCGTTCTACCCATCTACTTTTCGGGTTGGAACACTTGTGAGAAGGCACACTTGTGAGGAGTCACACTTGTAAGAAGACTCGCGTGGCAGGTAGCAGGTAGTCCACAGGGACACCAAGAACCTACTACCTGCTACATTTGTATCACGATATTTGCTTAATAATTTGTCCCTAGTATGGAGTCTTGTTGGTCTTCACTCCAGAGACTGGTTTGATACAGCTCTCCACCCTCCTCTGTCCTGTACAAGCATCTTCATCTCTGCATTAGAGCAGCAACCTACATCTGTTTGAACCTGCTTACTCTATTTGTCTCTTGGTCTTCCTTTGCGATTTTTACCCCACACACTTCTCTCCAATGCAAAATTCAGGATTCCTTATTGTCTGAGAATGTGTCCTGCCAATTGGTCCTTTCTTTTAGTTAAGATATTCCTCTTCTCCACGATTTTATACAGTACTTCCTCATTAGTTACCCGTTCTACCCATCTACTTTTCGGGTTGTAACACTTGTGAGAAGGCACACTTGTGAGGAGTCACACTTGTAAGAAGACTCGCGTGGCAGGTAGCAGGTAGTCCACAGGGACAACAAGAACCTACTACCTGCCCAGCAGTTGCTCTCCGCTGCTATAATTGTGACACCTTTTTTCTACCCATCTACTTTTCGGGTTGGAACACTTGTGAGAAGGCACACTTGTGAGGAGTCACACTTGTAAGAAGACTCGCGTGGCAGGTAGCAGGTAGTCCACAGGGACACCAAGAACCTACTACCTGCTACATTTGTATCACGATATTTGCTTCCTAATTTGTCCCTAGTATGGAGTCTTGTTGGTCTTCACTCCAGAGACTGGTTTGATACAGCTCTCCACCCTCCTCTGTCCTGAACAAGCATCTTCATCTCTGCATTAGAGCAGCAACCTACATCTGTTTGAACCTGCTTACTCTATTTGTCTCTTGGTCTTCCTTTGCGATTTTTACCCCACACACTTCTCTCCAATGCAAAATTCAGGATTCCTTATTGTCTGAGAATGTGTCCTGCCAATTGGTCCTTTCTTTTAGTTAAGATATTCCTCTTCTCCACGATTTTATACAGTAGTTCCTCATTAGTTACCCGTTCTACCCATCTACTTTTCGGGTTGGAACACTTGTGAGAAGGCACACTTGTGAGGAGTCACACTTGTAAGAAGACTCGCGTGGCAGGTAGCAGGTAGTCCACAGGGACACCAAGAACCTACTACCTGCCCAGCAGTTGCTCTCCGCTGCTATAATTGTGACACCTTTTTTCTACCCATCTACTTTTCGGGTTGGAACACTTGTGAGAAGGCACACTTGTGAGGAGTCACACTTGTAAGAAGACTCGCGTGGCAGGTAGCAGGTAGTCCACAGGGACACCAAGAACCTACTACCTGCTACATTTGTATCACGATATTTGCTTCCTAATTTGTCCCTAGTATGGAGTCTTGTTGGTCTTCACTCCAGAGACTGGTTTGATACAGCTCTCCACCCTCCTCTGTCCTGAACAAGCATCTTCATCTCTGCATTAGAGCAGCAACCTACATCTGTTTGAACCTGCTTACTCTATTTGTCTCTTGGTCTTCCTTTGCGATTTTTACCCCCACACACTTCTCTCCAATGCAAAATTCAGGATTCCTTATTGTCTGAGAATGTGTCCTGCCAATTGGTCCTTTCTTTTAGTTAAGATATTCCTCTTCTCCACGATTTTATACAGTACTTCCTCATTAGTTACCCGTTCTACCCATCTACTTTTCGGGTTGGAACACTTGTGAGAAGGCACACTTGTGAGGAGTCACACTTGTAAGAAGACTCGCGTGGCAGGTAGTCCACAGGGACACCAATAACCTACTACCTGCTATTTGTATCACGATATTTGCTTCCTAATTTGTCCCTAGTATGGAGTCTTGTTGGTCTTCACTCCAGAGACTGGTTTGATACAGCTCTCCACCCTCCTCTGTCCTGAACAAGCATCTTCATCTCTGCATTAGAGCATCAACCCACATCTGTTTGAACCTGCTTACTCTATTTGTCTCTTGGTCTTCCTTTGCGATTTTTACCCCACACACTTCTCTCCAATGCAAAATTCAGGATTCCTTATTGTCTGAGAATGTGTCCTGCCAATTGGTACTTGCTTTTAGTTAAGATATTCCTCTTCTCCACGATTTTATACAGTACTTCCTCATTAGTTACCCGTTCTACCCATCTACTTTTCGGGTTGGAACACTTGTGAGAAGGCACACTTGTGAGGAGTCACACTTGTAAGAAGACTCGCGTGGCAGGTAGCAGGTAGTCCACAGGGACACCAAGAACCTACTACCTGCTACATTTGTATCACGATATTTGCTTCCTAATTTGTCCCTAGTATGGAGTCTTGTTGGTCTTCACTCCAGTGACTGGTTTGATACAGCTCTCCACCCTCCTCTGTCCTGAACAAGCATCTTCATCTCTGCATTAGAGCAGCAACCCACATCTGTTTGAACCTGCTTACTCTATTTGTCTCTAGGTCTTCCTTTGCGATTTTTACCCCACACACTTCTCTCCAATGCAAAATTCAGGATTCCTTATTGTCTGAGAATGTGTCCTGCCAATTGGTCCTTTCTTTTAGTTAAGATATTCCTCTTCTCCACGATTTTATACACTACTTCCTCATTAGTTACCCGTTCTACCCATCTACTTTTCGGGTTGGAACACTTGTGAGAAGGCACACTTGTGAGGAGTCACACTTGTAAGAAGACTCGCGTGGCAGGTAGCAGGTAGTCCACAGGGACACCAAGAACCTACTACCTGCTACATTTGTATCACGATATTTGCTTCCTAATTTGTCCCTAGTATGGAGTCTTGTTGGTCTTCACTCCAGAGACTGGTTTGATACAGTTCTCCACCCTCCTCTGTCCTGTACAAGCATCTTCATCTCTGCATTAGAGCAGCAACCTACATCTGTTTGAACCTGCTTACTCTATTTGTCTCTTGGTCTTCCTTTGCGATTTTTACCCCACACACTTCTCTCCAATGCAAAATTCAGGATTCCTTATTGTCTGAGAATGTGTCCTGCCAATTGGTCCTTTCTTTTAGTTAAGATATTCCTCTTCTCCACGATTTTATACAGTACTTCCTCATTAGTTACCCGTTCTACCCATCTACTTTTCGGGTTGGAACACTTGTGAGAAGGCACACTTGTGAGGAGTCACACTTGTAAGAAGACTCGCGTGGCAGGTAGCAGGTAGTCCACAGGGACAACAAGAACCTACTACCTGCCCAGCAGTTGCTCTCCGCTGCTATAATTGTGACACCTTTTTTCTACCCATCTACTTTTCGGGTTGGAACACTTGTGAGAAGGCACACTTGTGAGGAGTCACACTTGTAAGAAGACTCGCGTGGCAGGTAGCAGGTAGTCCACAGGGACACCAAGAACCTACTACCTGCTACATTTGTATCACGATATTTGCTTCCTAATTTGTCCCTAGTATGGAGTCTTGTTGGTCTTCACTCCAGAGACTGGTTTGATACAGCTCTCCACCCTCCTCTGTCCTGAACAAGCATCTTCATCTCTGCATTAGAGCAGCAACCTACATCTGTTTGAACCTGCTTACTCTATTTGTCTCTTGGTCTTCCTTTGCGATTTTTACCCCACACACTTCTCTCCAATGCAAAATTCAGGATTCCTTATTGTCTGAGAATGTGTCCTGCCAATTGGTCCTTTCTTTTAGTTAAGATATTCCTCTTCTCCACGATTTTATACAGTAGTTCCTCATTAGTTACCCGTTCTACCCATCTACTTTTCGGGTTGGAACACTTGTGAGAAGGCACACTTGTGAGGAGTCACACTTGTAAGAAGACTCGCGTGGCAGGTAGCAGGTAGTCCACAGGGACACCAAGAACCTACTACCTGCTACATTTGTATCACGATATTTGCTTCCTAATTTGTCCCTAGTATGGAGTCTTGTTGGTCTTCACTCCAGAGACTGGTTTGATACAGCTCTCCACCCTCCTCTGTCCTGAACAAGCATCTTCATCTCTGCATTAGAGCAGCAACCTACATCTGTTTGAACCTGCTTACTCTATTTGTCTCTTGGTCTTCCTTTGCGATTTTTACCCCCACACACTTCTCTCCAATGCAAAATTCAGGATTCCTTATTGTCTGAGAATGTGTCCTGCCAATTGGTCCTTTCTTTTAGTTAAGATATTCCTCTTCTCCACGATTTTATACAGTACTTCCTCATTAGTTACCCGTTCTACCCATCTACTTTTCGGGTTGGAACACTTGTGAGAAGGCACACTTGTGAGGAGTCACACTTGTAAGAAGACTCGCGTGGCAGGTAGTCCACAGGGACACCAATAACCTACTACCTGCTATTTGTATCACGATATTTGCTTCCTAATTTGTCCCTAGTATGGAGTCTTGTTGGTCTTCACTCCAGAGACTGGTTTGATACAGCTCTCCACCCTCCTCTGTCCTGAACAAGCATCTTCATCTCTGCATTAGAGCATCAACCCACATCTGTTTGAACCTGCTTACTCTATTTGTCTCTTGGTCTTCCTTTGCGATTTTTACCCCACACACTTCTCTCCAATGCAAAATTCAGGATTCCTTATTGTCTGAGAATGTGTCCTGCCAATTGGTACTTGCTTTTAGTTAAGATATTCCTCTTCTCCACGATTTTATACAGTACTTCCTCATTAGTTACCCGTTCTACCCATCTACTTTTCGGGTTGGAACACTTGTGAGAAGGCACACTTGTGAGGAGTCACACTTGTAAGAAGACTCGCGTGGCAGGTAGCAGGTAGTCCACAGGGACACCAAGAACCTACTACCTGCTACATTTGTATCACGATATTTGCTTCCTAATTTGTCCCTAGTATGGAGTCTTGTTGGTCTTCACTCCAGTGACTGGTTTGATACAGCTCTCCACCCTCCTCTGTCCTGAACAAGCATCTTCATCTCTGCATTAGAGCAGCAACCCACATCTGTTTGAACCTGCTTACTCTATTTGTCTCTAGGTCTTCCTTTGCGATTTTTACCCCACACACTTCTCTCCAATGCAAAATTCAGGATTCCTTATTGTCTGAGAATGTGTCCTGCCAATTGGTCCTTTCTTTTAGTTAAGATATTCCTCTTCTCCACGATTTTATACACTACTTCCTCATTAGTTACCCGTTCTACCCATCTACTTTTCGGGTTGGAACACTTGTGAGAAGGCACACTTGTGAGGAGTCACACTTGTAAGAAGACTCGCGTGGCAGGTAGCAGGTAGTCCACAGGGACACCAAGAACCTACTACCTGCCCAGCAGTTGCTCTCCGCTGCTATAATTGTGACACCTTTTTTCTACCCATCTACTTTTCGGGTTGGAACACTTGTGAGAAGGCACACTTGTGAGGAGTCACACTTGTAAGAAGACTCGCGTGGCAGGTAGCAGGTAGTCCACAGGGACACCAAGAACCTACTACCTGCCCAGCAGTTGCTCTCCGCTGCTATAATTGTGACACCTTTTTTCTACCCATCTACTTTTCGGGTTGGAACACTTGTGAGAAGGCACACTTGTGAGGAGTCACACTTGTAAGAAGACTCGCGTGGCAGGTAGCAGGTAGTCCACAGGGACACCAAGAACCTACTACCTGCTACATTTGTATCACGATATTTGCTTCCTAATTTGTCCCTAGTATGGAGTCTTGTTGGTCTTCACTCCAGAGACTGGTTTGATACAGCTCTCCACCCTCCTCTGTCCTGAACAAGCATCTTCATCTCTGCATTAGAGCAGCAACCCACATCTGTTTGAACCTGCTTACTCTATTTGTCTCTAGGTCTTCCTTTGCGATTTTTACCCCACACACTTCTCTCCAATGCAAAATTCAGGATTCCTTATTGTCTGAGAATGTGTCCTGCCAAATGGTCCTTTCTTTTAGTTAAGATATTCCTCTTCTCCACGATTTTATACAGTAGTTCCTCATTAGTTACCCGTTCTACCCATCTACTTTTCGGGTTGGAACACTTGTGAGAAGGCACACTTGTGAGGAGTCACACTTGTAAGAAGTCTCGCGTGGCAGGTAGCAGGTAGTCCACAGGGACACCAAGAACCTACTACCTGCTACATTTGTATCACGATATTTGCTTCCTAATTTGTCCCTAGTATGGAGTCTTGTTGGTCTTCACTCCAGAGACTGGTTTGATACAGCTCTCCACCCTCCTCTGTCCTGAACAAGCATCTTCATCTCTGCATTAGAGCAGCAACCCACATCTGTTTGAACCTGCTTACTCTATTTGTCTCTAGGTCTTCCTTTGCGATTTTTACCCCACACACTTCTCTCCAATGCAAAATTCAGGATTCCTTATTGTCTGAGAATGTGTCCTGCCAATTGGTCTTTTCTTTTAGTTAAGATATTCCTCTTCTCCACGATTTTATACACTACTTCCTCATTAGTTACCCGTTCTACCCATCTACTTTTCGGGTTGGAACACTTGTGAGAAGGCACACTTGTGAGGAGTCACACTTGTAAGAAGACTCGCGTGGCAGGTAGCAGGTAGTCCACAGGGACACCAAGAACCTACTACCTGCCCAGCAGTTGCTCTCCGCTGCTGTAATTGTGACACCTTTTTGCGGATATTTTGAAGGTCCATTTGTTTTCCGCTTCTTATAATAAGAAAACTATTTTACGAAGAGTGAGTTTAAGCTTACATCTTCTTCATGTTTGTGTGCCTAATTGCGCTTACAAAATTGATTGCTATTAATTTTATTCAGAATATAAACAATGCAATCTTCGGCTGATTTTGTGGTATTTTACGTCGGGGTTGCAACAGAGTTAAGCAGTGTCTCATGTTTGCAAACGTTTAACCAACTTTGTGTTATCTTCACGTACATTCTGTTTTTTTTTTCAAGATCTCCAATGCATTACGGATTTTTTTTCAGTATTTAAAAGCATGTTAAAGCCTTTGGCAATTTATTCTTCTTTATAATTTTTGTGCGTACTACACAAAAGAGTTTGGATTGACATCAACCTTCAGATTTTTTTGAAGTCATTCAGTAATCTCGTCCGTCTCACAATATTATTTCTCATCGATATTTAAAATTAGTTTACTACAGTATTCTCGAGGACGTTTTCCCTGATTAGTAAAAATTTTGATTATGAATTGTTCTTAACCTTTCGAAACGTTGCTATTGTGGCGATGCCTTTGAGTGCAATTCCACGTCTCCATAAGCATACATTTCTTAATGAGCCATTAATCTACAAAATAGCCGTAAAACGATATGGTTTTCAGGCGCACTCTCCAGAACACAAACTAACAACTGTAAAATATTTACAGGGAAAAATTTGTTAGACATGAACATATCTACATCTACATAGATACTCTGCAAATCAGATTTCAGTGCCTGGCAGAGGATTCATTAACCACTTTCACAACCTTTCTCTGCCGTTTCATTATCTAATAGCGCGCGGGAAGAAAGAACACCTAAATCGTCCCGTTTTCGATCTGATTTTTCTTATTTTATTGGGATGGTCATGTCTCCCTATGTAGGTGGGTGCTAGCAAAATATTTTCACATTCAGAAGTAAATGTCGGTGACTGAAATTTCGCAAATAGAACTAGCCGCAACGAATAACATCTTTCTTTTAATGATTTCCACCTCAAATCGTACAACATTGGCAGAATTTACGACCTTAAGGTTTGACTGATTTAATGTGTAATTGAAGTTCAGCGGATTTCTTTTAGTGGTCATGTGTGTTACTTCACACTTTTCATTATTTAGTGTTAATTGCCAATTTTCGCACCATGTAGATATTTTGTCTAAATCTCTTTGCAGTTGCTTTTGATCCTCTGTTGAGTTCACTAACCGATAAACGACAGCATCATCCGTGAACAGTGTAAGGGAGCTATTCAGATTGCCTCCTAAATCGTTTATAAACACAAGGAAGATTAGGGGATCTATAACGCTTCCCTGGGGAACGCCAGATATCACTTCTGTTTGACTAGATGACTTACCGTCAATTACTACGAAATGTGTCCTTTCTCATAGCAAATCGTGAATCCAATCGCGCAATCGGGGCGACATTCCATAAGCACGCAATTTAATTAGAAGCCGCTTGTGAGGTACAGTGTCAAAAGTCTTCCGGAAATCCAGAAATATGGAATCGATTTGAGATACCTTGTCGATGGCACTTATGACTTCATGTGAATAAAGGGCAAGCTGTGTTTCGCAAGAGCGGTACTTTCTGAATTCATGTTGACTATTGGTTAATAGGTCGTTCTCTTCGAGGTAGTTCATAATGTTCGAACAATGTATATGTTCCAAAATCCTACTGCAAACCGACGTCAATGAGATGGGCCTGTAATTTTGGGATCACTCCTATTGCCTTTCTTGAATATTGGACTGACTTGGGGAACTTTCCAGTCTTTAGGTACGGATCTTTCACCGAGTGATCGGTTGTATATGATAGCTAAGTATGGAGCCATTGCATCAGCATACTCTGATAGAAATATAGTTGGTATACAATCTGGCCCGGAAGATTTGTTTTTGTTTAGTGACTTAAGTTGTTTTACTACTCCAGGAACATCTACTTCTAAATTTCGCTTGCTGGCAGATGTTCTTGGTTTGAATTCTGGAGTGTTCACTTCGTCTTCTTTGGTGAACGAATTTCTGAAATCTGTGTTTAGCCATTCTGCCTTAGCAATATTGTCATCGGTAGTAATGCCGCGAGAGACCACAAACACCAGCTGCCGGCGTGGCGCAGGGGATAGCGTCACGGACTGCGGAGCAGACGGTCGCTGGTACAATCCCGCCCACCGGCAAAAATTTATTTCTTCGTAATTTACAATTCCAGAAGGTTCTACATCTTTCTTATGTTCACTTGCAAATTCTACTTTTTTCTTATTTTAACTGTTCTTCTCATTTCTGGTAAATTCTGTCTGAGTATAAATAGCAGAGCACTCTGCCTGAGAGGCAGTCAGTGCTGTGTTTATGTTGAGTTCGTAATAAACGTGCTTTCAGTATAAGTGCTGTGTTTAGTTGCCTTCGAAGTCAAGCCTACGTCCATTGCAACGTGACAGTATTACCATTGCTATCGTGTAGTGAAGGAATTGTTTGTGTTTTGCCGCTAGTGTACTTCACATAAGGCCCGAATTTCTTCGAATTTTCTGGAAGATTACGAGACAGGATTTCGTTTTGGAAAGTATTATAAGCTTCTCGCATTGAAGTCCACGCTAGGTTGCGAGTTTCTGTAAAAGATTGCCAGACTTGGGGATTCTGTGTCTTTTTAAATTTTGCATGCGTTTTTCTTTGCTTCTGCAACAGTGATGTGACCTGTTTTTGTACCACGGGGGGTCAGCCCCCTCTTTTATTAACCCTGCGGCGGGCGCGTGGCGGCATACAGTGCCGCCAATTTTGTTTTCTTTCAATAATTACGTCAGCGTGGTGAGCACGCAACAATGGTGCTAGATATGCTTAGACTGTTTAGTCACGCGCCAAACCACATTACTGCGCCACCAATATACTCACCATAACAACTGTGACTGACCTGTGGAGTGGACGACTGCACCGAGACGGCACTGCGTACCGCACGCGCCCGGTAAAGTAAGTACATGTATCCGTACCACTGTCGGATGTTTTGATGATTAGAAGCTTTGTTTTACTACTCTGTCGGTGTATGATGATTTAGTTATTAACATTGCTTTGATATTAGAATTATTTTATTGTCTCCCAGGTCGACACATAGGAAAGGACTAACACCAGAAGAAATCGAGCGTCTTCTTCTGCAATCATCTGACGAAGAAAATTACGCTGATTTTTCTGACAGCGATGTGAAAGCAGAAATAGTTGAAACTGCAGATCATCCTATTCTACACAAAGGACCACAATAAGATGGCCCTTAGCATTGTTTTTTTTTCTTATCTAGATATTGCTGGGATAAATTGCCAGGTCTTGTTCTTTGCAAATAACCCAGAAAAAAGATTCACAAGAAGAACCTATCTAACAAACATGCCCTTGGCTCTGATGGACTGCCATTTGAAAGAAAGGGTTCAGCTCTACTCTACCAAGAGATATTCAAGAATTTCTGTCATCTCATCGATGAAGTCCCGCCAATCACGATGAGACTGTAAGAAGTTGTGGGAGGTGCCATCTTTGTCGTGGGAAAAAAAAAAAAAAACCCAACCTACTGTCACTTGCAATAGCTGCAAAAGATTCGTTTGCAAGCAACATTTCCACAATGTTGCCTCATGTAATGATTGCAGAGCTCCTCTGGAGGAAGAGAGGATTTGATTCTTGATATGTATTTACTGACTGCCTTATTCTTTATTATTACTACAAAGATTTTATTCATATTACACTTTTTTGTAAAATTTGCTTTAACAATGGTAAACAATCGAATTATATCGAATTATATCTGTGGTTATAATATATTTAGAATTTGTTATTAATGTAGCGCTTACGAAATATACTGGAAACTTATGTCATATATACTGTAACAATTTTAATTTTCCCATGCACCCTTAATATATGTATACAGATCATATTAAAAGTTGATGTTAAGAATGATGTTATACACAATAAAGAATTAATTCTACCCAAAAATTAAAAAAATAGCTCTTCTCTAAATGCAGGCGGCACTGAGTGCCGCACGCGCCCGCTGACATAACAATCTTAAGCGCGCCTGCCGCAGGGTTAATTTATTTTTTATAAATCTCTCGATTGATACTGATATTATGTCTTTGAAAGTAAGCCACAACTGATCTACACTCGCATTTTTAGTTTTGAAAGACTGGAGACTAGGTATCACCGAGGAAAGCGTGAAGTGAATTTCTATCCGCTCTATTGAATAGATATTTTTTTCGTTTCTTTTTGGTGCATTTGTGAATTTCGATATTCAGTCTCGCTACTACAACTCTATGTTCGCTAATCCCAGTACCTGTTTTAATACTCTGTACTAGCTCAGGATTGATTCAACGAGGTTGTTCATTCCCTTTTAGAAAGAAACAAGGCCACCATCTGTAACAAGTTTTCACATAGTCTCCGGACTAATGAGCACAACAATAGCAACAAACATCGCTCTTAGTACATCTTGCCACATGGGGGTCTGAATAAGGAATGTTCAAATGTTTGTAAATCTATTGGACCAAACTGGTCATTAGTCCCTAGACTTACAAACTACTTAAACTAACTTAAAGACAACAACAACAACACACACACACACACACACACACACACACACACACACACACACACACAAACACAAACACAAACACACATGCCCCAGGGAGGACTCGAACCTCCGACCGCGAGCAATCGCACGCTCCGCAGCAAGGCGCCTTAGAACGCCCGGCCACTCCACCTCGGCATGATATTTCATTCTATAAACTGGTGGTCAGGCAGAGAATGGACTCAAACTGACAATACATCGAACATCTGTTGCGGAACGGAGATACCATACTTGTATGTTATTTTTACTTAATTTTTAGGTTTTTTATATAAAGAAAGTTTTTTCGCAGGGTGAAGGTTTAGTTGTTTTCCCGTTTACTTTTATTTTCGAACTGTTCTGTATTCATCAAGCTGTAGTTATTTTCCTAAGAGCTGTCAAATACCTGCAGAAAACTAATGGCCTTGCAATGAAAACACTTTAATAACTTCCATCTTCTCACAAATGTGTCTTCTCACATGTGTCACAAACTCCTAATTTGCAGCATTCTTCTGTATCGCCACATTTCAAAAGCTTCTATCCTCTTCCTGTCTGAACTATTTATCGTTCATGTTTCACTACAATGCAAGACAAAACACCACACAAAAGCCTTTAGAAAAGACTTCCTAACATTTAAAATAATATTTCATGTTAACAAATTTCTCTTTTTCAGAAACGTTTTTCTTCTCATTGACATTATGCATTTTATGTCATCTGTACTGCGACCATCGTATATTATTTTTCTGCCCAAGTAACAAAACTCATTTACCACCTGTACTGTTTCGTTATCTAATCTAATTCCTTCAGCATCAACTGATTTTCTTAGACTACATTCCATTACCAGTTCTGCTCTTGTTACTGTTCATCTTATACGCTCTCTTCAAGACACTGTCCATTCCATCCAAGTACTCTTCCAGGTCCTTTGCGGCCTCTGACAGAATTACAATGTCATAGGCTAAGTGCAAAGTTTTGATTTCTCCGGCGTGAACCTTAATCCCTTCAGCAAATTTCTCCTTGCTTTCCCTCACTGCTTGCTCGATGTAGAGATTGAATAAAATTTGAGAAAGGCTACAATATTTCTACGCGAGTTTCACCTTTCACAGCAGAGTTACATAAAATATATTACCAGAACGTACTGGCAAATAAACAAGTTGTGCGCAAAAGATTCAAACATTTTCCATCTATCGATAGGACTGTCCCCACATAGGTGTATGTGAATATTCTTGGTTGATTTTTTTTTCTGCTGACTTAATTGTCATAGAAATATGCTAGATATTTTATGCTTGTGTATTTTCTGGTCATCTGAAACATATTTTATATAAAACAACACTTACTCTACAAACAGCGATCTTGCGAATCAGAGCTCATTATGTTCAACCGTGACTTCTATGACTCTCATATGTTTATGCTTTTATCCAAAAAGTTTATCTTCACCCAGTCAGAAGACGTTACAAACATTCTGTTGGCAGGTGAAAAATTTCCGCTCCAGAATTAGCACCAAGGATCTAAAGAAAAACAATCTTATATGCTACTGTTGGTCGCGCAATGTTCCCTTCACTGCTGGCAAAGTAATAATGACAGGTAACGTTTAATGGAACGAGTGTGTTGTATATTAACCTGACCAAAAGACATTACCACGGCAATTTTCATCCTAATTTCGTATCAAATATCACAGTTTTCCCACGAAAATCGCTTTATTTAATGTCGCTATCGTAGTGGGTCTCGTCATCGTGTTCTCTTCTCTTTAGGTTACTTTCCTGTTTCAGAAAGATGTCTCGCTCTTGTAATTAATTAATGAATTAAAGATGACCCGCTCCAAGAAACTCTTCTCCCGAAAGACACATGTGATATTTAATTTAGTTGAAACGCGTCGCAATTTGAAAACGAAGCACTGAATATCAACTGCGAGTTTACTGCTTCTTGAGACAGATAGAATGGAAGGATAATTATGTTTATTTGGTTCTGTAACTGGTTTGGAGTCCTACAAGCTATAACGCGGCCCACTAAAATGTTACGTTTTTATGTAATTCCGGTTCGCTCGTAAGAGACGTTTAAATTTACTACCAGAGACTTTTGAAGTTCAAAGACTTAAGCAGAGACAGAGAATTCAAACTTTGTTCATTCGTATACCGTATATCGAAATTGAATCCCATTAGCTCGCTATTCGTGACAAAACTCGCCGATGAACTGTCAATTACAGTGATCAGATATTCATTTGAATTAACAACTGACATTAATTCACACAAAAGAGCGTATTTGAAGTGTATATTGGGTCGTGATACTTCGTTCTCTTGCAGAGGAAGTCCATATAACCAGCGGTCTAGAATGTCGACTATCACTTGTTAGCTGGTCAGACAAAGAGCGTAAAACACTTGACTTCATGAAATTATTCCCTTTATAGACACTTTCAAACACATAGTATAAAAACATATGACAATATTACACTGTACCTATCCATAACGACTAATCGGAAGAGCAGTTTGTGAGCGAATGACAAGCTTGCAGTCTGTACGATGGTTTTGTGCTGTGTGAAACAATGTTCTCTGTGTTGTAGTTCTTCTTAGTGCTTTATATATTTTTGTGTTTAGTTTTCTTGTTACAATAAATGTTATATTTATTTGAATTTTTACTAAAAAAATAGAAAATAATGCGACCTGTTTAACTTACTACAGATTTAACATGTACACGCCGGAACGAGAGAGTGGCTACGCTAGCACTCGACAAACCAAGTGAAAGTTTGTAAGACATTGAGGAGTTGGGCATTTGCTTTGTCAGGAAGTCATCAGATCACAAATGTTTAATAAAGCATATCACACAATTATATGCGTAAACATACCAATCCAAATTTTAGATGTCTGCTACCGTTAACATTCCACAGTCACAAATTACTTGATTTTTAGAATTAAGGTGCGAAGTTCTATCGATACCGAGAACACGTATATTGTTACACAGACAACGAAACTGCGAGTTTTCTCAAGGAAAAATCTCTAGCGTGAGAAAAGATGCATCAAAGCGACGTGTATCGGAAGTAGTGACGCATTGGCTGTCACACGTTTTAATTCCAGGTGACGTCAAAGTCGAAAGAAAAGCTCCGGTTGGGAAGGACGTGGAGGAAAATCAACTATGGAAACGTGCGAAAGATGATGAAACTGAGCACCATGCATCTCCTGTCATTTTTGGGCCCTGGTCAGCAAGTTGTTGAAAATTGATCGGAGCTGAACTGCTGGAATTACGCGTTTGCTGCATCCTGTTGAAGTAGTTGTAAGTCTTTTCCTACTTCGTTAATGCTTCCATAAATGGTATCCAGTCGGCCGTGCCACTTTTATATCACCACCCTGTACATACAAGTAGTGACAAATTGTCGGATTTTAGCACTAGTAACGTAAAAAGTTCTATGTGCGGAAAACTGCATCGCAGCGAGTAATGTGAGCCTACTGCAGATCAAATGTTCAAATGTTTGTAAATCTAAGGGACTTAACTAAGTTGGTCATCAGTCCCTAGGCTTACAAACTACTTACACTAACTTAAGGTAACTTATGCTAAGTAAAACACTAACACCCACGTCGGAGAGAGGACTCGAATCCCCGACAGCGAGCAAACGCGCGTTCCGCAGCAAAGCGCCTGAGAACACTCGACCACTCCACCGCGGCTACTGCAAATCGCACCTGATAACATTAGACCTTCTCTTCTGCTTCCTCAGAGCATACTCCATGTTATTGCCGAAATTTCCCTTTGTCCACAGAACTACAGTAGTCGCGGCTTGCTCTGTTAACGACAGCATCTACCACCAATTGAAGACATCGTTCATTTGTTACGACGAAATAGTGTGGGATTTTCAGAACGTTTCCCTGTGGTAAACGTGTGAAGTATATAATTAGAATATTGTCGAACACTGAACTAATAAGTGTGAAAAAGAAAAGTGGGGTGTAAAAGTGAAATAGATGTGCAAAAAGCGTGACATATATGCAATGACGATATGAATACTAAATTTAGATGTGAGTAAACCAGTGTTTCTGTGCATTTCATCTAGCCTCCTGCAGTTGTTTTCATTGTAGTTGATGCCACATAATTTATTTTCAAACAGTGAACACCACCAACAAACTGCACGTAGTCGTGAGTATATAAGCAACCGATGATATGCACAAGCCCGAAACAGCTCGTTTTGTAAATGAATAATAGAATCTTTAATGTGACTGGTAGCGGTATTTATACTCAACCCTATAAAAAGAACAGTGACGGAGTTCAACATTGATAAAATCCATAGAAACATCAATTTATACAAGGTGGCAGAAACAGCCTTTAGAGTTTTTAAGGGTGTAGCAGGGCAAGTTGTGCTAAGATTTAGTTTATGAGAAGAAACTGTGCGCCTCGGTTGCACTGTGGTAGAGTGCCATACTACAAATCCAAAGGTCACGGGTTCGATCCCCGCCAGGTCCCTTGGATTTTTATCTGTCACTTTCCGCTTCCTTCACCTCTGGCAGTATTGTTCATGTGAAAAATACCGAGTAGCACCGTGGTTCGGAACCCACGTTAAACTGCAGGTCCCCCTATAACTGGCCGGGTAAGTCGGTTCGAAGGTCGGAGGAAGGCAACGGCATACCACCTCCAAACAGGACCAATGCCTAGTAAAGCACTGTGGTGTTCAAACCAATCTTCGGATTGTTGACTGCTTTACCTTTAAGAAGAAACTATGTATTTTTCTTCGTTTCCTATTTAATAATCTTCGAAGTTAACTAATCAGTAGCAATCCAGGGTCGTGTTGCTAAACGTGTTCTTCATCTGGATTCCTCAAACCGATCAAGACAGTGATATGGACTTTAGCAAGCTGCCAAACAGAGATAATGACTCAGCGGTGCCATGTGTTACCGTCAGAAGGGGTGAAGTCGACCAGGTGGGGGTAAGTCGACCGGCAATACAGCATTATAATTTACACTACTTCCGCTTGGAGGTACAACCGCGAACTTCACGCTATACATACTTGTTGGAAGCCAATGAGTTGCAGAGTAGTGTTTGCCTGTAGAATTTTCTCTCTGAGTATCCGTTCAGCGGCATTATGGGATATAAACAAATGCATTTTGGTGGCCTGTGAATGAAGCAAGACAAAACTTGTCACAATACGACCTTATAGTCATATAATTCTGCTGTTTTTGGACTGTTAGTCGGTAAGTGAACTCATTGCCATGTGATTTATGTATTTACAAAAGCAGACGTTTGTTGTATGGACGAGTAGTGATCTAAAAATTGAATTGTAGTATTTTGTAGGGTGAAGTCGATCATACCGAGAACATACGTGATGAAGGTGGGAAGAGAGGAAAAATTCCGTTCAGGAAGTGAAGAAAGGGAAGTTGAGAGTATTCGTAAAGCATCTGAGTGTTACGGTGTGCCCTATACAACGTTGCATGAGTGGGTGAAGGGCAAACGTAGATATAAATATGGTGGGCAGCCTGTTCTTAGTTCAGTACACTAAGAATGTTTAGTTCATGGATTGATCAAGTGTGCAGAGTGGAGTTTTTCCTTTGAAATGACGTGAGAAATGTTGTTATGGATATTCCTGATGTACAAAAGACTCCCTTCGCACAAACTGTAACAAAAATGAAGCCTAAGGGCATTGGTCGTGGACGCTACAGTTTCCCAGATTTTGACATTTCAAACGTTGAGTGTAAATTCTTTATGATGCAAGATAATTTTATGTACACTGGTTATTTTTTTAAGGAAAATACAATGTTCTAACCATAAAATAGTCTATTTGTTAATTTTACTACTATTTTAAAACTTCATATAAACATAGCCTACCATACCTTGGGAGATATTTCAATGTAAAAGACGATCGGTTTCACCCCATTATCTGGGTGAAGCCGTTATAGGTCTTCACCCCACCGGGTGGGGTGAAGCCGATCAACTTTTAAATTAAAATAACTCGAAAAGCACAATAGGCTATTTCTATATTCAACATTAGATATAATGTCGAAATGCTAAGGATTACACGTAATATTTTTGAAACGAATTCTTCCAGAGGTTCCCCCGAAAACAACAGAAAAACGGAATTTTTGATCGACTTCACCCCTTTCTGACGGTACCTTTTCGTAAAATTATTTTACTCCTTTTCAGTTAATCAAACGAAGAATACGTTTATCTAGACGTCCTCTTGAGGATGTTTGAATCTACGTACACGACTTCATCAGCTAACTTCAATGTTATTTAAATTGGATCGGCACAGCGTATTGAACCTTTCCTCAACAATTATTTATGTGGGCAAACTACCCTGCAATAAACTTAGTAGCTTTTCGAACTGTTACTGACAACCCTGTGTAGTTAATTTCCTGTTGTTCTTATATTATTCCGCAATATTAAAATATTACCACGAAGCAATACTTGTTTTTCAATTTTCCGTGGACGTAGGGCAAACTACACCTGTAACTACCGAGGCATGCCCTATTTACATACTAGCGGTAGCAAGGATCATTAAAGGGCAGTTGCGTTTGTGCTTTCCGTTATTTCCTCGGCGAGCAGGGCGGAATGCTTTAGCATGATGACACTTGATCAATTACATCGGCTGGCATTAAATAACGTGTTTATTGGTGAGTGGCAGATGGCGGCTGCTCCCAGAACCGGTCGGCCTGCAGATCCCACCACCATCTGGCGGTACGATAAGCGACTACAACTTCAATTATGTTAATTGAGCCAACCAGTTGTGGTGCCAGCAATTAGAAGCCAATTAGTGCTACACTGTGTAAAAAAATTACTTCATCGGCTTCCGCACTTCTATTCAGGGCATATAAGCAGAAGGCAACTTCATTTCACGTTTCTCGTTCAGCACTTTGTAAACAAATACGTTCCGCAAAATAAGTATCATAGAGCAACTCTACACGTTTTTAACATTCTGCATACGTTTCCTTCGGTCATAATCTTCTTACTTTATCCACAACATTCTCAGAATGTCTTACAGGAATCGTTTTGACATAAAAGTTTTCTGGGTGTTGAATCGCATCATAATGAGAGATGGCTATTACTTTAATAACCGACGTTTCGTACAGTGTTACACTTGCCTTCTTCTGGGAAGGCCAATGTAACACTTGCCGAAACGTCGGTTATTAAAGTAATAGCCATGTTACATTATGACGCGGTACAACACCTGGAAAACGTTTATGTCGATTGACTCTGGCCGCGGAAGCCTACGCAGTTATATAAAGAATCATTCTGATTCCCACAATACTAATTCGTGATGCACTTAAAACGTATTTTCAGGCTTTCACATCATTTTCAATATTTATTATGAAGTCTTAGGTCCCACAGTATTCATTATGTCAACGAATGGCATGTTGAATAATGCAACATTATTAGCTGCAGAATAACTGTTTTAAGTTTTTACTTAAATACAGCGAGGTACGTTTCATCTAGCCTCCTGCGCTTGTTTTCATTGTAGTTAATGCCACATAATTTATAATTTCATATATAATAATTACAAAAATGAATGGAAAGACTTACATCTATCTTGGAATATCTTTTCGTTTCGTACGACCCGGTATATTGTCTTGGAGTGTCTTTTCAGACTGCTTCAGAGCTTCTGTGGTGTACATTTTTTCAGGACTTTATTGTGTGCCTTTTTTATTTGCGCACAGTTAGTACCAGTGACATATCCATTGAATTTGCAATTCGTATTCGTTGAATTTCTGTGAAATTACTGACATAATAAAACCATATTATTTTACTTTTTGTTTTAATTTCGTAACGATTAAATTTGTGTTAATAGATCCAATATATTTTTTTCCTTTATGAAATCAATAAAATATAATAAATTTTGCTTGGGCTTTCGATCAGTTTGTTCATTAAGAATTTTGTCAGGAAATTATATTTGTGAATAAATATTTCGAGACCTTTCAAAATATTCGTTATGATTTCCTTGGGTAGACGATGTCTTATAAAATTCTACATCATGTACCGAAGGGAATAGTAATGAATATTTTGGAAGATCTCGCAATTGATATCGACAAAGACATATTTCCAGACACAATTCATAATGAACAAACAGTCAGAAAGCACAAGCAACATTTAGAAAACATTATGGATTTCCTGAAAGGAAAAGATTCATTTCGGCCGCGGTGGAGTAGCCGAGCGGTCTAAGGCGCCTCACTGCGGAGCGCACGGTTGCTCGCCGTTGGTGGTTCGAGTCCTCCCTGGGGCATGGGTGTGTGTATGTTGTCCTTAGGTTAGTTTACCTAGGTTTAAGTAGTTTGTAAGCTACGGACTGATGATCACGCAGTTTGGTCCGATAGATTTACAAACATTTGAACTTTTTGATTCATTTCGAAAACGGTAAAACTATCAACATAAATTTTTTCAGCGCTTGGTAAAAGAATAACATAGAATTTTACGATTTTTTTATATATGTGATGTCTCAAATTCAGCAAATACAAACTGCAAATTTATTGTTATCTTAGGTATATCACTGGAAATCACTGAGTTGTCGAAAATCCATGTCTAGTGGTGATTAAATAACAACTTCATAAAATCATTGAGCAGTAACAAACAGTTAAGCATTCAATATCATAACTGTATCACTATACAAACGAAAATGTTTATTAGACTAGTCTATCGATTTGCAACACCGCCGAAATTGAAACGGAATGCCCATATGAGATCTTCAGCAGACTGGACTAATAATTCAAAGAGTAAGTGTTCATTTCCTAGTTGTTGTTGTTCTTTTAGTCAAGATATGACAGAAATTTCTTTTCTCCACAATTCTGTTCAGTACCTCTACTTCGGTTACTTGATCTACCTATATAATAATCTTAAGCATTCTCTCCCAGCACCAAAAGTACGCTAATTTTTTTTTAAACTCCTTATCGTCCACGGTTCGCACCCAAACAAGATTACTCTCCTGACAAATACCTTAAAAACTTCCTATTGCTTACATTAATATTCGATATAAACAAATTTATTTTCTTCAGAAATGTTTTTCTCTCCAAACCCATCACATATTTTATATCCTCTCTGCTTTGGCCATCATTACATCATCAGATATTTGGCTCCCTAAATAACAAAACTCTTCAACTACTTGTGTTGCTTCGTTACCTAATCTGATTCTCTCATCACTGCCTGATTTTCTTTGACTACATTTCATTGCTCCTATATTCCTTTCAAGACACCCTACATTCCGTACAACTGCTCTTGCAGTTGCTTTGATGTCTCAGAGAGTTACAATATCATCGGCAAACCACAAATATTTTTTATCCTTTTCTTGAACTTTAATTCATTTTCCAAATTTCTCCCTGCTTTCCCTCACAGATTTCTCAATGTAGTACATATTGAATAACATTCGGGAAAGGCTACTCCCTATCCGATCCATGCGTTCATTTCATGCCATACTCTTTTATATCTGCTCTCTGGTTTCTGTAAAAGCTTCATTTAATTTCTGCTCAGTATTATTTTACCCCTGCTATCTCTAGAAATTGAAAGAGTGTATTCCATTCAACACTGTTAAAATGTTTCTCCAAATCTATAAAAGCAATAAAATTTGGAGTGCAACAGCCGGAGATGACGGTTGTGTGACTGTGTTGTGAGCCTATGTGATATCGGAATGTTCTATTTTCTGAAGAAGGCCATGGCCGATAGTTTAAGTGTTGTATGTGTGTGTCTTTTTTATGTGCCTGTCGAAGCTCGTCGTCACGTCTTTGTGGTGAGTTGTAAACTGTCATTAGGGTAAGGTGGTACAATTTCGATCATTTCGGACAAATGTAATTGTAACTGGAAATAAATTGAGAACAGGAATAATTTTAACTATGGCACTTGTTTTTAGATGTTTAATGAATATGTAACACAAATATTATACAGTTACAAATGTTGGTATAAACACAAAAAAAGGTTACGGAATTGAGAAAAATCGATCGAAAATGTACCACACTAGGTACAATTATGATCACTTCCTCGTACAATTTTGATTACGGGCATCTTCCACATAAAAAGCACTTTTTCTGTCACGCACCAACGCATACTTCGTGGTACCAAACATTGCATTTTGGCAGCGAATCCAGTCACCCTTAACTAGATGATTTATAAGAGCTCGTTAGACTAAGTAGCTTCACTTACCTCTTTAAAGGGAAAAAATTTATATCTCCTTACCGCAAAGCGGTGTATTCTTGGAAAAGACAGGAGGAGCTGTAGAAACCTGCTACTCAACGAGACACTAAGAGACAGACAAATGGCGCGAAAACTTATGTCGATCGGAATTGTACCTATATCGAATTTGTACCTCCTTACCCTATATTGAATTCCAACCTGGACTTTCCATTATCAGATACATTTTTGGTAATTTTTCCAGTTCATTTGTGTTCTTGTCATGAAAGTACTGTTGTTGTTACAGGTGATGAGATCGCTCAGTGGGTCCAAGGTCAGACACAAGCATTTTCCGTGGTGCATTGTCCTCTCCGCCAGACTAGCGCCTACGCCCATCTGGGCACTTTTGGAGACCTAGCCGATCCTTGGCCCTGCACCTTGTTTCTGTGTTAACTGCCCATTGCCTTACAGTGTCTTATCTATTATGTAAAAATGAATGTTTGTGTGTTCGTATTTTATGCGCGGCCATACCGTTAAACCGATTGTGATGAAACTTCGTCAACATATTATTTGCACTTTCGCGATGGTCATAGGCAACACTAAATGACTGTACGACAAATAGTTCAGGAGATATGACGTAATAAACAATGAAATGCGCTGAAAAATGCTGCATAACGCGACGTCTGCTTCTAAACCACTGTATCGATTTCAACCAAAATTGGTACACATATTCCTTCATGAGGTAACAATTGAGGTAGGGGTAAGAACAGCTTACGACATATAGTTCAGGAGATATGACGTCATAAACAATTATGTGGTTGAAATCCTGTGGTATCATGCGACATGCAAATAAGGACACTTTATTCATCCTTATATCTTCATGACATTTTGGACACTTGACCTTCAAAACAAGATGAAGGTCACTATCACATAAAATTTTGGATGGTGCATGACGGAGGATACTTTACATATGGACTTCGTCAGATTCTACAGTTGTATTTCGATCCTGATGAAATATTTAAATATGATTGAACACTTTATCAATGCAGTATTAATATATTCAGATTTCCTACAATCATTTCAATAAATTAACATAACTAAACAGTTAATTTTCAGATTTCGGCGAAGTTTCGAATGAAATAAAATTACGAAGCGTACCGAATCAGCAGAAGGAATTTGTTGTTACCAAATTATGGTTTTAATGGGGATTTGAAAATAAATTTAATATGCAAAAATTAATGTTTATTTTTCTTTTTGTTCGTATTTTATGTACGGCCATACCGTACATCCGATTGACATAAAACTTATTGATTGCACTCGCACGAAGGTTATAGGCATACTAAAATTAAATATGGTGCATGGCGGAGGATGCATTAATTCGTTTCATACGCCTTCACGCTGAAATGACTGGACGGATATGAATGAAATTTGGAATGCAGATAGCTTCCCTGAATTAACGCATGAGCTACCTTTCCGAAGCTACCGTACGGTGCATGGTGGAGGGTAACTTACAGTGGGTGAGGGGTTTCTTACTCTGCACGCTGAAACGGCTGGACGGAATTGAATGAAATGTGGGATGAAGATAGCTTATACCCCGATTTAATACATGGGCTACATTTAGTAAGTCTCCGTAGGTGCATGGCGGAGGGTACGTTACAACAAACATCCAAATCGTTTGACTGGTTACCATAAAAGTCAGCACATAAATGTATGTCTTAATGAACGAGATTTTTATTATCTGCAAGCCAGGGAATTTAGCATGGCGGAGGGTACCTTGCGACATTGACACCATTTGACCACTCACCATGAAACGTGGCGCATGTATGTATATTTCTATATATGTAGGAGCCAGAGGAGTAGGTGAAGTAGGAGAAAGATAGAAAAGGAAAGGAGGAGAAGGATCTACATCTACATAGATACTCTGCAAATCACATTTAATTGCCTGGCAGAGCGTTCATTTACCAATTTCATAACTTTTCTTTACCGTTCCATTCTCTAATAACGCGCGGGAAGAAAGAACACCTAAATCATTCCGTTTTCGATCTGATTTCTCTTATTTTATTGGGATGGTCATGTCTCCCTAAGTAGGTGGCTGCTATCTTCACATTCAGAAGTAAAAGTCGGTGATTGAAACTTCGCAAACAGATCACACCGCAATGAATATTGTCTTTCTTTTAATGATTTACGCCCCAATTCGTGCAACATTTTCGTGATGTTTCTCTCCGTAACGTGATAAAACAAAACGAGCTGCCCTTCTCCGAACCTCCTCAATACCTTCCGTCAGTCCCACCTGGTGAGGGTCCCACAAGGGGCAACAGTACTCCAGGAGAGGACGCACAAGTGTGATGTAGGCAGTCTCTTTGGTAGAGCTGATGCATCTTCGAAGCGTTCTGCCACTGAAACGTAATCTTTGGTTCGCCTTCCCCACAATATTTTCTATGTGTTCTCTCTTGTCAAAGTTGTTCGTAATTGTAACTCGTAGGTATTTGGTAGAATTTACGACCTTATGGTTTGATTGATTTATCGCGTAATTGAAGTTCAGCGGATTCCTTTTAGTGGTCATGTGTATTACATCACACTTTTCTTTATTTAGTGTCAATTGCCAATTTTCGCACGATGTATAAATTTTGTTTAAATCGCTTTGCGGTTGGTTTTGATCCTCTGTTGACTTCACTAACCGATAAACGACAGCATCATCTGCCAATAGTCTAAAGGAGCAATTCAGATTGTCTCCTAAATCGTTTATAAACACAAGGAAGAGTAAGGGATCTATAACGCTTCCCTGGGGAACGCCAGATATCACTTCTGTTTTACTCGATGGCTTATCGTCAATTACAACGAACTGTGTCCTTTCTCATAGCAAATCGTGAATCCAATCGCACAATTGGGGAGATATTCCATAAGCACGGAATTTCCTTAGAAGCCGCTTGTATGGTGCAGTGTCAAAAGCCTTCCGGAAATCCAGCAATATGCAATCGATTTGAGATCTCTTGTCGATGGCACGTATCACTTCATATGAATAAAGGCCAAGCTGTGTTTCGCAAGAGCGATGCTTTCTGAATCCGTGTTGACTATTGGTTAATAGGTCGTTCTCTTCGAGGTAGTTCATAATGTTCGAACAAAGTATATGTTCCAAAATCCTACTGCAAATCGACGTCAATTAGATTAGTCTGTAATTTTGGGGATCACTCCTATTGCCTTTCTTGAGTAATCTAATGACTTGGGGAACTTTCCAGTTTTTGGGTATGAATCTTTCGCTGAGTGATCGGTTGTATATGATAGCTAAGTATGGAGCTATTGCATCAGCATACTCTGAGAGAAATCTAGCTGGTATACAATCTGGCCCGGAAGATTTGTTTTTGTTTAATGACTAGTTTTACTATTCCAGGAACATCTACTTCTAAATTTCGCATTATGGCAGCTGTTTTTGGTTTGAATTCTGGAGTGTTTACTTCGTGCTCTTTGGTGAAAGAATTTCGGAAAGCTGTGTTTAATAATTCTGCTTTAACAGTAGTCACCGGTAGTATTACCATTGTTATCGCGTAGTGAAGGTATTTTTTTGTGTTTTGCTGCTAGTATACTTCACATATGACCAGAATTTATTTGGATTTTCTGCAAGATTACGAGACAGGATTTCGTTGTGGTAACTACTATAGGTTTCTCGCATTGACGTCCGCTCTAGGTTGCGAGTTTCAGTAAAAGATTGCCAGTCTTGTGGATTCTGTGTCTTTTTAAATTTTGCATGCGTTTTTCTTTGCTTCTGCAACAGTGATCTGACTTGTTTTGTGTACTACGGGGAGTCAGCCCACTCTTTTATTAATTTATTTGGTATAAATGTCTCGATTGCTACTGATATTATGTCTTTGAAAGTAAGCCACAACTGATCTACACTCGGATTTTTAGTTTTGAAAGACAGGAGACTATCACTCATGAAAGCGTGAAGGGAATTTTTATCTGCTTTATTGAATAGATATATTTTTCGTTAATTCTTGGTGCATTTGGGAATTTCTATATTCAGTCTCGCTACTACAGCTCGATGTTCGCTAATCGCTGTATCTGTATAATGAGAGAGGGAGATGAGACAGACAGGTGAAAGGAGATAAACAGAGGGAGGGGAGAGGAAATGGACAGAGAAAGGGACAGGAGGAGACGGGGGAGGAACTGGTGAACAGAGAGAAGGGGAAGGAGGAGATGGACTGATGGAAGATTGGAAACCTCATATATATTTGTTAGTATTTTATGCGATGCCATGTCGTTCATCTGATTGCGATATAACTTTGTCACAGAGAGAGAGAGGACATGAACTGAGAGAGAAGAAAAAATGATGGAGGACGGAGAGAGAAAAGGCAAAGAGAGAAGACTAAAGACTGGAATAAATAAATAACCGAGTGTCGCTGGGTTTTCAGGTAGTTTAATTATAAATATTGAACCCTCTATCCAAAATGCAATACCATGACCAGGTCGATAATATTTTGTGTTGTTTCGCCAAAAGGAAAAGAAACCTAAAAAGATAAAAATAAAGAAATATACCTTTGCTCTTTACTGGCTAACCACTACATTACTGTTAAATCGCAACTAAATACTATATGCGATACCAATGCACAGTCAAAAGTTGCAGTGATAGACGCTACTAGCAAATATGCATATTAAATAGCTCCCGCTCCCAACTGATCTACATGAATGTGACTGATTGAAATTACACATGAAAAAGGCACCATTTTCGTGACGCGTTTCATAAGCCGCCTTTCAGAAGAAAAAATCGTGGAGAGAAATGGCTCACTTCAAAGTTAGTAAGTCATTTCATCATCTCAGCCTTTCCTACGTGTGGTCTGCGTAGTTAGTAAGACATTTATCAAACCAAAATTTATGATGCTCACGTACCATTAATGCTTCTCTCCACACTCCTGACATCTGCAAAAAATCACATGTTGAGGTAGGATGGTACCATAATGTTGCCGTGCGGGAGTAGCCGAGCGGTCTGGAGCGCCACGTTAGGGATCGCGCGGCCTCCTGCGTCGGAGGTTCGAATCCTCCCTGGGGCATGGATAAGTGCCTTGTCCTTAGGTTAATTTAAGTGTAGGTAGTTTGTAAGTCTAGGAACTGATGACCAACGTAGTTTGGTCCCATAAAATTACAAACATTTTAATTTGAATCAGAATGTTAATAAATAAACTTATCACCAGTCCACAAATTCTACTCACACTCACACCATCCTTATTTTTCTACTCAAACAGGACAACATGCAGACGGCTCCAAAATACAGGAGTCATACTGTTAAATTCTTCATTTATTCAATGCTATGGTACCCACCTTGTAAACTACAGTTAATATATAGGTTAACTGCAATTGTTCTCCAGAGAAAAAGAATTTTATTGTCACACTCACACAAATCTCTAGGAATCTGAGCATACTGTTACATATTTTTAGGGTGGCTCAGTCTTATATTTCACCTGACTCAATTAAAGCAATAAAATATAAATAAAACCTCTGTAGAGTTTGGTTAATACATTTTTGTTGTCGTTTATATAGATTGCTTCCACTCTTAGCACAGAAACCTAATACCCCTGAATACTAAATTCTTTGTGTGATCTTATCAATAATGTAGACACAAAATATATTATTTCTTAATTCTATTACATTGTGAACACATGTCCTGCAAATGATGTATATTACTTACGAGTAAACATGGTTTGACCATCTTATACAAGAACAAGCAAAATAAATAAAAATAAATAAAAACCCATAATAATCTGTAAAAATATTAAATGGGAACAGAAATCATACATCATCCCTTCAAGATAAACAGAATAGGTAATTAATATTTTAACAAGTTATATTGAAAATTGCCAACAAATTTATGTCGTTTTGTTTACAATATGGACACACGTCCTACATGTGCATATTTATTTTATGTTACAAACAAAATTGTTTCCAATATCAAGTGTGGACACACGTCCATTATTGTTCCACTGACAGAGAAGACACGTCACTTTTAAACTTAACACGATACCCCTACGATGAAGGTCTTTTTGTTGATTAGCACATGAAATTACTTGACTTTGACCACTAGTTTATCGAGGAACGACAAGTGGTGAAAGTAGTTCTTTACGAGAGGATTTATGTCTATGTGGGGAATGTACTAACTTCATACGGGTTGGCCGCGCGGAAATAGTCGCTTTGCTGAGGAACGCGCGGCCGTTCTCTGTCGTAGGTTTCCGTCCTCCCTCGGGCATGGGTGTGTGTGTTGTCCTTAGCGGAAGTTAGTTCAAGTAGTTTATAAGTCTAGGGTCTGATGACCACTGCAGTTAGGTCCCATTACTTCACAAACAGTTAAACATTTGAACACGCGGTTTGGAGCTGAAAATCAACATTATTCGACACTAGCTAGCTAGTGTCTTGTTACATTTCTAGTCATGATTTACAGACATGAAAAAATTGCAAACTACTTAGTGTTCATCTCTAGTATTGTTACTTTGTTTCTCGCTTAACGAGATTGCATGTAGATTGGCCGTTTCTCATTACAGCGTGCAGTTACATCTCAGACTCATACTTGAAGTTTTCGTCGATTATTTATTGGTGAGACAATGTTGCAACTGTCACCATTACCTTCTCGTACTTGGTATGGACGATCAGTTGGTCGCTAGCTGTCATTGTACATACTCAGAGTTTGGCGTGCGAGTGGCGGCTTGTGTAGATATGTCTGCCTCTTGATGACATAACAGGTCCACGCCGTTGGTGACAGATGAGCTTTTAGGACGTATGCCGCCTGCACGATGCTTGTCGTTTATTGCTAAATGCCCAGACATCCTTTTCAGCTGCGCCAGGTTGTGACTCACATGCCGTTCGCCACAAGAGCTTTGCCCCTCGGGAACGAGAGGGCAGGCTGGCACGGTCATTCTTCCCTTTCGGCACGTGCAGAGAACTCCCCCGCTGTGTGTTTTTGTGCCTCTAGCGCCGGTCGCCCCTCCTCTCGTCCCTCGTCTTCGTGTCTCGCTCTGGCACTACTGCTGTTTGTACCTCTGGGTATAAGGATATGTTTTTTAGAAAGAAATAAGCAGAATAAAGCCGCTTACCGTGGCTTTCTGGTTCGATCCTCCTTTTTATCTTTTTTATTTTTACTTTTTTAATTTAAAAAAAAAAATTATTTTATTTTATTTTTTATTCATATACTAGGATCAAAATAGGAATACACTGACTTCTTCATAAAAACACACCAAGAAACGTTATTTTACTAATCACAATTCTATCCTACTTCATGCCTGACCATCTAATCTAGACCATGGCCGAGATTAACCTTCCTTTGCTTCCTGTACTTTCCATTTTTAAGATCGGGATTTCTGATAGATTAAGAAAAGGATAACATAAACATTCTTTTGAGACCTGTATTTAAAAAATAAGTTCCGTGCTACAAAGCCGCAGGTACTCTGTTTACTAGTTTTCCACACAGTACCACCCTCTTGTAGAGCTAAGACTTTTCCCAGAGCAGCACAAAGGTGTCATGAACCACATGGGCGGCCTTTAGGACAAAGAGAGTGGCCATAAATAAAGTAATTCTAAAATTTCTCACGACGGATTCCAATCTAATGAAAAATGACGAAGTAAGTAACATTAATCGCCAATAAAATCATATAAAACTAATTTTCCCCGACAATCTAAAATTACCATCGTATCGTGAAGGTGAAATAATTTTCCGTGTCCTGTATTAATTAATATTTAAATTTGGCAAGATGTACGTACGCGCGTGCCGTAGCTTCTGCATGTTAATACCACATTTTTATTGTGTAGACAGAAGATTCATTCATTCTTTCAGCTACCACTTTACCTTTTGGGTTGCTGTTGTCTTTTCCTGCCGGCCACGGTGGACGAGGGCACTGCGGCGCGCCAGTCACGGTTTGCACGGCCACTTCGGTCGGGGGTTCGAATCCCCCCTCGGGCATGGATAACTGTGCCGTCCTTAGTGTTAGCTAGTTCATAAGTAGTTTGTAAGTTTAAGGACTGATGATCCCGTAGTTAAGTCCCATGAGCTATACAAACATTTGAACATTTTTCGTGTTTTCCTCTAAGTTTCTGCTAGGCTGAGATATTTCAGTTTTTGTCGTCCTTCATTTCTTGTGATCATTATATATATTAACACATTCATAAACACCATACTTGTCCTTTCAAAGACACAAAATTTAAATCCTAATGTATTATAATTTTAGTTTATGATTTGCGTTCACCTGTTTTTATGTTTTCTATGACCGTTTTACTTAGGATTTCGTTCTCTTTGTTTCCTCACGCTCTTACATTTGTTAATATATCTTTCCATACCAATTTGTTCTACTGTTCTCTTCGTTCGTTAGATCTCTCTCTCTCGTTGGTTATTTCTTCTGTTCATAGCTCTCTTCTTTTTATCAATCGTTTCTTGGGTAACTGAATCTTCTCTCCTATGTCGCTGTATGCAGATAAATTCAAATATTTACTAATTGATCCTACCTACTATGCGTGGTACATGTTTCGCTATTTTCATCGTCCCCATGCATACAGTCCTTTCCGGTATGAATTTCCCCGACTTTGATGCTTGCAAAAGGTAAAAAAAGAATGTATCTATTTACGTGCTGAAAACGAGATAGTTGTAGCACTATGGCTTGAACAAAGAGTTCGTCAATATATCGCGACCCAGAAATGTTCACTTCTACTCTATCTGGCGCAGACGGGTCTGACCCCCTTATCAAACATAAAACAAATGTCCATAAGCGCAGGTTTTTCCTAAGCAACAACGGAATATTCAGCATCTTTTCCGCAATTTGTCCTCTAAGTGAGTACAAATGAATGATAATTTATATTCAAGAGGCCAGCACGGAGGTAATGGAACGTGGAATTGCGACAGCCATACCTTTGGCTGTAAAAGATTCCCTGTGTCATTGTACTTTTGGAAGTTTGGTACCCAAACAAAGTGTTTGAAATCAGATTCCTCGGTATCAATATTTGCTTCCTACATTCTGTGAAATTGTACGCCCAAGTGGTCCAAAAATGTTCAAATGTTTGTTAAGCTTATGGGACTTAACTACGGAGTCATCAGTCCCTAAACTTACAAACTACTTACGAACTACCTTATACTAAGGACGGCACAAATATCCATGCCCGAGTGGGGATTCGAACCCCCGACCGTAGTGGCCGTGCTGACCGTGACTGAAGCGCCTCAGTCACCTCGGCCACCGAGGCCGGCCCAAGTGGTCCGAACTACTTGTTGCAATAGACTCTGCTCCATTGCTTTGAAAATGGTCAACGGTTCTCGTGAGTGGCGCGCAATTATTTATTGCCAAATTAGTAGCGTCGAAAGTTGATATTCCGACCTTTTTATACCGTTCACTTGTTTGGCCAAATCGCGAAATTGTTCCTCTGGCCACTCGGTTAATGCGTCTGTCCTGAGTTTAAACACAGTTCCCGCACCTCTTGCGTTTCCGCTATGACAATAGGAATTACGTTTTCCGTGCTACACTGCACCAGATGAATTTCGCACAAATATCACGGCTGGTGTGTGTCAGCTCTTCGGTCGCTTCACCTATCTTCGTTTCGATATATTTGTAAATTTGTTCTATTTTTCTTCTGTGACTTTAAACCTCTGTTCGTGGGACTGCTGTATAACTTGTACCTCAGTGACTTCCTTACCAGGCGTAGGAATTTTTTCGCATTGCACTTTTAACGTTGGTAACTGTTTAGCTAAATATGCAACACTTATTTTTTCGCATTTGTTTTCATTTAGCTTCGTCCTGTCTTCCTGAGTTGAGCCTGCACAATTTTGGTCCCATCTACTTCTTAACACTGTTGTTCAGTGCACCATGTTCTTTCTCTTATCGCTTTCAACGTCCTTTAATTTCCATATTTAATTTCTAACTTTATTTTTTTCTACTAATTTCTTAGCCTCCTTTTTTATTTCTAACATAACGTTGATTATCAGGTTCACTTGCTCAAACATCGTTAGCTCACATCTTATTTTTACAGGTGACGAACCACTCGAAAGGCTTTGATATTCGTCTCTTGCGGAATGGGCATCTCGCCATTTCCGGATTTTCGACTTCAGCTTTTGAAATTGTTATTACCGCAACGACGTGTGGAGGATTTTCTGTGCCATTGTTCACATTCGCAATTAACTGTTAGTGTATGGCTCTCTCTATCTCCTGTGCTTAATTTCTGCACCACTAAGATCCAGCTTTTCCAAGCTTATTTGAAATTCCTGATTAACTTCTTTTCTATGCTATCAACTGATCGTTCCGTCATGTGATCTGCACGACAACAGATACCTGTAGACTGACGCTTCGCCCAACTTCTTGTTAACATTTTCAAAATGTTCAAATGTTTGTAAATCTAAGGGACTTAACTACGTTGGTCATTAGTCCCTAGGCTTATAAACTATTTAAACTAACTTAAAGTAACTTCTACTAAGGACAACACGAACACCCATGCCCAAGGGAGGACTCGAGCCTCGACAGCGAACGGCCGCGCGCACCGCAGCCTGGCGCCTTAGTGCACACGGCTATTCTGCTGCGGCCTATTAACATTTTAAGAAACAACAATATCTTACACAACTCCCAAAAATACACAAAACACTGTTACAAAATATTTCTAAACAAAGAAAAAAGTAATTTCTAAGGACAATTAACCTCCAGTTACTCTACACTTAATACCAACAGAAATTTTCAACGCATATTTTTCCGCATCATGTAGGACAGAACCACACTGAAAAAGATTTACACAAATTATTACTGCACTACACTACAAACAGAGTCAAAAATTAAAATAGCTTTACCAAATCTCATATCAAAAATTCGAATGGAAGTTTATGACGGTTGTTTGGTCTGGTTTACAAAAGAACAACGAAATTTCGAATCCTGGAACTGTTCGCCATTTCTTTGCCAGCCCACTTTCTGAAGTTCGTTAGTCGACTGTATTAATAATATTAATCTCGGGTGTGCAGCCGGATACCATCGTCAACTAAACACGATATTTCGGCAGACCAACTGGCTGCCATCTTCAGGTGAATGCGCTGATACACATACTCGCCGGAAACTGAGGCAGAACAGAGACAGCGGCCCCTTTATACACCGCTGACGACCCACCGACGACGACGACGACTAAAGTAGAGGCCCTCTAGGCGCAATAGAACTAGTAGCGCGCCGGTGGAGAAAATCGGCAAAACGATGGGTCGAAACAAGGCTAGTTAAAAGAAACAGCCGGTCGAAATGAAGACCTTTGTTGCTTAATATCAGATAAGATCGGGTTCCAAGTTTTACTTAGAGGAAAGCCCTTGTCCCTATTAATAATATTATCGGCCATATGAATTTCTATCGATTCTTTAAGAACACATTCCTAGTATCGGGAAGCACGAGCAATCAGTTTAGTTTCATCATATAACATCTTGTGTCCTTCATTTAAACAATTTTCAGCAACATCCGACTTTTCAGGTTAAAGCAAACGAGTATGACGGTGGTGTTCCACACACCTATCCTGAACTTGGCCGATGTAAGTCTTACCACAATAACATGGAATTCTATAAAGACTGGGTTTCTTCAGTCCTAAATCATCTTTGACTAACCCACGAAGTGCCCTAGTCTTTGGTGGTGGCATAAAAACACTTCTAATATCAAACATTCTTAAAATTCTTGACATTTTCGAGGAAATATTTCCGACAAAAGGCTAAAAGGCAATAGACTTGTAGTTGTCCTCTAATGGTTCACCTTTTGGACCAAATTGAAACACACGACAAATTTGTTGAGCAGTGTACCCATTACGACTGTATTTCTAACGACCTGTGTTTATGTTAAACACAGCACTGTTCCCCTGAAGAAAAATGCTTATCAAATGTTGCACAATGAAAACTACGTATGAAATTTTATGTTTGTACCTGCAACATTCGGCCTGAGGTGTGGGACTTGATATAGATTTTCATAATTAGTTCTTTTCAAAATTACTCTACTCTCTCTCAAAAATTTTAAACTCGTAATTAATTCTATTTTGGCGTATATTCTTACTTCTTTTATTCACCTTTAAAGATGGTGATAAAAAGATTGTGGTGACTATTGAAAGGAAAAAGTTTGCTAATTAACAATCACATTTTGGCCCCCCTTTAGGTTACGGTAGTAACACTAAAAGTGAACTTTTGCGATCGCTTTTTGACAGCTCGAAATTTAAATGAAAACACCGACTTAACCGTTGATCTGATATGAAAATTGAATTACCAGATTTGTAGAGGAGAAAATTCTCTACAACGTTTCTCTCTTATGTTTTCTTCATATCTCGTATCGTTTCAGAGATATTTTCATAAATAACGGCGATTTGGCAATGTCTGTCTGTCTGTTCGTCTGTAACGTGTTCCCACTTTTTAGGTCGAACCGTTCAACCGATTAGCACCAAATTTTACAGACATAATTGTAGGCCGCCAGAGACCAGAACCTTCTTTTTTCAAATATTTCGGACAAAAAATACTTTAGTAACACAAAAGAGCTGTTTGTAATGTAATTTTAATTGCAAATAAACCGTTCATCTGACACGAAAACTAATTAACCGAATTTTCAGAGGAAAAAATTCTCTACAACTTTGCTGACATATGTTTTTTTCATAACTCGCACCGGTACAGAGGTATTTGCAAAAATAATGGCGATTTGACACCGTTCCTCGATTTTACGAAATCCAGGCGTTCGGATATGTCACGTGACATTCCTCGCCCAGAACTCTCTCAGGCATAAGCCATCTTGCTTTGTATATTTGATTATTTTCTTATTATAACTGACGCGTTGTCATTTTAAAGCAATGGCATCGTTCTTAGTACGATAAATTACAATCTAGTGTCGAAAATGCCGTATTAGCAGTTAAAAACTCCCATCAATAGTACGAGAATTTAGGAACAGTTTGCTACTTGTTCGCCGTAGTGTGTTGTGCAGCGCGTTAGGTTGCGATCCACATGGTCGATAGTTCTAGACCCGCCCATAAGGTTTTTTTTTTTTTTTTTTTTTTTTTTTTTTTTTCGCGTTGGCTCCTAAAAGCGTTTTGGGCACCCTTATTAATTAAATAGCGCTATGTTCTGCAATGTTTAGAGTTGTGGATATGTAAGACTGCTTCCTCTAAAATGTGCGTTTGTTCTATTTCGTGAACATACCCTGAAATACGTAACAAAGAATGTTTTTCTTAACCTGAGAGGATACTGTAAAAATGAATATTCTAAGCAACGTACTGATACTGGTAGTTTGATATATAAATGAAGTCCTAGATTTATGTGGTAACTGTCGTTCCTTAATGAAGCGGAATGGACGTGTATACATCGCAACAAATTTCCTAGATTCATTTTTGTAAGCAATTATTCACTATTTATAAAATATGTTTAACGTCATTAATTAGATGTTTGTCTTTGGTCTGGTTGCTATGGACGCTTATAACGTAGACTGTATTACCTTTTCTGTAGGTCAGATAGGACTTTGTTCATGTTACTGTGTTCTGCGCCGACATAAAGAGCAAATATTCGGTTTCAAACCATGACTACGTTTTCTCTTACAGCTAAAATAACAAACGGAAAAAGTGCGGTAACATTGAATTCCACATAACTCTAGTACTGAATCTATATACAAAGTTACTATAATTACGTCATTTACAACAGTCATTATAACAGAATCTCCACAGTTTATATAAATGTGAGAAAGAAGTCTTTTGGTTCAATTCGTTGGTACGTATTTCGTGTGACGTTCACAAAATAGAACAAATACACTTTTCAGAGAAAGCGCTGTTGCTTTTGAACAAGTCGGAATCTTGCAGAATAAAGTAGTGTTCAATTATCAATAGTGTGCGAAAACTTTTTAGGAATCATGATGAAAAAAAGGAAGAATTGCCAGTGACGATTTTTATTTTATTTTATTTATTCATATTTTTTTCTTCTTCAGGTAGATTGATGCTTCTCGCTCGGTTGTTCATGTTCGTTCTGGGTTGTTCGTTGAGAATTTTGGTCAGTCTTTAATTACAGATGGCGTTGAGCCCTCTTTCTTTTTCTTTCTTTTTATTGTTTTTTTATTTGATCGGTACATTGTGGTCGTTGGTTTTGTATTATTTTGATCGTTTCGTCGTTGACTCAGTTTCTTCGTTACAGAGGGCGTTGAACCCTCATGCACGCTGACCGAGCGCGCTGAGCCACCGCGCCCAGCAGGTTTAGAACCACCGTCTAACATATTCACGCATCACAAACTAATTCGCCGCCCATTACGCTATGACGAACAGCTGCGACAGTAATACATAATACTCGTACCATCGATGACAGGTTTTACCTGATAACTTGGCATTTTTAGACATTTAATTATAATTCATTGTCCTAAGAACGACCTGGTTTTGACAATTTTCACTGCGACATTGCTTTGATATGACAAAGCTTGAGTTATAATACGAAAATCATTAAATACACAAAGCAATATGGCGTATGAAAAAGAAAGTCCTGCATAACCAGTACAGGCAAAGAAAATAAACAGAGAATAAATTACGAAAACAATACAGGTGATAATATTTTAACGGAAAAGATAATGAAAATGTTGGAGAGATATTAAGAGTGCCGGCCGCAGTGGCCGAGCTGTCTGCGGCGCTCCAGTCACGGTCTGCACGGCCACTACGGTCGGGGGTTTGAATCCCCCCCTCTGGCATGGATATTTGTGCTGTCTTTAGTATTAGCTAGTTCATAAGTAGTGTGTAAGTTTAGGGACTGATGACCCCGTAGTTAAGTCCCATAAGCTATACACACATCTGAACATTTAAAAAAAAAAAAAAAAAAAAAAAAAAAAAAAAAAAAAAAAAAAAAAAAGAGTATGTTTGTCAAGGCTAAACTCAAATATCAAATAATTTTGGCTGTTTGTTAAAATACGGTCAGAAAGAATATTACGTGTTTAGTGCTTAGATATCACAACAGTAAAGTCGTAATCGTATCGTCCATAATTTATTTATTATTTATGTTTTTATTATTTTTGTCTAAAATGTTGACCAAAAATCATAAAACTACAGACGAATCTAAAGTGGGCCGTAAAACATGACAGTGCGTTTTTTTTCCTACCAAACAGTTTCACAACGATTATAACTCTACAAAGTTTTAATATAAATACGTTTGGCAAATAGTGAGAAAATTGTTGGCACATAATTGTACTCGATGAAGAAATTGAATAAAGTGGGCAAGTTATTCCTGTCAATAAAATCTTAAATAAGTCTCTTCCCTCTTGTCTTAATCATTAATATGGATTCCTATTGACTTTGTTATGACGGACATAAACATTTTGCTAACATGACTTCCGCGGTGGAGTAGCCGAGCGGTCAAAAGCGTCTCGCTGCGGAGCGTGCGGTTGCTCGCCGTGGAGGTTCGAGTCCTTCCTGGGGCATGGGTGTGTGTGTTGTCCTTAGGTTAGTTTACCTAGGGACTGATGACCAACGTAGTTTGGTCCCAAAGGATCACAAACATTTGAACATTTGAAATGTCTGATATGGCTAGACTGACAAATTCAGTCTCACCTACACAGTATGATGAGTGATCAGGAAGTGAATGGCTTTGGTCGTTTTTATTAACTAAACTAAGACCAGTAAGGTGCTCAAACTGAGCTGTCTTCGCCCATATTACGAAAAACCTCTGCAAGATACCTGTGCAGACGTTATGTCAACTCTGTTAACTGTTAGGATGGAAGGCATATTTACTATTCCTGAACTAAGCGATATTCATTTAATTTATTGCGAGGCAAAATGTGTTACGACGGCAGCTGTACGAATTTTATCGAGAACGCTTCCCACAACGATGATTTCCTGTGCGAGAGACATTTGCCGCCGGTCGCGGTGGCCGAGGAGACTGAGGCGTTCCAGTCACGGTCTGCTCGGCCACTACACTCGGGGGTTCGAAACCCCCCTCGAAATCAAATGTTTGTAGAACTTATGGGACTTAACTACGGGGTCATCAGTCCCTAAAGTTACAAACTACTTATCAACTAGCTAAGACTAAGGACGGCACAAATATCCATGCCCGAGGGGGGATTCGAACCACCGACCGTAGTGGCCGTGCAGACCGTGACTGGAGCGCCTCAGTCTCCTCGGCCACCGCGGCCGGCAATCCCCCCTCGGGCATGGATATTTGTGCTGTCCTTAGTGTTAGCTAGTTCGTAAGTAGTTTGTAAGTTTAGGAACTGATGACCCCGTAGTTAAGTCCCATAAGCTCTACAAACATTTCAACATTTTTGATTTGAGAAATTTGCTGTTGTTCACCAAAGATTTGTGTCATTGTAATTCTGTAGTTGTACTCGAGTATTATATGCATTTACTTTTTAATAAAGTACAGCAGTTACCTGTACCTTTTTTAATCTTCGTCTTTTTGCGAAACGAATCTTCTGCTCTGATATGCTTCCCTTTTGTGTTACATCATGTCAGAATAAAACTTACGAGTACGTACCGGGTGATCAAAAAGTCAGTATAAATTTGAAAACTTGATAAATCACGGGATAATGTAGATAGGTAAAAATTGACACACGTGCTTGGAATGACATGGGGATTTATTAGAACAAAAAAGGTATTGCTAGACGCGTGAAAGATCTCTTGTGGGCGTCGTTTGGTGATTATCGTGTGCTCAGCCGCAACTTTCGTCATGCTTGGCCTCCTAGGTCCCCAGATCTCAGTCCGTGCGATTATTGGCTTTGGGGTTACCTGAAGTCGCAAGTGTATCGTGACCGATCGACATCTCTAGGGATGCTGAAAGATAACATCCGACGCCAATGCCTCATCATAACTCCGGACATGCTTTACAGTGCTGTTCACAACATTATTCCTCGACTACAGCTATTGCTGAGGAATGATGGTGAACATATTGAGCATTTCCTATAAAGAACATCATCTTTACTTTGTCTTAATTTGTTATGCTAATTATTGCTTTTCTGATCAGATGAAGCGCCATCTGTTGGACATTTTTTTAACTTGAACTTTTTTTTTTGTTCTAATACAACCCCTTGTCATTCCAAGCATGTGTGTCAATTTTTACCTCTCTATCTACTTTATTCCGTGATTTATTCAGTTTTCAAATCTATACTGACTTTTTGATCACCCGGTATTTAATTTCCTTACAGGCTCCTTATGGCCCGGCGCAGAAGGCAGAGGCCCACAACGCGCCGATCGTACATTGGAAGCTGAGGAATGCATTGTGGGCCGCATCCAGGAGGATACTACTCAGAGAACTAGAAGCATCGCCCGCCAAGTGAGTGTATCACACGCTATCGTTCATAGCCCTTTGGAAGAGGAGCGTCTGCGGCCTTACCACATTCAACGCGTACAGGCATGGTAAGAACAAGATTTCCCTCCACGACGTGAATTATCAGAGTGGTTTTTGTTACACAGTGTGCAGTATGATTTTCTCAACAAAATACTCGTCACAGGTGAAGCGTGTTTCACTCGCGACGGAATAACTAATTTCCTTAACATGCAGACGTGGAGCATATGTTTGATAAGCTTATGGGTCTTAACTACGGGGTCATCAGTCCCTGAACTTACAAACTACTTATCTACTACCTTATACTAAGGACGGCACCAATATCCATGCCCGAGGGGGGATTCGAACCCCCGACCGTAGTGGCCGTGCAGACCGTGACTGGAGCGCCTCAGTCCCCTCGGCCACCGCGTCCGGCGTGGGTGGATATGCACGATGATTACATTAATGGGCCTTATGTTTTACCTGCACGTTTGACTGGTAACTATTACCGAACGTTCCTAGAGGAAAGATTGCTACCAAAGTTGTTAGTAGACATTCCGTTAGGCATACGTCATAACATGTGGTTGCTCCACGATGGTGTTCCACCCCACATTGGTCACAGAGTACGCAGATTTTTGGATAGACGATTTCCAGGACGATGGATAGGACATTCAGGACCACGTTTATGGACAGCACACAGCCCTGATTTAAATCCACAGGAGTTTTACTTCTGGAAATTGTTTATGCTTAACAAGTTAAGAATGTGTGCAAACTTACGCAGAGAATTTTCGATGTTGCCAATACCATAAGGCAAATGTGCAATTGTGTGAACGAGTGCGATGTGTTCGCTCTCATGAAGCACGTGTCGGATCGAATGGTATTGTGCAAGAGGAAACAAAGGAATTTGGGTTTCATTTTCGTTAGTGTTGTATAAAAGGACAGTAAATTGAATTGAATTTTTGATACGGTTGTGTTGCAAAAAGAGGAAATGGTTGAATGTAAGTAATGCACAATTACTAGGTAATTGGTTAATTTTGTTTTAAGGGAAACACATTTTCTTTGATATTAGATTTTCTTTACTACTATGACCTTCATAATGGTACTGTAAAAGAGAAAAGCCAGGTTGTACTTAATTTATTGTCCTTAAAAATGAATTACACAATCTTCACAATCCAATGGCTGTTGAAATTGCTTTCTTCAGCAGCACCTAGCCGCCCAGTCCCACGCGCGTGCTGGCAGCGCGGATAGGACACGCGGTTACAGGGCTCTCTCGCGTATCCTCAGTCGACAATAACATAAACAGTAATACGCCTATAATCAGTCCTACAAATATTGGTTTTTACGAATACAAAAGTAAAGTACAATATTTGAGTAGCCTATTATCAAAGACGGACATCTGTCGTTTGTCAGAAACTGAGATAAGCGTCATTTTTTATTGCGAAACATAGACCTAATATATTTATAAGCTAATTTGAGCATTATCAACTTTAATACTTGTGTGGCTAATATCAATTTGATTACTCAGGCACCTTCTAATTGTGTTTGAAAATACAGATGTCCGTCTTTGAAACCAAAACGTATAGGTGTCCGCTTTTGATGTGAACACGCTTTCAGATGTCCGTTTTTGATACACAGAGATTCGCTTACTGCTGACGAGAATCTTTTACCAGTGTATGATCTGGGAAATTATAGGAATATCAACATACAGTGGAAAATATTAAATTCGGAACTCTATTACATATTGGGAAAATGAACTACAATAATCATAACAATCTTTTTTAATTTTAGATACAAAATGAAATGTTACGGCACTGAATCTCTAAAATTATTAGCATAAGGTCTGTTGAAACTGACGCCAGATATTTCGGTAAACATCCTTACGTTATTTCTGACATCTAACTTCTTTCCAATAAGTGATAATTTCGTACAACAAACCTTAAAATAGAACAGTGTAGTTTACAAGCTAGTCTTACCTTTGTTTCTTTTCAGTGTGTATTTTGCACTTTTCAGCTTGTCTCAACCGCTTCCTAGCTTTTCCTTCGGACGCTGGTGATATTATGTTCCATTTCACTCGCTTTAAGACGGTTATTAGTAATAATACTGTAAAAATTACTGAAAAACTTAATTACAGGCTAACACGTCTGAGTACCTGGCACATACAGTCGCCATGTCTGATTTTCGAGGTCATGAAATCATATAATTTGTTCCTGTTGGTGCACACTGCTTCATTGAACAAGTCTCCGATTTTGATATTAAGCTCTTATGTAGGTGTCAGCTTTTGATGTGAACAGTAAAATTTAACATGTGATTTATCACATATATGTCAAATTTTGGAAAAAAAATTTATTTAACCAATGAAAAGAGCGGAAAAATTTCCTTTAGGATCGACATCTAAATAAATTTCGACCATTAGGTCAGATGTCCAGGTTTGATGTTAGGCTACTCTTTTCATTAGACATTTTTGTCAATCACACAGAGATGTACCACCTGAACAATTTTGGCCGCTTATATCGTCTACAGGGTGTCCAGAAAAGGACTCCCTGATTTCAAAATTAAATATCTCGAAAACAAAGATCGATAGAGGAATGCAGTAAACGATATGTTTATTGTGAAAGCTGTAAGAAGTTTATACAGCAGTTTGACATAATTGTTACAGAAGCTGCTAACAGATGGCGCTGTACGCTTTACAGCTCATATCAGCAAACATAAGTGAAATAACCGTATGAAAACACTCTTTGCAGACAATCACATCACAATGGTTTCAGAATGTTCACCATTGGTACTACAGAGGTGGCGCGAACGAAGAATGAAATTCGCCATCACATTTCGTAGTGTCTCAATCGAAATGCATTCACATGCCACAGAGATCGCCGATTCAAGCTCGTCCAGCGTGGCGGGATTCTTCGGTTAGACCATGTCTTTCACTGTGCCCCACAAAAACAAGTCACAGGGAGTCAAATCCGGCGAATATTGAGGCCAATCCATGCCTGCACCAGTAAATTTGGGATATTCCAAAGCAATGACTCGATTCCTGAAGTATTTCTCAAGAAAGAGAAACACTTGTTCGGTCCGATGTGGTCGGCCTCCATCTTGCATAAACCATTCAGTACCTGGTCGATCCTCTAACGCTTGCCGTGTGGCGACTAATTGTTCCAATATTGCAACGTAACGTGCACCAGTGACCAATTTCGCGAATGAAAAAAGGGCCAATAATGCCTCTGCTGCACACTGCAGCCCACACAGTAACTTTAGGAGAATACAGGGGTTTCGCTTCATACCAATATGGCTGCGTTTGCATTTTTAATGGAAATACGTGTAGGCTCTTTCTCAGTATTTTCTGCGTGCTGGAACGCTTCAAACAAGTCTCAGATGCAATTCTACGGACGGATGAAATTGGATTTCGCTGAATAATTCCAGAAACTGTGGCGATATTTTCAGGCGTAACTGCAGTTTGCTTGCGGCCAACATGCTCCACTAGATCATCAGTTACGCTGCCTGTTCGTTGAAATTTTGCGAGGAGCGTACGAATGGTTTTCGCGTAGGGTCCTTTTGGAACATTAAATCGTGCTTGAAAACTTCGCCTTGTTGCCGTAGGACTCTCTTCTAACCTGTGGTACTCTAGCACCAGAAAAACGCATTGTTCAATGGAGTATATGGTTTTAATCTCTTCCTTCGGGCCGGCCGCGGTGGCCGAGGGGACTAAGGCGCTCCAGTCACGGTCTGCCTGGCCACTACGGTCGGGGGTTCGAATCCCCCCTCGGGCATGGATATTTGTGCCGTCCTAGTTCGTAAGTAGTTTGTAAGTTTAGGGACTGATGAGCCCGTAGTTAAGTCCCATAAACTATACAAACATTTGAACATTTAATCTTCCTTCGGTACGCTAACCTCCTTTCACGTTTCAGTAGTGGAACTGATCGCTCTGGGCTTCGGCACTAGGCATTACCTTTGTCAGCTTTGACAACAAGGGCATCATTAGTTGTTAATTTTTTATTAATTTGGTTCATTGTTGCAGCTTCTATGTAATGATGCCCTTGGGAGCAGCCTAGCTGGTCTTCTTGCTGATATCTACATTAATGATTTTGAAAACAAATTCTTTAAAGCAAACCCAATTGAAAAAGATAAAATCATTTATTATAAAAGGTATGTTGATGACACCTTGTTGTTATATAATGGAACAACCAATGATATTGATGAGTTAGCTGATAAACTGAACAAAGTTCATCCCAAAATACAATTTACAGTGGAGCATGAAACACAATCTGGGATCAATTTTCTTGACCTTTACATAACGCAGACAACAAACATAAATTTCAAATATACAGGAAACTTACCACATCAGATGCCATAATAAATAATACATCATGCCACCCAAATCAGCATAAACTAGCCTTCTTCAAATCAGCACTTAACCGAATACATAAAATTCAACCCGATACCATTGCTAAAACTAAAGAAATAAATATTCTAAAAACAATAGCATTGAACAATGCTTATGACCCAACCATTGTAGATAAATTGGATGATAATATTAAATCCAATCAAACAGCAACAACAAACGAATCCTCAGAAGCAGAAGAAACCAAATTTATCTGTATGCCATTTCTCGGCAACATCTCATACAAACTGGCTAAGCTGTTTAAACCACACAAGGTCAAAGTAAGCTTTCACACTAAAAACCAAATAAAAGACAAAATAGTTCATAACACTAAAAGAACCACCACACCCTTTCACAAATCTGGTATATATAAATTAACATGCGACAGCTGCTCCTGCTACTACATAGGGCAAACAGGAAGAAGTTTTAATATCCGATACAAAGAACATACAGACGCACTCCGTTTAAACAACTTACAAAAATCCTCATTTGCTGCCCACCTTGCAGAAAACAAACATTCCATTACAGGCATAAATACCAACCTCAATATACTACACTCTGTAGACAAGGGACTAAAAATGGATCTCCTTGAACAATTAGAGATTTTCATCCACAAACATAAATCACCACACACAATTCTAAATGAGCAGACAGAATTAACAAATACCTCATTCTTCCAGTATTTTGAAGACTCTTTAAAATTGAAGAATTAGACAATCATTCACAAATACCCCCATTACACACACACACACACACACACACACACACACACACACACACACACACACAACACCAAAAAATCTCCTTGCACTTACACTCTTTCTTTCGTCTTCTTCTACTACATCCCACTCCACTCCACCCCTTACACCACCACCCACACTAATCCCTACCAAAGCCCAAAATTATTTTCAAATTTTCGAATCAATGAATAACACACAAATTCAAATGTCCTATATGCCACCTAAAACAACACATGTGACGCATGTAACAGATATTACAGTAATCACAAAATCAATACTCCTAATATTAACGTAACTATCATTCTGAAATCATATTATATACATATGTTAACTTTGAATACAACTTTTGATCTTATGTAATCTAAATTGGCATCATATGTATATTCTATAATAAGATAAGCTTTTGTTAGTCTTTGGTTTCACATAGTTCTTATCTTGTGGTATAAACATACTCTTTGGTTTGTTTACAAGCTGAAAGTTGTGCTAGTGGCTATAAAGTCATAATGTGTGTGAAATATTTGTTAATTTTAACACTTAAAAGTCGTGGGATTTGTTGTGTCGTGTTGATGAAAAGGAAGTGTTGTGAAATCCTATCAATAAGCGGACCAAATATGGACAAACTAAATGTAAAGTGCATAACTGTAAGTAATATCTTGAAGACAAACTTATATTTTAATTATTAAGTATAGCCTACTAAAATTAGTGTTTACCATTTTCTCGTTTTCTGCCCTACCAAAGATTCAAATGTAACTTGAAATAATTGTATACCATCTGAAGATGAGCTGCTAGGCAGCTTGAAACCGGTAATGGTCTAAATAAATCTTCATTAAGAAGAAACAAAAGGCGACTGGTTTCAGTAATTTCTGAAACCTATTTTTGTTCAATGATTACAGCCAGAGCAGCAAGGGTCATGTAGGAATCACAAGTATCGAAATCGATGTAGTGAAAAGACGGAAGTAAAGAATGTGTTCTACGGGTGCTGTTTTTGAAGATTTACATTTAATTGGGGTTGGTTTGATCAGCATGATAAGAGAAATGCAAATAGAAGGAGAAAAGTTAGGTAGGGAGTGTAGGTGTAACACAATAAATATTAATGTATTGGGTTTATTTGAAAAAAGTAAGATCATGCAAACTTTGAGAGTAATAGTATTGGCTTGGCTTCTGTGGTTAACAAATTTGAGTCTGAATTGCAACAACAATGCATAAAGGTGTGCTGTGAAAGTCAAGATGTGTGTATGGATTGCAGTAATATTGATTTGGGTGACGTTGAAGCACATACAGTGGATGCAAATGTTGATAGTGTTGAGGCGGTAGTGCCTGAAGCTAGTGTTTGTGTGGTACGTTGTGATAACGTTGGAGCCATTGTGCTGAATCTGGTGTAGTTATTGGAGGATTGTTATTTGTCAGGCAATTCTGTGTGACACACACGCGCGCGCACACACACATACAAGACACACGAATTTTGAGTCAATAGTTGTTAGAAGATTTTCAATGTTAACAATGTATACAGAGTTGTACAATAATTAGTTTTTGGAGACGTTAAAGCCACACTACGACTAGGAATTAAAGTTTACGGACTGTCTTAATAGGGTGCTGATCACGGCAGCCTATGCGCGATAGAGTTGTGTGTTTAAGCATGGAGGTGGCTTGTTAAAAAGCCAGCGCGAGTAAGTGATAGTAAAACCCCCAGTGACTGTTTGTATGAACCAGGCTACTATGGCGGATAGCCAGGAGTCTGTAGATTACAGACGGACATTAATTACTTGCAAACCGAGCGTGCTACTGGAAAGCCAGTACCCTCAGCAAACAGAGAAAGTTGAGATGAATCAGGTGGTGTAGATACACCTACAGTGTCACGCTTAGTTTCTGACCTATTTGACAATATAAAACGTTCTAACGACTATAACTTTGACAATTTAAAACTAGAGATTCAGTGAATAGATTTTCATGTGGGAAGCGGCAATGCATATATTTACTAGAACTTTATCGGACTCTAGTTTCAGAAGTGTTGTAACGTTCGCTGTTTACGAATTATTCAGTAACAAATGTTTTTATGACAAACTTTAGTTGTTTAACAGCTAGAATTTATTTAAATATACAAAATAAAGGCAGTACACATGTTCTATGAATGGTAGAAACCTACGTAAAATATGTAAATTATATTTATTTAACAAACTCTGAAATGACATTTGCGAACTTCCAACTAAATATGCCTTGATAACCAAACTTTTTAATGTACAAAAAACTAATAACAGTCCTGGAAACCTGATAAATTTTCCGATAAAACTGATATACAAACGTCCTATTTAAAGGTTTTGTGAAACTTTCCACTTCATAGTATCCTATAATCACGGTTCCGCCATCTTGAATCTGGTCAGTTAGCGTTCGATCCTGCAAGAAGCAATACCGCTGTCGGCTTTTAGCGGGATTCGCAATGTAAGAATCTACTAAGATTTACTTGTGCCCTTAAAAGGAGTTTCGTGTGTGGCGAATAACTTACAGGACTTAGAAATTTTCGTGTGAACCTTGTCCCACGCCAATCGTTCGTAATTACTCGTATTTTGGTAGAAGTGCGCTAGAGTAAACTTTAAACGGTATATCAGAAGATACGTGAACTTCACCGAGGAATACTTTAGACGTGTGTTTATCGTGGTATTGGAACTATGACTTGAAACCTTAATTTATTTTCGAGCACACGAATTTTCGCTTATTCGTTTTGGAGGGGCTGAACTTGTGCTAAGTGATACATCCCGACTTACTACATTTTCGCGAAAGAGAACTTCAACAATCAGAACACATAAACTGAGAAATTGACTAAGAATTTTGAACTGAAAATGCTCGCTATTCGGGGCCGGGGGTAGGCATGCGCAAACGATGCAGTCGCACAGGACCCCGCGCAAGACATTAGAATGTAATTTAAGAATTATCATTTGTAAATTTGTTTTCGAAACTAAGTGTAATGTAATTCAAGAATATACCCAATGTGACACGACGGTGGTCACTAGAGCACGTTTCAGATTTAGAAAATTATGCCGTGGTGGTGGAGTGGCCGAGCGCTCTAAGGCGCCTCGCTGCGCAGCGCGCAGCTGCTCACCGTCGAAGGTTCGAATCCTCCCTGAGGCATGGGTGTGTTGTCCTTAAGTCAGTTTAAATATACGGACTGAGGATCATCGCAGGTTGATCCAAACATTTGTATATTTACAAAATTACGCCTGTATCGGAGTCGGAGGAACTAGGGGGTATGATACTATTGGGCTATAGTAATATCCAGTGTCAACACATCAATATTGGTCACGCTTAAATTAAGAGGTATGCGATTCATTGTTTCTCAGTGTCTCTCCGCGCTCTTTCTACTCATTGTTGTGCCAGTAAAACGTTTTGACAGAAATTAAAGCGTTCAGAGAAATGGTGCCTGAGGATGTGATAACGCCTATATCACCATTGAAATACTGGAGTAACATTGGGAATCCATATCCAAATATTCATATTGCCTACAGGATTTTGCAACCGCCCCGGTGAATGTCGTATCCGCTGACAGGAGCGTTTCACGTTTAAAGTTTATCAAGAATTATTTCAGAAGCAACGTCTCGCAGCAACGCCTGTCTTTTCTTGTCATGTTGTCAGTGGAACACGACGTGGTTTCAGAATCGAGCTTTGAAGATATTAATGAATTCGCTCGTCAAGAAGCAATGGTGTTTTGTGTAAAGTGTTAAATGCAGAAACTCCTTAGTGTTTATAGCCTACAATTAATTTAATTTCTTATAAATACAGAGCATATCAACTGCTGAAAACATGTGAGTGTATATTCTGAATAAAACTAGTGAACATTTTTTCAATTTTGAGTTTCAGTGAATTGAAGGGATTCCGGTAGCTAAGTTATTTTTTTCTTTGTAAATCTATGGGACTCAACAGCTTGCTTATCATTCAGTTTTTTTTAAATTTATTATTGACATACTTTTTATTAATGACCTACTTATTAAAATTCCTTCTCTGGTTAATTTTTCTTATCATAACAATAGATCTGCTGTTGTAAGTCTTTTGACATATTGGTACAGTAACATGTCAATGACGAAATTTAGTATTGATTTGAACGTGACGAGGGTATATAACGTCTACTGGAGAGGGGTGGAGAGGGGAGGATGAGGGAAAGCCCCGCACGGAATTTTTGCACAGGCTCCGCCCAAGCTACGGCCGGCTCTGCCGCTATTCATAATGTTGTGGCGGAAAGTCAGCGCCACACGCCAGGCGTAAGAGAACGATCGTGGAGAAGCCAGCGATCGACCGAAAGCCAATAGCAAGCAGGCGCCGCGCATCCTGGAGGGAGTAACCGAAGATGCGCGCCCTCTACAGGCGGCTATATCTAGGCCGAAATATGTCTGTTCGCCAGGCAGTTACTTTTCAGGAATACGTGAGTTACTAGTGAGCACTCGGCAGTTACTATTCAGAACTCAGGCAGCTACTAGGCAGCTACGAAAACAGAACTAGGACAGTACTAAGTTAGAACGCGGCTACGAACTTAGCAGTAACTAGGTCTCAGCGCAGCTAGCATCATACGTACGACGTCGCGAGAAGCAAGAAGAAAGAAGAAACAGACTTACGTTCTTAAGTTGAGTATTAAAACTTTCAGTCAATAAATATCTTGTAATACTAACTATATCAGTGTTTTAGATGCCCAAGGATCCTGCACCAATACCTTTATTGACAACCAGACTGGAACGAGTAAACAACAAAAAGGCGATGAGGTCACAACACATAACTCGTCAGGACTTTCGTCTGTGTAAAGAAACTGGGCAAATAAATTCAAATATTTTAAAGAGACTAAAGAGTCCGTGAGTGTGTCGTTTGTTTGAAGAGATGATCCTGTGTGTGGTGATTTACTGAACTGGATTTTTGTAAACGGTGTTTTCATGTTTTAATGATAATTTTTGGGAGTTGAAGTGAGGAATGAACAGTTGACGCTAAACTTGAAACGAGGTCAAATACGTGCCTAGAAATCAAAGTGTATCGCTTTGCCCGCGATGGCTCAATGGAGCCGGCACAATCTATTTTATTCATTTGCACACAGTGTGTTGAGGACTTGAAACATAATCCATTGTACAACGGCAAAAAGGAATAGTTCAGACAAGCCCACTCACACGCAGATCTCCATTGGTGAACGACTAATATAGAATGCTAAATTATAGTTGTATATAAGCGTAGCTACTAACTACCCCTGCCACAGTTAAACTGTCCATCTCTATCCAGTGCTGTGGTGGAGTGGTGGTGGTGACAGGTGCTAGGAAATGGAAGAATCCAGGATGTTACTGATAGGAAATTCAAAAATTCCCAACAGGCGAAAACTAAAGAAAAAGTAGTAACAAATGTCGAATAATCCAAAATAGTCTCCAGCTGAAAAGCAACCTAATACTTCAGCAACCACTGAAACGAAACAGGTAGTCACAATGTAATGCCAAAATTATCACCTGGGCTATGATAGAAAGTATTGAAGTGATTCGTAGTTTGAACCATGCTCAACAGTACTGATAAAAAAATAAATATTTAAAGGTTGTAGCCTGCAATATTACCACATGTAAATTACGCTTTCAAAACATTCACACACACACACACACACACAAACAAACAAACAATTTCATGAACTCGTAGGTTAAGCAACACTTATGAACTTCCATAATTAGAGCTCTGTGACATTTTCTGGAAGATGCAATTGACCCTCAAACATTTCACAACTGAGTTCACCGGAGGTTCGAGTCCTCCCTCGAGCTTGAGTGTGTGTGTGTGTGTGTGTTTTGTCCTTACTGTACTTTAGTTTAATCAGTTTGTAAGTCTAGGGACTGATGAGCATAGCAGTTTGGTCGAATAGGTTTACAACGTTTGAACATCTTCTTCCACCGTCGCCTTTAGAGTGACCTGACCCGCAGGTCGCTTGTTTCCCACTGTTGTGCTGTTATCAGTTCCTTTGATTATTGTGGCTGAAGAAGAAACCAACAGAAAGAGAGGGCAGATGGACGTATCATCGGAATTAGCTTCACTGCGGTACAACTAAGCACATACCTTTTTTCGGTTGATTGAATGTTCCGTTGGTGCTTGGTGAAATATTTGGACCTTGCTTTTTAAACAAACAGTGTCATGAAGTTTTACAAATTGTTGCTTACTTTACTTAGCTACTTAGTACAGTACTTAATAATTTCGCGCCGCGGTGGAGTAGCCGAGCGGTCTAAAGCGTCTCGCTGCGGAGCGCGCAGTTGTTCGCCGTGGAGGTTCGAGTCCTCCCTGGGGCATGGGTGTGTGTGTTTGTCCTTAGGTTAGTTTACCTAGATTTAAGTAGTTTGTAAGTTACGGACTGATGACCACGCAGTTTGGTCTGATAGATTTACAAACATTTGAATAATTTCGCACCATTTCCTATACCTCCCTGCAGTACACTAATCTTTAGCCAATTTATGTGTTTCTTTGATGCACATTTTGTAAAATCTTAGCCGAATCTTTTTTTTACAGTAATATTTGTACCTGATGATAGTGTAACAGCCGAAAAATAGCACGTGTAAAACAAATATTGTGGAATATTAAACGAGTGTCGTGTGTTTCTTAGTAATTAAGTGTATTTCATGTTTACTTTCAATACGTTCCCAAACTTTTAAGCGTTGAAAATATTCTGTAACACTATAAGTACATAAATTCATTTATTTCTATGGTGCCCGTTCTTTTCGAACATGTCCGAAAGAACAGACACCGTTAGTTGACAGTAATGGCCGTAAATTTACGAAATCGAAATATTGAAACATTTCGACCGTTTCGGGGGGTTGAAACGACAAAGTTGAAAATTTGTGCTGGACCGGAATTCAAAGCCCGACTTCCCGCTTTGGGCGAGCGGTCGCCTTAACCAATTAGGCTATCCAGGCACGCTTTCCTTCCAACACAAATTCTCAACTTCTGGCCTCCTGCCCATTGATTCCTCTTGCTCGCAGCCTGTACTGGATTCCCGCAAGGGATGCCCGAACAGAAGAGACACCATATATACAATTGTAAATATGCTTACAACAGGCAATGACAATTTCAATGCTGACGCATTCAAACGCTCGATCCCTTGTGGGAATCCAGTATAGGCTGCGAGAAAGAGGAATCAATGGGCAGCAGGCCAGAAGTTGAGAATTTGGATTGGAAGGAAAGCGTGCCTGGATAGTCTAATTGGTTAAGGCGATCGCTGGCCCGAAGCGGAAAAAACCGGCTTCGAATCCCGGTCCAGCACAAATTTTCAACTTGAATTTATTTTAACCCTCATAAACGGTCTAAATGTTTCAATATTTCGATTTCGTTCTTAAATTCAGCTAATTTCAAGAAGTACCTATTTACATTAGCGTGTAGCGAAAATCTGAGAAAAGTATTTGTATTCATAATTTGTATGATTTAAGATCAGCCGGCCGCGGTGGCCGAGGGGACTGAGGCGCTCCAGTCACGGCCTGCACGGCCACTACGGTCGGGGGTTCGAATCCCCCCTCGGGCATGGATATTTGTGCCGTCCTTAGGATTAGCTAGTTCATAAGTAGTTTGTAAGTTTAGGGACTGATGACCCAGTAGTTAAGTCCCATAAGCTATACAAACATTTGAACATTTGATTTAAGATCATTATTGGGTGGGAAAACCGAGCGTGCTAAGCGGTTGCTTCCTGTATACTGTGTGGCTTTTCTGTATAATAGTCCAGGCACCGAAGACCAAAAAATGGCAATTCGGGGAAAATTTGAAACGTGTCCATAGAAAATGTATATTGCTGAATTTGTAAGAAAATGTCTGATAGTTCTGTGCTTCCTGGTTTGGATTTTCCGCCGTATGCAAGACACCTGATTTTTTAATTGTTCCCGAAACATGTTTCAGCACATTTTGTGCTATCATCAGTGGGATGGTTTACTTTTGTCCTGAAATTATGTTTACTGTACAATAGTCTTTTCAGTTACTTCTAGGTTCATTCGTTTTTAAATTTTACTTAGGTTATCTGACTATATAACTATTTCAGTTTTTGAGAATATTAGGCCTAGATATACTAGTATCACATTTCTTACATACCTTTTACTTTAGGCTACATAAAACTCGTTAAGTAGCCTACTTATTTGTTGTTTTGGTACAAACTTGTCATCTGCAAACATAACAAACAGTTTACGATTTTCTTGCTTTGTATTTTTCGGTCCGAGAAAAACGCGTTATTTCTGTATAGTACTTACGATTCTTTTCCTTCTCTGTTATAATTTGGTTGTTGCTGTTGGTTTTAATGTATATGTCACTCGTTTTCCACGTTTTTTCGTGCTATGCATTACGCCAGTGGTAATATTTGGCGTATGAATACAGCTGGAAGCTGTTCATTTGTTCTTTCGGTGTTTTGTTTTGAAGGGTTGCGCGCGAAATACGAGTGATTACTGTTTGTGTCGTGTTATATTCGTTTGTTGATGGGGAATGTTGGAGTGAAACAGTATTGTGGATGCGTTTTCTTCTTGTTTATATTTCGTATGTGCATATACATCTGGCTGTGTGTGTGTTTTTTGTGCTTTTCTGTGTGTGTGTGTGTGTGTGTTGCGAAAATATTAGATGTTTGTTGGTATTTACGTTTTAATTTTGTTTCTGAGGTGGAAGTGATGTGTGTTAGTGGAGGGTTTATGTGGGTTTTTGTGTGTGTCTGACAGGGATTAGGGATAGGAGTGAGTGATCAGGATACTATTATGAAGACTATTTGTACAGCTCCTCTATTGTGGTAAATAGTGTTTTGTTGCAGAGTGAAGTGTATTCATTGAGTACAGTTTTTCCTTGTGCTATTGCGTTTTGTATGTGGTAGTTCTCCTCTATTGTCAATATATGGTATAAGCTATTGCTGGTCTTAAGAACTTTTAGGTCTTTCTCTATGTTTGTGGGGTGGTGATTTTCTGATATTAGATGGTCTGCAAAGGTTGAGTGGGAACTGTTACTTTTTAGTGCTCTTAAGTGCTCAGTGTATCTGGTCCTGAAGTTCCTGCAAGTTCCAAGCAAGCACGGAAGAAAGAAGAACAGAAGCATCAAAAGATGATTATTGTGCTTCCTGTTTTGTGTCGAGTAATTTGCTTGCAAGAAAATGTATAATATTGCATCTACTGTGTGTATCGATATGTGTACATAAATCTGTGAAGTTGTGAAGTTTCATCTTTGGCAAAGATTATGTATCGTATAGCATTGTAGCTCGTGCGGAGAGACAGAGAGTCAGACTTGTGGTTCATCTCGCTTAGAGAGCAGTTGTGTTGTGAATGTGGCTCCGATATAGAGTAGAGGCTGCAGTGCCAGCAAGTTGGTTTGATTGTATCTGGAATTTATTGCATTTCATATAATTGTGAAAAAGGTTGTACCACCTCTGGAATGAAGGAAATAGCATTTCATGTAATTATGAAAAGGTTGTATCATTTAGGTAATGTAATGGTGATTATTAATAATAAGTAACAAAGTTGACCTATCTTTCCTGTTTCATTTACGTAGTTAGAAGATTAACCTACTTTCTTTATTTGATAATTAGTTATTTGTGGATTTAAAGTGCAGTATTGATTTTAGTAATCTTGTTGAACAGATTTCTTTATTGGTAACGTAGTAAATGATTGTTATGCAACACTGCAGTTAATTGAGTATTATACTGAGATTTGATTATCAGGTACTGATCTGCATAAAATTCTCGTAGTCGAACATTAAGAAAGTGTTTTGTATTTGTAATATCTTTCTCGCAGTCATATTTTTTGAGTATAGTCAGTGTGTGTTTCATGCAGGTTACATGTCACAGTTGCTTCGTTAATAGATCCCTTGCGCACATAATCAGTTTAATGTACTGTTTCTCATTTAACAGTATATACATCAATATCAAGACCATAATTAAACCAAATTACTGTGTTAATGAACAATGTAAGTGTTCAGTTACATTTTGATGAAGTTATTTGATGACTTAGTGATCCTGACTGTCAAACATCAATATATGACAACTATTTGGACTGCAACTAATATCAGATCAGGTTTTGAATGAGTAACTTAAAAATAAACTACTTTTGTTGCCTGGTTAAACGATAGATGCAAATTTAAAAATCACGTACACCTTTTACATTTCGTATAGTCTCAAATTTTTGTGGAGACTACACAACATGCTAAAAATCTCCACTTGCAGTCTGTGAACATTGGTGTATGGCGGCGGGGGGCATGTTGAACTATTTTAATCAATAATCCAATTGATATTTCTTCGAGTATTCTGTCTGTAATGGAGATAGCTGTCGACGGATTATGTAACAGGAAGCTTCCTTCCTTCTTCGATTGACGGCTTGTTGTGGAAGGGCGCAGTGCTGGCAGACGTCAAAGCCTGGTGTCAGGTAATAATAGATCAGGTAGTGTCGGTAACAAGTGGATAAACTTGTCCAAGTTTGACCTCACTTCCTGGTAGCTTCAAGGGAACTTTCAAGACTATGTACATTATTGTGCAGTAGTCTACTGTTTTCGCCCTTGTGTATGTGAGATAATCGTCGTGATAATATCGTGTGTTTCGTATTGTGAAAGGATTCACGATATATGTCATTGCTTATTCCATTTCGCATTTGCAACGGCAACGGAATAACATGTCGTCCAAGGCTTTTCGTTTGTAAACCAGACACAGTGGACCACGGGGAAACGGTATTGTTATGCCGAATTTCAGGGCAACCACCTACATGGGAGCCCGGGGTGATAGATCTGTCTCGAGAGTATCATAACAAATTTCGGAAGTACAAGGGCAATAGCTTTGTTACCAGTGATTAAAGCTGTAGATAGCTGTAGAATAGCGGACGCATTACGACTACAAATGTTTGTAAACCTATTGGACCAAGTGCTATGGTCATCAATCCCTGGAGTTACAAACTATTTAAACTAAAGACTTTATGCAATAAATCCTAAATGCTGCTTTAAAAATAATTGTCTGTTGGTCGTGACATCTATATACAGCGATGGTTTTATTGCTGTCAGTCATTTATTTATTGCTTTGAATTTTAATTATTGCAATATTTCTGATGATTTATGTTGTTTTAATTTTAACATCTCTGGTTATCAAAAAGCTGCCACATCACAAAGTAAATAAGTCATCACAAATATTGCAACAATTAAAATTAAAAGCAATAAATAAATGACTGACAGCAATAAAACCATCGATGTATATGGATGTCAGGACCAACAGACATCACCTGACGATGGCGCTAGAAGCCGAACTAGGCCTATAGTGTAATAAAATAATTATATTTAAAGCAGCATTTAGGATTTATTGCATAATGTCTTTAAATGACATTTATAGTGCTGCAGGCCCAACAGAAACCAAATTACTTCAACCAAGTTACGCTAAGGACAACACACACACACACACACATACACATATACCCGAGGGACGACTCGGGCCTCCGACGGCGAGCGACCGCACGCTCCGCCATTACGAATCATAGCTACACACGTGAAATTGAAAAAGAAGGATATGAATTTCAAGAAAACGAGACAAGACGTTCTCTTGCAACACTTGCAGCTGTAAACAGGAATATAAACAAGCGCGTCACAATGTTGTATCCCGGGGTGATGCTATTCCGCGTCACACTAATGGTTATTTCTGTTCAGATGAGTATACGACGCTAGATAAACTGATCGTCTCCTCGGAATAATTGAATCTTATCAGGAGCAACAATTCTTTCATGCCAATTGCTTTACTTCACGTAGGGTTTAATTATAATAAAATCATCAAGAAAAATTTATTAACGGAGACAGGGACCAAGACGTTTGCGTTGTCGTTTCAGGAGTGGAAAATGTGCCAAAAAAGTATTGATAAACATGTACCATTGGATGAAAGTTTGATTACTGTAAATCACGAACTGTCTACGTATTGGACAGATAATTATTTAACTGACCAGGAAAGGTAGTACAGTAATTCGTTTCCATAAAGTTATATAGCATAATTTCTAGATAATTATAGTTACCTGGCATGTTACGCCAGTGGAGAGCGATCTGTTTAAATATTAATAAAAACTTACATTGTTTAGACTGTTAAGTCAAGATCGCTGATAAAATATATTTATTACTCTTTTCCGGTTTTGATGAGTTAAATCATTATCTTCGGAAGGGTTTACAAGCTCTTCACTTAAGAGAACATGTTAAATAAAGAGTTTCTCGTCGAAATGTAAAATGAATAAAAATGCATCGTCAACATATTAAAATATACTTCACGAAAGTGGATCGTCAATTTAGATTAAAATATAAAATATGACTGTTTCTCACGTAAGTATAAGACAGACTGACAGGAATGAACATTTTGTTGACGGGTTATTACAGATATACAACACGCCAATGGGGACGTCTGTAACGACATGCCAAGAAAATGTTCACTCCTGTCAGTTTGTCTTATACTTACGTGAAAACAGTTAAATTGTATCTTTTAATCTAATATGACGATCCATTTTCGTGAAGTATATTTTAACATATTGACCATGCATTTTTATTCATTTTACATTTTGACTAGAAACTCTTTATTTGACATGTTCTACAAAGTGAAGACCTCGTAAACCCTTCTGAAGATGATCATTTAAATCACGGAAACCGGTAGAGTAATAAATATATTTTATCAGAGACCTTGGCTTAACAACCTTAAGAAGGTGTATTTTTATTAACTTCTAGATAATTTCAGAATGAAACTTTTCACTCTGCAGCGGAGTGTGCGCTGATATAAAACTTCCTGGCAGATTAAAATTGCGTGCCGGAACCGGTACTCGAACCAGGGACCTCTGCCTTTCGCGGGCAAGCGCTCTACTGACTGAGATATCCCGACACGACTCGGGACAGCTCAGTCGGTACAGCGCTTGCCCGCGAAAGGCAAAGTTCCCAGTTTCGAGTCTTGGTTCCGGCACGCAATTTTAATCTGCCATGAAGTTTTCTAGATAATTGTTTGCACCTCTTTCACTCAAAGAATATCGGCGATTGACATGAAGAGATGAGTGGAACGGCATTTCAGCATTAGTTTGCAAATAGCTTGATTAAATATTGAAATTGAGTTTGTGCACGCCGGCCGCGGTGGCCGAGGAGACTCAGGCGCGTCAGTCACGGTCTGCACGGCCACTACGGACGGGGGTTCGAATCCCCCCTCGGGCATGGATATTTGTGCCGTCCTAGTTCATAAGTAGTTTGTAAGTTTAGGGACTGATGACCCCGTAGTTAAGTCCCATAAACTATACAAACATTTGAACATTTTTTTGAGTTTGTGCACTTGCGACTCAAAACGCGCCATATCTTGCAAATGTTCAAATGTTTGTATAGTTTATGGGACTTAACTACGGGGTCATCAGTCCCTAAAATTACAAACTACTTATGAACTACTTACGAACTAGGACGGCACAAATATCCATGCCCGAGGGGGGATTCGAACCCCCGACCGTAGTGGCCGTGCAGACCGTGACTGGAGCGCCTCTGTCCCCTCGGCCACCGCGGCCGGCCCATATCTGTCCATGGTAGTCTATTATAGAGACCACCAAAAGTTCCTCCAGAAAACAAGACGCTATTAAGAAGTGTTTGTAGGACATAAAATTCCAGAAAGGGAGAAAAATTGGATATTGTTGCATGTGATGAGCTTGAGTTCAACTCTTTAATGAAAGACAAAGTGACTAAGCAGTAGGATTATTTAGTTCTGAAGCTACCACCTTATCACAGCCATTGCAGTCGTATTTAGATAGGTGCAAATAAATCTGCCTCAGGCAATTACCGTTCGGTATCCTTATTGTCGCCTACATATCGCACGCGGGCAATAATAGCAACATAACAATTACTGCAATACCAGAAAGAAGCGACATTTTTCTTGCCGTGAAAAATCATAAATCAACCTACAACATGAATAACACAACTGCCCTGAGGCCGACGAACTGCAGTAATAGAAATGAACGTTTTCTCGAGCACGTCAGGAGATCAAATGTTCAAATATTTGTAAATGTAAGGAACTTAACTGCTGCGGTTATCAGTCCCTAGGCTTACATAATACTTACAGTAACTTATAGTAAGGGCAACACACACACCATGCCCGACAGAGAAGTGAAACCTCCGACGGCGAGCAACAACTTGCTCCACAGGAAGGCGCGTTAAAATAGTCGGCCCCTCCACCGCGGCCCCTTACGAGTTCTTCAGGCTTTTTTCAGTGACATAAACTAAAACTGCAGTTCTTGCTTGTGACACTTATAGTGTTTGGGTGCGATATGCTGCTTAACAGTACTATTAACAGTTAATTTAATTTCACATTGAAACAGGCATCATATTAATTCAGTAGCATTTCTAAAACGCTCAACGCTCTTTCAAAAGTCCCAGTGATCGGCGCGGCGCGGCGCAGTGAGCACACAGCTGACTTTTGAAAGAAGACGTTGTAAAAATAACTAGACTCACTAACGGCGCTGCTGTCGCGGGATAATTTGAACCTTCGGCTGGCCGCCATAGTAGTGGTAAGCGTCACATAAATACGAGTGTTGTTAGGAAATAAAGCGTGTATTTTATAGCTACTGTGATATATATACCCAATTCATAGCCACGTCTGTACTGTTTGACTATTGCAACGTTCATGAAGCACGATGGTGAAGAGCTGCTCAGCATTGAACAGCACAAATCCGTTAAGAAAGAACAAAAAGAACGAATACAGTCTTCCCATTTATATGTGTCAGGAATACAATTAGCCCTACTACTTGTGTTCAGAGATACTCTTGTTTAACAGAGTAAATAACAGGCTTTTAAAATATTGGTAGCTCTTAAAAACGAGCTACTTTAGGCAGTACTGATGGACAGGGAGTTCAAAAAGTTTCATTTTAGGATGTGTAAAATGACTATTGGGGGCACGAGATCAGTTACCTCACTGCAGTTCGAATTTTTGCTTATGAAATTAATATTATCAACTTGTAACGTAGAATTTAAACGTCATCTGCTTTACATATAAGTATAATAACTGAAAGGGGTTCACAGAACTGGGTATAGTTCCATATATAAATGACACATAGCCACACTGGATGCACATTGTGAAGTTGAATCGTATGATGACAGTTCCTGACTTTTGAGTAGTTCACGCTACTGTAAGGTATTTGGCTTACAGCATTAAAAAATGCTAGCGAATCTAAAGCTAATGTTACGTGCACTTAGATAAGAAAAGTTATAGCATACTTGGTGTTCTTAAAACAATTTGGTAGTGCCTGGTTACTGTATTCACAAGTTAAGGAACTATTTTACAGTTATGTATCTGATGAGATATTTCATTTTCAGAGTGGATTTTTAACCTTAGGCGTTCCAGGCAGCTGTGTTTCATTTTTTTCATGGTATAAAATATCTAAATATTGGAGAATACAGAATGACTCCAACAAATACGCAAAGTGTTGTGAAACTCTTCCGAAATTAATGTTTGTACAAAGTTTCGCTATCGTAGAATATACTGATAAAGTGCCAAAAACCCGTGTTTGACGATAAATTCCGTTCATATGCTGCATTTAGAACGCTAAAAAACTAAATGTTATAATTCGGTTTAGTTAGGAAGAAAAAAAGCTGTTGGCCTATTTCTACTCCGTATACGTAATAAATTTACTCACAACCGATAGTTGCTGTATATTCAAAGATCTGAAGCTGTTTTGTAGTCATATATTTAAATGAGACATAGTTTTCGCGACTTAACTCTAATGAATACACACGCTAATCAAATGAGTCTTACGCACATTTAAAGTTCGCGCGGAAGTTTACCACCATAATGGCCGCCGAGGCGCTCTTCAATTTGCCCGCTGTTCGCAGTCGGCCGCTTACAGAGTTGTGGGGTCTTGTTAACAACAAACCGCCTCTGTACCCCCGCGGCCGCACTGATCCTAGCATGCTTAGAGATCATGTTTTTGTGGTTGGATAATACTTTACCGCTACAAAAAACAACAAAAATCACTTTGACCGAAGTTGAAAGCCTCTCAGAGGATGCTATAAACCAAGAGAGAGTAATTTTAATCACACTGTAGCTATAATATGGTTAAATGTGGAACTAAAGTTTCATTTTCGGCGGAAAGTTCAAATCATAATCTTGTGTTAATAGTCGTACTACAATAACTTTTCTGTGGTTACGAAATCCCACAAATCACACATCGCTAATAACAGTGATCTTTATCAATAGTATTAAGTGAATAATTCTTGTTAGCTTCTAGGATCTTCAAGATACTTGATACCTGCTGTCTTACATTCATTTCAAATTTATCTGCATACGTGTCATCCTGACGAGAGAAGGAGGCTGGGCGGAGCTCGGCACTACTCTTTAACACAAATATAGTTCACTCCATTTATTTATGCAGATAATTTCAAAACAAACTTTATTGATAAAGGTACATTGACTTTAATTTCAATATGGTTGCATTTAAATGGAAGAGTATTGAAGAATCTTGTAAAGAATAATGTTTGAGTGCAGTCAATACATACGAAAGCTGAAAATTTGAATTGTCCTCCAATTTTATTAATCTGTTCTGAAACTAATTTTCTTTTATTTAAGGGTTGCGTAATTCATGAGACATTGCACACGGGTGAGAAAAATATGTGGAGGACAATTACGTAAGTGGAAGTGCGAGGAAGAACTGTCATTGTTCAGTCGTTTTAAATTTCAGTGACCATGAAACCTCGGATACTTCTACGGATCATGTGCGGTCACTTCCTCTTGAACATGGACCAGATCAAGTAAAAGATCAATATTACCAAAATTGTCCGGGCTATTATGCCGTGGTCTTATGGATTTATATACTTAAACCTAACGTTTCGTCACCAACTGCGGAGGACATTTTCAAGGGGGATCGTGGCACTTTTATATGTTCGATGCACACACTGACTCGCTACTGACTGCAGCCAAACTCCGTTTACGAGGGCTCACACGCAAAGATGTGACGTCAGATGTTTTGGGGATGCATGCGCAATTGGTCGTTGCCGATCGCCGTCGTCCGTTGTTAATATCGTCGCATGATGGAAGATACATTTCTTCTTCAACACCGGAGTCCAGATTTCATTTGTAAAACATCCCAATAATTTCAATAGGATGGAGGAGGGGGTGAAACTAAATTAAATCTGGACTCCGGTGTTGAAGAAGAAATGTAACAGTCTTTCATCACGGGACGATATTAACAACGGACGACGGTAATATGCAACTACGAATTGCGGGCACATATCCGAAACATCTGACGTCACACCTCTGCGCGCGAGCCCTCATAAACGGAGTTTGGTTTCAGTCAGTAGAGTGCCAGGGTGTGTGTCGGACATACAAAAGTGCCACGATCCCTCTTGAAAATGTCCTCTACAGTTAGGGACGAAACGTTGGACTTAAATAATAAATCCATGAGGCCACGGCATAATAGTCCGGAAAATTTTAGTAGTATTGACCTTTCCGGCAGTGAAAGTGTACATTTTACAACAAATAAAACATGTCAAATTTGCGTTAGACATTAACAGAAGAATGTTTTAACCAGCACTATAAGAGGAATCTAGTTAATGGTGAAACTGTAGCTCATCCGTGGGTGTGATATTAAATTTCAAGAGATGCAGTACTCTCCTTTCGTTGGAAGCTTTTTATTTTTATTTTTTAATGGAAATCCTCTCTGTCTAAGACAGCAGTGAGCGATTGGAAAAATATAATACTACCAACGAGCAAGAAAAGCAATATTGACTTAGGAGCATACCAGCAATGGAAAGAGCTTCATCTTAGATTGAATAAAAAAATTAAAATAATAACAATGATGAGCAAATGTGTGTTTGATAATCGAAGAGTAAAAATACTGGCAACAGACTTTGGAATGGTTAGGCACTGGTGACAGTTCTAGGAAGTAAAAAATTAGCTTTTCGTGGAGCACATAAAAATATTCGTGGTACATTCAACAAATCCTTAGAGTTGACGCTTGGAGAATAGGCATCCACATGACTGTGTGTTTCACACGCTGCCTCATTCCAGGTGGCTAATTGTAGTTTCAGTTGCGGATCGTAAAGGAAGCACTATGGTTCGTCTCCAATTCCTATCCGGTTGAGAAACGTGGGATCATTGTCCGCAAGACTAACGAGGTCACTACAAATCGTCATGCGATAATTAAGTTGGTCTTAGGAAAGGATTCTTGGCACATTATGCTGGGTAACATGAGACATGTTGAGGTCATCTGTCAGAATTCTGTGGCGAGTACCATGGCTGACTCCTACTGCTGCTGCGAAAGCATCTAAGGATTGTGATTGATTACCTCGCGCTAACTTTGCAATTTCTCGGATCTTTTGTTCCGTTGGAATAGTTCGTGGCCTATCAATACGCACGTTATCTTCCAAACTGTCGAGTCCTTGTACAAAACGTCGGAGCCACCTAAATACAACACTGCGATCTCACCGTACACCTCCTACATCATTTCAAACGTTTCAGCAGAGCTTTTGCCTAATTTCTGGCAGAACTTGACGTCTGCCCTTTCCTCAAACCTCGACATGTTAATGTCTGACTGGCGCAATCAACTCACCGTGACAACAACAACAACTTTATGTCTGCTTACAGCGCATTCACTCAACTGCTTCTTGCACGGATGAGAGACTGACAGCCGGACGCGGTGGCCGAGGGGACTAAGGCGCTCCAGTCACGGTCTGCACGGCCGCTACGGTCGGGGGATCGAATCCCCCCGCTCGGGCATGGATATTTGTGCCGTCCTTAGTGTAAGGTAGTTGATAAGTAGTTTGTAAGTTTAGGGACTGATGACCCCATAGTTAAGTCCCATAGACTATACAAATATTTTTTTTTGAAAGAGACTGACATGGTACCATACCACAGAGGCACCTATTCGGCATAGTGCACCACAGGGCCATCATGCGGTAGGTCTCACAACGTATTGACTGTACCACGTATAGCCCACTTACGACAATGGAAACTTAAAAATATAATGAAATATCTGGCTTTATCTGATCTTGTTATGCAAGAACATATGAGAAAAATTACTAATAAGGAGATTCATCTTCATTATCTCGAAAGAAATAAACAGAACAAATTGATATTTATGTCCGTTAAACCTGTTGTTGTGGTATTAAGTCCGGAGACAGCTTTGATACAGCTCTCCACCCTACTCTATCATGTGCAAACCTCTTCATCTCCTCATAAGAACGGCAACCCACATCCATCTGAATCTGCTTACTATATTCGTTTCTTGGTCTCCCTCTGCGATCTCCCCCCCCCTCCCACCACACACACACACACACACACACACATACACACACACACACACACACTTGCCTCCAATCCTAAATTTACGATTCCCCGATGTCTAAGAATGTGTCCTACCAACGGATCCTTTATTTAGTCAAGATATGCCAAAATTTCCTTTTCTCACCAATTCTGTTCAGTGCCTTTTCGTTAGTTACGCGATCTACCCACCTAATCTTCAGCATTCTTCTGTAGTACCATAGTTTAAAAGCCTTTATCCTCTTCCTGTCTAAACTATTAATCGTCCAAGTTTGAATCCCGTACAAGGCAACACTCCGCACAAATGCCTTCAGAAAGACACCCTTACGCTTAATTAATATTTTCATTGCCATTCTAGATTTTATATGCAGGACGCGCTACGCTTTGTAGACCTCCAGTCTACGTTTCAGGATTAGAGATGGTACCTGCGAGCGCCTTTGACTTGATGAAAACAATGGTGGAAATCAGTATCTTTTTATTACTGAGAAATACATTTCTCATCTCGATACACGCCATCAGTGAGTAGCCGTCAGTATCCCGGCGTTCAGGATTCTCGTTGACGTCGAACGCTATCAGCAGCAAGCCGTGACGTCACGGATAAAGTTTGACGCTCTGACAGCGTGTGCCGAAGACTCTGGCAGAGGGCGCGCTAGCGCCTAGTTTGAATTAGAGAGCCTGTATAGGGAGAGAGTGGCCATGCGTGGGACTACTACTGATTGGCTGAGAGCCCAGGACGCCATGTTTTTACCAGATTTTGCATGTGTGTGAATAGCTACAGCATGCGTTTCTGTACTGTGGTGTGTCTTAAAAGCTTCTAACAGCGATTTCACTGTACAGTTACGCACAGGTTGTATTATGGTAGGCACTGCTCCACTTTTGCACGTCTTTTGTCGGATCTATTTAAGTAAATTAACGTGCTCGTTGGTCGTTGACGATAACCTTAAAACTTCGCGGCAATTTTTAACATTACATGTTGATTTTATGTGATTTACTGAGTGTAATTAATAATGTGCATTACATAATTATTAAGCGCAATGAAGAGAAATGGCTCGTTGTTCCTCTTCCTCTGTTCGCTATAAAACCGAAGAAAGAGTGTTGTAGGATGCTTGTGTTCGCAAGCAATAAGGAAATACGGAAAAAGTAGGCTGTAAAAATTAGTCGAGAAAGGGGGAACCGTAAAGGCGACTTATAAAGATCAAATGTTCAAATGTTTGTATAGCTTATGGGACTTAACTAGGGGGTCATCAGTCCCTAAGCTTACAAACTACTTATGAACTAGCTAATACTAAGGACGGCACAAATATCCCTGCCCGAGCGGGGATTTGAATCCCCGACCGTAGTGGTCGTGCAGACCGTGACTAGAGAGCCTCAGTCCCCTCGGCCACGGAGGCCGGCGATTTATAAAGCAAGAAAGGCATTGATGAAATTCAGTAATAGAACTACTGCCTGTGAAATTCTCGCGTGGTTTAGTGGTTGCGTACTGAATTGATAATGTGAAGGATGCGAGTTCGAATCCGGCCGGGCGCCGTGGCTCAGCGCGCCTGGTCAGAGCGCTGAACGCCCTCTGTAATAAAAAAGCTGAGCCAAATGATCAACGAACGATCAAGTACGAACAATGAAAACAACCACAAATCATCGATCTACTTGCAAAAAATAAATAAATAAATAAAAATCCGATAAGCGGGAATTTTTTTTTGAACAGTATTTGCTAGCTTCTTTTTAGCTCATGGTTCTGAATTTCGACATGTCGTCCTACAAGGTATGTTTTAACCTTGCTACGGCACTTCTCCCTTGGCTGTGTATTATTGGCTATTCACAATCCTGGTTACGGGATGTGACATGAAAAAAAGGAGGGGCGGGACTATAGACTCGTTGTAGATATTCATTTACCTATTTTGAGTCTGTTTCACTAGAGATAGTATCGGTATTTTTCTGATTTTCTGTGATAATCTGTCCCTAAAAGTATCTACAGATGACGTTTTTGGTATTTCCCAGTGTAGGAAAATGTTATAAGATCGACAGCAGGCTTAAAATACATTATATCGGGGCGAAAACCGATAATATTGTACTAATTTCGGCGATAGATATTCAGATAGAAAATTCCGAAATATCATTATTTTCTTTGAGATACGTAACGTGGAGTATCTGTCTTTCTTATTACTGAACTGCCAACTGTCGAAATTACCAGAACATCGTAAAATATGGTATTGACATTCGACAGTCATAGAAACTGTTTCACGAGACATATTTGCTTACAAATTTATTAGGCATGTGTGAACATAGATGAATTGCATTTCTTTAACCACGTACTGATTAGTAAGCTAGAAGATGTGCTTTGGTGTCATGGGTGGAACTTACTTCAATCGTTAAGTGGCTGCGTTTCTCCCTGGGTCGCTATGTAATGCACGTCCCGCGCGCAGACTGGTAAAAACATGGCGGCCACTAGCCGGTTGGCCACTCTCTCCCTATATAGGCTCTCTAGTTTGAATCCGCAACAGCTGTCTGGGCGTATTCGGCACCCACCGTTGGAAGTCAGTGCTACTGCTAGCTGTGTAGACGCGTGGCCCGTCCATCTGCCCCTTCCTATCCGAAGATAGGGGTCAGCATCCTCGGATGCCTTGCATATGGAATAGGTTGACAGCTCTGTGACTCGCTGAAAGACTTCCTAAGTAACAGAACGCAGTACGTTGTTCTCGACGGCGAGTTTTTATCACAGACGAGTGTATCGTCAGGCGTGCCCCAGGGGAGTGTGATAGGATCGCTATTATTTTCTATCTATATAAATGATCTGGTGGACAGAGTAACTAGTGATTTGCAGCTGTTTGCTGATATGATGGGGTGTATGGGAACGTGTCGTCTTTGACTGTAATAGCATACAGGATGACTTAGACAAAATTTCTAGTTGGTGCGAAGAATGGCAGCTAGCTCTCAATGTAGAAAAATATAAGTTGATGCACATGAGTAGGAAAAAAATCCCACAATGTTCAAACACGGCGTTAGTAGTGAGCTTCTTGATGCAGTTGCGTCGTTCAAATATCTAGGCGTATCATTGCAGAGCGATATGAAATGGAACGAACAAGTAAGGACAGTTGTGAGTAAGGCGGACAGCCGACTTCGGTTTATTGGGAGGATTTTGGGAAAATGTACTTCATGTGTAAAGGAGACCGCGTATTTAACGCTTGTACGACCGCGTCTTGAGTGTTGCTGAAGTGTTTGGGAGCCGTAGCAGATCAGTTTAAAGGAAGACATGAAAGCAGGTCAGAGGCGAGCAGCTAGCTTCGTTACTAGTAGGTTCCACCAATGTGCGAGTATCACAGAAATGCTCCGGGAACTCAAATGGGAATCGCCAGAGAAAAGACGACGTTCTTTTCGTGAATTTCTGTTGAGGAAATTTACAGGGCCGGAATTTGAAGCTGACTGTAGAACGATCTCCCTGCCGCCTACTTACATTTCACGTAAAGATCACAGAGGCATATAGACTTTTTTTTCCTCGTTCTATTTGGGAGTGGAATACGAAAGGAAATACCTAGTTGTGGTACAGTGTACCCTCCACCACGTACCTTACGGTATATACGTAGATGTAAATGTAGATGCCATCTGCTTCCGCGTTGAGCTTAGGGCGTCTAACACTTCGTGATTCGGTGTTGTTGGAAGACGTCGCATTGTCGGAAGATAAACGGATTCACCACCAGTGATTAGCAAAAGACTGCAGCATCTGTCCTCTCGATTAGAGACCATTGCATCGAAGATTGCCGGTTACACTAGCATGTGCTGGATCATCTGCAAACAGGTTTAACAGTATCGTAATCATAGAATCGAGTGCGGTATGGGCGCCTGCCATCAATCGCTAGGACCAGGTGTCCTCAAACTGCAAGAGCTGGAGTCTTTAAAGAAACTAGCAAGGAGGCTCTGACGTGAAGCTCGGTTTGTAATGACCGAACCTGTGCTAGTTATTTTTGCTGTTTACTGCTCAATTCAGTCTTCACTACGTGTTCTTGTGGAAGAGTTACGTTTAGTTACAAAGTATCTGACGAGGGAACGCACAACGTTGTCTCAGGTCCTTTGGTTTTCTGTCGCTGTCATGTCTCCGCTGACTTTGACTTATCTCGCCCGCATGTGGTTATTACAAATTGCCACTGACCCGTCTCACTTGCATCTCATCAGAATGTTTTCTGCTTTCGCCTACAGCTGTACCCTGAGTTTGTTTGTTTACCGTTTACTATTCTGTGGCTTAACAGTACTTAGACCAATACGTGTTACGCTGTGTTTGGCGAATGGAGCATAGTTTGGTTAACACATACAGACAATCTAACGTCGCAACAGCAACATTATACATTTGAATATACAATGTCAGGAATTCATGACACAGTTGCGGACGAAGGGGGGGGGGGGGGGTAACCGCCCCCGACCTCTTGCCTTGGGGGGCCTCCAAATACCTCGCAAGCACTTCTTTTTCTTTTTTTGAGCGCCCTTAACCGCCCATTCTGTGGCTTCCAAATCTCAAAAGCATTTTTTTTTACTGTCCCGTGCCCCTCGTCATGGGGGGCCTCCAAATATAATTTTTTTTTTAATAGTAATACATGTATTTCCAAGTGGACCTGGGCCTTATTTTCTTTTGCCGCTGTCCCGGGCCTCCCACAGCTTTAGTCCGCCACTGTCATGACATGATCCAACTGATATATTACGTTCGTGGACAATCAGTAACTTCCCTGAAACCACGAAACCGACTTAAGCACTTCTCACCGTATGCTTTCTGGATCATTTAGTGTTTCTCTGTAAAGATTTCCGTTAATGTTACGCAAAATGCAAACGCATTGCTCCTCTAAACTCTGCCATCTCTAAACTGACAACATGTGTAATACAACGTTCTACTCAATTCTCGCTGTGAACAATAACTGAAACAGTAATGAAATCGGCAGTTACACATTCAGCATACGCCTGTGTTTGGATCCTAACCGCATTTCGCTCTAACACTCCAATGACACAAATTTACGAATGTTCTGGAATTTTCTGAACAGACCTCGTAGACGGGTTTAGTCCCAGGCGTTCATGATTAATTCTAGCCCTCTAGGTTCCTCAACTCTCGTGCCATGTCATTGCTGCAGTGGAGTTTGGATAAAACGAGTGGTTGCACGAGTTCGTGTAGAAATATTTTACGAAACGCTATAAAGGCATAGAGGCAAATTTAAATTTTCCTATAAATGCGGACAGAATTTGTAACCAGATGAGTTGCCAATCCACAGTTAGTCGCTCGTTCCCCACTTATTCGTATTTAATTCAAAGTATCAGCTTTGTGCCCATGTTACCACTGAAGGAATATCGTCATTCCTCTGGATAATCATTGTATTGGTGTCCTCCGATTGGTCACATATGTAAATGAGACAGTCGTCGTCGCAGAAATATATCCCATATCAGAGTGACACTTATCTGAGAAAAATACTATTGCATTTGCGTTTTTATAATTATTTACCGAAATAAATCATTGGAAGAAGGTATAACCTTGCATATCAGTCACTCCCTTCGATTCCTATCAGGACGGCTGAGCTCCACGTCCGAATTCGAACACCTGATCACTAGACCGCGGATTTTTAGGTCACAAGAGCATTTTGGGCGCCTAAAATAGGCTCAAAATTACCTTATTTGGCCAAATAAATTCTAAAATAGGTCCCAAAAGGTAGTCACCAGAAAAATAAATGTAATCTGAAATACACAGTTTTTAGTTATAAGCAAATGTTGATTTCCTTACAGCAAGGAAAATGGAAACTTGCACAGCTGAACAACACCGCAAACAATGATCAAAGATAAGAATAGAATGTAGATGACATACCATATGTTCAAATACGCTGAATAAATCTGTGGTTTCAGACATTCAGACCATAGTCACTTGTACAGTAACTGAGTGAAATATTTTGTAAGTTTTCCAGAAAAAAAAGCCATTGCGCCCGTCGGTTAGAATTAATTCGTATGCCAAAAATAAATTTTCCTACATCAGTGATTGTTACAGGGGCGTAATTCACTTTTCGCTCAAGTTAGGCAAGAACTTGATTTTCCCGCTAAAGTATGGATGCTGCCACGCAAAGGTCCTTTAATCGGGATTTGTACTAGAAACCTTGCTGCATTTTTCGGTACTTTTTCTACCAATTGATCCGACGCCGGCCGCGGTGGCCGGTCAGAGGACTGAACCAAGGTATATAGAAAAAGCAGGTAGGCCATTCCGGCGCCTGGCGAGCAGAAAACTCCCAGACGCCTTTGCGCGGCGTGACGTCACGGCGAGGACGCTGCAGTATTGTGCACTGAGCAGGACACGGAAGTCGGGCAGTGGCGTAGCTATCATAGGGCTAGGCGGGGCCCTCGAGCACTAAGGGCCCCTCGGCCTTCGTGAGCGAAGTTCGAAAAAAGTCACAGTAGATCGTGGAATATTTTTATTGATTGATTTTACTCCCCTCACTACTGTCCATCATTTTCCTCACCCTCAAACCAAGTTTCCCACAGTAGCCGCACTGGGCCGCCGGGTGGCGGAACATTGCTTTTTTAATAATGTGGCCTTCACTTCACACTACGCGACTCGGTGGCGCTGCTGACCGGCTAAAGCCGCCAGTCGCTGTGTGCAACTGTTCAGTCGGCGTCAAAGCTGCCAACAGTAACAGCTGCGTCTTCCAAGTGTTGCGGCGTGCCGATAAGCACATTGTGATGAATTGCGCGCCTCCAAATACTGTATAAATACATTCACTGTACAGCAGTGGCGGACTAAGGCTGTGGTAACTTAAATGTTTGTGTAGTGAATTCGCCCAAGAGAGTGCTCCTTAATCACAGATCCCAATCAAGTACTGTAACCAATTGCACTTTGAAATTCGTACCAGAAGAAGACAAAATATGGTTACTTTGTCTCAATAGTGAATTGTACATTTAAGACGCTGCCCTCTACCTCACTGTCACGATAATAAGCGAAGATGTCGCCTTAGTTATTTTCCTTATTCCTTTTTCCTGGACAGACACTAACAAGCACGTCTCAATCCAAAATATTTTATCAAACAAAATCAGGCAACGCGCTTTGATGAAACTATCCTACACGAATATTTCCCCTATTTTCCTTCTTTGACTGCGCTATCAACGAAATAAGGGTGATTGGTACGGAGCAATGAGCTAACAGCGCAGTAGTTTAGCGAGAGTGAGTCTGACAACAGACCGCCTGCTGTCACCGTGGACGCGGGAGTCGTGATTTCACTGTTCCCAATTTGCTTCGCGGCAGGGGGTGGTGTTTTCCTAATTAAGTAATACTTATTCATTGTTTATTTTTTACTAGCTTCTGCCTGCGTCTTCATTCACCCACTATGGAGCAACTTTGGAAACTATCCCATGGGGTTGTTTTATCTGTATGTCCTACCCACGTCCAACTCTATCCCCCTACACAATTTCATTCGAATCCACCCAGTAATTTTTGCGTGAAAGTATAAGAAACCTTCTCAGTTATATTACAGAATACGATTAAATATTATCTGCTGCATAACACATAACAATTTACTCAGTAGAATTAGGTTTGCCTTTTTATGTCTTCCAGTGTGCTGTAAGGAGCTGATTATGAAGTAGTTCTGTATCTGTATAGTTTTAGTTTAATGAGGCCCCAATGTCATTTTTGCCCCGGGACCCTTGGTGACATAGCTACGCCACTGAAGTCGGGGTGTACATCCAAGAAAACTAATCTGTTTCGAGGCAGTCATGAGCAATGCTCACTGTAATTGTGCCGTGTCACAATGCGCTAATACTGCTCGAACTACGACGAACGTTATTTATCACTTTTTTCCAAGGATGAGCACCTGCAACGTGAATGGCTTGTTCGATGCAAACGCAAGGACAAAGTGAATGTGAAAACTGCACGTGTGTGTTCTGCTCATTTTCGGTCTGAGGATTATGAGCGGGATCTGAGAAATGAGCTAACTTAAAGAAAGAAGTTATTACCAACAGCAATCCCCTCCATAAACATTCCGAACTGGCATGGAGAAGAAATTGTGGAAAGTGTGGATACAAACGAAAAGGTAAAAAGTCTGTACATACATAGCACTTAAAATAACTGAAACAAAAAGTTACCACGATATAAATGAATTCACACAAATGCAACATCTTTTGACGCTTTACTGTGTTGCTCAACGACAATGAATGACTCGCTATATTGTATAGGCGGTTAAATTTTAAGTCTTATCCCGGTGACTTCGCGAGATAATGTTGGCAACGAATGCTGAATGCCGGCAATCATGTGACGTTGGGATTGATCAATTGCGCGATTACTTAAATGTTTTGTCATGAAATCTTCGTTTTACAAGGGCAATTATTTTTACTGAGCGGACAAGGGCACATACAAGAACATGTCAACCATAGAGGAGGAGTAGCGTTGTTTATTTCCTTCATGGTCTGTACGAAACACTAATCTACCGTATTCATTATATGTGGTTCAGATTTGAATATTATATCTTGACAAAGATTTTCTACCGTCCGTTGGTGTTACCAACATAATCACGCGAAGACGCCGGAGTAGAAAGTAAAATTTTACCGATGTAAAGCTACGAATTACGCGCTATATGCGGGTTTTGTTATTTGAACTATAAAGCAGTTTAAAATAGTTGACATATCGGGAATACGTAAAACTAACGGCTATTGCTAAGCCTCTTGAAGCCATTATATCCAGGATGAAAAGTAAATTCACCTGAGCAACATTATTTATTGCCTATACAGTTAATATTTTAGTTACTAAATTATCCCGGTGCTCTAGTGTGATTATGTTGGTAACATTAACAAGACGGTAGAAAATCTTTGCCAAGATTTAATATTCAAAGCTGAAGCACATGAGTTGATTAGTGTTTCTATAGACCTTGATACAGACCATGAAGGAAATAAATAATGTCTTTCCTCTACGTTAGACAGGTTCTTATATGTGCTCCTGTCCGCTCAGTATACGTAACTGCCTTCGTGGTGGTCTTTACACTCCGTCGCCAGCATCGGAAAGCAGAGTGTTGCAGTTTGAAGAAGAATTTGCTGCTTTTAACGGAAATGGAGTGTGTGTGTAAAAAAAAAAAAAAAAAAAGTCATCAATTCTCTGTGCTCTACTTTAAAACAAAAGTTTCCTGAGGTTCATGAAGCAGTTATTACTCTTTACGTAAAAACGAGAACACTTACAAGGATTAGGCATCTCAATCAAAAAGCAAAATTAGAAGCAATGAAGAAATGTGCCGCAAAGACGAAGCAGTTATGGATTGCATCGTCGTCTGGTAAACGGTAATATTATTGACTACATTAACATTTGCTTCTTCATCTTTCATGTTAATTATAATTTATTTACTCTTAGTGTGTACAAAACCTGTGATGGCGCTTGTTTTGTCTTGTACAAATGTGTATCGAACGTAACCGACAGTAAAATGAACGAATAATACGCCACAGAGTCAGTGGTGCGGCGCATTTGCCGTATAAACACACGGCTGCACTAGCGTCCTCGCCGTGACGTCACGGCGCTCCAGCCAACAGCAAGCGTTTTCGCCTGAGTGGCCCTCCCTGGGACTGAACATCCTCTGTAATAAAAAAGCTGAGCCAAAAACGCACCGAACAACAACGAACAAATATGATCAGCGACCGCAATGAACGGAACAAGCCAAAAAAAAAAAAAAAAAAAAAAAAAAAAAAAAAAAAAAAAAAAAGCTGTCTGCGGCGCGCCAGTCACAGTCTGCACGGTGCACGTCCACTACGGTCGGAGGTTCGAGTCCCCCCTAGGGCATGGATATTTGTGCCGTCCTTAGTATTATGTAATTCATAAGTAGTTTGTAAGTTTATGGACTGATGATCCCGTAGTTATGTCCCATAAGCTCTACAAACATTTGAACATTTTTTTGATCCGACACTTCGTTAATTTTTATTTTTTACTTCCATCAGCAAAGCAATGATCCCGTAGATAGGTTTAACTGAGCCTTCTAATCCGAATATAACACTTGCCATGAATATGTATTTCGCTCTAATATAAGCTAAGCCCGTTGAAGGATTCTTCAGTAATTGCGTTACGGAAGCGGCAACCTCCGGCAGATTTGAGGTTACCATCTGGAATTCTGAAAGGCACTTACTGTAGTATTCTTCTGTGCTAACCACGTGCCCCAGCGGGTAACAATAGGTTCAGGTGGCAAAGGAAGATATGGAAATTATTCTTTGAATGCTCGCACCGTTAACGACGCTTTACCAAAAACTTTTCTTTACCGTGGAGATTATTAAATAGAAAACTCTAGACTTAGTTGCTGTGCTACACGGTTCATACGTTGTACTACACAAGTTACATGCAGCAGATCAGATGTTTCAATAGTCTATGGGACTTAACTACGGGGTCATCAGTCCCTAAACTTACAAACTACTTATGAACTACCTACAACTAAGGACGGCACAAATATCCATGCCCGAGGGGGGATTCGAACCCCCGACCGTAGTGGCCGTGCTGACCGTGACTGGAGCGCCTCAGTCACCTCGGCCACCGCGGCCGGCTACATGCAGCATCAAAGGGCAGAACACTTGGAGCAAATGAAACGCTGCAGTCATATGTGTAGCGGCATCTGTCAAAGTCAGAAGAACTTTATTTTCATCTACGCCATTTGAATATAACGAGAGTGCGGTTGTTTGTTGGTTACTCTTTGGGAGTTGTTTTGAACAAATCAAATAAGCTCTGCATGTCGCATGTGGCTCCAATTTGCTCACAATGAAATTTTCAATGTACCCGCAGCGATTGTCGTTAAAACTACATAAATCCATATGGGAAAACTCCCAGTATATTTTCGAATTCCTTCTAGTGCAACCGTATAAGCTGAGTCTATATATTTTTAGGCAACTTTGACTCTGCCGGTACAGACCGATGACAGTTATTTTCTTCTTTTTTTCCAAACATTGACTTCAATGATTCTACCATTGATTTTTCTAAACATGTCAGATATCTTGAAAATAGTAGAAATAGGTGCCTTTTAGGGTTTTGAAGCTGAAATAGACAAAAATAGGAGTTAAAGTCGAAATAAGTTATTTTGGGAGCCATAAAATTAGCAGTTTCGGTTTTAATTGGTCATGAAACGTGTAACTACAAGTTTATTTGCAGCTAAGAACTCAGGGAAAAATAGGTTTAACCTAAAGATCCGCGGTCTACTAATCACTATCAAAATTGTCATAATACTAAGGCGCCCAACCGTCCCGGATTTTGCGGGACAGTCCCGCATTTGGACTCGTCGTCCCGCATGGGAGTGATTACTGACAATGTCTCGCAAAACGGAAAAGGGTTCCGCATTCCAGTAATTTTAAAAGCCGCAAATATTTGTGGTCTGCGCGCTGTGTCATACTGCTTGCAAGTCAACTTCACAATGCATCATCTACGAATAACTGACAGTCTTAAAAAAATACGCATCATCTGACTATTCCAAAATGAAAAATTCGCTAGCATTGGAAGTTGTTTTTGTTTTAAGCAGTGGCGGCTCGTACAAAATTTGACGAGTGTGCTACAATATTGCAAAAATAAACAGGAAACAAAATATACAAAAATAAAAAGTCACCCTTTAATTAAATATCAATTAATATTTTATTGACAGTAAGACCTTCAGGGGAATCTATAAGTGCTGCCAACTGCATGTATTCATTGCAGGTAGTTAATATAACGTTTAAAATATTAATTTTATTTACAGAAATTAAAAATGTAGACTCAGAGGTATTTGAATACGCGCCTCACACAGGTAGGTTTGAGAGACAACGCGCAAGACGCCTGAGCCAGCGCGCTATTTGACTCTGTATGCCGCAATATTCGTTTCTTCCGCAGCCGTTACACGCAGCGCGAAGAGAAATATTGATCTGGTGCTGCAGTTTGTCTCAGCACCAGGCCTCACATCACGTCTGCGCATGCGCACTAGCGAACAGACGACTGCGCCGCCTCTCTGCGCAGGTACCAGCACGGCTGAATCCCACTTCAGCACACGGAGCTGGTTTCCAGCTATCGCGGAGAGAACGCTCCAAAATACGTTTTCAGCCTTATTACTAGCATTCTAACACGCATTGGAAGGGAATTGGCATAATTTTATTGTGATATCTGGCTCGTATTCCAAGAGAAACGATGTAATTTTACAGCGATTTCTCGCTTGCATTCGAAGAGAAAAGGCATAATTTTAGTAATATATTTACAGTTTGCTGCAGCACATTAGCACATTATCACCAGCCGCCACTGGTTTTAAGCTCGTACTGATTTTGGTCATAGGGTGACTTATTAAAAAATTCAGTTATTGGTATATTTTCTGTGCCTTCTTCAATACGTTTGAGTAAGTGTAATGGAATATTTTCGGTGCTTAAGGTGGCAGACATGATGTAATACAATCATGTATTTAAAATCTGACATGCAAGTGCAGTATCAGCATTCGTCTTACTTCCTTCAGGAATAAGGCGGTGAAATTCTGAAAATGCAACAACGAAAGTGAGCATTGCATGTAGTAAGGCACAATTAAACTCTGCACTTCATCGTAACAACTTATATAATAGAGTATTTCAAATGGTTTTAAAAAGTAGTTTTTATCAAATTTAATTGAGGTTATTGCAAAACATAATTCTTCGGTCGGGGTAAGCTACTTATCAAAATGTGTGGAGCACGATGCTCTAAGAGCTGGAACAAACGAAAGTAGTACAGACAACGAAAGTGATCGGAAAAACGTAACGGAGGAAGAACATGTAAAAATTGTCAGACTCTAAAATTCAAAATGGAAGTATGAGAAAAAGTTTATAAACTGTAAATAAGGATTGAAAATTAAGAATGTCACTCATGTTAGATGTGTTACTTTAAAAGTAAATGAGTAGGCCGAATCTGCTCGTCTAAATTTCTTTCCTAATTTCAGAATAACTGGTTTGATGAGTCACGTGACCTTAGTCCTCCTCCACGTCCTCGAAATGTCCGGCATTGAGTTTTGAAAAAGTTGGTCGCCTTACATAATACCTCTGTCCGCGAATTAATCTTTAAACGTACGAAATTACTACAGAATTCCAGCGCACGGTGTTTACTACCACCTTTCCTCGTCGGAGTGAGCTATTGTAAGAGAATAGCGTCCCTCCGGCCTTGTCGTCATTAGAGACGGAAGGGGAACTCATCTACACGCTATCCGCTATCCGCTCTCCCACAACTGCTTGCGACAGAATTTTCGAAGTTTTTGATCCAAAAGATTCTGTCTGAGCAGTACTGTAAAGAATGCGTCCTTGGTCCAGTTGGATAAGAACACAGTCCGCGACAGTCAATGAGCTACGTTCGTGTATCGACGCAGCACGCGTTTGAAATCTGCCACGAGTGGTCGGCAGACGTTTCCCAGTCAGAATTGGCTAACTGGCTTCTTGTGGAGCCGCGCCGCAGCTGGCGCCGGCCAGCTGGGCAGCTAGCAGCTGTCGCCACAGCTGCTCTCCTACCCCACCGCCCCCCTTACGCCTTTCCACGTTTTGCCAACACAACTCTTCTCACAACATTCAGGGCCACTCTTGTAACTAATCGGCAGGGAAAGAATATGAGAACAGTCATAAAGCAGCCAATCGTGTTAGCGCTCTACAAGTGCTAGTTACGGAATTTTACCGCAGTGTCAACAAATCGCAACAGTTTCGCACCATCAAGTATTCATGACAGATTACAACAATACGATCACAGATTTAGACACTTGACGAACACGCACAGCCGGCCGTAGTGGCCGAGCAGTCTTCGGCGTGCCAGTCACGGTCTGCACGGCCGCTGCGGTCGGGTGTTCGAATCCCTCTTCGGGATGGATGTTTGTGCCGTGTTTAGTATAAGGTTGTTCATAAGTAGTTTGTAAGTTTAGGGACTGATGACCCTGTAGTTACGTCCCATAAGCTCTACAAACATTTGAACATTTTTTTGATTTGAACACGCACATAACCAACGAGCTTAAATTTCATAGAGTGGCTGACACACCAGTTGTAGCGCTCTTTGTTGCAGTCTGTGTAAACACGGCCGCTATATTTTTGGTGGTCACTACACTTGACAGGAGTCTGTTCAAAAATGTTCAAATCTTTGTAACTCTATCGGACCAAACTGTGTGGTCATCAGTCCGTAGCTTACAAACTACTTAAACCTAGGTAAACTAACCTAAGGACAACACACACCCATGCCCCAGGGAGGACTCGAACCTCCACGGCGAGCAACCGCGCGCTCCGCAGCGAGACGCTTTTAGTTTGTATTGTTTGTACAATTTTTGCTACTGAAATTTGTCTAAAGTGTGTTTAACTTGTAAATGCACAAATCAAAGTGATAAAACGACAAGTACTTCATGCAAGAACACCAAATGTTTTGCATTGTTTGAGCTCAGACTGTCTATACTTAGACAAATCCTGACTAATGGCATTTAAGCTGCCACAAGAGTGAAGTTTCAGATGACTTATCCTGCAATTCCCTTCAAGTACACACCATTAAAAAATGCTCAGTTTTCTACCTAGTCTTGTTGTGCTTTTCAGATATTTATTCTTCTGTTTTTCCTGTGGTTGATGAAAACACACTTTTGAGTTTCGAAAAACTTACGGGTATGCTGCCAGGTATCAAAATCGACGATGGCCTGGCTGCATACCCATAAGTTTTTCGAAGTTCTTATTCGCCAGGAGAAATTAAGGAATCACACACTTTTGAGTGTCTACATCTTCTGTAAAATATTTTTATGTGTTGCTGAAAACAACTGATCGAGCATGGTTGACATGTAAGCAGTGCAAAGTGTGGAAGCAATAGTCGAGCATGGTTAACATGTAAGCAGTGCAAAGTGAGGAAGCAATAGTAACAGTCAGAGTTTTTTCACTTGTATATGACTGTTCTTTACAACAAATATGTACTTACTTCAGCGTGTCAACAACGTACGTTATTAATGATACGTTATTTCGGCGTGGAATGCTTTAGTGGAAGCTGACCCAGGCGCATTTTTATTGCAGTATTCTGTTGTCACTTTCGTCTTTGTACTCAAATTTCACGTACCAAACGTTACTTGTTTCATCATGACAACAAGGAAAGTTATTAACGACACCATATTTCTACGTGGAATGCTTTTGTGCCAGATGAGGAAGGCGCATTTTTAGTGCAGTGTTTTGTAGTCACTTTCGTTTTTGTACTCAACTTTCGTCCAGAAAAGTTCACAACCAAACACTTGGACAGTAATTTTACAAGTTTGTAGTAATGCGTTTAGTAAACACGAGATAAATGTATACCAGACTTTATGACAGCTGTTGTTGCACACATTTACAACAGATGGAAATCCGTGGCCATGATTGTCGTAACAGTTACTGTTCGCCGCGGTGGAGTAGCCGAGCGGTCTAAAGCGTCTCGCTGCGGAGCGCGTGGTTGCTCGCCGTGGAGGTTCGAGTCCTCCCTGGGTCATGGGTGTGTGTGTTGTCCTTAGGTTAGTTTACCTAGGTTTAAGTAGTTTGTAAGCTACGGACTGATGACCACGCAGTTTGGTCCGATAGATTTACAAACATTTGAACATTTGAACAGTTACTGTTCACTGAATGTTTCGCGGCTCGTTTAGACCATGTACTTGCATTATAATCAACATAAATGTTTTCGCAGTGGCACTTTCGTTGTTATTGCAAACCTCAGCTAACTGTTATACTTCGAACTGAACTGTATTAGTGACAGGTTTGTGATATGTCATTACAGCATTTTTAGAGAATAAATTACCAGTCTCGTCAATTCGCATCTTCGATAAAGACTGACGGAACTTGATGCACATCCATATTCAATAGTCAGTCTATATTTAAACGTATAACTGTAAATAATTATGCCGCTCTGGAACACAGTTTTAATCTGTCAGCAAGTTCCACATCAGCGCACACTCCGCTGCAGAGCGAAACTGTAAATAAGAAAACAGCCCCTAGGCTGTAGCTAATAAGCCATGTCTCCACAGTAGGAGTGATAGTCATGGAAGGTTCCCAGGAGATCAAATGTTCAAATGTTTGTTAAGCTTAAGGGACTTAACTACGGGGTCATCAGTCCCTAAATTTACAAACTACTTATGAACTACCTACAACTAAGGACGGCACAAATATCCATGCCCGAGGGGGGATTCGAACCCCCGACCGTAGCGGCCGTGCAGACCGTGACTGAAGCGCCTCAGTCCCCTCGGCCACCGCGGCCGGCCCCAGGGGAGATCCTCAGTGAAGTTGGAAAGGTAGGAGACGAGCTACTTCACGAATTAAAACTGCGAGGACGTTCCGTGAGGCGTGCACAGAAAGGCGAAGGTCGTGTGTTTGAATCCCGCTCTGACACAATGTTATAATCTTTCAGAAAGTTTAATACCAGTAATTACCTAGTTTATCAAATAGTAGACTGTATTGCAACTATCTTAAATCGTGATAACCTGCCATTCAAGCAGACATCTGTTTTATATATGTAGGCGCTGCTGACTGAAGCGCCGTTTTCTGAGTGTTCACACATGTCTGTGTTTGTATACCTATGCCTATACCAGTTTTCAAATTATTGATAAGGGAGGGCAAGGAAGAAGCATTAGGAAAGGAAGGAATGACAGTGGCTGCAATAGGGCATTGAACTGAAACAATGGCGACAAATGAAAATCTGAGCCGGGCCGGGAATCGAACCCGAGTCTACCGCAGCGGGCCAGCGGTCGCCTTAACCACTTGGCTACCCGTGCTCGCCTCCCGTCCGTATCAAACTTTCACAAGTCGCACGCTATGGCTGTAGCGCCCCTACCGTCCATGCCCTCTTACACTCGCCATTTCGGATTCCCCTGCGAGGTCGAACGTATGACCGCATCTGCGGTTAAGTAATTGAAGCTAACGCCGTTTTCGCGTACAAATACTTATTATACTTTGGTGTGGTGTCTGTGCAATAAGTATACCAGTTTCCTTCGCTCTACAGTGTAAAGGCGGGAAAGAATTAACTGTAGGTCATTTCCTCCTCAATTATTGCTGCTAGAAGTTTTATCCACTCGTCCGGACCACTTTTATTTGACCCATCCCGTGTAAGTGAATAAGGGGCTGATACACAAGTTCTGCGTTAGTTACAGGCTACGGAGACAATTCGAAACTGTTCTCACTCTTGCACCTCAATTACTCTAAACGCACACAGATGGTGAACTAGGGACTGATGGCCCCGTAGTCAAGTCCCATAAGCTCTACAAACATTTGAACATTTGATGGTGAACACAGATTACGTCTTGGAGGGAGGTGGGGGCGAAAGGAATGACTTCGGCACACCGATCTGCCAGTAACAGTGCCTCAAACAAGATAGCTCAAAACAATTGAGGAGCAGGTAAGATGTTACACACATTATACACATGATAACGTATTTTATTCATATATTGGATACAGTTGTAATTTGTATGTGATACAGTAAGATATTTTTCTACCTCAACTCTTTACTTAGAGCGAGGCACCACAGAAAAAGTCATTCTCGTTGTCCTCTAACATGGTATGTGATCGCCTCGGACGGCCAGTACAGTTACACAACCGCGTGGCACGGACAGTACGAGATTATCAATCAGCTCTTGAGGGATATTTGGCCCTTCTTCCATGAGTACAACCGTTGTAGGAGGTGCTCGTCTGGCTGCAATGCGTCTCCCAAATGCATCCAAGACATAGTGAATCGGGTTTAAATCCGGTGAACAAGCGAGCCACTCCATTCCTTCAATTTCCTCAGCTTCAAGAAGATTGTTCAAATGTTTGTAAATCTATTGGACCAAACTGCGTGGTCATCAGTCCGTAGCTTACAAACTACTTAAACCTAGGTAAACTAACCTAAGGACAACACACACACCCATGCCCCAGGGAGGACTCGAACCTCCACGGCGAGCAACCGCGCGCTCCGCAGCGAGACGCTTTAGACCGCTCGGCTACTCCACCGCGGCCCTCAGCTTCAAGCGTGTTGTCAACCAGTTATGTGGAGACGAGCGTTTTGTCCAACTGATGGAACTCATCTTCTATGGCACCAGTGTAGAACACAACAAAGTGTTACTGGATCTCGTCTCTGTACCTCTGAGCTATCATAGTGCGCCGCGGTGGAGTAGCCGAGCGGTCTAAAGCACCTCGCCGTGGAGGTTCGAGTCCTCCCTGGGGCATGGGTGTGTGTGTGTTTGTCCGTAGGTTAGTTTACCTAGGTTTAAGTAGTTTGCAGGCTACGGACTGATGACCACGCAGTTTGGTCCGATAGATTTACAGACATTTTAACATTTGAATCATAGTGCCATTCTGAACGACATAGATATCCGAACGACCGTCAATAATGACTCTTGCCTACACTATTTTTCCACCATCAGGATATGGCGATGTTTCCTGCCCATAAGCAGGACTTCTACGTTCTCTCCAGATGAGAGAATGACAATTGTCCGGCTGAACACAAAATCTTTACTCATCTGTGAACAAAAACCGCCGCCATTCTTTACGATTCCAACAATGATGATCCTCCGCCCAGTTTATGCGGGCTAAACGTGTCGTGGTTTTAACAGGAAATACGCCATAGGCCTTCGAGCGTAGAGGCCACATTCCTGAAGGCGACTTCGTACTGTTTGTGTTGACATTGGCCATCCTGTTGCTGCCTGGATGGTGCATTGCAGCTGACTTTCATTCAGCCTCCTGACTCGGCGTGCTGTTATCCGGAGCTAACGGTCATCTCTTGCTAATGGTACCCGTGGATGACCTTGGCCTTGCTTTCTTTGAACGGTTCCTGTTGTCTGAAATCGCGCCCAGGTCTTGGAAATTACACTTTGATTCTCTCCAATAGCTGCAGCCGCCTCACTCTGTGTCTCGCCCCTCGTTTAAACCTCCTATGGCTCTGAGCCTCGGGTAAGTCACATTGTTGTTGCATTGCACATCCTGCTCACTACACTATCGGAAACCAACTGCTTGTGTAATCGTTTGGTAAACACAACTCAACACCAAACACCTCTGCAGCAACTTTCTGGTCTTACAACTATACCGGTTCCCGTAATTTTGTTGTCTCCTCCATAAAACCGACAGAAAGACGTTGAACCATTTTAGTTCATTCTGACGATGAGAATACTTCAGAACCTAGATATCTCAACTGTTCCCCTGATTGTTTTAATCAGTGTATGCAACAAGGCCAAACTCGTAGAAAAATCGAAGAAAGGCGAAAGGAGGATAAAAATGTGTTGGCATGTATTCTGTCAAAATTGACCTACAGAGACAATTTGATCAGTTGTAATGATGAAATGTCGATATACGTTCGCGTATTCCAACAGAGAGACTAAAGGACTTACACGTTCCTAGGAAGGAAGAAGGAAAGAAGATTGCTCTTTAAGGTCCCGTCGACATCGTGATAATTAGAGGCCGAGCTCAGTGTGACGGTACTTCTCTCACTAGGAGCGCCGCGGTGGCCGAGGGGACTGAGGCGCTCCGGTCACGGTCTGCACGGCCACTACGGTCGAGGGTTTGAGTCTTCCCTCGGGCATGGATATTTGTGCCGTCCTTAGTATTAGCTAGTTCATAAGTAGTTTGTATGTTTAGGGACTGATTACCCCGTAGTTAAGTCCCATAAGCTATACAAACATTTGAACAATTAAAATCTCCTCCGGCGCGCGCAACCACGACATCGACGGCCGATTCACCGCCAGGAGGCGCAAGGGGTAGCTGCCTAGAGGGTAGCAGCGCCGTGCCCGCCGAGGAGACACCAGCTGGTCGTCGAGACGGAGATTGACGCCGTCTGCAGAGTTAGGCGTGGTCAACGTCTTCCGCGACCGGACAACGAGCCTGACAAGAAGAGCTGCCGACCGAGAGCGCTGGCAATGTACGCTGCACGAGGTCAGTTGTCTGAGTACGTCATCTGTGGCTTCGTCAGTTAATTGGTTCGCTGGAGATGTTCTGCAACTGTATTTGCTGACACGTGTACTTACTTGATAGGACTGCTGCTGTAGAATTAAGAAAGCTTAGTGGACTGAAAGTTAAGAATTATATATGACGACGTTACAGCGTTCATTTTTAATGAAAGAAATCGCAATTTGCGATCAGTTGCGGCTTCACTGTACTAGGTTTTAGATGGAATACCAAACTGTGGCGAATGAAAATATATGCCCGGCCGGGATTCGAACCCGGGATCTCCTGCTTACTAGGTAGACGCGATGACCACTCCGCCACCGAGGATACAGGAACCAGCCCGACTGCAGAGGACTCTTCCCTGTGGGTGTGATGGGAGACGTGCAGAGAAAAGTCCTCTGCAGCGGGGCTGGTCACTGTGGCCTCGGTGGCAGAGTGGTCAACGCGTCTGCCTAGTAGGCAGGAGAATCTGGGTTCGAATCTTGGCCGGGCACAAATTTTCATTCGCCGCAGTTTGGTATTCTATCTAAAACCTAGTACAGTGACGCCACAACTGATCGCAAATTGCGATTTATTTCACTGAAAGTTAAGAGTTGAACTGTGGTTTGCTACGAGGTGCTTTTCCGTATTTGTGACTGTTTGTGCCTTCTAGAAAGTTCTCTTTTAAATGCTTAATGTTTGAGTGGGTTTGACCTATAGCTGTTTCGTTCTGTAAAGACTTTCCTCTTAAATGGTTAGTTAATGGAAAGTTCTCAATAGAATGGTTAACACCTGCGCACAGTTTATCACGCTTGATTTTCTTTAAATGATCTTTGGGTTGCCAAATTGTAAATGTTTGATGCTTGTATGCAACTTGATAAAAGGGCTTGCAGTTGACGAATTGTGTAACTTACGAAATGGGGATAGCCGAAGGGGCTTGCCTGCCGTGTTATTTCCTTACTAAATTGTAAACTGCTTAGTCAACTTGTGTTTGGGTTAGAGGCCGTCAAACGCGGCCTGGCTCCCGCTCGTTCCCGCCAGCGGGACCGCCTGGCGAGACCGCCGTACCCGGGAGCCGGCCGTGCCGATAATGCAGTCTCGGGAGCGAGAAGACTCGGTACTCCCGGCTGGCATGTGTAACAGCCGACAGCAGTGCGCATGCGCACGGCCAGCCCCCTCACGACGCCGTTAATTATTGCACCCGCCCGGCACACGTCTACGACGGTGCGTTCACACTGTCGGCCGGGCCCAGCCGAGCGGGGATGTGACAAGACGAAAAAGAGGGGGAAAAACAACTTTTTCGATTTTCAAGTTGTAAAAACTTTTGACAGTATATAAGACCACATCGCATCGTTTTATCAACTTATTTTTTCCTTACAAGCTTTGCCTTGCCTGTGAAAAAATAAAATGTCTGCTTTTCATTCCACACGAGTTTTCAGTTTCGTAAAGCTCCTCACTCGATTTTGATGAAAGTATTCGGTTAAAAAATCTGATTTTTGGACACAGGGTAGTACAACATCTTAGCTTTCCAATAAAACATTCACCTTTTCGAAATTCGTAACAATCGTTTTTAAATGATGCTTTTTTGACAGGTATGCGCACTTGATTTAAAAATCGTGTATTGAAGAAAAAGTTCGATGGCGGGCAGCTTACTGTACTATGCATTTTAGGCCATACATTACAGCGAGTGAAATTGAGCTAAAAGAACAGAAAAGTTTTTGAAATGGTAGTCGCACTGATATCTACCTCCTTTCACAAGTAATTGTGAGTTATCTGAGCGGCATCATGCCGCGACCACAAGCCTACGAACTCGGCGTGTGTTGAACGAGGCGTGAAGCACTGCAGTGCCGAAAAAATTATTTGCTGGCCACGTATGTTGGTCCCTCGTGATGTGTTAATAATTCATAACCAGAAAATAGCTATACCCTAATTTTTCTTGGGTGGCAACCGATTACAATGGACAATGATCTGCTATGGTTTTATGTAAGGTAATACTTCACTTAAGAGGTATACAAGTAGTTTGTTGTCCACATTGTACAATTGATGGAATACATATTTCGTGTTTCAAACTACAAGAGAAGAAACAATTAATGTAAACTGCGAATTTGCTGTTGATGGACTGAAATAAAATTTCTGAAATTCTACTCAATGACTTTCTAGTTGAGGATAATAAACGGAAGAAACCCAAAAATATACTTACATTTATTGATGCATCTACACCTAAGATTACACTATTTAGCCTTGTCTTAAGCCAGCCTCGGTGGCCGAGGGGACTGCGGCGCGCCAGTCACAGTCCGCTACGGTCGGGAGATCGAATCCCCCCCTAGGGCATGTATATTTATGTCGTCTTTAGTATAAGGTAATTCATAAGTAGTTTGTAAGTTTAGGGACTGATGACCCCGCTGTTAAGTCCCTTAAGCTTAACAAAGATTTGAACCTTCTCTTAATTTTCGCTTTTATAACTCCCAGAAAATGTTCTACCACAAGGTGAAACAATTTATATACAGTGTCTCACATAAAAGCGCTATCCCTCAGACCGAGACTAAAGTAGGATTACATAACAGTAAAATTAAAAACATTTAGTTACCTCCTGATAAGGGATGCTGCAACTTATGGCCATGGGTTTACGTCAGGTGTGCCAGATTTATGTGGTACACGCTGTACTATGTTTCAGCTCATCTCCACTTTCAAAGAATTCTACATAGTTCTCAGAATTTTTATTTATTTTGTTTGGAAGCTCTCTGATGGGAAGTGCTTTTCTATGAACATTTCCTGAATCTCACAATTTTCCTTGTCTCCATGGTACTTTCATATAGATTTTTATACTTTAAATGAAAGGAAAACTAGCAGATTTAGTTTAGCATCAGACACTGCAGATCAGTAAAGGATGAGAAGCAGGTGTCATTTGTTTCATGTTGATTTGTTTTTTCGTTATTAGTGGGCTTGTGGCCAGCACAACAAGAGATCGTCACCCACTATCAGTGGAAGATCGAAGGAAACAGAGGCGTGACTAGTACTTGTTCACTGCCATCTATTTTGAGCCAGCTAACTGTTAATTGATTTTGTAATTTTATTACTATTGTTTGCACACTGTAGTGACTCATAGTATTATAAACACATTAGAAATATGTGGTATGGAGCCATCACATTAATTTCGACTAACATTTAGGAGAGTTATTCCTTATGTGAAAAACTAAACATTTCTTAATTTTTTAAATTCATATTACAGAATTAATAGTAATAGAAGAAAAATAAACATATTATCATAAGTATAATTGAAAAAAAAATCATGCAGAGGTGCTTCTGCTGAAAACAGGCTGGAGACTTGTGATACTTGTGCTGCAGAAGCAACACCATACCTCAATCGGTTCGTGCCGGCGCCGACTCGCGCCGGGAATATTAAAGATATCGAATGTTAAAGGAAGGAAATACTCTCCTAAATGTTAGTCTATATGGATGGAATGAGTGCATTACCACCTACTTCTTATGTTCATAAAATTCGACGGTTCACTACAGTGTGAGAACAATAGTAATAAAACTAGGCGACCTGTGCAAATATTTTGCAGCATTAGTGGCCAGTCATGTGAAATGGAAATAAGTAACATTAGATATTTATCATTTAAAAATATTTTTATAGATAGTAAGAGTATACAGAATATTATATAAGATTGTGTTTTATTACATTCATATCAAAACACTTATTTAAAATCATTTATAATTATAAAATAGATTCTTTTAATATATATGAAAGATAGAGGACCCGTGCGAATACTTCGTACTGTTAGTGGAATAGCTAGAACGTTGGGAAGACATGGAAGTAAAGTTGAATGTTCACGCATAGCTTTTTTCAGAATCAATCCGTGCAAGTGTTTAAAAGCACAAATGAAAGGTCTTGACCCGTTGAGTGTTGTTAGGTCAAAGAGAACTGTTTACTTTATTTAGAACCGCAGATATCCTAAAACAAACCGATTAAAATATTCAATGCAAGGACGGAAGGATCCCGCGTTTGAATGAAAGTAAAGGAAGGAGAGACTTAAGTTAATTATGATACTTGATGACAAATCTGAGAATAAATACCTTTCGTTTAAAGCGAAAATGAAGGAAATGGGTCGGATAGAACGGCCTGACCGAATGACTTTAGTTTACAGCCAGGACATCCCCATAAGAAATATACAGAAGGAAATCCCGTTTGAGTGTAGAAAAAGTGGATGAATACCTTTAGTTTTAGACAAAAATGAAGGAAATCAGCCGGCTAGTTTAGTCTGTCCGGCTGAGTTTAGTTTTCGTAGATTCTTTTAATATATAATATAATAAAATCAATGAACTGTTAGCTGGATTCTTGAAGTGGCCAGCAGTCGATCTTCTACTGACAGTGGGTTGGGATTCCTTATAGCTGGGGACAAGCTCTCCCCTTCCCACGGATAAAAAAAGAAATATGAAAGAGTGAGAGACGCTTCTCATCCTTTACTGACCTGTCTTCCAGTGTCTGAGGCTAAAGTAAACCAGCGTATGTTGAAAATTCGAAAGTACCATCTTGCAGACAAATAAAATTGTCTTCAAATGATACAGCAAAATGTTCGTAGGAACGTTGTTCGTCTCAGACAGGTTACTAAAAGCAAATCAGTTCATTCTCACTTTCATCTCAGACGTGAAAGAATCGCATTTACGTCGGACACACTATATACAATAATTTTCACCCTGTGGGAACACATTTTCCGAAAGCTACAAAAGCGAAATGGTATATATTGTGTCTTAGGAGTAGATGCATCACTAAATATAAATATCTTTTGCCTTTCCCGTTCGTCTGCAACTAGCCCACTCCCATGAACCACAGACATTGCCGAGGTGGGGTGGCTTGCGTGCCTCAACGATAGAGATAGCCGTACCGTAGGTGCAACCACAGCGGAGGGGTATCTGTGGAGAGGCCAGACAAACGTGTGGTTCCTGAAGAGGGGCAGCAGCCTTTTCAGTAGTTACAGGGGCAACAGTCTGGATGATTGACTGAGCTGGCCTTGTAACATCAGCTAATGTGGCTTTGCCACACAGTTACTGCGAACGGCTGAAAGCAAGGGGAAACTACAGCCGTTACCTTTCCCGAGGACATGCAGCTCTACTGTATGAACATATGATGATGGCATCCTCTCGGGTAAAATATTCCGGAGGTAAAATAGTCCCCCATTCGGATCTCCGGGCGGGGACTACTCAAGAGGATGTGATCATCAGAAATGACAATACTGGCATTCTACGAGTCGGAGCGTGGAATGTTAGATCCCTTAATCGAGTAGGAAAATTAGAAAATTTAAAAAGGGAAATGGATAGGTTGAAGTTAGATATAGTGGGGATTAGTGAAGTTCGGTGGCAGGATGAACAGGATTTCTGGTCAGGTGAGTACAGGATTATAAATATTATAAATACAAAATCAGTTGGGGGTATCACAGGAGTAGGATTGATAATGAATAAGAAAATAGGAATGCGGGTAAACTACTATGACCAGCACAGTGATCGCATTATCATTGTCAAGATAGATACGAAGCCAACACCGACGACAGTAGTACAGGTTTATATGCCAACTAGCTCTGCCGATGATGAGGAAATCGAAGAAATATATGAGGAGCTAAAGGAAATTATTCAGACAATTAAGAGAGAGGAAAACTTAATTGTTATGGGAGACTGGAATTCGGTAGTAGGACAAGGAAGGGAAGGGAAGATAGTGGGTGAATATGGTCTGGGCAAAAGGAATGAAAGAGGAAGCCGCCTGGTAGAATTTTGCACGGAACATAATTTAGTTATAACAAACACATGGTTTAAGAATCACAAAAGAAGGTTGTATACGTGGAAGAGACCAGGAGACACCGGGAGATACCAGATAGATTTTATAATGGTAAGACATAGATTTCGGAATCAGGTTTTAAATTGCAAGACATACCCAGGGGCAGATATAGACTCTGACCATAACTTGTTGGTTATGAACTGTAGGCTGAAACTGAAGAAACTACAAAAAGGTAAGAAAATAAGGAGATGGGATCTGGATAAATTGAAGGAACCTGGGGTTCTTAAGAATTTCAGAGGGAGCTTTAGGCAACAATTGACAGAAACAGGGGAAAATAAAACAGTAGAGGAGGAATGGGTAAAATTGAGAGATGAAATAGTGAAGGTAGCAGAGGACAAAATAGGTAGGAAGGAAAGACCTACAAAAATCCTTGGATATCACAGGAGATACTAAATTTAATCGATGAAAGGAGAAAATATAAAAATGCAGTAAATGAAACAGGCAAAATGGAGTACAGACGACTAAGAAATGAGATTGACAGGAAGTGCAAAATGGCTAAGCAGGAGTGGCTAGAAGGCAAATGCAAGGATGTAGAAGAATGTATAAGTAGGATAAAAATAGATACAGCCTACAGGAAAATAAAAGAAACATTTGGAGATAAGAAAAACAGCTCTATGAATATCAAGGACACTGATGGAAAACCAGTTCTCAGCAAAGAAGGGAAAGCTGAAAGGTGGAAAGAGTATATAGAGGGACTCTACAAAGGAAATGAACTTCGAGACAATATTGTAGGAAGGGAAGAGGATGTAGATGAAGGTGAAATAGGAGATACTGTACTGAGAGAAGAATTTGACAGAGCCCTGAAAGACCTAAGTCGAAACAAGGCCTCTGGAGTAGATAATATTCCCTCTGCCTACTGAAGTCTCTGGGAGAACCAGCCATGACAAACCTGTTTCACCTGGTATGTAAGATGTATGAGACAGGCGAAGTACCCTCAGACTTTAAGAAAAATGTTATGATCCCCATTCCAAAGAAAGCAGGTGCAGACAGATGTGAAAACTACAGAACCATCAGTTTAATAAGTCATGGTTGCAAAATATTAACCCGAATTATATGCAGAAGGATGGAAAAGCTTGTAGAAGCCGACCTCGGGGAAGATCAGTTTGGGTTCAGGAGAAATGTAGGAACACGGGAGGCAATACTCACTTTACGGCTTATCCTAGAAGATAGACTAAGAAAAGGCAAACCTACATTTCTAGCTTTTGTAGATTTGGAGAAAGCGTTTGACAATGTTGACTGGAATACCCTCTTCCAAATTCTGAAGTCAGCAGGGGTAAAATACAGGGAAAGGAGAGTTATTTACAAGTTGTACAAAAGCCAGACCGCAGTTATTAGACTCGAAGGGCATGAAAGGGAAGCATCAGTTGGGAAGGGAGTAAGACAGGGTTGTAGCCTTTCTCCGATGTTATTCAATTTGTACATTGAGCAGGCGGTGAAGGAAAGCAAGGAAAATTTTGGAATAGGGATTGAAGTTCAGGGGGAAGAAATAAAAACATTGAGTTTTGCTGATGACATTGTAATTCTGGACCTGGAAGAGCAGTTGAATGGAATAGACAGTGTGTTGAAGAGAGCGTATAAAATGAACATTAACAAGAGCAAAACAAAGATAATGGAATGCGGTCTTAGAAAATCAGGCGATGCTGAAGGAATTAGATTAGGTAACGAAACAATGAAGGTGGTAGATGAGTTTTGTTACTTGGGTAGTAAAATAACATGCGATGGTCGCAGTACAGAGGATATAAAATGCAGAATGGCAATGGGAAGAAAAGCATTTTTGAAAAAGAGAAATTTGCTAACATCGAATATTAATTTAAGGGTAAGGAAGACTTTTCTGAAGGCATTTGTGTGGAGTGTTGCCTTGTACGATAGTGAAACATGGACGATAAACAGTGCGGACAGGAAGAGAATAGAGGCTTTTGAAATGTGGTGTTACAGAAGAATGCTGAAGATTAGGTGGGTAGATCACATAACTAATGAAGAGGTACTGAACAGAATTGGCGAGAAAAGGAATTTTTGGCATACCCTGACTAAAAGAAGGGATTGCTTGGTAGGACACATTCTTAGACATCGAGGAATCGTAAATTTAGCATTGGAGGGAAGTGTGTGGGGTAAAAATTGCAGAGGGAGGCCAAGAGATGGATACAGTAAGCAGATTCAGACAGATGTAGGTTGCCGTTCTTATGTGGAGATGAAGAGGCTTGCTCAGGATAGGGTATTGTGGAGAGCTGCATCAAACCAGTCTCCGGACTGAAGACCACAACAACAACAACAACAACTGCAACTAGAAAGCCGTTAACTGTAATGTCACAAAATTTTATTTCAGTCCATTAAGAGCAAAGTCACAGTTTACATTGCTTTGTTCTTCTCTACTAGTTCCAAGCACAAAATACAAAGTCCATGAATTGCATTATGTCGAAAAAACCAGATGTATGCCTCTCAAAGTCAAGTATGATCTGCTGTAAAACCGTAGCAGATAGTTGTCCATTGTAATCGGTTCATTATTGTTCTCTGATTATGGATCTTTAACAAATCACGAGGGACCGACAAACGTAGCCAGCAATTCAGATTTTTCGGCACTGCAGTGCTTCACGCTACGCTCAACACAGGCTGAGTTCGTAGACTTGTGATCGCGGCCCGAGGGCGCTCAGATAACTCGCAATTACTTGTGAAAGGAGGTAGATATCAGTGCGATTACCATTTCAAAAACTTTTTTGTTCTTTTAACTCCATTTCACTCGCTGTAATATATGGACTAAAAATCATAGAACAGTAACCTGCCCGCTATCTAACTTTTTCAATACACGATTTGTAAATGAAGTGCATATACTTGAGAAATAGCGTCATTTGAAAACGACTGTTAGGAATTACGAAAAGGTGAATGTCTTATACGAAAGCTAAGATGTTTTACTATAATGGGCCCAAAAATCAGATTTTTTAAACGCATACTTTTATCAAAATCGAGTGAGGAGCGTTACGGAACTAAAAATTCGTGCGGAATGAAAATTAGCATTTTCATTTTTTTCACAGGCAAGGCAAAGCTAGTAAGGAAAAACTAATTTCATAAAACGATGTAGCGTGATCGTGTATGCCATCAACAATTTTTACAACGTGAAAATCGACAAAGTGTATTTTCCCCCTTTTTTCTTCTCGGGTACGTCGGGCGCGTTGTGTGATCACGCAGCCGGCGGCGTGCGCCGACTAGGCTGAGGCGGCTCGGCCGAGCTCAGCTCGTCCCGGCGGGCGCGACGTGAACCCGGGAGTATCGTGACTCGTTCTTCCAGAAACGTCTCGCTCTCGCGAGTGTGACGTCATCGCTCCCCCTTTACCAACCCTTTACCCGCCGTCAGCCGTCGAGAGCGAGGCGCGAGCGCTGCGGGAACCGAGCGGGAGTGGAGGCCGTTTTGACCGGCTCTAGTTTGGGTGTGTGTGTGTGTGTGTGTTGTGTAGTTAATCGAACTGTATTCAACCTGCCAGTTTTGACAGTATTTTTAATTTGGTGGCGAATTGCTAAATATGTTGCTTCCAAATTTGAAAGTAAAGAGTTTATTTGTGATGAGGTCTGCGGCATGGCAATTCATTGTTGAGACTTTTCCTAGATGTGGCATTAAATTTGTTTCAATAAGTTTTATTAGAGATTGCTTGTCTCCCAACCCGCAACTATCGCTTTCACGTAATCTTGGTCCTGCCTATCACACTTAGATCGTTTCGATAAGAGCAGGGTAGGAAATCTGTCGTGCCATTTCAAAGGAACCCTGAAACAGGAGCGGTACATGAGAGGAGATTTATCCAACATCGGCCCACTCATATTCTAATGCACCATAATTCTGAAAACTGCGCGGTTAGACCAGTCGGCTATGGAGACGCAAAGCGAGGCCACTTTTCAGGTGGTGACGTACTTGTCACACAAGCATCACAGCAAACTCTCAAATGTTCAAATGTTTGTTAAGCTTAAGGGACTTAACTTCGGGATCATCAGTCCCTAAACTTACAAACTACTTATGAACTACCTTACACTAAAGACGACACAAACATCCATGAACGAGGGGGCATTCGAATCCCCGAAGGGGTACGGCCTCGCTCATCGTAGCAGAGCGCCTCAAGCGCTCGGCCGCTCCGCCGTAACAGCAAACTCTCACCGTGTGGCATGTGCTTAGACACACTACCATACCTAACAGTGTGTGGTGGAGGGTGCTTTGTGTAGCAGTCTCGAATGGTTAAAAATGTTTAAATGTTTGTTAAGCTTATGGGACTTAACTACGGGGTCATCAGCCCCTAAACTTACAAACTACTTATCAAATACCTTATACTAAGGACGGCACAAATATCCATGCCCGAGGGGGGATTCGAACCCCCGACCGTAGTGCTCGAATGGTTAACGGAGACAATGACAGCCAGTACGCCACCGTGTGGGCTGTTAATTTTATCCTTGTGGTCTTTCCCGTATATGCGTAGGAGGAAGAAATATATTGGTTGACTCCTCGAGAAACTTATGCTCTCGGAACTTTAACAGGAGACCGTACCGCGATACAGGTCTCTTTTTTGCACTCTGTTGGTTGTATTGCCTGTGACAAACGTACGAAAAATGCTCATTTACATCGGAAGTTTGTATATTTACGATGTTACGTTGTCAGTCGATCGTGTCTTTCTAGATGCTTCATTTCTTCTGTCAGATAGTGAATTCTCTGGATTGCACGATAGTCACATGCTAGGATGGTGAGGTTTGAAAAATTTGCGGAACGTTTAGTTAAATAAGAATCACACATATTACTTATTTATACGAGTGTTCAAATGTTCAAATGTTTGTATAGGTTATGGGACTTAACTACGGGGTCATCAGTCCCTAAACTTACAAACTACTTACGAATTAAGACGGCACAAATATCCATACCCGAGGGGGGATTCGAACCCCCGACCGTAGTGGCCGTGCAGACCGTGACTGGAGCGCCTCAGTCTCCTCAGCCACCGCGGCCGGCTATACGAGTGTAATAGGGAAAATAACTTGTTCTATTCATGAAATATTACAACAGTGGGACTTTAAAAAGTGAAAAATCCGTAAACTGAGTTACGGGTTCACGTAATTTTTATACATCACTGTTAAATTTCGACCCGTATGTTGTGAACATTGATGCTGAAATTAAATCGTGAATTCAAATGTTCATATGATTGTATAGCTTATGGGACTTAACTACGGGGTCATCTGTCCCTAAACTTACAAACTACTTATGAACTAGCTAACACTAAGGACGGCATAAATATGTATGGCCGAGGGAGGATTCGAATCCCCGACGTAGTGGCCGTGCAGACCGTGACTGACGCGCCGCAGTCCCCTCGGCCACCGCGGCCGGCTAAATCGTGAATTAATACACATCCTGATAGATCCACCAACTGCCAGTAAATATACGTCCTGACTGTGGCAAGCACAATATAAACCGAATTATGGCCTAAGGGTTCATAAACCATGTAAAGATAAAGCAGTGGCACTTAACTCGAGGCAAAAGTACTTAGCGAAAGACTCGAACCCAAGTCTGACGCGAAGAAACAGGTAGTTGCTAAGTATGCAAACCAGGTAGAAAAAGGAATTCAACAAAGACTAGAAAAATGGAATGTTCAAGAAAGAGCAAAGGGTAAAAATGCGAATAACAGCTCGTCTGACAATCAGTAGATTTAAGTGTGTAAATTCCACAGCTTCTCAGTGAAGGGGACTATAAACCAGGCAGCTCTTAAGAAACGATTAAAGGAATTTTACCATAACAGTGGAATGAGAAAAAGAAAACAGGGTAAGTAATCAGTAGGTCAAAGGGCGGAACACTGAGATGTGGAATTCAAATAGATTTAATCTGTGAAACATACGAGCAGATTATGAAAGCTTTCATGAACCAGTATATGTTCAGAAGCACTCATATTTGTGTGAGGCGAGATATTTTTGAAGGACAAAATTTTAGCAACAATGGCTGCAGAAGCTACAAAGAATTTTTCCTGGTTTACGTAAAAAGAATCAAATTTAGATGACCAACTTAAGGAATCAAATGTAATATAATTATCATTACATTTCTATTTTCATTGCAGTCAAATGTAATAGGAGTTGCAAAAACAGACGTTGACGAAATTGTTCATGCGGTGGATCAATTACACACATTGGCAGGTAACAACTTGGATAAATATCCAGAATATGAAATTTGCTGGGATGAACCAGGACCTCACAAATAGCTAGTGAGGACAGAAGCAAACACACAGAAGACAGGGAACAAAATCTAGATCACTTGTAATACAATAATCATAATAGTGTTAATTGGAGTAGAGGGTTGGCTGGATTGTATAGAGATAAAGGAAGAGGAAAGTATAATGGGAATTCAAGATGTTATATTAAAGTTTATCATTATTTAATAATGCATTGAGACATTCACGCAAAAGAAACTGGTAGACGTAAATACGGAAAACACAATTACGTAATGAAAACTACGTAATTGAGGTATCTTAGGATAACCTACAGACGGTAATGGCACGTGCAAAATATGAACTGACACTATCGGCACCGCGCGGGAACGATGGATTTTGCAGTTTGGTATAACAAATATTTGAACAATATCGGCTTATCAGAAAGAGACAGGCTACTGAATTATATTGTTTTGGCAATCCAGGGATAGATCCATGTATTGGCGAATAATTAGAAATAAGTACTTTAGAAAATAGCAAATGTTACAATGAAAGTAATAGAAACAAAAAAAATTAAGGAGAAGGAGATAAGTCTGAGATACGATGACACAAAACATGGATACTAGAGCAGGGATTCAATAATGGGATGAATGACCGAAGATCATGTTTGAAAAGGAAGAAAGTGACATTAGCAATGAAGTGAAGGTAAAGTAATTTCTTGTTAAAAGAAAAGGGGAAAAAATCAAGATAAGGAGGAATTACCCCTAATAAATGAAAATACAGGTGTAGTAATTAAAGAAAAGCGTGAAATGAGGCTACACACCAGAATAAACTGCTCAAAATGTTATGAAGTATTGTAAGGTTTGAAGAGGTAAAGGTTATGTAACAGTTATAAAGTGGACGATAAAAATTACACCACTAAGGATTAATTAATTTTTAAGAGGTTGTTGAGGGGAAATGGGTAAGTAAGAGTTATTTAGTGGAAGAAGAATATGCCACCATTAAAACTGAGGTATTAAATGATTATTCAGTAGAGTGTAGATAAATCCCCATTTAAAGACAAAAAGTGTTTTATTTCATTTATGCCAACAATTACTTAGATATGCTGGTAAGTGTATAAGAAAGGGCTGTTTGTTTTACTACCGAACGAAATCAGGTAAAAGCAAAAGAAATTAGTAACAGTTAATCGTATTCGTCACATGAAAACAGACTATGTTCAAATGTTTGTTAAGCTTAAGGGACTTAACTACGGGGTCATCAGTCCCTAAACTTACAAACTACTTATGAACTACTTACGAACTAGGACGGCACAAATATCCATGCCCGAGGGGGGATTGGAACCCCCGACCGTAGTGGCCGTGCAGACCGTGACTGGAGCGCCTCAGTCTCCTCGGCCACCGCGGCCGGCAAAAACAGAGTATCATTTGTCTTTAAACAATGTAGTAGACACTGATACATAGTTGGGTTTAAGTCTAGTGAACAAGCTGGCCACTCCATTCGTTCAATTCCTTCAGCTTCAAGCATGTTGTCTACCAGTGCAGCTCTATGGCAACGAGTGTTGTCCGCTAGAAGGAACCAATCCTATGGCACCAGCGTAGAGCACAACAAAAGGTCAGAGATCTTATTTCTATACCTCTGAGCAGTCACAGTGCCATTCTCAACGACATATAAGTCCGTAATTCCGCCAATACTGACTCCAGGCCACACCATTCGTCCACCACCATGATATGGTCATGTTTCCTGCACAGTAGGAAGATTACTCAAAGTTACATGTTCACTCCAGATGAGGATACGTCGACTGGACGAACACAAAATTGACTCATCTGGAAATGAAACCGGCGACATTCGTTACCACTCCAATCCTCATGTTCCTCCGCCAAGTCTCTGTGGGCTAAACTGTGTCGTGATTTTAAGGTAATACACACCATAGGCCTCTGTGCGTAGAGGCTACATTCCCGAAGGCGATTTCGGACTGTGTTGATATTGCGCGTCCTATTGCTGGCTGGCGGGTGCGATGCAGATGAGTTGCGTTCAGCCTCCTGTCTAGATGGACTTTTAACCGGACATAACGGCCATCTCTTGGTGATGTTACCCATGAACGACCTTGCCCTTGTCTTCTTTTAACGATTCCTGTTGTCTGAAACATCGTCCAGGTCCTGGAAATTACCTTTAGGACACTCCAATGGCCGGCCGCGGTGGCCGAGGAGAGTGAGGCGCTCCAGTCACGGTCTGCACGGCCACTACGGTCGGAGGTTCGAATCCCCCCTCGGGCATGGATATTTGTGCCGTCCTAGTTTGTAAGTAGTTCATAAGTAGTTTGTAAGTTTAGGGACTGATGACCCCGTAGTTAAGTCCCATAAACTATACAAACATTTGAACATTTTTGACACTCCAATAGCTGCAGCTCTGCAAGCCATAGTTTTGGGCAAGTCACGTTGTTGATGCAATGCATTACCTGCTCAATTAGGTATCTGAAACCAGATGCTTGTGTAATTGATTTGGTAAAGCAAACACAAGTGAGTACCAAGCCCCTCTGCAGCAACTTTCTGTTATTACCACAATCTTATTTGCCGTAATGTTGTTGTCTCCACTTCGAAGAATCGACAGGAAGACGTCCAAACAGTTTAGTTCGTTCTGCCGATAACAATACTTCAGAACCTAAATATCTCAACTGGTCCCATAATTGTTATGACCAGAGTATGTATCCTGGTAAAAAAAAATAGTGGCGAAATAAAGAAGCTTACGCCAATCTGTATTCTATGTAGGTGTTATGGTGGATGATTCCACAATTCTGATCTTAACCATCATTTCACGCTTAAAAGAAATTACAGTATGCTCCTCATTTAAGTCCAATGTTATTGCGCATAACTTACCGACGTCAAATTATGATACCCTTTCCTTATTTCATTTGATAAAAAATCTAGACAGGTCATCAGAGCATTAGAAAAGTTTTGTCGAACGCATAGCGTTTCACGTTTCATTGCAAAGCTCTGGGCTAATTTGTAACGTCACGCCGCAGGCAAACAAAATACCTTGACATCGGCCAGATGGGGGTTGGGGGTAAGACCTCGCATCAAGTCTGAAGACAATTGGACCATACACCGGCCACTAGATGACTGTGTTGCGTCAAGACGAGAGTCTAGTTTGTGATTTTGTCGCGTTTTAGTGCCACATACTTCACTTCTTGAGAGCTGGTTTTTGGTCTGCAGTGCTGTCGTAGGTTCTTAGAGCCTGTGTGCTTACAATTCCGATGAATCCCTGTAGCAAGTTTGAAACACTTCCACTGAATTTGTGGACCCGTTCCATTTTGATTTATTCATTAACCTAAAGTGTTTCTGCACCGTTAATATTATCTGTCTGTGTGTTAATTATTTTATTCTATCTATTAGTGATCAGTCACCCATGTTTATATGTTTGTCCCATATTTATATATGTTTCCACCCGTGTGATTGAACTTGTGTGTTCATGTGACTGTGGATGGTTGCTTTTAATATTGACTGACTGCCACGCAATGGCTTACAGTCGCCGCCTGACGCTTTAGGCCTCGTTTTGCTGTAATTAAGAATGCATAGCTTCGTTTGTCGTCTGCGCTGGCGTCTGCTGGATGGCCAGAGACAAGCTTACTTGGCAAGATGGCGAGGTGGCCATGTTCTTAGTGTTGTACCAACCTAATCGTGGACGAAAGAGGTGACAGGAGACCTCTCTAGGAGCGGATGTAGAGGGAATTGTCTTGGCCAGATAGCAAGGGTTGGTAAACACTAGTCTGTGAACGCGCTCTGCATTGCTTTTAGCGCGCTCTACAACCAGTGTATGGAAGGGGGAGATTTTTCCATAGCCTTAGAGCTACACTCTTCACTCTTCAATCTGGCTCCGACGACTGTGGAAGTAAGTACTCCGCCAAATCATGCTGAGGGGAAGGCATGCTGTTAGGACTTTGCTCTCTTTGTGATAAGGCAGTCTTGGTTTTTCAGTGATAGTTCTCGAGTAATTCTTTCGCTATGCGAGGTAAAGTGTTTCCTAATTTACAGAACTCATGTAATTCAGTGTAAATTTATTATCTGCATTTTCATTCTGGTGATGATTTTGTGTCCAGTTTTTCTCAAGTTAGAATACACTTGTGCGGCCTTCAGCCTTTGTGTAAATATAGTCTGTTTGAATTTCCTTGCTGTTTTTAACTAATGTTTTCATGTCGCATCTGTATCCGCGAGTATGCTAAATAGTACTTAGATTTTCTTGTTTGATTATGTCTTTCCTGTCTTGTGTGACAGATTGCGCCACGTGCTTCCATAATGGTCATTACTTCGGCCTTCAGCCATCGTTTTATTAATACTAACTTTCGTGTATAGAAATTTTCATGTGTGCTCTATTCGCTTATTCTGAATTAATTGCCTTTGTAAATTCTATGTAATTCACCATGGTCACACACCACGTGGTACGTAAGAATAGTATGCTGCTGCCTTCCCACACATGAGTTTGTTTAGTGCACAGTATACTTAAATTTGTGATCAAGACACCTGCCATCTCGTCAAGACGCCGCCGACGCTTTGTTTTGCCGCTGCTTTCATGTGTTCCAGCATTGCAATGTACCGCCAAGCATTATGCATGTCTCTGTGAATGAATGAATGTGCTTTCAGCTACCCATTGTGTATTTGAAAATTTCCTCTCACGTTAACTCCATATTCATAAAGGGCAGAAACAATTTTAATTTCGGTAGTAATTATATGATTTAATTCACTTTTGTACAAGGTGTGTGTTTAATTTGGTCTCCCCACATTTATTTGCGAGTTATTTTAGTGAATAGATTATGATTCAAAGTATCAAACCTCTGCTTTATAATTGTATGCTCCCCGTCCCATGTTTAATAACCTATTCATTTATTTTTTAACATTGATTTTGTATATGTTAAAACGTTGGCTGCTTCCTTAAGGAGTGAGCAGTCAGATAAATTTCCGTTGTGCATGTACTGTGGCCACTCATAAAAGTAATTTAGAGCAGCAGTAAACGTTTTAACTTTCATTTGCGGATCTCAATTGCCCGAGATCTTGCTAATTTTAATAACAGGCTACTTTCAAGTTAACTTTATTCTAAGTGTCCAGTGGTATACTCATAACAGTTAAAATGTACCGATATACCTGCGTGTTTTGTAATAGTACTTTCAATACTAATAGTAGATTATAAAATTTACTGATGTGGAACATTAAAATTATGAGGCTCAGAAATTTATGTGCAATATTTGTGGTTATATGAACTCTAGACATGACCATTTAGGAGACTTAATGCCAAACATCAAAAGTTATTTGAAGATAACGTTTTGTTTCCATTATATGAATTCAAGTGTGCCGAACGATGTCAGATGGATCAGCATTATTCCGATCAATATGACATTACCATAACTCACAAACGTTGGAATTTTCTAATGATAACGATTTTGAATCTTGTCATGTCGAAACCTGTGTTGCTATTTTTACCACTATGAGTTAACACTGAAGGGAGGCTGTATGCAGACTGTTAGCTGCTGACATGACCTGGAAGTTTGTTAAAACTTTTATGAAGTATGATATTATTGTCGCATGGTTTCCGCGCTTCTAACTGCCTGTTGTACAACCCTGACCTCTCTCGATACGTTATACCAACGCCATCTAGGGACAAGGTAGCGTTAGCTACGCGCCACTCTCCCGCCACAACAATGAGAGAGGTGATTTGCCCAGTGAAAGCGATCGTACGATAATTAGTAAATAGGATAACCATAAATTCGTTGACAAATGTAGCTGATATGTTATCTACAACATACTTTCCAAATAGTTATGAAATAGACACAAATACATATACGGTTTAGAACACGCCAAAATTTTATTTCTTTTAGTTACCGCAAAATGCGAAATATTCATACAATATTCAAAACATAGGTTTTTGTGCACCAAGAACATACAAGCAAAGAAGATGTATGCGACAGCCCTGCGAATCACAGACGTTTTTAGACGTCCATAGACAAAGCTCGGCCGGTTTTAGGAAGGAATCAGGCCTAATATCAGTATATTTCGAGGCGTGCCACGCATATTTAATCACATTTTGAAACCGTGGGGAGGAAAACTGATAATGTACGACTGATTGCAACTTGAGAATATTGTCACGGTGATATGAAACTGCAGTGATTTGCACACAATACTTTTCTGTTAGTTTTCTGTAAAATGCCTTCCACTGGCGGAAAAATTCTATAACGGTTGAATTACGTTCGTCGTGCCGGGTGGAATCTGAAATATCTCTACTTCTTTGTCAGGGTGAGCTCGGAATATAGCTTTTAATGAATCAGAACTTTTATGACTTGACCACGAATCTAGAAGGTGAAGAGATTTGTTCCCGCAGAACGGAAGAAAAGCATGACGCATGAAAAGTGTAACGTTATATTTCCCATTTTTCCAGACTTCGATGCGTCTACCAAAAGATTGTCTGCATAGGACATTGACACGTGGTCCAAAACGTCCAGTTGGTTCTTGAAGACACACATATAGTTTAGGCAGCAATGAACCATCCAGACTAATTATGGGCATTTAGCGTATGAATGGGTGAGTGCAGTCGTGGACTGCGCAATTGCCTCAATATGTTTTTCCCCTTTGAATGAGAGTGTTCTTTTCGCACGCATTTCTTTTTGAAAACCTGACTGATCTGCATTGTAAACGTAAGATTCATTAAAACTGGCGATCTTTTTTTTTTTCAGTCGCAAGAAAAGCTTCTGTCATTTCCATTTGAGTCACTTCATTTTCCGACCTCTTTCTCGATACAAATTTTGTTATTTTTCGTGATCTTTTGAAGCGACTAATCTAACTTTGAAAAACTGTAAATTCTTTAGCGCCTATCGCGTTGGCAATCTCTAACGCCCAATCACGCAACGTTGTGTCGCTGACACTCAATGACTGTCGTCTGGCATCGTTAAATTGCTCAAAAAGTCGCGCATTTATCTCCGTCGCAATTTCCAGTCGACTGTTACGTCGTCTAGCGACTTCCTTTTTCCATCTATACAATTCACTTTCAGAACGGACAAAGCGATACCTATTTTGAACAGTACTAACATGTAGGCGTTCCTTACTACTTTTGTTCAACCAATACTTCACCGCTTTTTCTTTGTCTGATAATGTAATTGTAGTTGTTGGTGTTGCTTTAGGAGATAATTGATGATGGTACGTGGCACTATCAGTCGGAGAGTCTTCATGTTTGCAACTTTCTTCCGTTTCTTCGCAGTCTGTAGATGCAATATCGAGTGTTTCAGTCTGCGTTATTTACATACTCGTCTAGAAGTTTAACTACCATGTCGCACGTCACATAGTCTTCACGCGTGTTTACTGTTGATTGCTTTATTTGGCGCCTGTGGTATATCTCCATGGCAAGCAGCAAAACTTTTACAGGGTTTGCCATCACCTCTGAGGGGAGATTGAATCTTCACCGTAAAGTGGCTTGCGGAGTATAGATGTAGATGTACAGAATATCTTTCACATCTCTAACCAGTTTCAGGACGGTATGTTACGAAATACGTACCAGAAATGAAAAGGAAGTGCATGCCACAGAAACGATTATTCGTTTCCCCTTTCCACCAAACCCATGCAACGATATTCCTCTTTAGTGAACCCCGCGATAAGACGACCGCACCTCCCGTCCATGCGCGCAACGCTCACCATAACAACAGCTCGCGACTCGCCATTTCCAGGGGCAGTCGTTACTACAATGGCCATACAGGAAAAACAGCCATTTTCGTGATTTTTTTTAGGTGACTTCCCGGTCATGTCAGCAGCTAACGTTCTGCATACAGGCTTCCTTCAATGTTAACTAACAGTGCTAAAACAATTCAAGTTTCGACATGACAATTCTGACCATTCCCTTGTTAGTTATACTGCTAGTAACGAATTATTAGCAACGTATTTTGAGTTACAAATTCATGTCGCGGCAGCCATACACAAATATTTTCTCTGTAAGAAGAAGGCACAGCATTCCTATAGGGAGTGGATAACACACTTGCAGGGCGTGACTAGGAACTGTAAATTTCTGTGTGAGAATGAACAGTGCAGGAAATCTTATGCTGATTCGTTTATTCTTGATATGTTAATTATGCGTTCACCGCACGAGAAATTGGTGAAGGATCTCCTTAGTCGCCTTGCTGCGGAGCGCGCGGTTGCTCGCCGTCGGAGGTTCGACTCCTCCCTAGGGCATGTGATTTTTTTAAAAACTAGCAACATAGCAATTTTTTATTATTTATCTTTGTTTGTACAACTTTTTTTTTTGAAAGTAAAAAAAAAAAATCATGCATTGATGGGCCAGTGGACTTGCTGAAAGATTCGTGCGAACTTTCCAGTTGCACGTGACAGTTATTACACGAATATAATAAAGAGGATGCTTTACTCATATTCCTGTCAAAATATCGGGTCACGAAGCACAATCGCGGGCTGAGAAGCTTCATGGCAGACGACATCGAACATCAATGTCGATTCTGAAACACATTCTAAGACCGAGTCTCGACATAAAGAACATATACACCGAATGATGGGGTCATCGTCACGGTATACCAGAATGGCAAGAGGTCTCGGACTCCTGGCATCGTCATGGAGCAGATGTGGAATTGTAATGCGGCACGCTAAACAAAGGCAGATCGGTAGAACTCCTAGGCAGTTTCCTTTGCAGTCGAGTAAGAGTTCCCGTCATCCGACCACCTGAGGGACGTCGTTTCGCAGCCTGCAGCCGCCTCCGCTCCGGCAGCACCTGTGCCCTCCAGCCGCCGTCGCCAGCGAGAATATATTCGCGTCATGTAAGAAGGCGCTTTCGCGCAGAGGCGGAGCGATAGGGGAAGTGTGGAGGGTAGGAGCTACGGCCGAGCGCCAACAGTTGTGCCTGTGGGAGAAACATTTCATAATTTATAGCCAGCCATGCACCTAGAGAATGAATGTTATTGGCTTTCAGTGTGGTAATGGAGGGGGATGCACAGAACAGCTCAAAACAGGGCCGCCTTCGTACATGACGCCGACTATAGTAGCTCCTCGACTGTCGAACGAAACTATGTTCATGGCACACCTATGAGGCTCAACATGGACGTGGAGGACGCTCACCTGACTGCGCCACCCAAATATTTCTTACACTAAAAAAGAAATACGAATACATATTTGAAAATATGTTTTCGTCCTATCAGTATACTATATTGTGATATACTCATTGTTTAATGTAAACAATGATTATTGCACAATATGGTGAGACTAACAGCATGCAGTCAGAAGACGTGTGTTCCCGCACATACACAACTATGGCAAACGCTTCATCTATCTATTCCACTATCTCTCTCTCTTTATTCAAATAGTGAGAGTGGGCGGGATCCAATCTCACCTTTTCAAATAAAATTTTAGTCGTCATGGTGCGACAGACTGGCAATCAGTTGTACTGCAGTATGCAGCTCATGGCCTCAAGAGTGAACAACTACCTGGCGCATGTGAAGTGGCTGGTTCCAGCCATTCACTTGAATTTTCATACTTTATTCTGTAAGATACCTTTTACTTTGTAGAGAAGAGCATGACGTGCTGTGAGTAAAACATAGAGCACATGCTTTGGTGAACAAGAATCCCATGGGAAAGCTTTGTTTATACTCCCATCTAAAATCAGATTGGCTCTTACTTGTTCACTCACTCTGCCAAAACTACCCAGAAATTTTATTAATATTTTACACACCACAATTTATTTGAATGTTTCTGTTTATATTATGTAACTGTGATAAGCTATGTTTCTGTTGTTGAAAAAAGTTAGTTAATTGTTACTTTAAAAGAAAAATAAGAGGCATAACACTCTGGAAAGTTCCGTTGGCGCCAAAATGTAGCAACTGGTACGTAGTGTTATCCTTTCTGCACTCAGTGGAGTTATAGGCCTCTGACAGTAAGCATTTATGTCAGTCAAGTGCGTATCATTAAATTGTTAAATATTTGTGAATTTCAGTCATACACTTGTGGCTTCCACAATAGGAAGAGTGAAAACCACTGGCATCCAGAAATTTCGTGTTTTAAGTTATTGTTGAATAGTGAAACCTAGCAATATTAAACTACCATTTCAACCTTACATCGAAAACAAAGGATCTACGACGTGAGTGTTGCTTCGGCGCAGGGGAAACAGCATCGAAAGGAGATATCAGGTCAGTGAAAAGAAAATTTTGTCTCCACAACCTGACGAGGTAGGAAGCAATATGATCCCTCGCGTACAGTGATTTTTCTATCATTAGGAACATTGGTACGAAGCGTCTTGGTAACAGGACCTAGGATAGAATGAAAGAAAAAAGACAGGAAAATTCCGATTAACCTACGGCATCATTCACTTTCAAATAATTAATTTTTATGAACTATAAAGCCGTTAAAACTTTTTTCTCCCATGCCCCGCCGTACCCACCATGTGGGGAGCACCGTCATTAAACAGGCAGTCCTTGTGATCTTCGATCGTGAGGCTGCATGGTGCACACCCTCAGACCGCCTTTGGATGGCGTCTGAATCTGTACAGTACAGCCCTACCAAGACCACCATCTGCCAACCATTCGCCTCATCTTTCATCAGGCCAATAACCAAAATGGTTCTGAGGTGTCATGCTGGTTGGTTGGTTGATTTGTTGTTTGGGATAGGGGGACCAAACTGCTAAGGTTGTCAGTCCCCCGGGAAAGGAGGGGAATGGAAAGGAAATGCAGTCCAGGTAGGGAAGAAGGAAGAAAGACTACATTAGCTCAGGGCCCCATGATCGCCATGCACGTACTCACGAAAAACCCGTGAGCCCCCTGGGTGAGGTGTCATGCCATAAGGATTATCGGCCGTATGTCTAGACGTGTCGTATTCGTAGGGATTGCACCTAATTACGTCATTTGTATCGCGGCCTTTTAACGAATAAATGCAAATATCCTTATCCATAGAAAGTAATTTGGGATCAGCAAAGTTCAGTTCTGCGAAATCATAATGGAAACGGTAAGTTACAAGTTCGGAGAGGTCCATAACACACATACCAATATAGATGGGTTTGATGAACTCTACTTCGACCTTAGCCATTTCCACACCAACTAGTCCATTAAATTATCGTGGCAGTGCTTGAAATTTGGTTTTGCGATATAATTTAGTCCTCTATAACGCACATTCCACTTGTGAATCAAATGAATCTCGCGGTGGCTCCTAACATGTTCCATCATGTTATCGAAAATAGAATTTTTCAACAATTTATAAAAGTATTTTTCAAATTGACAAGTGCTAGTACCGTCTAATCAGCATATAAATCAATATACAGTTTCAATGAGAGTCGTTAGTTTAACGGGATCCCACAATGAATTTTAAGAAATTCCATCCGCAAACTGAGACATTACAAGAGGTTTCTGTGGTGTACATCCCCCCATGGTTGTCATCAGCTTGGGGACAGAAGTTTTCCGTGGGACTGTTTATTCCGAACAGTGATAATTAGCTGTGCACATCATGCAAATAGACGGGACACGCCAAGTCTACCTCTAGGACATTTCGCACACCAGGATTAGCAGCCAGAAGCTTAAAATCGTTTGTAAATCTGACGATCTGCATTTCTGACAGCCATCAGAACTCTCCAGTTGGTGGAGACTGCTTCATGACAGGCCCGTATAGATTTTTCACAGCTAGGTGAAGGATGCAGTTTTAATCGACAGATGGTCGGTACTCCGCCTCACTCACTTGCGGGTTATCTTCCTAGGCACACCTATGCACACACTGGCAAAGTCCCCTGCGAATACCGCATTGATACAACAGCACCATATCATCTTCTGCTGCTGCAAATACACTGATGGATATTTGCGATCTCAACTGCTCAGACCTCTTTGTATGTCTTTGTTGCGTTTGGGTGTACTTGCCTGAATTTTTCCTTTTTGCTGCTGCACGAAAGTCTGTGTTCCTAATATACAATTTTAGTTTATACAAACATAGATAAATTGTAGCTCGAGCCCCAAGCACACTGTGTGCAATGAGTACAATAGTTTGTGCAGGCTACACTACACCAACACGAACAAAGTTACGCAGTTGAATATCCAGACAAGTATTTAGCCTCTTTTAAGTCTGAAGGTCAAATGTACATTCCTCGCTTCCACACCCAAAATTATTTACAAAAAACACGAAAACACGGCTCATAAAACAGTTAAAATTAGCAATAATTTTTACCTAAGAATCACTGTGTTTTGTTATTTATTCACATCCTTCACTTTAATATTAATTATAAGGACAAGTAAAATAATTTTATTCATGTCTCACGATCCTGAGCTGTCTGAAACCATTACATGCTGTTCTTGATGGAAAGCTCTATTCCCTCATCCATACTTTTTTAAAGCACACTTTTTCTCTGGAATCTTGCTGTGATACACTAAACAAAATGTGAAAAGTGTAAATGCAGCTCTCCTTTTAAAGAAAAGTGCATGCTACGCAGATGTAACTCCACCACGTACAAAAATAATTTAAACAAATGAGAAATATGGAAATATGTTCTGTAAATGCAATTATCCGTGTAGATAAGTGCGTGAAGACAGATGTTACTGCATACTGTACACACACACACACACACACACACACACACACACACACACACACACATATATATGAGACCGCTTACTTTTTATCAATGCACTAGCTGAAAACCCGGCGTTGCCTGGGTATTTATTTATTTATTGAAACCTTGAGTTAGTACTTCCCCTGTGCCACCACTCTCAGTCCATCTCCTGTTTTCTAACAACACGTTATATTTATCGGAGACTATATAAGAAATAAGGCTGTGTTGCATAATGTACAAAATTTTAAGTTCCATATCCAAACAAAGAAAGGTAGCAATCAACAAACAAATGATTTGTAACTTTGATGCTTTCATTTAATCCAATACTTGACTATAAATGATATTTCTTGTTACTTGTCCAGTATCGAATATGAATAATTTCTTTGGTGAGCCCATCCCTGACCGAGCGACATAATGTTGTTTTTTGTTTGTATAGCTTATTGACTTAACTACGGGGTCATCAGTCCCTAAACTTACAAACTACTTATGAACTAACTAATACTAAGGACGGCACAAATACCCACGCCCGAGGGGGGATTCGAACCCCCGACCGTACTGGCCGTGCAGACTGTGACTGGCGCGCCCCAGTCCCCTCGGCCACCGCGGCCGGCGACATAATGTTGTCCGTGGGAGAAACATGGAGATTTCAAATCCACTCAGCAGTATTGAATAGATTGCTCTGTGATTCATTAATGGTAATAGAAAAATAGTGTCACCGCAAATGGCAGTCTCTTGAAGTTAAAAGGAAGATCTGTCGTAAAGGCAGATCTTTCATCTCCCCTCTCTCATTCTCCTCCTCTCCTCTCTGTCCGTCTCCTCCTCCATCTACTCCTCTCTCTTCTTTAATATGAAAACATATACAGGGTGTCCCAGCTATCTTGTCCACCTAAAATATCTCTGGAACAATAACACCTATTGGAAAACGACTTTCACCGGTATCAATGTACAGCTGGGGGCCATGAAATTCTAAAACGAAAGCAAATGTGTTTTTTAACACAAACTTATGTCTTTTTAAATGGACACCCTATATTTTTTCTTCAACAATCCATAGCATGACAAATCACATAAACAATGGCGTTGATTGCATCGCAATATTCCAATTACATCCCGAGATATTGCGACGCGAAGTTGACGCTTGAAAGACGCGAAACGCGCGGCTAGCGCACGTCCTCAGCAGCATGGGTTCTCGTCTGAGTCTCCGAAAAAATCCAGAACACCATGGAACTCAATGCTGAAATGGTCAGAGCCCTTGAAAAGTCAGTCGCCGAACCGAACGAGAAGCTACTTTTCCTTGAAAAACAGACGAAGTGTTCCAGATAGCCCGTGAAGAGTTCGGTATAAATGTTTCGGAATTTAACATTGACATTAGTTAAAGAGAAGTATGTAGTATGCCAGAATCCCAAATTCCAAGACCAATATTAATAAAAAAAAGTTCTCATATCGGAAACTCTCCGAAGGAGTTAGCAAAAATGGGATAACCTTATGGGACGACCTTACAACCGAAAATATGAAAGTACAGTGTTTGAACTATAGAACTGTGGACCAGGGATGGCAGGATTATGGTAAAGATAGTTACAGGAAAACACTCTGAGACACAACACGGAACTAAGAAGCCTAAGCTGTGAGAGTCAAACGTGAGACTTTGTAAAAGGAGATGTTCACTTGCTCGTACAGTCCTTGAAAGGTTTACTACTATGTTATTAGACTAAAACTTTCACTCTGCAGCGCAGAGTACGCTAATATGAATCTTCTTGGCAGATTAAAATTGTGTGCCGAAACCGGGATTAAGACCTGGGACCTTTGCTTTTCACGGTCACAAAAGTTTGGAAAGTAGGCGGCGAGGTACTGGCAGAAGTAAAGTTGTGCGGAAGGACCGTGAAGCGTGCCAGGATAGCTCAGATGGACGCCGGCTGTCTTGTCTCAGCGCGCCCGTTGAAAGGGCCGAACGCTCTCTGTAAAAAAAGCTAAGCCAACAACATATCCAACAAACAAGATCAGCGTCCGCAAGGAACCGAACTACCCACGCAGCAAATAAATAAATAAAATAAAATAAAATAATAATAAAAAAATAAATAAATAAAATGTTAGATCGCTCACCCGCGAGAGACAAACTTGTCAGGTTCGAATCCCTGTTCCGTCACACAATTTCAATCTGCCAGGAAGTTTTATAATGTTATTTGTTCATGTTTACAATTAGTACTAATTTCAAGAATAAAGAAAAAATTGTTATATTCCTATGGAAACTTTCCTAATATCATTTGTCTATCTCTGTTTACTTTCATTGTTACAAATTTCCGGTCATCTCTCACACTAAGATCATCCATTAAACTCTACTGCACCACCGATCCGCTATTTTACGGAGTTTTGATTCAGAAGATTTACTGTTACAATATATCATATATTAGTACTAGTTACATATTTTTATGCTGTTTTGTGGTACTGTTAATGACTTTCTATCACAATTACATTTTATTACTGTCTTTTGCTGCATTTATTGCTTTTACCTTATTATTTTCACGAGAATCTCCAATATTTATACACCTCTAACTCCTTCATTACATATAACCGATCTGTGTAGAACTCGCGCACTTTCGACCTCCACTCCTCTTGCAGACATGTGCAGTCGACCTTGAAACTTCCTTTTCTTCGGCACCCTCGCTACCTGTTTGCACCTCTACGCACCCGCCCTTCCCCACCCTTCCGCATTCCGCAGGGCGATGGGCTGTCCCGCCCCCAACAGCTGTCCAGACACAAGGCAAGCTACCTTCACACTGTGCTGTACCGAACCTCGCCGGCTTGAGTGTTCATATTGCGCTCCGGGCAGTGCCGAAGAAAGGGAGAAAATCCACTTTTTCAATTTTCACGTTGTAAACATTATTGACGGTATATAAGATCATCCCACATCGTTTTAGCAACTTAGTTTTTTTTTTACAATCTTTGCTTTGCCTATGACGAAAGATGTCTGCTTTTTATTCCTAATTAGATTTAGTTTCGTAACGCACCTCACTCGATTTGAAAACAGTATGCGGCTCAAAAATCTTATTTTTGGACACATGGCAATACAGCATCTTAGTTTTCTAAAAAACTATACTATCCCTCATATTTGGTATTAGTCGTCTCGAAATCATGCTATTTGTCAAGTATGTGCAAGTGATTTATACATCGTGTATCGAAAAAGTTTAATAGCGGGAGCTTACTGTTATATGCATTTTAGATCATAATATATTACATTGAGTGAAATGGAGCTAAAAGAAAAAAAAAACTGATGTTTGTAAATCTAAGAGACTTATTTACTGCGTTCACTAGTCCCTATGATTACAAACTACTTAAACTAACTTATACTAAGGACAACATTCATATCCATGGCCGATGGAGGACTCGAACCTTTGATGGCAAGCAACCGCTCGCTCCCTTCAAGGAGCCAACAGCGCTCGGCCACTCGAATTAGCAATCATAGCGGAAATAAATGCTACAAAGGGTTTTATTGTTTTAATGGCTTCATTTGTGGCTCAATGTGGCAATCCTAGGTTCTCCCTCTCGGCGGAGTTGTGCATATGTACCCGAAAAGGGGTATTTTTTCGGTTTTGTGATTATATCTCGTAAATGACTCACAATATCGAAAACATATCAGAATTAAAAGTTGTAGGGCATGAAATTCTACATTGAATACGACCATCCGCATATTTTTTGGACCACGCGTCTCCATACTAGTGCTCGTCAAATTTTGTTCAAAATGTTCAAATGTTTGTTAAGCTTATGGGACTTAACTACGGGGTCATCAGTCCCTAAACTTACAAACTACTTATGAACTACTTACGAACTAGGACGGCACAAATATCCATGCCCGAGGGGGGATTCGAACCCCCGACCGTAGTGGCCGTGCTGACCGTGACTGGAGCGCCTCAGTCACCTCGGCCACCGCGGCCGGCTCAAATTTTGACCAATTTTACATGTTCATGAAAAATTTTTGTTTTAACCTCTGTTTCTTGGTAATATCTTTGAAACTTACCAATCTATCTATAATGTAGTTCATACAAAAGGTATAGAGAGATAAATTTTATATTTGATGAAACCAAAAGTGAATTTATTGGATCACCCATTTGTGTACAGCCCCTCGCTTCAGTTAAGAGTGTCATGCTCGAAGAAAGCTTCTATATCTGCCAGAAGACATTAAATTTTTGACCAGTAGATTGACCACCTTCTTCTTGCCCTGACTGAAGAATGCTGAATTTGTGACACATCCATTTATGGCGTGGAGAAATATGAGTGGCCTTCTGATGTGGTTTGCCAGTTTGAAACTGCTGGAACCAAAAACTTTTGATGTCTTTCCTCTTTCAGGTTTCCAGAAACATATATTTGCTGATAGTGTTGCTTGAGCATTGAGCATAATAAAGTCCGTATCATCAACAAGTACCACAATCTTCCCATGTTCCTGCGATATGTCAAGCGCTGTGGCAACAATAAGGTGGTCTGCGTCTTCATTAGCGTGCTTTACTGAGAAGCCTTCATCTTCAAGCCTCGAAATAAGCAAGCTAATGAGACGTGCTTTTTTCTGTCATTGGAAAGGAATTGCTCATGATCATAGTCACCACCATTAACTCGGTAAAGATGACCTCAGGAGTAGTGTGTATTTTGCTTCGGCAGAGACGCTCAGCATTTGATGCTCTTGGTGGGCAGGTCTTCAGGGTAATCATTGATTACCACACTTGATGCACTTCGGCTGTATTGTCTTTTTAGATATTCAACGTATTTGGTTAGAATTAACTGGAATGTTTCACCATTCTTCCATACAGCCCGGTGGAGGAGAAATCCACCATCGATGAAAAATGTTATTTCATCCAAGTTTAAAACATTCAGTGGTGTGAACAAGTCATACAACACTGACTTGGGAGTCTTCCTCATTTCATATGCATCGAACAGAGTAAGAGGATACGGTGCTAGCTCTTATCGGAATAACTCTTAAAGCTATTCCATCTTTCGGGAGCGCACCCGGGACAGCGACAATTCTTCGTCCGATATTTCGGCTGCAAACCTGACAGCCATCTTCAAGGCGAGTCCAAGACTAAGTCCTCAGCGTCTGCTCGTGCCTATTTATACGGTAAATCATGTGATGCAAAGCTACTGAAGATTAGACTGCTTTGTATCACGTGATTTACCGTATAAATAGGCACGCGCAGACGCTGAGAACTGTCTTGGACTCGCCTTGAAGATAGCTGTAAGGTTTGTAGCCGGAATATCGGACGAAGAATTGTTGCTGTCCCGGGTGCACTCCCGAAAGACGATGGAATATTATGTTCACCGGGAAAACTTCAAGAATCACAACTCTTAAAGCTGTTCGTCAATTTCATGAGAAGTGCTATTCGGTGGAATATGATTTCAGGGGTCACTGGTACATCCACCCCATGAATGGTCGCCTTAGATTTAAATCCCTGTGTACTCATCTCTCTTTTCTTTCGGACAAATTTGTTGTCAAAGGTTTGAACAACTAGGGCGAACATTGAAGAATTTCCCATTTGAAAGGCCCTGTGACAGTTGAGTCGTTCCTGTGGTGATGGACATAACAAATTTAGTAACAGAAAAATGATCATGGGATTGAAACCAATAAATAAATATCTTAAGGTCTGCATTGTGACGCTGAACTCTAGCATTCCTTGCATCAGTATGTTGCTCTGACGTAGTGAGTGATACCCCACAAAACTCTTCAACCTGCTGGGTCACTTTAGTAACAGGTGGCATTGTCAGAATCCAGCTACTCAGAGTACTGTCTGAAATGCCGCGACCATGACTGAGCCCTCCGGTACTTTTCAACGAGCGCATTAGTGTTTGCTCGATCATCATGTGAGACCATATCCCACTCCAAAACTTATCAGACCTTCTGATAGTAAACCAGCCTTTGAGTGCAAACCGTGTATAGTCTTCTGGTGATATTTTCTTTTCAAGGCCCATAATGTCTTGTAAATATAGCTGCGCAGATTAAGCGTACAGAAAATGTCCACTGGCATGAAAATAGGGTAACATTTTCTTAACAGTGGTGAGGTGCCTTCAAATTTTGTCAAATGTAGTGTTCTGAGTTTTTGGAGATAACTTCCTAGACCATTACCTAAGGAATTACAAAAGATACAGTTTTGTTATTATTACACTGGCTTGCCAGGCAGAACAACACACAAAGGCAGAAAAACAAGGTGTAAAAAGGCTTTGCAGTTTAATAAGGGATTGCCAAAGTTGACCTAAAATTTCTTGTCACGGAATTAACCCCTTCACGTTCTGCACGGCCACTACGGTCGGGGTTTTCGAATCCCCCTCGGGCCTGGATATTTCTGCCGTCCTTAGTATTAGCTAGTTCAAAAGTAGTTTGTAAGTTTAGGGACTGATGACCCCGTAGTTAAGTCCCATAAGCTTTACAAACATTTGAACATTTGAATTAACCCCTGACTTTGAAAAACAAAAATAATAATTAAATTATTGTTCAAACGTTACTCATGATAATGTTATTTCTGAGTGCTCTGCATAAAACTAACCTAGATTTATAAATGTGAAGTACCTTACATGCATAGCAATGAAAGTACAAACTTAGCCGTACAGAAACGAGTGGTCCATTTCACTTTTGGTCTCATCAAACGCAGAGTTTATTCCTCTATTATCTTTTCTATGAACCACATTGTTGATAGATGGGTTAGTTTCAACGATGTTACACAAAAAAGAGGTTTCTATGAACATGTAAAATTGGTCCAATTTTAAAGAGCACTAGTATGGAAACGGGTGATCCAAAAAATATGCCAATGCCCTCATTCAATGTAGAATTTCATGCTCTACAACTTTTAATTCCACTATGTTTTCAATATTGAGAGTCACTTACGAGATATAATCACAAAACCGAAAAAAATACCCCTTTTTTGTAATGACTCCCCCCCCCCCCCCTCACCACTTATGCACAACTCCGCTGAGGGGGAAAACCTAGTATAGTCATATTGGACCACAAATGAAGCCATTAAAACAATAAAACCTTTTGCAGCAATTATTTCTGATTTGTCAAATTTTTAGGTTTAACCCTACTGGACTTTTATCTTTCTCCTCTTTCACAAGTAATTGTGAGTTATCGGAGCGACGTCAATACCGCAATCGCAAGCCTACGTGCTCAGCGGGTGTTGACCACAGCGGAAGCACTACAGAATTAAACGAATTGCTGGCCATGAGTGTTGATCCTTCGTGATGTGTTAATGATGCACAACAAGAAAAACTCCAAATACCTACGAATATTTCCGGGGTGGCGACCGAGTTGTCTAAGAATGTGTCCTACCAATCGATCCCTTCTTTTAGTCAACGTATGCCAGAAATTACTTTTCTCCCCAATTCTGATCAGTAACTCATTAGTTACGCGATCTACCCCCTAACCTTCAGCTTTCTTCTCTAGCACCACATATCAAAAGCCTTCCTCCGTGTATTATTTATCGTCCATATTTGACTCCCGTAGAAGACAATACTCTACACAATGCCTTCAGAAAAGATTTCCTAACAATTAAATTAATATTTGATGATAATAACTTTTCCCTTTTCAAAAACGATTTTCTTTCCATTGCCATTTTGCACTTTATATCCCCTATACTGCGACCATCGTATGTTTCTACTACCTTTATTGTTTCGTTACTTAATCTAATTCCTCCAGCATCGCCTGATTTTCTTGGACTGCATTCCATTACCCTTATTCTGCTCTTGTTAATACACCTCTTACAATACACTGTCCATCCAGTTCAATTGCTCTTCCAGGTCATTTACTGTCTGTCAGAATTACAATGCCATCAGCAAAACGCAGTGTTTTTATTTCTTAACCCCAACCGTTAATTGCTTCTCCAAATTTCTCCTTGCTTTCCTTCACAGCTTGCTAAACGTAAAACTTGAATAACATTGGAGTTCAAATTGTTCAAATGTTTGTAAATCTGTGGACCTTAACTACTGTGGTTATCAGTCCCTAGGCTTACTAACTACCTTAACATTAAATAACCTACGGACAACACAGTCATCCATGCTCAAGGGAGGATTCGAAGCTCCGATGGGTAGGAACCGCGCGCTCCAGTGCAAGGTTCCTTATAGTGCTTGGACATTCTACCGCTGCTAAATCATTGTAGAAAGACTACAACCCTTTCTCACTCCATTCACAATCAGTGTGTGCCTTTCATGAACTTCAACTCTCAACAGTTACAAATGTTGGTATGCCTTTCTTGAATCTGTCATGTAAGATAAGTCGTAAGGTGAGTATTGTTTCCGGTGTTCCTACATTGTGTCCTAAATCATTGGTCCTCTGCTGTCTGCATATTGTCTCTCTCAAAGCTACATCTTCTTCTGTGTTTTTCCCCTCGTTTCTGTCAATTGTTGCCAAAAGCTCCTTCTGAAACCATCAAAACGTTCAGGCTCCTTGAATTTATCCAAGTCCCTTCTCCTTATATTCTTACCTCTCTGCAGTTCTTTCAGTTTTAGACTACACTACATTACTAATAAAATAAGGTCAGAGTCTATATCTGCCCCTGGGTATGTTTTACAGTTTAATACCGGGTTCGGAAATTTGTCTTGCCATTATAAAGCCTACCTGGCAACTAAAAAAATGTTCAAATATTTGTAGAACTTATGGGACTTAACTACGGGGTCATCAGTCCCTAAGCTTACAAACTACTTATGAACTAGCTAAGACTAAGGACGGCACAAATATCCATGCCCGAGGGGGGATTCGAACCCCTAGCCGTAGTGGCCGTTGTAAGATTACCGCCCAATAGAAATACTGGTAATTAATAGCTTTTGATAATTAAACAATATGAAGTTCACTGCAAATATTGACCATGCCAATGCACTAAATGTTACACAATTTTAATCTTATTAATTATGGTAGCAATTTATGTACACAGTTGGGTGACAACATTTATAGTTAGGCCATAGGTAGAAATTCTCCACGTTGAGATTTGCTGTGTGCTTGTAGCTGACGGGAGGCCAGCGAGCAGGCCGACGTTGGTGGCTTGTTCCAGCTTAGGATTTTCCAGTTCGTTTCCGGTGAGGGGAGAGAGGGACAATAGCGAGTGCCAGGCACAGTGCAATGCACAAATATTCTAACACTACTGGCATTTGAAGTAACACGATGCAGTTAGGAACCTTTAAGGCCCTCATTACAAAATAGCCTGTTGACAAATAAACAATACATTAGCTGATATAGTCACATCTGACGTAATATGTTTGACAATGAAAAGTAATAAATTACCAATAAATAAAAGACAGTTACACAACTAGCATGGCAATGTTTGTTTATAAAAATAATATATTAACTATTTCTCATTTTATTTTCAATTAATCTTGTGTATTTTACCTTGAAATATTCAGTTAAATCACTTATCTGTGACATAAGAAATTGCACAATTATGATAAATAGTACAAAGTATGTTTATACCAATATAAAAACCTAAGAAGACAATTTATTTAATGTGTAGTGTAATTATTTGGATTTTAAGTAAAGTTTTAGAAATGTATTGGCTGAGCGCTGTACGTTGGCAAATCGGTTAGAACAGCTCACATGGGGAAGTTGATGACGTAGGGGAAAAAACCCTGGCAGTTGAGCTTTTGGCGCGCTCACGCGCACGAGGGCAGGAAGTGAGGACTCGAGAGCACGTGGGGTGGCTGGCCGGGCGGCGTCGCTCTGCATCAGTCGGCATGTGGACCTCGAGGTGTGTGGCAATCGCCACGTGTGGGTGCTCGTCGTAGACTGCACCAAGTTGAATCGAGTGCTACTGTGTGTTTGTGAAAATTTAGCCGGCGGAACAAGGTGTGCATCACATTGAATTAAAGTGACTGTGATTTGTTAATGTAAAACGTGTCGTTGCATAGGCATGAACATAAACGGTGTTTGAGACAGCCACGTGGTGTTAAAACAATTTGCGACAAATATTCATTTTTGTCTGGGGGCTCACGAGCTATAACTATATTTGATAAATGTACCGACGTACAGACGTATCAGCCACAGGGTTCTGAGATTGTGAAATAAACAACATAAAGTGAACTTTCACGTGTTTTCAAAAATAGTAGTTAGTACACCCCTTTCTCTCATGAACTTGATTTTATTATGAATTTGTTTTGTTAATCATATGCAGGGAAGGAAAGCTGCGAACGCGTGATATCATCCCCTAGAAAACGAGTCAAACAGTCGCAATCACAGTTCCAGTGTTTTTTGCATGTTTAGGAATTTGGTTCGCAGCTGGTGGTTGTGAGTTTTAAAAATTAAACTTTCCCTATTTTAAACTCTCACCCCGACCTTCACGCTCGCACCGTGCAGACCGTGACTGACGCGCCTCAGTCCCCTCGGCCACCGCGGCCGGAACCTGGCAACTCCTAGTGTTCCTGGTTTCTACCACTTATACAAACGTCTTTCATGATTCTTAAACCATATGTTTGTTATGATTAAATTATGTTCCTTCTATGTTCTTCCAGGTGGCTTACTCTTTTATAACTTTTCCCTAGTCCACATTCACCAAATATTTTTCCCCTTCCTTTACCTACTACCGAATTCCTATCCCCCATCACAATTAAGTTTTTTCTCTCCATTATCTGTCAATAATTTCCTTTACCTCGTCATACATTTCTTTGTTCTCCTCATAACCGGCAGAGCTAGTTGGCATATAAACTTGTACTACTGTCGTTAATGTTGGATTCCTTTCTATCTTGACTACGATAATACGACGGCTGCGCTGCTCATAGTAGTTTACCCAAATTCCTATTTTCTTATTCATTCTACGACCTACTTCTGTAGTACCCCCAACTGATTTTGTATTTGTAATCTTGTACTCACCTGACCATAAACTCTCATCTTTACACCAATCTTCGCTAATCCCCATTATATTTACCTTTACCCTACCCATTTCCCATTTTTAAATTTTCCAACCTCCCTACCCCATTAAAGGATCTAAAATTGCACTCTTCGATCCGTAGACTGCCAGTGTTGTCTTTCCTTATGACGACATCCTCCTGAGTAGTCCCCGTTCGGAGATCCGAAGGGGGGACTATTTTACCTCCGGAATAGTTTACCAGAGAGGATGCTATCATCATATATATTTATACAGTAAAGCTGCATGTCATCGGGAAAAGTAACGACTGTAGTTTCCTCTTGATTTCAACCGTTCGTAGTAACTGTATGGCAAAGCCACATTAGCTGATGTTACAAGGCCAGCTCAGTCAGTTATCCAGACTGCTGCCTCTGCAACTACTGGAAAGGTTGCTGCCCCTCTTCAGGAACTATACGTTTGTCTTACCTCTCCACAGATACCTTTTCGCTGTGATTGCACCTACCGTACGGCACGCAAGCAACGCCACCTTGGCAATGTGTGTGATTCATGACTTTATAACAAGCAAACAACTGGTTTGATATCCACATCTTATAATTAGTGCAATATATATATATATATATATATATATATATATATATATATATATATATATATATATATATATATATATCGTGTTTAGGACTAGAAGAGAAGAATAAATTAAATAGCGACATTGCTGTTAATGGACTGAAAGGAAAATTTTCTGACGGTCTGCTTAATGGCTTTCTAGTTGGATGTGGTAAATAGCGGAAGTCCAAAAATGTACTTACATTTATATATTCATCATTGCCTAAGTTGATTAATACACAAAATAATCTGTCTTCATTTCCGCTTTTGTAGCTCTGAAAAAATGTTGTGCCACAAATCGAAAATAATTATCTACAGTAGGTGCCACAGAAACGCAGCATATCTCACGCCCGAGATTCAAGTAATAATGAAAAGAGTAAAAGAGAATAGATAACGGCAACATTAAAAACATGTAGTTATCTGCTTGTAAGAGATGTTGCAAGTAGTCGCCATAACAATTCAAATAGAGATGTTTAGCCGGTCTGTCAAGTGCATCGGTTTTATGTGGGACACCCTTACTAAAGATCAACCCATCTCTACTTTAAAGAACTCAGCAAATCACTCTGAATTATATATATAGGAACTGTGTTTCAAATTTTTCAAATGTTGGTAAAGCTATTAGACCTAACTGCAGTGGTCATAGGTCGCTAAACTACTTGAACTAACTTATGCTAAGAACAACTCACATTCTCATGCCCGAGGGAGAACTTGTACGGGAAGCGGCCGGGCATTCCGCTGCAGGTACTGCACCACTACCAACATTTTTTTTATTCATTTGATAACAATTTTTTCCTCTTTGTCTCTATTGTGCTATCAATTTAAATTTTTCGACTTAAACTGAAAGAAAACTGCGCCGAATTAATGTAATCTTAGACACTGTGCCTGTCACTTTATTTCTTGGTGCGTTTTGTTTTCTCCTCCTTCGATGGCTTGTCCCCAGTAACAAGGGATCCCCACACACTTTCAACGTAAAAACTTTGTTCACTCCCGTCTACTTTGAGCCAGCTTACAGAGAACTGATTATGCTATTTTCTTTTTTGTCTCGTTTCCGCCGGTTGTCGTATGTGTCGGTGGCCGAGTAGAAAGAGACCGACACAGGAATAAAGGATGCACGCGTGTGCAGGTACGGAGGTGACCAGCCAGTGGGACAGCAGAAACTAGAAACACTAGAGTAAATTAGAACGAGATATATATTTCATAGAAACTTAGTAATGCTTAACTTGTACATAGTTCTTGACTGCAGAATGCTGAAACATAGATTAGATAAAGGCCTGCCTACTGATGGTTTCTAGTGCCTATCCGATAGCCAAGTCTTAACTGGCGCCTATCTGTTTCCCAAGTGTTAACTGGTTCCTATCTCAGTCCCAAGTGGCCGATGCAGCAGTCGTGGCCACGAGCGGAGTTGCAGCAGAGGGCGCTCGTGGCTGACGTAAGAACGCCGCGCCGTGCGTGCATGGCAGCGCGCGGCGAAAGTACGTCGCGCGCACATCATACTTGTGCGACATCACAGTTTTCACACTGTAATAAGTCATCAAATTTTGAAACATGTAAGCAGGTGATAATGGACTCATCCCATTAATTTCGATTGAGATTTATGAGAGTTTTTCCGTATGTGAACAACTAGAAATCTTTTCTGAAAAAAAAGTTTTATTCATATTACATAATTAATAGAAACACAAGAGAAAACATGATATTTTCGTAAGAATGTAGTTGAAAAAAATGACTATATTGCAGTTATTGTCAATTATCTTTTTTTCACCTTTTTCCCATGGCCCAGGGAAGCTGAAAGGCCGGCCGCGGTGGCCGCGGGGACTGAGGCGCTCCAGTCACGGTCTGCACGGCCACTACGGTCGGGGATTCGAATCCCTCCTCGGGCATGGATATTTGTGGCGTCCTAGTTCGTAAGTATTTCATATGTAGTTTGTAAGTTTAGGGACTGATGACCCCGTAGTTAAGTCCCATAGACTATACATACATTTGAAACATTTTTTTGAAGCTGAAACGTCGAGGGAATCACGACTATTCCAGATGTGACATTCTAGGTCGTACTCATGAGTTGTTTACTGCCGGGCACTTTAGCAGGTTCAAAAAATGTTTGTTAATCTAAGGGACTTAAACTAATGGGGTTATTAGTCCCTAGGTTTACAAACTACTTAAACTAATTTAAATAAACTTACACTAAGGACAACATACACACACCCGTGCCCAAGGGAAAACTCGAAACTCCGACGGCGAGCAACGCGCGCTCCGCAGCAAGGCGCCTTGGAGCGCTCAGCCATTCCACCGCGGCACTTTAGCAGGTATCTTAAAAACACTTGTAATTTTTCCGCGATGAATGTGAACTGTCTGGCAACTTCACACTGTTCAGTGACGCTTGAGCCGTGCCGTCTCGAAATTCAAATATTTGTTAAGCTTATGGGACTTAACTGCGTGGTCATTAGTCCCTAAACTTTCAAAGTACTTATGAACTACCTTACACTGAAGACAGCACAAACATCCATGTCCGACCGGGGATTCGAACCCCCGACAGGGAACGGCCGCCAACCGCAGCATGGCGCCCCGATGCACACGGCCATTTCGCCGCGGCCTGCCGCCTCTTTTCCTGCCTTTCCCGTCCGGGGGTTTCCACAGCGTAAGTCTAGTTGCTACTCTACTTGGAATATGTGTCTCTTTTCTTCCCCGAGTGGCGTTCGTATTTTTGTTTCAAAGGCGCGCCGGTGTCCCTGGTGTTGAGGGCTCGGGGAGTGGCAGTTACGCCTTCGCTCATGGACAGAGCAATTAGAATCATGTGACGTGGCCCTCTTGCAACATTTTGAAGTTACACATGTGCTGAGGTATAGGACGGTTGGGCTTTGGATGGGAGACGGGTGTTCTTGGCACCGAGACGTGGACGTCACGCGGCGAATCGTAGCAACACCACTTAAGACAGAAGGCCGCGGCGCTCTTGTGTGACGTCAGGCAGAGTAGGTTGCGCGCGCATAGCTGACTGGGTAGCCCCTGGGGCACGGTCCACTATGCTGAAGCAGCGAGCCAGTCAGCTATGCGCGCGCAACCTACTCTGCCTGACGTCACACGAGAGAGCCGCGGCCTTCTCTCTAGGTGGTGGTCATCGTAGTGGTTGTCGCTAGTCATCCACTGGGGCAACCGACAGCCACGTCGCGTCGGACGGCGCGGGACCAGCGAGCCGTGGAAGGGAAGAAGGAATGGTAGCGCTGCCCTCTGGATGCCACCAACGGCGATGGATCAATTTCCAGTTAATTGTGACGACTTGATCCTTGGGTGGCTATCCTAAGCTCGTGGGCGCACTCCTGGTGCGCTGATGATCCCATGCTGGCAGAGGGGGGTCGAGGGTTCGATTGCCGCGGCGGAGCGGTCGAGCGCATTGAGGCGCTATGCTACGATGCGCGAGGCCGTTCCCGTCGAGGGTTCGAATCCCCCCTCGGGCATGGTTGTTTGTGTCGTCTTTAGTATAAGCTAGTTCATAAGTAGTTTGTAAGTTTAGGGACTGATGACACCGCAGTTAAGTCCCTTAAGTTTGACAAACATTTGAAACATTTATACGTCGTTGTCATCAGCCTCCCACTACCTGCCCCTGACCCTAACTGAAAATGTACCTTGTTGTTACGTTTACTTTCAACGCATCACGCATATGTACGATTTTATTATCTGTAAAATTTTAATTTCCAATATAAATATTTTAAACTGAATTTTCCGTAATATATGTAACGGTACTAATCGTAGTAATATCTGATATTTATTCACAATAGTAAATAGAACACTCCATCAGAGTAATAGCCTAATCGATAAACTGAAATTCCGTAGAAAGCTGATTTGAAAAGTATGTATCCATAACTTTGTGAACTACACCCGTCTCGCAGTTAATTTAAGAACTATGATATGATTTTCGAAAGCCACAGAATTTGCATAGTGTAAAATCAAAGTGTGCACTCAGTGTTAAAATTACCATTAAGTATGGGCTGTGTACGTTAATTGTAGCTATACGAGAGTTTTAAGGAGGAGAAAGATTATTATTTTAGTCACCTATATAGGTGGTTCAAAAATGCGTTGGTATAAGTGAATAATATCTAATTAGGATATTGGAAGTGTCTAATGTGACGAAGAAAAATAAATGAAGTTACTTTAAAAAATACTCCCGTATTTGCTCTTTCCGTCCATCTTCGAAGCTTCCTTTCGGTCATATTCGAGTGTAGCATCGGGGTACCGAACTTAAGTTTCGTTCAATATCAGAAACAAATGTCCTTGTGATTCAATAACTTAGTTTCGCTTGGATGAATCGTGCACCAGTAGAATTGTCTGCTCCTATCTCGTTGCCTTGCCACTGGGATCGCGGCAGTTAGTGAGTGGTATTTATTTCCTATTCTGTTGCTTAATGAGATGTTATTAGTATATTGTTCTGTCGCGTGGTTTTTTCTGGTCTGGACCCTTTTATGTGGCCGTCGCTACTCGGTGCGCGGGATTAAGTTCTGTATCGTTTATTTCTCGTTTTCTGTGATCCTCGCGTTCGGCTGCGCAGTGATAATTTCATTATCTGTTGTTTTCTAGAGCTATTACTGGGAAACTTTGTCACCTTGTCACCTTAGTGTAACCGCAGTTTGTAGTTGGCTTAAGTCGCCACAGTATCTACCACCGGTGTGTCTTGTCTGACGAATTGCATCTGCATTTTATTTCATAAAATCTGCGTCCAGCTGGTGTTTAGTTAAAGGGGGGCCCTTCTGTTTGGCAACTGTTAATAAAAACAAGTCGTGTACGAAGTGGTCAGAGATTTGCAACTGTCTGCTGGCCGCGGTGGCCGAGGGGACTGAGGCGCTCCAGTCACGGTCTGCACGACCACTACGGTCGGGGGTTCGAATCCCCCCTCGAGCATAGATATTTGTGCCGTCCTTAGGATAAGCTAGTTGATAAGTAGTTTGTAAGTTTAGGGACTGATGACCCCGTAGTTGAGTCCCATAAGCTATACAAACATTTCAACATTTTGCAACTGTCTGTCAAATCCTCCCGGTATCTATTCTTTGTTTTAGAAGAACCAAGTCAAGTGTTCAATTTTGTTTTGGATTCAACTCTGGATTTTGCATAATTTTAATGGGTTTGTTTGCTGCTGTGTTTTGCTAAAAGGAGACGCACCTGTCTCCATGGACTTATGTTGTATGAACGTTTTCAGCAGCTTGCACTCTGCATGTAGCTTAAGGGACCTGTAATTGGCCTTGCTATGGGTTAGCCAGTTGCCGTGTTTAAGTTAATTAAATGTTGTAGTTTTTGGTAGAATTCTCGGTTGTATTGTGGATTATTTTAGTGCGTGTCCTTTCTACTGTATCTTTTCCTAACGAAACCCTGATCTCTCCGCAAGTATTTATATTGTAATCGTATTTTAGCAAGTGATTCTCACATGTTAAATTAAAAGGGCTTGTTCTTGACCGTATATAGAAGCTCTGTTTACTACTCAGATACTTATTACTTTTAATTGTTTAATGATTTCCTGTTTAAATTGTGTTTGTTAATTCTAAACCTATCGGCCGTCTTTCAATCTAGTTATTCTGATTCTAAAACTTACCGGCCGTATTTGCTATCGGATTTGTTTGAGTAGTTGTGATGTGTGTTTCGCCCTCCTTTTATAACTAAAGTCTCTCTCTCTCTCTCTCTCTCTGTCTCTCTCTCTCTCTCTCTCATACCATTGCTCAGAATGACGTGAAATAGCAACGGAATATTATCGGAAAAGGGGGAAACCTATGACAGAAGAAAAATTAATATCTACATCTACATCTACATTGATACTCTGCAAATCACATTCAAGTGCCTGGCAGAGGGTTCATTAACCACTTTCATAACTTTTCTCTACCGTTCCATTCTCTAATAGCGCGCGGGAAAAAGAACACCTAAATCGTTCCGTTTTTGATCTGATTTCTCTTATTTTATTGGGATGGTCATGTCTCCCTAAGTAGGTGAGTGCTAGCAAAATATTTTCACATTCAGAACTAAAAGTCGGTGATTGAAACTTCGCAAACAGATCACGCCGCAATGAATAACGTCTTTCATTTAATGATTTCCACCCCAATTCGTGCAACATTTCCGTGACGCTTCCCCCCCGGAACGTGATAGAACAAAACGAGCTGCCCTTCTCTGAACCTTCTCTATGTCTTCCGTCAGTCCCACCCGGTGAGGGTCCCACAAGGGGCAACAGTACTCCAGGAGAGGACGCACAAGTGTGATGTAGGCTGTCTCTCTGGTGGAGCTAGTGCATCTTCAAAGCGTTCTGCCGATGAAACGAAACCTTTGGTTCGCCTTCCCCACAATATTTTCTGTGTGTTCTCTCCAGTCAAAGTTGTGAAGATTGATCAATAGATGACGCTGTATGTCAGAATATGTAAATGAAAACACCTATGATGCGCACGACCCATTGAAGTTGTTGTAAATATGCCGGGTACATGGATTTTCGTCATTTCGCGTCCGAGACGTTCGCCATAGCTGTCTCACTGCAGGATCTTGCTCTGCTTCTAAAGCTGTTTTACTAGATTGGTGACTGTGTACGGGTCTTCCTGCAGAAGTTCCGCAAACTGAAGGGTTTTAACAAAACTGTTGGTCGGATGACTTCCATGGGTCTGGAGAAAATGGTTCGAAAATTCTAAAAGATGGGTTCTTTTGGCGTGAAACCTGGTAGAGGCAGGAAACGAATAGATTCGAAGTCAGTTGAGCAATGAAGGAGGAGTCGAGTGGTGATATGCAAACTTGTAGTGCACGGAGAACTGTCTGAACATTGGCCAAACCAATGAGCAAGGTGCATAAAATCCTACGAAACCTCCTTTGTAGCCATTCGAAATTATCTATCTTCCCGAGATGCTTCTTGTTACCTTCCAGCAAGACACTTTTGCTTTAGAATTTCTTGCTCGCATGGAAGTGGACGATGAATGGCTGTGAAAGATTCTGTGGACAGACGAAGCCCACTTAAGTTTGACAGGATATGTCAGTACACAGATTGTCGAATATGGGAAATAGAGCATTCACACGTTAATCAACCAGTACCGTTTCATCCTGAAAAGGCACTGTGTGGTGCGGGTTTACGGCATCATTTATCATAGGGCCACATTTTTTCGATGAGACAGGTGCTTACGGTCCTATTACGTGTACCCTCACGGGTAAGCGCTATGTCTTTTGCGCAATCACATTACAGCTTTCCAACAGCAAGATGGTGCACTTACGCTATCCAGTTAAGTAGCTGCTGAAGCACCATTTCGGAAATTCTAGCAGTATCACCCACCATTTCCCTAAAGCCTGGCCATACCGATTACCTGATTTGAGTCAGTTTGAAAGCTTTTACGACTGCTAACTTAGCTTCATTGAAAACACGCATCGTACAACACATTCTGAACGTAACCCCAGGAAACACTTCGATCAGTTGTGGAACATGCCGGTTCTCGTTTTCAAATTGTTGCAGAAAGTGGTGGGCAGCATAATGAATGTTCCGCGCCAATCACACGGATAGTAAAAATCCAATTTGATTTTGATTGATGCTTTTTATGCAGTTTTTCACCTCAGAACACTTAAAAACCGATATGATTGATGCATTTTATGCGGTTTTTAGGCTCAGGATAATTAAAAACCGATTTTTTCCCATCCGATGTGATATGACCTTGACGTGGTGGATGAGCTTACGTAACTAACCTGTAGATCCATGCACACTGAGTAGTACAATTTGTTTAACGTCTAACTTACACCTTAGGCATTGTTGTATGATTTGTTTTTTGTAGTCTACCACTATTAAATTATGGTGCTAACAGCGCCATCTTCTGATCAATTGATCTATTGATCAATTTTCACACTATTTTTCTTCTGCCATACGTTTTCCCTATTGTCCGATAATATTCCGTTGCAATTTGGCGTCGTTCTGACCAGTGGTGTTATTTTCACACCATTTTGAAAGTTTAATTTTAATTATAATCACCCTGTATATTAAACATTTCTGAATTTCAGTTAGCTTCCTACTACCGTAGAGTAGATATGAAAGGAAGAGCAGTTGCTACATTTATTAAAAACTGCCACAAACTTGAGAACAATGACATTAACAAAATCTGTCTAGAGCATCATTTAGAGATGTTTGCGACAGAAGTAGAGTTCCATAATAGATCGTATACAACAGTAATAATTTACCGAGCACCTGCAGGAAATTTTATTCTACTCATAAATCATTTAGAAGCTCTATTGGGTTATTTAACAAAAAGAAAACTAAATCCCGTCAATAACGTAAAATGTACAAAAATTCCAGTCTCGCGAAGAATTCCTTCCACCATAAAACGTTGATATATGAGAAACCTAGTCGTTTATATATGTTAGTGTACATGGACCCACTAGGTCTTATTTGTTATGCAATTTATAGCTACTGTATAATTGTTATACATGTTTCATTAATTATGCTTTGGCAATCGTTCTGTAATATGACATGAGAATAAATATAATGATGTGGCAATTGCACATCGACATAATGACATAACAGTATTTTCTTCCATTTTGTAGCCAAACGTAATCACATGTGAGTGAAGTACCCTCACACATGCATAAAGTAGCTTAAATGTTAGTTCATGATGCCAAGCGATTGTCAAGTCATATTTATTATAGAAATAAAGATGTATAGTACTGATACACTCGCTATCAATGTTGGTATGCAACTAATTAGATAACAAATAATGACAAGGTGTTGAATAGGTGGTTCCATGCATACTAACTAAAATAACTGACTGTTTCCCATGACAGCGCATAACTTTTTACCATGGAAGAAATTCATTGTGAAACGTTTTTGTACATTTCATGTTTCTCATGGGATTTCATTTCCTTTTGTAGGTAGTCTATTTTTTCATCTTGGGTAACTCACGGGTTTTCTTAAAACCCATTCCCTGTCTCTCTTGGTTTATCTCAGAGGCCTTCATGTAACACTATATCAGAAGTCTGAAAAGTCGATTATAATTTTAATCTTCAATCCTTACGTAATGTGCACGTACTGGAACATGTGGTGAAGCCAGGTTTGACTTTAAAAGAAATATCAAGAGGATTAAGCGTACAGAAGTAATACTAAATATAATGGCGAGTCACTAGATGGACTAAGAACATTTACTTTGCTCAATTTCGTAAATAGTACCAACAGCCAGTGCGTATAACACTTCATACTTGTCAACAATATATTCACGAAGGTTACCTTCTGCTTCTTAACACGTAACTACAGTTGCCAACGCGAATGAACGTTTCAAAGCTACAGAAAGTGAGTCGTCAAAAACACATCACAGAATGTCCAAGATAAAGTATGCTCACAGTATATTTGCACGAGATTGACGCTGACGTAAAACAGTAATGTCGACTATCGGTTACAGTGATCGGAGCACGGGAACATCGCTAAAGCAACAAACTAAGAAAGTACTTATGACAAGGTAGACTGTGGTTATCATTGCTACCCTTTTCAATCGCAGCACTTTAAGCTGTACTCTTTGTTGATTTATGCCTAATCACATCCTTTAAAATCATGACATGATATAGTAGAACACAAGTAATAGTGCAAACTACTAGAAAAAGTAATTCAGGCCTCTAAACAAATGCACTATAAGAAGAGAGCAATGTCAAGCAACAAAATATAGTATGGGATACAGAGAAAGAGGGGACTGGTAGAACCAGAAAGCAATAAGAGTAAACGATAAATTAGCAACTGATGGGCATAGTGTGTTTTGTGTCCCATTTCCGCCGGTTGCCTGGGTGTCGGTGGCCGAGTAGAGAGAGACCGACACAGGGAAATAGGATGCACGCGTGTGCGGGTACAGAGTCTGAGGTGACCAGCCAGTGGGACAGCAGAAACTAGACACACTAAGCTAGATTAGAACAAGTTGTACATTTCGTAGAAATATGACAATACTTATCTTTTACAAAGTTCATGACTGCCAACTAAGTGTACTGCTGAGACATAGGTTAACTAGGTAGAGGACTGTCTCCTGATGAGTCCTAGTGCCTGTCCTAATCCCAAGTGATCGATGCAGTTCAGTGGTGACCACGAGCGGAGTTGCAGCAGAGGGCGCTCGTGGCTGACGTTGTAAGAACGCCGCGCCGTGCGTGCATGGCGGCGCGCGGCGAAAGTACGTGGCGCTCACTTCAGACTTGTGTGACACCACAGTGTGGAATATCTTTTTAACAAGTACGCTATTACTGTTTGAATGGGATTATCAGAGTCAGTGAACAATGCTCTTGAATATCTGAAACTGGCCTTTACAAATAACTTCAGGTACATGAATGTGTCACTTTGCCACAAGAAATAACTTCTATAATGAAGTCTTTAAAAACGAAGTATTATAGTGGTTATGATGAAATCTCAACAAAATTAAGGCATGTTCTTGTGAGTGTAGTACGATTTTAAGCTATTTATGTGACCACTCTATTATAACTGGGACATTTTCTCATTGCCTAAAGTATGCAGATATTAAACCTCTAGTACCATCAAACTACAGACACATTTCAGTTTTACCAGCATTCTCTTAATTTCTCAACCACCTGACCACAAATAATATTGTCCAGAACACAGTTAGGAATTATGAAGGGTACTCATTTCGTGAAGGCTATTTACACCTACAGTCGTATGTTGTTTAATAATATTAAGTATTTCCCAAGAACTAGTAGCTTTCATTCCGCTGATAACGGACACAAATCGACTCTGCATATGTATCACACCTCCTTCACCATTGTGCAGAAATGTGTGCAGTATTCTGCAGCATCCATTTTCCATAAACTCCCGCAATAATTCAAAATTCTTAGTAGTAATCCTCGGACTTTCAAGGCTAAACTGAAAAGTTTCCTCACGCCTCAATCTTCCTATTCTGTCGATTAATTCCACGAAAAAAATTAAGCTAATTTCTCTGTTACGTTATAGGCTGTTTTACGTATGCCTGCCTTGTGCATAGGATTGCTTTGCATTTCAGTTTATCTATTACTCTTTCGTTGCAATTTGATGTACTGTCTGTTTCCATGATCACGGAGGCTTGCTCCTCAATTTGGTCCTTCTAAACATGATAAAAACAAATAAATAAATTTTCTGATACCTACCAAGTGGGACTAACGGAGGATTTAGAGGACCTTCAGAGGTCACGTCGTTTTTTTATATCGTTGCGATGTAGGGCAGAGAGTCTCATGGATATAATGCACGTGTTGGGTGGAAATTAAATGAAAGGGGTTATTAGTTGCGGCGAGATGTATTTACGAAATCACTTTCACCAACTTTCTCTTCCAAATGCGAACCGATTTTGTAGGCACCAAGCTACTTGGGGAGACATGATCATCATACTAAAATAAGAGAAATCAGATCGAAAACGGAAAGATTCAGGCTTTCCTTTTATTAGAGAATGGAACGGTAAAAGCGGTTCGACGAACGCTCTTCCATGAATTTAAGAATGATTGCAGAGTATTTATATAGATGTAGATAGATGACAAAGCGGTTGAGCATAGTGAATAGGCGAGGGTGCCGCGAATTCTGTCACTGAGTGTACATTGGTATTGTACAAAAAATTTCCAAAATGCTCCAAAGTGATCTTAAACATCCTTCAAAACATCGCCGCGCTGGAATAGCCGCGTAGTCTAAGGCATCATGCTACGGACTGGCCGACCGCTGCCGCCGGAGGTTCGAATCCTCCCTCGATAATTGGCGTGTGTGCTATCTTTAATGTAAGCCAGTTGAAGTAATTTGTAAGTCTAGGGACTGATGACCATTGCAGTTTGGACCTATAGGTTTACAAACACTTAAACATTATCCAAAAAAAGAACCTGCATGCAGCTAACGTGGGCTGAAATAATTTCATTTATTTCCAGAAAATCTAAAAGGATACTTGAATATTATTTTAAGAGTTTAGAAGGTTATGAAGGATACACAGAGCGCTGACTGTCCAAAGGGAGTGCAGGAAGCCCCGTATTAGAACTGTCAAGCAGAAGTGGGCAAGGAACCCGGAAACGCATATAGCGGAGCTTTCTTGAATTCAGGTAACAGGCTGCGACGTTTTCCCATCCGGTCATGACGTCATCAATTAAGCGCCTCGGAAATTACAGGAAGGAGAGCCAACTCTAGCTGCAGTCCAAATGCCGCGGACACACAGAGTCCCACAACAGACGCGAAAATCTGCCTGAGCTTTGTGTCCTTAATGCCTGGCATGTGGGGCACCTAGCGCGGTGGAAGTGTTTTTAGCACACTGTGCGCCCATTCGGGAGGAAGGCGCTTCAAATTCGCCTCTGGTCATCAAGATGTAGGTGTTCCGTGATTTTCCTAAATTGTTTTAGGAAAATACCATGTTGTTCCTTTGAAAGGAGACTGACTATTTCTTTGTCCTTATCCTTGGGCACTCGCTAATATCCACGCTGTCAATGTGACGCTAAATTCTAATATTCCTTCACATTACTAGCACATTTGTCGTATTATAGGAAACGATCGGCATGTATAATCCACAAATTAATGTACTGAGGTAACTCCTTTAAGTTATAGGAATCTGTCGCGTACAGTCACTAACCCATTATGATCATTTCATAAAAATGAGGGTAAAACATTCTTCGTCGTTTGAATTGCCGCGGAGATGTAGCGCGCCAGTTATTCTTGCTTTGTTACATTGCCAATGCTTCGTAGTTCTTTCAATGATGTAATATCTGTGACACCAAGGCAATTTGAATTTCAAAATGTAGACTTTAGGGTATTTAGTTGTATGCGCGTAATTATTCAGTTTGTATTCTGTGCATTTTCTGTGAGAAAGCGATCTTTTATCCTGTTACTCGGTAAGTCAATTTATGATAATGTTTGGTTAGGAGCGGAACATATTATAAATCCTCAGAATAAATTTGTAAGTATAATTTGGTATTTGTAAGTGTCGTTAGGCCTATATAATATGGATTTAGTTATTCTTTATGCTGAACATATTTCCCATCAACTAAAATACCGCAGAGAAATTTCGGAATATCAAAGTGAAAAGATAAAAATTCAGGCCATAAAGAGTTAAAACCCCGATCTTTAATACAGAATTAATATTAACTCTAATTTAGTCAAGTAAGTTAACGAATTACATAAAATTTGTGAAATGGTTGAATATATCCAAACAAGAGGGTTATACTAATATATATGTATTAAAAAATTTTCAACGAAATAGACCATTGATTACAGAAATGTATATGAGCACATCTCATTTAACTAAACATTAGGTCATAAAGCACAAGAGATAACTTTGTCTTCGAAAATTCAGTATCGCATTGTCAGCAACGACTTAGAGTAAATATAAATATCAGCCGCAGCAAATAGTTATGCTTGGCAACTGCCTGAAATCACATAAAGTTTTATACAGGACGTGTCTGAAATGTAGTAACAGAGAGCTGGTAAATGGGAGTAATGTTCTGATCTGGAACCCATCTCCAGTATCGTCATCCCGTGATCCTATGAACATTTCTTGATCTTTGACTTGATTCAGTCCCTTCCATTGCAAGATATTTGCTTTTCACTCTTTGGAGGGAGTATGGAGCAAAACAAGAGAAAGGTGTATAATGCACATTAAGTATAAATAAATACCTTGAAGCTGTAATGATTGTCTCTTTATCTTCGATAATGTGAACACGTTTCTTTTGGTCAAGCGCTCATAGCTCTTGAAGAATGAATTTTAGATTTCATGTTAACTGCTCATTTTGTTCTTGTTATGGTCCATACATACTCTTCCACAGTATGGGAAGCAAAGAACTTGCAGTTGATGATACTTTTTTCCTCAATGACAGAGAGAAAGTAGTACTCAGTCATTGGATAAAACTTCTGAATATGGGTGCCTTTTCAAAATATTAAGTAGTCATATCCCTATATCAGCACTCTCATTCTTATCATTCATTTCACAAACACTCACTTTAGTCGTTCAAACTGAATTATCGAAAAGTCAGACAAAAATGTAAGTCTAATGAGAAATATTTTCTGTCTATGTACTAACAAAATTATTCCACGTCTAACGAGAAGCCGAGGTAATTAAGTTGCACCTGTAAAATTAATAGAGCTCCAAGGAAAACTTTAACGTAGGCGACAGACAGCCCATCGATGAAAGCGCACTCACCAACACCTACCAAAGCCGAAAGGCGCTGACAGAAGACGGCCAGACAACGAAGAACCTTGCGCTGGCACTGCGTACCGTCCTTAAACACTATCTGTCTCATGACTCAGTTTTTAATTCAAGCTATACACTTGAGTAAAGACCACGATTCTTATGTGTGACCTTACAGGGATAGGAATACAGAAACGAGACCCAGTCACTTAATGTAGCTTTGTCTGCAGCACAATTTAGTATAACGGTAAGGATACTATGATAAATATTAACAAGGCAATTTCTTTGTAAAAATTTAATTGCCGAAACAATTCATTTTCTTTCAAAAAATTACAAGAGAAGTTATTTAAAACTAGTAAAATTAATAGTCAAAGATCTACTTTAGTAAAAGAATATTTTACACATTCATACCTGATGCCCAGGCTGGAGTTGTTTTTAGGTGCTTCAAACTCTGAAACTGAGGCACACAATTTCGGACAGGTAATTACTTAATAGCCGACCGCAGTGGCCGAGCGGTCTGCGGCGCGCCAGTCACAGTCTGCACGGCCACTACGGTCGGGGGTTCGAATCCCCCCTGGGGCATGGATCTTTGTGTCGTCTTTAGTATAAGGTAGTTCATAAGTAGTTTAGGGTCTGATGACTCAGCCGTTAAGTACCTTAAGCTGAACAAACATTTGAACATTTAATTACTTAACAACTGAGGGGTAATGACTGAAGATCAACTAGGGATAAAGGAAAAAACTGTGGTGACTGAGCCAACGGTGTGCCAGAATAATAATAATAATAATAATAATAATAATAATAATAATAAAACAAAAACTGATAGCGACGTTACTTAGTACCGGTAAAACCCAGCAGGCAGCAACACAAACTACACTAATAAAAATTAGAACTTGGTATCAAGAACGTTCTCAAAGTTTTAAATGGCCAGGTAGCCAGTACAAAATTAACTCCCCACTACAAAAATAAATAAATAAATAAATAAAAATTAAAAAAATTATTAGTATTTTTGGCGTTTCAAGAAACATGGTGAATCCGATCAGCAGACATACACAACACTCTAAGGAGTGAAGGTGGTAACTTAACCCTTTAATGCATAACTTTTTATTTGAAGCTATAAAAGCTATCGCGATTAATATTTAGGGCGTACATACTGAGAAAAATATTTTTAAAGAAATCCTTACAATTATTATGCGCTACTAGCAACAAAACGTTCATAGTTGGTCAGCTATATAGTGCTTCCATGATGTACCCCATGCAGTAAATGTCACTTTCTTTCCAGAAAGTAACCAATAATGCAACAGTAGTATGTGACTGACTACTTTTACAAGGGAAAGGAGGAATACTAATGTGAACAAACGCACATGTTAGGAGTAACTCAATGCAACTAACAGTACAAATGAATTTATGGTAAAATGTTGATCAGTTTGACAAATAATGGGAAAAATAAGGTATGTACCTGATTAACTACACTATGCATTAAAGGGTTAATTTAGACATATTGAAGTACACGGTCGAAGGCAGAAATCCGGCCGCCACTCCTCGACAGTACAAGGCACACGGTCAGCACAGTAAGGCGCCGGGCACAGACGCGGGAAACGTGCCGTCAGGACCAGCACGCGGAGCAAGCAGCGTGTCTCCCGCTGTAATCATGTAGACAATTAACATAATACCACTTATAATTACTGAAGGTATTGACTACTTAAACAAGCCAATTAAATATACATAACATTCTACATATACTTAAAACAAATTTGAATAAAATCTCCATTAACCAGATCAACAAATTTAAATAAAATCTCCATTAACTAGATCAACAAATTTAAATAAAATCTCCATTAACCAGAGGGTAACCAATATCCTACTATTAACATTAAAATAATCCACCATTACAGTTAAACCGTAGAACTATCAGGGGGTCAACTGAAATCCGCGATACAACCTGTCGGCTTTGACCAATGACGTCATATCTGAGTTAGAGACGATAGTTTGTTTACAAGTACAACACAGATTATAGATTACGATTTTTTGTTTAAAAAGTGGTCTGTAGTTTCTCTCTGATAATTAGGTAAAGACCTGTGATCGATGGTACATTCTGCTGTGGTAATCTGTAATTTACGACGATAGTCACAGATTATTTATCATCTACAATACATATGTATTACGTTATTATCCTGCATGTTTATATTCGTTGATAGTGTTTGTTTTGCTAGTTGGATTATCTACGTAGCGTATCTTGTTCCACCCCCATGAACCACAGACATTGCCGAGGTGGGGTGGCTTGCGTGCCTCAACGATGCAGATAGCCGTACCGTAGGTGCAACCACAGCGGAGGGGTATCTGTGGAGAGGCCAGACAAACGTGTGGTTCCTGAAGAGGGGCAGCAGCCTTTTCAGTAGTTACAGGGGCAACAGTCTGGATGATTGACTGAGCTGGCCTTGTAACATCAGCTAATGTGGCTTTGCCACACAGCTACTGCGAACGGCTGAAAGCAAGGGGAAACTACAGCCGTTACTTTTCCCGAGGACATGCAGCTCTACTGTATGAACATATGATGATGGCATCCTCTCGGGTAAAATATTCCGGAGGTAAAATAGTCCCCCATTCGGATCTCCGGGCGGGGACTACTCAGGAGGATGTTGTCATCAGGAAAGACAATACTGGCATTCTACGGATCGGAGCGTGGAATGTTAGATCCCTTAATCGGGTAGGAAAATTAGAAAATTTAAAAAGGGAAATGGATAGGTTGAAGTTAGATATAGTGGGGATTAGTGAAGTTCGGTGGCAGGATGAACAGGATTTCTGGTCAGGTGAGTACAGGATTATAAATACAAAATCAATTGGGGGTATCACAGGAGTAGGACTGATAATGAATAAGAAAATAGGAATGCGGGTAAATTACTATGAACAGCACAGTGATCGCATTATCATTGTCAAGATAGATACGAAGCCAACACCGACAACAGTAGTACAGGTTTATATGCCAACTAGCTCTGCCGATGATGAGGAGATCGAAGAAATATATGAGGAGCTAGAGGAAATTATTCAGACAATTAAGGGAGAGGAAAACTTAATTGTTATGGGGGACTGGAATTCGGTAGTAGGACAAGGAAGGGAAGGGAATATAGTGGGTGAATATGGACTGGGCAGGAGGAATGAAAGAGGAAGTCGCCTGGTAGAATTTTGCACGGAACATGATTTAATCGTAACAAACACGTGGTTTAAGAATCACAAAAGAAGGTTGTATACGTGGAAGAGACCAGGAGACACAGGAAGGTATCAGATAGATTTTATAATGGTAAGACATAGATTCCGGAACCAGGTCCTAAACTGCAAGACATACCCAGGGGCAGATATAGACTCTGACCATAACTTGTTAGTCATGAACTGTAGGCTGAAACTGAAAAAACTGCAGAAAGGTAGGAAAATAAGGAGATGGGACTTAGATAAATTGAAGGAAAGTGAAGTTCTGGAGAATTTCAGAGGGAGATTTAGGCAACAATTGACAGAAACAGGGGGAAATAAAACAGTAGAAGAGGAATAGGTAGCATTGAGAGACGAAATAGTGAAGGCAGCAGAGGACAAAATAGGTAGGAAGGCAAGACCAACAAAAAAGCCTTGGATATCACAGGAAATACTAAATTTAATAGATGAAAGGAGAAAATATAAAAATGCAGTAAGTGAAACAGGCAAAATGGAGTACAGACGACTAAAAAATGAGATTGACAGGAAGTGCAAAATGGCTAAGCAGGAGTGGCTAGAAGCCAAATGCAAATCCGTAGAAGAATGTATAAGAAGGGGAAAAGTAGATACCGCCTACAGAAAAATAAAGGAGACGTTTGGGGACAGGAAGGGCAGCTCTACGAATATCAAGAACTCGGATGGGAAACCAGTTCTCAGCAAAGAAGGGAAAGCTGAAAGGTGGAAAGAGTACATAGAGCAGCTCTACAAAGGAAATGAACTTAGAGACGATGTTGTAGGAAGGGAAGAGGAAGTAGATGAAGATGAAATAGGAGATAGTATACTGAGAGATGAATTTGACAGAGCCTTGAAAGACCTAGGTCGGAACAAGGCCCCAGGAGTAGATGACATACCCGCAGAGCTATTAAAGTCTCTGGGAAAGCCAGCCATGACAAGACTATTTGAACTGGTGTGTAGGATGTATGAGACAGGCGAAATACCCTCAGACTTTAAGTAAAATGTAATAATCCCCATTCCAAAGAAATCAGGCGCAGACAGGTGTGAAAATTACAGAACCATCAGTTTGATAAGTCATGGTTGCAAAATTTTAACACGAATTATCTACAGGAGAATGGAAAAGCTGGTAGAAACTGACCTCGGGGAAGATCAGTTTGGATTCAGGAGGAACGTAGGAACCCGGGAGGCAATACTAACTTTACGTCTTATCTTAGAAGATAGATTAAGGAAAGGCAAACCTACATTTTTAGCTTTTGTAGATTTGGAGAAAGCTTTTGACAATGTTGACTGGAATACACTCTTTCAAATTCTGAAGTCAGCAGGGGTAAAATATAGGGAAAGGAGAGTTATTTACAACTTGTACAAAAGCCAGACTGCAGTTATTAAACTCGAAGGGCATGAAAGGGAAGCATCAGTTGGGAAGGGAGTAAGACAGGGTTGTAGCCTTTCTCCGATGTTATTCAATTTGTACATCGAGCAAGCGGTGAAGGAAAGCAAGGAAAAATTTGGAATAGGGATTAAAATTCAGGGCGAAGAAATAAAAACACTGCGTTTTGCTGATGACATTGTAATTCTATCAGAGACAGCAAAGGACCTGGAAGAGCAGTTGAATGGAATGGACAGTGTGTTGAAGAGAGCGTATAAAATGAATATTAACAAGAGCAAAACAAAAATAATGGAATGCGGTCTTAGAAAATCAGGCGATGCTGAAGGAATTAGATTAGGTAACGAAACAATGAAGGTGGTAGATGAGTTTTGTTACTTGGGTAGTAAAATAACATGCGATGGTCGTAGTACAGAGGATACAAAATGCAGAATGGCAATGGGAAGAAAAGCATTTCTGAAAAAGAGAAATTTGCTAACATCGAATATTAATTTAAGTGTAAGGAAGTCTCTTCTGAAGGCATTTGTGTGGAGTGTTGCCTTGTATGGGAGTGAAACATGGACGATAAGCGGTGCGGACAGGAAGAGAATAGAGGCTTTTGAAATGTGGTGCTACAGAAGAATGCTGAAGATTAGGTGGGTAGATCGCATAACTAATGAAGAGGTACTGAACAGAATTGGTGAGAAAAGGAATTTTTGGCATACCCTGACTAAAAGAAGGGATCGCTTGGTAGGACACATTCTTAGACATCGGGGAATCGTAAATTTAGCATTGGAGGGAAGTGTGTGGGGTAAAAATCGCAGAGGGAGACCAAGATATGCGTATAGTAAGCAGATTCAAATAGATGTGGGTTGCCGTTCTTATGAGGAGATGAAAAGGCTTGCTCAGGATAGAGTAGGGTGGAGAGCTGCATCAAACCAGTCTCCGGACTGAAGACCATAACAACAACATGACGTCATTGGTCATAGTCGAGGGGTTGTATCGGTCTTCAATTATGCCCTTTCAAGCCCACTTAGCCTTAGCATAAGCTGACAATATAAACAAGCAACTGACCTCGATCCTTTAACAGACCTAACTTTCTCAGATAAGAAACAATACTGGTCATAGGAACAAAAACAGTCGGTATTAATACAAAGAGTAGATGAATAGTGACTTCATTAAAGATTACGAAATTTAAAGCACAACCATACCAATTAATACTGGCGATAATAATAATAATAACACGAAATCAATTTGAATTAATGTAAACAGTAGATGGACTGTGGTTTGCTTACGGACTCTAATTTTTTTAAACATTCCATACCAGAGTTGGACAGGTCTCAGTCCAGAGCCAGCCGTCATTCCCACCCCAACAACTCCAACCAGGCTGCCCAATTGTCTACTTGCATACGGCAGCGCAACGAGTGAAAGGCACCTCCAACGGCTATATCACTCGATACTTGCAGCTCCCATACAGCACGGCGGGTAGCTCGCTTCAACACACCAATAGGATTTGTAACACATATCAAAGGAAATATCTTGACCAGCCAACTATCTTGGATAACCTTTAGCCATCTGGAAGGGCTCAGGGCAGCGATAAAGTCGTTTCACTCGAGACACCAGTGGCATAATTAAGGTCGGTAATCTGGCGGCCATTACGGCCGGACCACCACGCAGAAATCAGCTGCCGACCAACCGAGCACCTCCTGCCTGCTACCCTCTGTCCCCCGCTCCTGGGCGGCACCTCCATCGGTCGCGACTCACGGCACAACGCCCCCAAGGCAGCGATAACGCTGCTAGCCAAAGTCGATAACAGGCAACACCGTCTGGATACAAGGCCTCACAACAAGCCCATGTCACGTCACACCGATAGGCTGCCATCGCAAGCTCACTGGCTGGCCGCTGGGGCACAGCCCACTGCCTCATAGCGCCATCCACTGAGCTTGCGATGGCGGCCTATCGGTGTGACGTGACACGGACTTGTTGTGAAAAATGTTCAAATGTTTGTAAATCTATCGGACCAAACTGCGTGGTCATCAGTCCGTAGCTTACAAACTACTTACGCCTAGGTAAACTAACCTAAGGACAACACACACACCCATGCCCCAGGGAGGACTCGAACCTCCACGGCGAGCAACCGCGCGCTCCGCAGCGGGACGCTTTAGACAGCTCGGCTACTCCACCGCGGCACTTGTTCTGAGGCGTTTTATCTAGACGGTGTTGTAACAGGGCGGACGAAAAGAGAAAATCGGCGGTAGGGGGGAATTTAAAACGAGCGCCAACGGCTCAGAATCATATGTAAAGCTAATTGTATGTACATCTAAAGTACTAGCAAATACTAGGAAACTATTGCAATAATAGTGAAGAACTTACGAGTAAGAAGCCGGGTAACACATGCAGACACTTTCAACACCTTTGAATAGAGGCAACACCGTCAATGAACACTTAATACCTCGATTGTCAATGGAAACAAAAAGAATATTACACCACGAGCAAGTAAGCAACAGCACCATCTCACAACCGAAGATGATAAACGTCAGAAATATCGATGCTGAATACCAGTGACCAAAGGGTGGCCGGCCGCGGTGGCCGAGGGGACTGAGGCGCTCCAGTCACGGTCTGCACGGCCACTACGGTCGGGAGTTCGAATCCCCCCTCGGGCATGGATATTTGTGCCGTCCTAGTTCGTAAGTAGTTCATAAGTAGTTTGTAAGTTTAGGGACTGATGACCCCGTAGTTAAGTCCCATAGACTATACAAACATTTGAACATTTTTTTAACCAAACGGTGAGGCGCCATTACATCTGTTACTCTGTTTTTTTTTTTTTTTTTTTTTTTTTTTTTTTTTTTTTTTTTTTTTTTTTACCAGAGAGACAGAGATAGAGCAGGATTCCACAGAAAAATTAAGCAATAACCTTCATCTGTAGAAGTTTCCACTAGTTTAATTTCAACTGCTTCCTTAATAACAGAATCCCATTAACTCTAAATTACTGCCAGAATATCCGTGCAGTTAAATTCCATTGGGTAACCGGAGGGTCGCAGTCTACATCTACATGGGATACTCTGCAAATCACATTTAAGTGCCTGGCAGAGGGTTCATCGAACCACCATTATACTATTTATCTTCCATTCCATTCTCGAATAGCGAGCGGGAAGAAGGAACACCTGAATCTCTCCGTTAGAGCTCTGATTTCTCGTATATTATTCTGATGATCATTTCTTCCTATGTAAGTGGGAGTCAACAATATATTTTCGCATTAGGAGGAGAATGTTGGCGATTGTAGTTTCGTAAGTAGCCCACGCCGCAGCGATAAGCGCCGTTGTTGTAATGATTCCCATCCCAGATTTTGTATCATTTCCGTAACGCTGTCTCCCCTGTATCGCGACAATACGAAACGAGCTGCCCTTCTTTGGACTCCTTCGATGTCCTCCGTCAAACCCACCTGATAAGGATCCCACACTGGGCAGCAATACTCCAAAAATGGACAGACAAGCGTAGTGTATGCAATTTCTTTTGTAGTTCTGTTGCATGTTTTAAGGGTTCTGTCAATAAAACGCAGTCTCTGGTTCCCCTTTCCCACGACATTATGTACGTGTTCTTTCCAGTTTAAGTCTGAAGTTATAGTAATTCCTAGGTATTTTGTAAAGTTTACGGCCTTCAATTTTGATTGATTTATCTTGTAAACAAAGTTTAACGGATTTCTTTTCGCAATTTTCGTGGACGACTTCACAATTCTCATTATTCAGAGTAAATTGCCAATTTTTACACCATACTGACATCTTATTCAGATCGTTCTGCAGTTGGTTTTGATCTTCAGATGATTTTACTAGACGGTAAATGACGGTGTCATCTGCAAACAACCTAAGAGGGCTACTTAGATTTCCCCTAAATCGTTTATGTAAATAAGGAACAGTAGAAGACCAATAACACTACCCTGTGGAACGCCTGATATCACCTGTGTTTTAGTCAATGTCTTACCATCGGTTACTACGAACTGTGTCCTCTCTGACAGGAAATCCCCTATCCAATCGCAAATTTGGGGCGATATACCATAACCACGCAATTTGATTAAAGCTGTTTGTGAGGTACGGTGTCAAAGCCTTCTGGAAATCAAGAAATACGGAATCGATTTGCGAACCCTTGTCGATAGCACCCATCAATTCGTGTGAATAAAGAGCTAGTTGTGTTTCGCATGAACGTTATTTTCTAAATCCGTGTTGACCTTGGATCAATAGATCGTTCTGTTCGAGATAATTCATAATATTTGAATATATGATATGTTCCAAAACCTTGCTGCAAATTGACGTCAATGAAATAGGCTTGTAGTTTGGTGGGTTACTCCTACTGCCGTTCTTGAATATAGGTGTGACCTGAGCAACTTTCGAATTTTTTGGTACAGATCCTGCTATGAGAGAGCGGTTGTATATGGTTGTTAGGTAAGGAGCTATCACTTCAGCATAATCAGATAGAAATCTAATGGGTATACAATTCGGACCAGAAGTCTTGTTCTTGTTAAGTGATTTTAGTTGATCACTATTTGCCGGCCGCGGGAACTGAGGCGCTCCAGTCACGGTCTGCACGGTCACTACGGTCGGGGGTTCAAATCCCCCCTCAGGCATGGATATTTGTGCCGTCCTTAGTCTTAGCTAGTTCATAAGTAGTTTGCAAGCTTAGGGACTGATGACCCCGTAGTTAAGTCCCATAAGTTCTATAAACATTTGAACATTTTTGATCACTATTTCCTCGTTTCTGGACATTCATACAATTAATGTGATCAGGACTTCGGAATCACTGAACTTGAAACAAGAATCAACGTGACATTTATATACCGGAAGACTGGATGAATCTGGCTGCCACAGCAAGTCGGATGAAGACTTCATTGATCTTCAACCGCTAAACCGTACTTTAGGAACACTGTGCCATGGATAAGAGGAATTCAGATACTTCATTTTGAAAAGGCAAACCCAAATACCCTTTTTATAAGACATCATCAGCTGAAGGTATCCTGCCTTGTCAGAAACTATCAATGAAAAGCAACGAACGTGAAGAATGCCTAAACAACTTCCCAGTCTTCAATCCATTGCTGTGAAGCCAAAGCTAAAATGCCAGATATATGAAGACCTGATGAAACTTCTACAATTTGTGCCACTGATACACCACCAATTTTATAAACGTTTATCCCATGAAACGAAGGCTGGTGCACCATTTTCTCCTAGCACTCATGTGGATGATGATTATAATGTCGCTGCTGACCTGCGTAACAACATCTATGACACAGATAATGGTTTTGATACATGTTGATAGGTGTTAAACTCGAAATTTTTCATTTTGTAAATCAATCAGTACACTACTGCTGCAATACTGTGTCCTGTTATAGCAATGTATGTTTGTTATGTTAATTATGTACTCTATTTTCAGTGAGAGGTAAAGGGGTGCGGATTGTACATTATTTATACATATCAACTGTAAACCGGACGTTATTTATTATAATTGGTAATAAAAAGCCATGGACCCGAGTATTGGTCTGAAAATTTCTAAATGGTGAAATTCTCATTTTCCCTCTTACGAAAACTGTTGAACTTTGAATTCAGTTTTCTCGAAACTATGATTTTGTCACTTAGACTCCTTGACCTCTGGGCTTCTCATTAATTAGATCTAGAATAGATGCAGGAAAGAAGTCAATTTCTTTACTGAACAGAATTCTCTGGGACAAATAAATAACTGATAACAAAATAAGTATATTTAAAACAATAACTAGGAGTATTATAACTTATGGTTCAGAAGTATGGACAACAAATGGCAACTGAAATCAAAATCATTAGCAACAGAAATGAATTTCTGAAGACGTTCAGCAAGAATATCAAGAAGAGAAAAAAAAAAAGAAATGAAGTAATGAGAGACAAAATGAAATATAAGAACTCAATTATCGATTTCATCGAATGGTATAAACATGTCAGAAGAATGGAACAAGAAAGTCTTCCAAAATGTATAATCGATTGGATACCAAAAGGAAGAAGAACAAAGGGAAAGCCACTGGATACATGGGTACAGGGAGTTCAAGCAGAATCAGGGAGAACAACACTCCGGAAGATTTATGGACAAGTAGTGAATACTGGAAAACAATGCTTTGTAATTGAATTTAATATAATATAGGTGTTGGGAAGATGTGTTCACATTGTAAAAACCAGAATAATAATATTAAAATAATAATGACTGGTAATAAAAGCGTTGCTATGATACTCAGAGACAGAGGTGTACTTGAGCCGGAAGCACTGCGTATATTGTTGGAAACGTTAACGAAATTAGAAGCACATGATATACAGACATGTGGTAGATTGAAAAAACACAAAGCTTGTAGGACAAAAAAACAGTGAATCTGGCACTTACAAGTTTAGTTACTCTGTTTTCTGGTATGTCAAGCGAGGATGTGAAGTCTGTGTCTGATTTGAGAAACGTAGCTGACAGCCTATCAAGGGGATGGTCAGATGCAGATTTATTAAGGGTAGCAAAATTAAGGTTGACAGGAGAAGCAAAACAGTATGCAGGGTATACAGAGGCTCCGGGGGTGGGGGAGACATTCGATCAGTTTATGCAAGCTCTACTTGAGAGGTATAGGAAACAAATTATTGTCAGACACTATAGGAACAGTTGACTTCGCCAACGAAAAGAAATAGTGTGGCAGTAAAGGAATTTGCAGGAGAATTTCAGGTGATTAATGGGTGCACGTATGAGTTGGAACCGATTTTTGCTTTAAATAGCCTAATTTTCAGAGAAGCAGAACAAAGACCCTTGGACGCTTTTTCAAGAGGGTTACCAACAGACATGTCTAGAAGGGTAACTATGGGGTCACCTGGAAGACTGCAAGCAGGAATAAATCTCGCGCTCGAGTGCGAGGAGACTGATGCATCCATATGGGCGCAGACGAGACGATCGATAGTTGCAAGTAATATTAAGTGTTATGCCTGTGGTCGTTAGTTTTGCGGAAATGTTTAAGATAATTACAGAAGGAAGTGTGTCAACGTCTTATTAAACGTCGCAGAATACTGAATTCTGCGAAGAGAGCATGGCAGCTTGTTCCAGAGGCCAACAGGACTGATAGAAAAGGAGTTCTTAAATGTTTTCGTTTTAAGAACAGGAAAAAAAGTTCAAATGTTAGTAAACCTATTGGACAACACTGCTATGGTATCAGTCCCTAGACTTACAAACCATTTAAACTAAGTTACACCAAGAACAAGACACACACCCATGCCCGAGGGGAGACTCGGCCATCCAGCGGAAACGGACGTCCTGTGAACGGGAACAGCTAGGATACTAGACCAGTGGAACCTTGTGTTAATAATACGCTACTGCCTAGCAAGCAGGATGTGCTGGGTCCGGATTCTGGACATAGCACAAATTTTCATGTGTCCATGTTTTGTGTTTACAACGTCTCCTAGCAGTTGAGACTACAAAACCCACTTTAGAAGACTATCTGAATTATATATGTGAGGCATCCGTAGGAACTGATGCGTCAAACATGCAATATGCGAGGATTTTGCTGCACTCACAGATGGCATGGATCTCTCATTAATCATGGTTAAACAAGAAACCTGAAGGATGACAGGTACATACGAAACTTAGAGAAGCATTTACATACAGTGCTATGTGAAGAAGTGAGTATATCAGTATATTCCTAACCATTGCCTTGAGTCTGGCGTTCAGTGTGATGAGATTGGTGTACATAAACAGAAAATCTGGTAATAACGACAATGCCTACGCTGAATTCACTGAGCGTCCCAACGATACTAGGGTAAACAAAGTATATGGTGTCACTATGGTAACACTATACATTCTGAACACACAGCCCATTATAATCCATGACACCATACGGATCAATGATAAGGAAATTCAAAGAACACAATACGTACTGAAACTTACTAAAACTTTATATTATGTACCAACAAATCAGAAAATGTGTGTTGATATATTACATTTAGTCCAACAGACCTGCATGCACCAGAAAACCGAAGCAGTAAGAAATACAAAGCTATTGTAAACCTGGTGAGATGAGCAGCGGTTATGGTATTGCCATTCAGCAGAAATGAGTGAACAATCGAATCAATATTATGATGATCCAAATAATATAACAGAGTACAGCTGCTGACCTCATTTAAATGGGGTTGATTCAATGATTTCTTCGCTAAGACAGTGGTTGATGAACTTCACAGACCTACGCGCAAAAGTAACCTCGAAGATAGATTATAATTAACGTTTTTTTATGACTTAGGGCAGGTTTATCTTGTAGATATGAGGCAATATTCACTTGTCGATAATGATTTCAAATATATTTAATGGTTATGGACACATATTCCAAATTTTCTTTCACATTGCCTGTGAAAACAAAAACGGAGAAGGATGTCATACGGCAGTTCGACCAATTGATGCAGATGAGAACGAATTCCTTCCCTTTCAACCTTCTGAAAGTTCATGAGAACGAGCTTGTAAAACATTATCAATTCATTTGTTTGAAACATGGACATCAAAACGTATCCATATTTGAGTTTTATTGTTCTGTTCACACTTTCTGCGATATTTCCATTCGGATGAGTGATTGTCGAGTAGTGGTTTATTCCACCTGCTCCATTAAAGTCTTGAAATATCATTTCACAAAATATCTATCTACAATAGATATAACGAGGCTGTAATGGAACAGTATGGGTCACACCACTATAACAAGGCGAAAGTCATGGAAGGTTTAAAAAGAAGAATAAAAACTTCTATGTTGATGCATTTTAAACTCCGTTTTTCATGCTAATGTACCGAAATTCTCAACAAAATAACTGACAAATATTATTGTAGCAAACATTACGTGATAAAAATGAGACCTATCGATGTTCGTGATATTGGACTCCTAAATAGGAAATACTATTATATTAAAAGGGTGGCGCCATGAAAACAGAAGATTGATGTTGCTGATTTACATTGAATAGCCAAAGAAACAGGTATAGGCATGCGTACAGAGGTATGTAAACAGAGACCGGCGCTTCTCTCTTCAGTGCCTATATACGGCAACCAGTGTCTGGAGCAGGCGTTACATTGGTTACTGCTGCACGTTGTCACGATTTAAGTGAGTTTCAACATAGTGTTATAGTCGGCGCACGAGAGATGGGACACATCTACGAAGTAGGGAAATAGTAAGGATTTTCCCGTACGACCATTTCACGACTGCCACGAGAATGTCGGCAATCTGGTAAAACATTAAATCTACGACATCCCTGGTGTCAGAGAAAGATACTCACGAACGGAACCAACGACGACTGGAGAAAATCGTTCAACATCACAAAAGTGCAACCTTTACGCTAATTGCTGCGGATATCAATGTTGGACCAGCAACAACTGTCACTGTGCGAACCATTCAAGGAAACATGGTCGATATTGGCTTTCGGAGTCGAAGGTCCTCTCGTGAACTCTTGCTGTCTGCACGGCACAAAGTTCTACGCTTCGCCTCGGGCCGTCATCACCGTCATTAGACTGGAAACATGTTGCCTGGTCTGAAGAGTCTCGTTTCACTCGTATCGAACGGATATGGGTATGGAATCCAGGACTCTGCGTGTCAGCAGGGCACTGTTAAAGTTAGTGGAGGCTCTGTAATGATGTGGGGCGTGTGCAGTTAGATTGATATGGGACTCCTAATATTTCTGTATACGACTCTGGCAGGTGACACATACAAATGCATCCTGGCTGATCACCTGCATCCATTCATGTCCCTTGTGCATTTCGACGGACTTCGGCAATTCCAACAGACCAATGCGAAACCCCAAACGTCGAGAATTGCTACAGGGTGGCTGCAGGAACACTCTTCTCAGTTTCAACTCCTCCGCGGCCCACTAAACTCACGAGACATAAATACAGGGTGTCTTACGAAAGACGCCTGCCAGGCGTCCGCGGATCGCGCGGTACAGCTCCCAGCCGCCGCCACCGCATCCGCCGGCCACGGCAGCGCCCGATTCTCGGACTCTATTGTGCCACGGGCACATACACTGAGTTAAAGTCTAAAAAACATTGCCATCTGAGTAACCTAAGCTTACCTTTATTTACAGTAGATGTTCAAAATGATGTCCCTCTATTGAAAGAGCGGCCTGACATCTCTTGAACACATTTCCGAACACTCTACGACTTTCGGCTGCCGAAATCTGGGAAATGAATAATCGAATTCTGTCTTCCAACTCTTCGAGTGTATGGGGATTGTTTGCATGCACCTTGTCTTTTAACATTCCTCAAAGATAAAAGTCACAGGGATTTAGATCTGGAGACAGAGGAGGCCAGTCAACTATCCTATTATCAAAAACACTTCGTATTGATGCCATAGAAGCATTGGCAATGTGTGGTCTTCGTTTGTCCTGAATGAAATAACCGTACAGCTTTTCGTTGGGTGAAAGTTCTTGAAAAAAAATGGATGCTGGATATTGTTCACATACCTGTCAGAATTTATTGTTTCGTGAAAAAGGATTCGACCAGTCATTTTCCAGATTTCGGCAGCCGAAATTCGTAGAGTGATCGCAAATGTGTTCAAGAGATGTCACGCCGCTCTTTCCATAGAGGGACATCATTTTGAACATCTACTGTAAATAAAGGTAAGCTTAGGGCACTCAGATGGCAATGTTTTTTAGACTTTAACTCACAAGGAAAGTACTTGGGCTCGAACAAACATATCTGTATGAACGTTTGCTTACAGGATCTTTACGTACACCTCAATCTATTAGTGGGTGTCGTTTTTATGCAGAACTCTGCTATCATGCTCTCGATAGCACTGCAGATGTAATTATAGACGCCATACGTAATGCAGATATCTCAACTATAACTAATTTAATATTCATCATACATCTTCTCTAGCATATTGTCATCAAAAGCCGTGATGATAGTTGCAACTTTAGCCTTCTTCTCGGAAGACTGTTGGTATTCACTGCCACTGCTTCCATCGCCTTTTTCCGCACTTACCGTAGCACTATCGTATGCAATGAGTTCTTCGTCATTATCATCCCTATTATCATCATTATGTGTTAGTGTTACAACAGTATCTAACTTCTACTCATATTTCTGTACCATAACACATACGAGAAAGCACGCGAATGATTCATCTTCTACACTAATACCATCTTCACGAAGAAGGGTTCTTCGTAAGTTCATCTCAACCAATCGCAATAGATTAGAAGGATTGATTAGCAATCGCCGCCCCATCTGACGCTTCACCACACAAATAAAGACACAAAACTCAACTTCGGAGGCACATCGCACCGGCCCACTGGCGAACCGACAGGTCAAAGTGCAATGTGGGAAGGCACATGCAGAGGCCTCTAACGGACGACTGTAGAGTTTTGCAGATGCGGGAGAATCACTAGTGCAATAAGGGACCTTTACATTATCTCTCATACGATTTTGGTGTATATGTATTTGTTCGAGCCCAAGTACTTTCCTTGTTAGTGTATGCGCCCGCGGCACAATAGAGTCCGAGAATCGGACGCTGCCGTGGCCGGCGGATGCGTTGGCGGCGGCCGGGAGCCGTACCGCGCGATCCGCGGACGCCTGGCAGGCGTCTTTCGTGCGACACCCTGTATTATTGAGCATGTCTGGAATACCTTGCAACATGCTGCTCTTACTGATTTATGGACTGCCCTGCATGATGGATGGTGTCAGTTTCCTGCCGCACTACTTCAGACAACGCCACGTCTTGTTGCGGCAGTTCTGAGTGCTAGTGCGGGCCCAACACAATATTAGGCAGGTGTATCTGTTTCTTTGACTCTTCGGTGTAGTATAAAACTGAATTTGATGAATCGTTCCTGCCAAACTGACGAACTGAAATATTCTGTCTTCAGGGTATAAAGAAAGAATCCAGAACATCTTACAGGACAGCACATAAGAAGAAATTGGCGGAGCTTTGCATATAGAGGAAACACAAAGAAGTTCGGAACTGCAACAATTTCTCAAAGAAAGGATTGGAAGACACTGAGTGAATAGAACACTAGTTAATTGGCTTGGTTTCCCCATATCGCAAAATATTTGGTCTGTCGGTGACAGTTTTCCATATAACTGTGAACAGACTACAATCGCAACAGTAGCGTAATATGCAAGTTAGGAGACATATTAGAGGATGTGCTGGTATTCTGGACAACTGCCGGGTTAATTACGCCTTTGCAGATTAAACTACTGTGGATCTGGAATAACGGTTGACACATTGTGATAAGGGGGTGAATGAGCTTGACGAAGCGTGTATGTTTGTAAATCTACCATACTCAACTGCTTGGTCATTAGTCCGTAGCTTACAAACTACTAAAACTAAGGTAAACTAACCTAAGGACAACACACACCCATGCCCGGGGGGGCTCGAACTGTAGCACGGCGCCCCAGTGTGCACGGCTAATCCGTCGCGGCGAAGTGTGTATGGAGACGAAATTTCATATGCGGTAAATAAAGATTTACCAGTACGCAGCGCCGCAGGCCGCATTTTAGCCAATAAAGCTAAAACAATATGTGCGAGTCAAGATAACACTATAAGTCAGTGCATTGTGACAGCTATGACATCTACACTTGATGAAACCATGCGTGACAAAATTAAGTTGGGTTTGGGGTGTATGTGGGGTGGTTTTCTGCTAAGTTAAGAATACCACACATCGTACGGTGAAAGTGACCAGGAAAAAGAATAACGAGACGGAGCACGGATGTATGCAAAACTTTGCCCTGAAAGCTTTGTGTGCAGCTAAGAAAGGATCAAGAAGATTGATTAAAGTACCACGAGTTCAGCCAATACTGAAGACAACAGGGCCGGCCGCGGTGGCCGAGGAGACTGAGGCGCTCCAGTCACGGTCTGCACGGCCACTACGGTCGGGGGTTCGAATCCCCCCTCGGGCATAGATATTTGTGCCGTCTTTAGTGTAAGGTAGTTGATAAGCAGTTTGTAAGTTTAGGGACTGATGACCCCGTAGTTAAGTCCCATAAGCTTAACAAACATTTGAACATTTGAAGAAAACAGGAGGAATTACTCATTCCTCATCCCAGCCCTCGCCACACTGTCTACGGCGGAATGTCTGGCTGGCGGTGCCGGAACTATTGTCAAGATAGAGAATAGCCCAATAAACACCAAGCATCACATAGAGGAGGCAAAAAGACATAACGGAATGATGAGAGCAGCAGACATTGGAATAGAGTTGTACTTGAAACCATACAAGATAGACTAGGTAGCTTAATACGAGGGTTGGAAGTTAAATAGTGGCAACCCTGCTGTGGAGAGACTATTCAATGTAATATACTATAGTCGCTACAGCACACGTTGTTGACATACATACCTTACCACCAAGCAAATGGACTCGCCCGTGCCACATCACCGGACTAGGCACAATCAAAGGAAACAATTACTTGTGAGCGAGCGGTCTAACCTAAGGGCGTCACTACGTTTTTGAAACAGGAACAACGGATTTGGATCAAGATGGAATGTGCCACAGGTCGTACATCATGACCAGTGTTATCAAGGTCTTCAAGAGGCGTGCGGGGAATAAGCATTGCCGCACAAATGTTCAAATGTTTGTAGAACTTACGGGACTTAACTACGGGGTCATCAGTCCCTAAGCTTACAAACTACTTATGAACTAGACTAGACTAAGGACGGCACAAATATCCATGCCCAAGGGGGGATTCGAACCCCCGCCCGTAGTGGCCGTGCAGACCGTGACTAGAGCGCCTCAGTCCCCTCGGCTACCGCGGCCGGCATTGCCGCACAAAACGGTGGCACGTTGAGTAAAAGCCTTCAACGAAGGTCGGCAAACTGTGGCAGACACGCGTTGGGCAGTTCGTCCTAGCGTATTATTGTTCGTTTTTGGAGTACCACCTGCAACCATCTTTGCGAAAGAAGCGGCATCACTTTCTGCGCAATCAACGCATCATTTTGCACGACAATGTGCGGGCGCATACACCGCAAGCAAAATCGCAATTTAAGATACAGATTGTATCTTCTTCTATTCAAATATATAATCACAAAATAAACATTTCAGAAACATATTTCCCCATTAAAATGGAACAAATCATACACTTTCACACAACAATGTTACTTTTTCATCTTTTTTCCATTTTTGTCTTTTAATAAGATTTTGGTTGATAGTTTACAATAATTGATGCATGCGATTATAAGCTTCATTATACAAAGTGTCACACAAATTTCATTTTTCTTGGCTTTTGAATAATTTGAAACAATCTCCTTTAAATCAAATCTCCTTTCTCGTTCAATTGACAAAGTTGCCAACCCCACAAGTCTTTCTTGAGTCATTGTGGATCGCAGATATATTATTTAATTTCGAGAGGTTGCACTCACCACTGGCTACAGGCACAGGAAGAGTAGGCAAGTAACTAAATTAGGTACAATGCCTATAAGTCCATTTTTACAAATATAACTTCAGAACGGCCTGTGACCCTGAGTTATTGGGTACTCTTGTAGCAATGCCTTGTAATTCAGTGCATAGATCAGTAGCATCAATATCTTTAGAATCTTTGTGAATTAGAGTCTCTTCCAAATTAAGACATTCTTAAAGAACATCTCCGGGAGTTTCATTTTGTACATCATGTATGTTGTACATCCAGCCAAATACACGATTTAGGTTGTTAATCTAATGAAAACTCTCGTCAGTTGAATTTATTGCAGTATCCAACATTACAGAGTAAAAATTACTTTTGAAATGGTTTTGTTCGTCATAAATTTTTTTTCAAATCCCAAATCACTTTTACAACCTTCAAGATTTTTTTTTAGAAAGTCATTTGTAGCATCGTTAAGATCAGTTTCTTTTGATTGAAGAAGTCTGCTAAACAAATTTACTTCTAACAACATATTGTACTATGCAAGAAGTGAAGCGATAAACTTGAGCCGGTCGCGGTGGCCGAGGGGACTGAGGGGCGTCAGTCACGGTCTGCACGGCCACTACGGTCGGGGGTTCGAATCCCCTCTCAGGCATGGATATTTGTGCCGTCCGTTCATAAGTATTTTGTAAGTTTAGGGACTGATGACCCCGTAGTTAAGTCCCATAAGCTATACAAACATTTGAACATCTTGATAAACTTGAAGTTCGATAATTTTTTAGCAATGGAATGAGCCTCAATTCGCGTTTGATTTCCAGCTGAACCAGTTAATGTATATCTTCATAAATATCAATGAGAGCATCATGCACATCAGCTAACTGATAACGCAAAGGACACTATGCATCAATCCTGCTCTCTCGTCTAGTATTGCTCATAGGTATTAGCGTCAAAGCAGACAAATGGCGCAATATGACATCCCAACGATATGTTGTAAGTGCCTGCGGGCAAGGTGCGCTCAGATGACGGCGGTGGAGGTAGCTGACACCTGACACGTTACTACAACTAAAGTAAAACGCTTTGTCCTATTCCGTTCCTGTAGTCTGTGAACATATAGTTTCGACAGCAACAAAGATACATAGTTGGGAAAGCCCTGTCCTGCTTCACTTGATGAGACGTAGCCTACCTCTTTAATGAGCGAGGCACAAACTCACAATGTCTTTGTGTATCATAAAACCATACTTGCACCTAAGAATTATTATTTATAGCGTCATTATGAACAAATAGAAGGGGATCTGTCTTACCAAGAAACTGATAACCTGAGGTAGAAGTAATACATAGGGCTTAAGTAAAATTTTATTTATTGTATTTTCCCCTTTGTTTATGCACAAATGTAAGGCAGGCTTTGTGTTATTTGACACCTACAATCTTCTACTCTTTTTTACCACTGATGATATGTGTGGTCTTGTGGCGTGGTCGTTAGCGCCCATTGAACAGCCTACTAGAGACACTGCAGAGGGCGCCCCAGCTGACATGATGGACGGCACGTCAGCTTTGATCACGGGCTGATTAGTGACAAACTGCTACTCATACATTAAACGCTCACTTGCAAAATTCTGAAGAGTCAAAGAGAATGCATGTGACATTGACTTGCGTCTTGTTTCTTACCTGTCGCTCTGTCTATATGTAGAAACCGGGAATTCGCGCTCCTGGAACCGCAAGCAACAGGAAAGTAAACCGCACCTGGAGCAAACTAGGCTTCGTCGCGCATGGCAAATCCCCCCCCCCCCCCCCTTCAAATTCAAGCGCCCGAGGCAATTGGCTAGATTGCCTATATGGATGGGCTGGCCCTGATGGTAAGTCCAATTTTTCAGTCACTGGGAAACTTTAATTGTGCGAATGTTCAAATGTTTGTACAGCTTATGGGACTTAACTACGGGGTCATCAGTCCCTAAACTTACAAACTACTTATGAACTAGCTATTAATAAGGATGGCACAAATATCCATGCCCTAGGAGGTTCGAACCCCCGACCGTAGTGGCCGTGCAGACCGTGACTGGAACGCCTCAGTCCCCTCGGCCACCGCGGCCGGCTTAATTGTGCGGCTTGTTTGTCTGATTAGAAACTATATGCTCTCAGCATATAAAATTTGTTTGTGAACGTTCGCATTTTGTAATCAGTGGAATGCTGTCTTTACATTTGTGTATTTCTGAGTTAGAGGTGATGCAAATGAAATCATTCACACCGAAAATCGTATTCAGGTATATAATGTTGAAATGAATCATGCTCAAAAGATTAATAGCGTTTGGTGATATTCCAATGGGAAATCGCTTTGGATGAATGAAGTTTTAAGTCTTCAGTTCGCTTAAGGCAGAAGAACAAACTACTTGAAAGAGCGCCGCGGCATAGCGGCCGAGCGCATTGAGGCGCTATGCTGCGTTGCGCGAGGCCGTTCCACCTTAGTGGAATCCCCCCTCGGGCATGGACGTTTGTGCTGTCTTTGGTATAAGGTAGTTTATAAGTAGTTTGTAAGTTTAGGGAGTGAAGACCCGTAAGCTTCACAAAAATTTGAACATTTACTACAAAAGCTACTGAAGAGGAGAGACCCTTAAATAATTTCCCCTGCACTTTATTTACAATATTCGGGTTTTAGTCAGCACAGTCGTATAATATTCGTAAAATGTTCAAATGTTTGCAAACCTATTGGACCAAGCCTAGACCTAGAAACTACTTTAACTAATTTACACTAAGGACAACACACACACCCAAGACCGAGAGAAAACTCGAACCTCTGTCGGGAACGGCCGCTCAGTCCGTAGCTTGACACCTTAAACCACGCGGCCATTCAGCGCGGCTAATATTCGCAACTACGTTTTCGACACAGCTCATTATTACGGAAATGTTAGGTATTTAGCCGGCCGCAATGGCCGAGTGGACTGAGGCGCTTTAGTCACGGTCTGCACGGCCACTACGGTCGGGGGTTGGAATCCCCCCTCGGGCATGGATATTTGTGCCGTCCTTAGTATTAGCTAGTTCATAAATAGTTTGTAAGTTTAGGGACTGATGACCCCGTAGTTACGTCCCATAAGCTATACAAACATTTGATTTGATTTGTTAGGTATTTCTCTTCTCAGTCAACACGGTGGCAGGCTGCATGGCGAGCCTTGGAAACCGCGATCTCCATCGGCACTAGCCAGCGCCAGCGACATGATGCCGAGCAAACGTATTTCTTCTGTCACTAATCTAGTGGAGAATCGGAAACATTGTAGATTATACTTGGTAACTCTCTTAGCGGCGACTTACCTGCTCTTTAACACATAATTAATTTAATAAAATCACTTGATTATCACCTAAGGAATGACATGCAGTTATTACTTCATGTGGTTTGAGTCCAGGAACGGCTTTCCAGACGAAAATTGCAGCCACTTATTCTTTTACATTTGGGTTTATCTGGTCAAGCAACTTTTTGAGGCAGTAAAGGAGAAAAAAATACCGCCAGTCTTCGCTATATGCAGAGTAGTGGATTCGCAAGTTATGCACATGTGAATTCGGCTTGTGGAGCCAGTCTCGATGCGTGTTACAATTCTAGCTGTTCTGTGACAGGGCCTCAAGTATTCATATTGAAAATCAATAGGGAGTTCTTAAGAAAACTACTCCCTCAAAAGTTGTTTAGCGATTTCCAGAACGGCTGTCTCTCATATTATGTGAAATTGACTGACAATGCGCAAGTGATTTACTTGTAACGTGTCAGTGGAAACCAAATGGTTTCGTTATAACTGCGAAGGCTTTCGCGGAAGAGTCTGACGACATAAAAGTTTTCTGGGTGTTGTACCGCGTCATGATGTAAGAAGGCTGTTACTTTAATAACCGACGTTTCAGCCTACGCCTTCATCTGAGTATATCCAGAAAGAAGTTTAGATTTGCGGTCAGGTATAACGTAATTACATGATGTTGCTGTTGAAAAAATCTGACTTTACTTACTTATCATCCTATTTCAGTTTTTCGAACTGATACTTGTGGTGAAAACTCCAATATTTCACACATCTTTATGCCTAGTCAGCTATGACGATCTCTGTCGTGATAGAGTATCGATATGACACTAATGATCTGCTTGTTTAACAATGGCTTCAGGTGCTGTGTTTGATTCCAGATAGTTTGTCATATCATTCAAAGTTTGAAAACGTGTAGAAATATTTATTCGGTCATGTGTACAAAGTAGTTGCTGATAATATGCAGTTAATACCAAAGTTGCCATAGAGCGTTTGCTGCTGTTAATTGAGGTTTTGTTATCCGGTTGGTTCAATAACCGGTTAATACAAAACCGCTCGCTATAGCAACAACTTTGCACAGTTGAGAGAAAACAATTCAGAGAGCAGAAGTATTTCGACTTGCTGTAGAACTTTTTGTAATTGGAATTCTGTCGCAAAATCGATTGTTCATAACAAATGTTCAAATGTTTGTAAAGTCTATGGGACTTAACTACGGGGTCATCAGTCCCTAAACTTACAAACTACTTATGAACTAGCTAATACTAAGGACGGCACAAATATCCATGCCCGAGGGGGGATTCGAACCCCCGACCGTAGTGGCCGTGCAGACCGTGACTGGAGCGCCTCAGTCCCCTCGGCCACCGCGGCCGGCTGTTCATAACAGTATAAAATATGTGTGTAAAGATTTGTGAATGTTTTATGTGACAGATTTCGTTGTATCAGACTGTAAATATTGTAATTATTGTATGTTATTTATTATAATCTTGGTGTCATTTATCAACTTTCATGTTTGCTATAAGGAGCAGTTTCCTCACGTGGTCTGTAGTGATACATACCAGGCGGAACTCAATTCGTGTCGTTCGGATATATTTTGGCGTGATAGTACATTTAAAATAATGTAATGTATAATATAGGATATTAAGGGAATTATTGTGTCAGGCTATGAATTATTTCTAAATGTGCATTCGACCGTTCAGTTTAAATTTGCTGCCCGGAATTTTATCAACCTTACTACCGAGAAATTTTAATTTCAGTTAAAATGCTAAGCAAAATAAAGGCTGACTCAGCGAAGTGCAGAGGAAGGGAGCTGTCCCCCTCCTCCTTACATCGCCACTCAAAATAAATAAATAAAATGTAAGTGGAACTTACTTCGTGTTGTTACAAACGAACGTACGGGATAAGTATTACTTTGAAGATAATACATATAACAGATAATGAGGAGTAGCAAGTGGGTCCAGAGTTTGTCCAGAAATATAAAAACTATAACGTCATTCACTGCTGGACTTAGATGTTATATTAAAGAAAACTTACACAAACAACAGATGCTGCATATTGTCAAAAAATATCCTGGAAATGTTACTGGGTAACATTGCCGACTGAACTAATAGGAGCCCTATGTTCACACCATTACTGGCCAATGATGCTCGGCAAAGTTTTAGCCGCGGTGGAGTAGCCGAGCGGTCTAAAGCGTCTCGCTGCGGAGCGCGCGGTTGCTCGCCGTGGAAGTTCGAGTCCTCCCTGGGGCATGGGTGTGTGTGTTGTCCTTAGGTTAGTTTACCTAGGTTTAAACAGTTTGTAAGCTACGGACTGATGACCACGCAGTTTGGTCCGATAGAATTACAAACAAACATTTCGGCAAAGTTTGCGGCCATAGCGCAGACGCTTAGAGGTATGTGGCAGCGAGCGACTGGACGTGAGTGCGGCTCCACTGCATTTCAAAGCCACAAGGACAAAAGTTAGCAAGAGAAACATTAATCGTTTCTTCGTGTCCGTTCCTTTCCTAAATAAGCTAAATGTTCCCTCAGCTGCATCTCTGTGACGAATGCTGGATACAAATAGCTTCCAGAATACTGAAGCACGACTTAACGGTTATCATAAATGCAATTGTCCCGAGAACAAGGAAGGCCGAAGTCTATATAAAAATCGGTACACCAGTGGACAACCAGATTGTTTGGATGTTGCTGATTAGTTCAAAAAAATGTTTAAGCTTATGGGACTTAACTACGGGGTTATCAGTCCCTAAACTTACAAACTACTGAACAACTAGCTTATCCTAAGGACGGCACAAATATCCATGCCCGAGGGGGGATTCGAACCCCCGACCGTAGTGGCCGTGCAGACCGTGACTGAAGCGCCTCAGTCCCCTCGGCCACCGCGGCCGGCTGCTGATTAGTAAACAAGTCTCATGTACCTCTTTAAAGCAAATATTTCTCCGGTATGCGTCTTGGTAGCGTACTTTTCTATCCTTTAAAGAAAGGACTCACTGTCCGATAATCAAATGTTTACGCTAAGGTTTTATTGCTGACCTCTAGAACAACGATAATAGGATGAATTTCATAAATGTATAGTATCTACGATCAGTGTTACAGACCTAGGCCGAGAAAAGTTATATATGTGTAAACACTAATCAAAATAGGATAGCTGGAAAATTGCTGTGCATAAATATGAAAAAAGGAAAACATATTGAAGCTTTAAAAAGTTCAAGCAATATCTGGTGTAAGTTCAGGAACGTCAGGTGGACCCCTGGGAATTTTGACACTGGCGTCACAATACGTTTTTTCTTTAATGTCGTTTGTTGTTAATAATATCAGCTTATTCGCACGAGTTAGTAGCTTCCACTCGGTGAATACTAGACAGAAGTCGAATCTACATTTGCATCACACCACCTTGACACTTGTGCAGAAAGGTGTACAGTATTCTGCGGCATACATTTTCAATAAGCTGCCACAATAACTAAAGAATCTTAGTACTAATCCACACGCTTTCAAATCTAAATTGAAGAGTTACCTCATGGCTCACTCCTTTTATTCTGCCGAGGAAGTCCTAGAGAAGTTAAACAATTAAGCTAATTCATTTTTTTTCTTTATTGATTCTTTTCACTTTGTCTTAAGATTGACGTGTGCAAAGGACTACTTAAAAATTTTCTATCACCATTCTTGTGTAACAATTTATGTATTGACTTGTTCCATGACCATGGAGTTTCACTCCTCAATTGGGTCCTATGGAACAGAAACAAAAAAAAAAAACAATAAATAAGATAAATAAATCTGCTACTGTACGTCGGTAAGAACAATAATTTCCTTTATCAAACTGTCATCGTTGTAGAAATTAATATATGTGTTTCATAGATGTATGTTTGTTTCCCGCTTCTTCATTCTTGTTAATAACGAATGTAGTTCTTCTACATCTGTTCGCCTATTTTGCGATCTTTAGCGAAATTACATTATTTCACCATTTAGGTTTCGCGACTCGGCAGTGTAGCTCCATCGGCATTGGAAACGAGGACGTTTGTGAGTGAGAGGGGAGCATTTAAGAGACAATCAGAAAGACAATACTGGCAACTACTCAGCCGCATCTACACAGCTACTTGCAATAGCTATCAGCAATATTGCCCGGACATACAGAATACTATGATCAATGCAAAAGCTCATTTAGATCCTGGATAGCAGTTATGTTTACTCCGTAAAAAGTAAACTAGATGCCTCGTCCAAATCGTAGCTGTCTCGTTCGTAAAAAGCAAAGGTGCTAACGAAAGTTTTTCAGCTCGAAGGCGGAAGCGTTTATACCTGCATGCGAAGTCCACTTGCGTTCGCAGTGGCTTTTCCTTGTGTAGAAGCGTAGTGTTACTCAGTCGGAAAGCGATCGATAGATCGATGCAGACGAATCGAAGTGAGACGAGTGTAAAGAGTGTGGGCGTCGCAGGTGACAGCTGACGGGGAGGGGCGACGGCGCGGCGACGAATGGTCTGTCGGGGGCGGTGCCTCACACACCCTGCCTCGCAAGTCACGCCACGACTGCGCCGCGGCCCTGCACACGTGATTCCTGCCCGCTCATGTCACGCTTCGTGCGGCGCGATCGCACTTGTTATCGTAAGTTCTTACGTATAATTCCACTGGGTAACACTCGATAATGCTACTGGCTTACGCAATGATTACCCCCTTCCGCGCCTCAAGGTCACACTATCGTAGTGACCAACACAACAGTTTTTCTATCCCCTCAGTGATCGTTAGTTTCGATCAGATAGTTATCGCTAAGGGAGTGGGGGGACCATTATAAATTAACCATACTTCTGAATACTGTCACCCATTATTATGGTCGCATCGCGAGACAGAAGTGGTCGAATATCGAACGAAAGATAGTAGGTTTTAACCCTACATTAAGAAGTTTTATTATGCAGTAGAAAGGTGAAAGATATAGCACCCCAGCAAGTACCGTTGTTTCGCCTCATTTATTTTTTACATAGGATTTCTCCAACTACGTGTCTTCATTTCTTCGCTACCTTTTTACACTTCACAAGATTCAACAAGGCACAAATTAATACTTTCATAGGGCAACCAACTTAGCAGTAAAAATTACAAATTCTACGTTTATAGGCCAAACTACGTTCATCCTACACAAAGTTCTTGTACTCGTTTGATGGGTGCTTCATGGATGCAGTCGGGACAAAGGAAGGTCGCATGCTCGGAGAGACAGACGTCCTGACTGCAGGCATTGCTTGGTAGCATGTCTTCGCCCTCCTTGCAGTTATAACGTTGAATCCTTCCCTATCTCTGTCATGTTTTGTTTGCTGGAACTAGGAGAGAAGGCCATGAAGACACTGCTGCATCGATTTGTACAGGAACTTGAGCTGTTATATTCTACAGGTTCGACTATCGTCGAAATACTTACACTTTAAAAGACGGATGTAAGTCTAAATCGGTATTTACATCTGAAACTATAATAATATCATAATACTGTGTTAAGATGTAATACGACAGGTACAAAAAGCGGTTGTTGCTTCCGACTCGCGAAGCATCGGTGAGAAATCTGGAAACAAGCTTATAAACATAGTGTGGTTAATCACACTCTGAAGGGACAGGCACGGAACGGAGGGATGGAGGGCACCCCCAACGGAGGGAACCAAGATTCTAACTCTTAAAGCTCTAGCATATTCATGACCAAATACGTGGAGCGGAGCTGCCGTTGAGAGCTATTCAGAATCCTTGAAACATGTGTGGCTCCACTCAGCTGTTGTAAGCGAAAATAGAGCCCGTAGGGTGTATTGCAACTAACTTTCCCAACGGAGGGATAAATGGCAGAGGAAAATAATGCCAAGGGAAGTGCAAACATGAATAAATACATAAGTCATCTCTATGAGCGTGTGGGTGGATAATACACTCTAAAGGAACGATCATCAGTATTTAATGCTGATTACTTTCCACCAATTAATTGAAGCAGCGGAGACTAGAGTGTGGCCTTGACAGCTTTGGAAACGTATAACTCTATTCTGAGAATCAGAGAAGCCAACAATACACTGCATTTGAAAATTAACGGTGTAAAAGACATTGTGAAAATAGAACCTGGTGCGTATGATATTGATGAACTAAGTCAATTTTTAAAACAGCTTGGATAAGGATTGAACTATATGCAAACATCAATACTCTCAAATCTGAAGCAAGGACACAGAATACAACGATCGATTTCAGCCAGAAAGCTACGATACGACAACTACTAGGCATCACAAAAGGATAAGTTTTAAGGAAGGATCCTCATAAGTTTTACAGCTGTATTCAGACTGTTCATATACTCCCAGTCAGCACTATTCGCAGTGAGTGTAATATTGGAACCAACTGCTACTTAAACGATACATTGGTTTATACAATTTACGGATTCTTCCCCTCAGTTGAATCAGGATACAAGATTATTGAGACCCTAACCAGTGCTATATACCTCCCAGTGACAGTTCAGGTATTGATCTATTTGGAGATAAGTGTTGTGGACGACAATAACTAACTTGTTTTCTTTAGAGATGAGGAAATCATTGTGAGATTACGCTAATCAGGAAATGAGTCCAATAGGAACTCATACATTCAAGGAACCCCTCCAAAAGCGAACGAGGACATCATCAACGCAATAATATGGGAAATGTCCCACATCTCCATTGCAGATAGGGAGCGTCTGAATCCTTTAAAACTTCTGAACGCAGGTACATTTCTACCTTTAGAGTTCCGTTCATGCGAGGTGTTCGAGTACCCCTGTTACAGGAGGTGAGCAGACAAACATGGTTTATTAAATCATAGAGTCAAGTGGAAACGCCCAAAGTCTTCATACTTGCATATCAGACCAACAGAAGAGGGAATTTAGCAAATGATTCAACTGTATTTGATAATTGCTAGTTAAGTAATGCAAGAGTCTACTTTAAGCAAGAATTATATCCATACGACAGTCTACAACTTCAATGGGGCAAAAGTGTCTACAGTCCAGCATATGTAAGAAAGGTGATGACTCAAGCGAAAAGGACGGCTCTCTACTTAGTCCATGGAAATTCAAGGAGCTAGCAGAAATAACCGTAACAGACTGCTTCAAACAGAACTAGATTATTAAATCTGGACCAATAGATGCAAGGATCGAATGTAACTATTCAGAAATCCGCTGCATATGCGTTACTGCTACACGAGCGAGTGATTAACTACAGCCCACTGATATTATGCAGAGAGCTGAATAAATGATCAAATACTGGCCCAACTAAACGACTTTAACACGACATCTCAAACTGTGACCATCATCTGCCGGCCGTGGTGGTCGAGGGGACTGCGGCGCATGTCACGGTCTGCACGGCCACTATGGTCGAGGGTTCGAATTCCCCCTCGGGCATGGATATTTGTGCCGTCCTTAGTGTTAGCTAGTTCATAAGTAGTTTGTAAGTTTAGGGACTGATGACCCCGTACTTACGTCCCATAAGCTATAGAAACATTTGAACATATGCGGTCTCCTTTACAGATGAATCACACAATCCCATATTCAAATGTTCGTATAGCTTATGGGACTTAACTATGGGGTCATCAGTCCCTAAACTTACAAACTACTTATGCACTAGCTAATACTAAGGACGGCACAAATATCCATGCCCGAGGGGGGATTCGAACCCCCGACCGTAGTGGCCGTGCAGACCGTGACTGGAGCGCCTCAGTCTCCTCGGCCACCGCGGCCGGCTTCCCAAATTCTCCCAATAAAGGAAAGTCAACTATTTGCCTTCCCCACGACTGTTCTTATACGCTCGTTCCATTTCATATCGCTGTCCAGCATTATGCCTAGTTATTGAGTTGACGCAACTGTACCAAACAGCACACTACTAATGCTGTATTCTGCCATAAGTGCTTCTTATTTAAAGGCACTGCATTCATAACATATGCAGAAGAATATGTTGATGCGAAAAATAAATTCTCTGCAAGAATTGCTGCACCAAGATCTTACAAGAATGTGAAGTGTGTTAAAACCAGATAGAACACAAAGTGGCTGACACATACCTGCCATGGAATTCACTAGGACGAGCCAGGCATAACTTATAAAGAAATGGAATCTACACTTAGATTACAATTAGACTACACTGGAGTAATCATTTACATTACAGGTCAAGAGATGATTACCTAGATGATGCACATCTCCAAGTATGCTGCTGTTGTAGACGTGGGAGCCCTATGTCTTCCTGCCCTCTGTTAACTCAAGATTAGTGAAGGAAAAAGTAGTGTTGTGTGTATATATGACAAAGTAAAATTACTTTTAAAGTGGTTGAAAATAGATAAAAAATTAAATTTTAACTAAGAAACCTTGTGTGTTTTTATTTGATTATTTACCCTATACACTTTAATATACACTACTCTCCATTAAAATTGCTACACTAAGAAGAAATGCAGATGATAAACCTCGTCTATCATCTCGACTGCTAGTGATACAAGGCTGTTGGGATCCAGCATGGCGTTCCGTATTGCTCTCCAGAACACACAGATTCCATATTCTGCAAACAGTCATTGGATCCAATTATATATTTTTGACGAATTACAGCGTTCAAATGAATGAAATATATCGCAATTCACCACAGTTTGGTATTTCATCTAAACCTAATACAGTGAAGCCATAACATCGCAAATTGCGATTTATTTCATTCATTTGAACGCTGTAATTCGTCAAAAATATATATAATTGTATACAAGCCGAGACTGGGCTCCTGACGACAATTAATTGTGTCTCGATAACTCATGGTCTCTTCTCCCTGATGCGGGAATACAGTATTGTGGCTGCGAGCATTATAGAATAAATAGGCTGTGGTATAGGAAAGAGACAGCGTGGCGAATGGAGATTTGTGTGTGGCGGGAGACGTGCAGGGAAGAGTCCTCTGCAGTCGGGCTGATCACTGTGTCCTCGGTGGCGGAGTGGTCAACGCGTCTGCCTAGTAAGCAGGAGATCCCGGGTTCGAATCCCGGTCGGGCACAAATTTTCATTCGTCACAGTTTGGTATTTCATCTAAACCTAATACAGTGGAGCCATAACATCGCAAATTGCGATTTATTTCAGTCATTGGATCGTGACCAACGTGAGTAGCAATGTCGCGATACGATAAACCGCATACGCGATAGGCTACAAACCGACCTTTATCAAAGTCGGAAATGTGATGGTACGCATTTCTCCTCCTTACATGAGGCATCACAACAACGCTTCACCAGGCAACGCCGGTCAACTGCTGTTTATGTATGAAAAATCTGTTGGAAACTTTCCTTAAGTCAGCACGTTGTAGGTGTCGCCACCGGCACCAACCTTCTGTGAATGCTCTGAAAAGCTAATCATTTGCATATTACAGCATCTTCTTCCTATCGGTTAAATTTCGCGTCTGTAGCACGTCATCTTCGTGGTGTAGCAATTTTAATGGCCAGGAGTGTAAGTCTGGACCATTATGCAATATCTTAAATAATTTAAATACAAGAGAAATATTTATGGCTGTAAATAGAATTTCACCGTATGGTACAGTGCAGACAATGCAGATGTTTCTGCACACTACACGAAACAAAACTATGTTAAACAAAAGAGAAAAATTATAACTATGTAACTGCATCTCTCCTCATAGAAGAGTGCTTGCAATGCAGATGTTTCTGCAAACTGCACATACATATTTTTAAAAAAGTATGATGGTGATAAGGGTGTTCACGAAATAAGAACAATAACTATGTATGGCTAACAGTTTTTGTCATTTATTTCAGAATAACAACATAAAATGTTTCTGTAACATTACACACACACACACGCACACACCCACACACACACACACACACACACACACACACACACACACACACAGAGAGAGAGAGAGAGAGAGAGAGAGAGAGAGAGAGAGAGAGAGAGAGAGGGAGAGAGATGTTTGAGTTTTACAAGCTGTTAAACAATACAGAGTTCATCTTCTTTTATGAAGAAAAAGAATTTCTTTTTCATTTCAGTGTATGCAATATAACTTAATCTTCTACTTAACATTACAGAGTTTTGTGCGCAAATGTCTGAGCCAAACATATTTTTTTAGCTTTATGAGCTCTTAACAACACAAAGTTGTATGACGAAGAATTTTTTTTAGTTCGTTGTACACAAAAACTTCTTATACTTAACATTATAGACTTCGGAATTATCTCTCCCTCTCTTTCATGTACAGGTTCTAAATCTGAGGAACATTATTCTTTTTGGTGATTAAGGTTCTTAACATTACAAAGGTACTGCAATTAGCAAATAATCTAACGTATATTACTACTTTGACTACTACTAAACACACTAAAATTAGTGTAATTACACCCAGACAGCACACAACAATTACACAGAGTTGGAGCAATTGCTCAAGACAGCAATTATAATATGGTACAGAGAGCCGGAATGCTTGTTCCAGATGAGCTGTTTTTCTCTCCAGGCGAAAATTATTGTACAGAGACATGGATTACTTTTTCTACTGATGAAGTTAATAATAAAGAGGTGAAGTGCTTGTTTCAGAGCTGGATTAACTGAATGTTCCAAACTAACTACGTATTTTTGTTGAAGTGAGACGTTTTTCATCAAAGTTAATAATAATATTAACAAATAATTTAAACAATTAACTTGTGCTGTCTTTATATACAATGACTACAACAGAAATGTGTGGAACTCACATAGTAATGGGATAGTTAGTGGAACTGAAACCTACTAAAACTAAACTACTTTAATCATTCACTGAAAGGGTTTGAAGCTGTAAATATACAGTATTTTTTTTTTGAAATTTCTTAGTTTTTTAAAATTTTATACAGCACATAGTGATTGCATAAACATTTTTGTGGGAATATATATATATATATATATATATATATATATATATATATATATATATATATTCTGTATACTTAGTATGCTATTTAAGTAAAATCTATGCATACATAGGTAAACAGATACACACAGCCAGTTGACTCTTAGAATAAAACACACTTTTATATACACATTCACTCCATACAACACAATCAGAACTCATCTATGTGCGATATAAGGGACATACAAAATAACACACACAGACACACAATATCTTTCTCACTCACAATCTTCCTCTATCAGTCTTTCAGTTAGTGCCCCCACACCCTCCTTTCTCTCAGTGATTAGTTTGTAGAGTATGGTCTCAGTACTATCACCAAAAATGACCTTTTTATCATTATGAGGCGAAACTCAACGTTAGACTGCAGTAGAGTGTACACCACGAGTCTTACAGATCGAATGCTATCCTACTGAACTCTGTACGTAGGCTTTGGTGGGGCAGTGCGAACACCCCCAGACAGACACTGCACATAATCTTTGATCGTCAGTACACAACATGCTGATTGTTCAACACCATTTTCCCTCCTCTAAGTGTTCCCATCTATTCTATGATATGCATACATGATTGCCTGGAAGCCTACAAATTCCATAAACGGTGAACCATTCGATTCATTATTCATGAAGTTCTTGTTCTGACAAACAATGCCGTAAGGAATATTGGCCCAACCGGAAGCACTGAATCCTCCATCAATATGTTTCATTACTCCATGTGGATTGCAGTTTTTCACCCAGTAGATGAAGCTGTCTGTATCCAAACACAGTAAATCTGATTCAACAAAGTGAGGTTTGGCACCCATATAGTGGAGTCTGTAGATGTGGAGTATGTACAGATCAAGTATGCACATCCCCTGGTAGATAGATTTTGTTAACTCTACTGAATCCTTGATCATCTCCAAAGCAAAAAACTTATCATTGAATATGGTAAGCCTCTTAGAAGATGGTCATGCATTTAATTTTCGTGTTCCATGACACACATATCAGCTCATTCTGAGTTAAATATCCTGTTCATTTCTAAGATTTTGCACAGTTTTCCTGAATATGGAATTATTCATTAATTTATAAAAATTCTGTTTCAAAATCTCTAGTTGCAACTGCCTTCACTACCATATTTAATTCATTGTACTCTTTCAACAATGGGAATTATTTGAAAGATATAGCTCACTTTATTATAAGAAGTGCCATTCCCATTTTGATGCACTGCTGCAGATTACAATAATGAATGAAATACCACTGCTCTCTTGCAACAGTGGTCATCAATTTGGGGATGGAACCCTTGGCTTCTGAAAACATCTGCAGGTAATTGCACAACTGTATCCATATAAATCTTCGCTCATTCACCCTAACTGCAGATGCTGAATTCCCACCAATCATTCATGGCATTCTCATATTCCTTATCTGTTATGGCACTGCCAGTGAGTGAGCTGGTAAATTCTGATATGTTGGTAAACTTTCATTGAATTTCACCATACAGTCCAGTTACTTATATGGAAAAACCACTTTTTGCACTGCTTTCATTAGGATATGCAGATCGAGTGGTGTGCATGTCCTTCTGAGGTAGATTCTCAAGTTGTTGGTATAAAACGAAGCAACGAAAGGAAGCGCAGCCTAATTTTTGGTGTCATTTGTTTGGAGAACAAAATATATTTCTCTGTACTATCAGGCTTGTCTGGTAGGTATCCTAACCAAATTTGGCCAAATGCTCAGATAAAACGTGAGCATCATAACCTGACTGATTATGGAAGATGGCCGGTATACATTCCAGTATTTAACCCTTTATAGGATAGTGGTCGATATAATGCCCACCTACCATAAGTGTGAAACTGTCTACCTTGCTCTTTGTCTTCCTTGTTTTCACCTGTTTCATTCTAAATAACAAGTGTACCACTGGAACTTGTAATATTTCATAGTGTTTAATAACGTTTTATTGTTTGAATATTGTAATGTGTTCAATTTTTGTAATTCAGTAAATTATTTAATGTAGTGTATCTTCTTTGCATTCCAAATGCTATTTATTAGTTATCTATTCCAGATATAAGAAGGTGGTCTTTTAAATGACCACCATCCACAGTAGTCTAACTCCCATCCAAAATGGATAGTAGTCTGTACATCAAACACTTATTTCTTCCTTTCACTTCCAAGTTACATGAACATAAAATAATTCTGAGAATATTACTATGTACGTCAAATGAGATGCAATAAAACTGTTACCGCCGCGGTGGAGTACCCGAGCGGTCTAAAGCGCCTCGCTGCGGAGCGCGCGGTTGCTCGCCGTGGAGGTTCGAGTCCTCCCTGGGGCATGGGTGTGTGTGTTTCAAATGTTCAAATTTTTGTAGATCTTATGGGACTTAACTACGGGGTCATCAGTCTCTAAACTTACAAATTACTTATGAACTAGCTACAACTAAGGACGGCACAAATATCCATGTTCGAGGGGGGATTCGAACCCCCGACCGTAGTGGCCGTGCAGACCGTGACTGAAGCGCCGCAGTCCCCTCGGCCGGCTGTGTGTGTTTGTTTGTCCGTAGGTTAGTTTACGTAGGTTTAAGTAGTTTGTAAGCTACGGACTGATGACCACGCAGTTTGGTCCGATAGATTTACAGACATTTGAACATTTGAAAACTGTTACCTTTCAAATTTGCAGAAAGTAAGTTTTGTTTTATAAAGGGTTAATACTACACGTTGCATACATTGTGGGAAGCACCACGTAATTTCCCAGTTAGATGAAAGTTGTCTCTATGGTGAGTTTTTGTTTTCTGTCTAAAGAAAATCCTACAAATTTGGGAATCTACTGTCATAATGCCACAAGGTAGTCATTAGAATTTTGCATGTAAGGTTTCTCAACTTGCCAGGTGACCTGTTCCAGCTCAGTGAGCAACTATATTGCTGGATCCTTTCCTATGTATGATCTAAATTTATTCAGAAAGTGGTCGACTGTACACATAACTTTTTAAACTGCTTCACATGGTATGTGTTTTAGGGTGAAATTAATATGTGAGGCCAGGAGGTTACCTTCACATCCAGCGATTGGAGCAAGTTAACACTCAAAATCGGCGTAAATCACCATTGGACATCTTTCCCTATGGTGAGCATCTTAATGAAATTATTTTCCTTGGTAGGCATTATAATACATACGGGTTCTTTGGATTCGCAGTTAGCAAGTTGCTTCTGTAGATACTTTTCTTCCAAAAGTTACTTCGTCACCTTTAGCAGATGTGGTTTTACATTTGGTATTATTCAGTTGGGTGTAAAGGTGGCCGGACATATCTTTGATCGATTTCACCTGCACATTTTGAAAAGTGAAGAGGTCTGACTATAATATGACTATCTTTTTTCTCATAGTCATCATCTTCTGACTTGCTTAGCATCTCCATGCCATAAACCTGCACCAATGCATTAGTAGTCTGGGCCTCAAATATGGAAATTGCCTGGAGTTTGACAGGGAACTGTAACCATTAAAATTGTTGCCTTTGGGAATTTTGTCTTAAGGTGCATTGTAACATGGTTCGCGATGCGTGTTTGTAGGTTAAGCCAGAATTAACTAAGTGAAGCAGTATTCTTCTCCATCAAAAACTGACCCGCCTTTAACTGGATCAAAGACATACATGTCAAGGTGTACGGCTTGAATTGCATACCTCCATCTCCGTGAATCAGTTCATAATGACACTCAGAGTGGTTTTCAAAACTACACAGCGATCAAAACACTACGCTGCTGTCCCACAAAATGTAATGGAGGCTTGTCTCCTCCGCACCCTCTGAGCCAGTAGGTGCATGGGATAGCTCACAGAACAAGACTGCACGGGATTCAATTGCAGGATTATGCAACTCATTGCTTGCTTTAAGAAGTGCAGCCTCTAAAATGGGATAGCAGGCCTTGAGGAACACAACTTGGACGCAGCATCCTCCAGCTGGGTTCTCTATCTGCATGAAAGAGATGCGCCCCTTAAAAGTTTTAGGGACTTCTGGGTATAGAAGAGAGGTCATAACACCTGGAATCTGATGCCCTACTTCATTATCAATAGGTCATGGGAGGGAACAATCACTAATCATTTTCTTATTAGTACCACCACTAAAGCTACATATCACTGGCAACAGTTGCGTCCAGCCTTTCAAAAAGAAGGTGCAGGAGATGTAATGGCTATGCTATCACCTTGAGTGATGGCAGGGGTGATCTGCCTGACTAGGAGGGGGTGATGTAGGCATCGTCCGTTTGGAATAACCTAAGCATGGTGGACCTGCTCCACTGACAGAGTACACAAAATGCCGGGCCAGTAATGGTGTGTGCTACGGAGAAGCACATATTTGTGATATTCGTACCAATGCCAGCACATGTGGCATGGCCGTTTGAGATGTTTCTGTAAGAACAAAAGCCCAGAAAACAAGAGAAAAATATAACTACACGGTCCTAGATGGACAAATAGAAAGTTAGAAAATATCTTCCTCGGCTGAAAGTCGGTGTAATATATATATATATATATATATATATATATATATATATATATGCTAAACTCTGTATTGCTCGGGTATGTATGATGTATGCATTTTTCCAGTCTTATATTAGAAACGAAATTAAAAATTCGGGAAAGATTTCATCTTCATCTATTCCTGAGAACAGCCTAAAAATTATGAAACAGTAAAACAAATGAATATACATAACGTACAAAATTATAATAGTAATAAAATACTACTGTTGAATAACATTAATTCAAAACTTGAGTATAAACAATATTTGTTGTTTCCAGAATGAAACTTTCACTCTGCAGCGGAGTGTGCGCTGATATGAAACTTCCTGGCAGATTAAAATTGTGTGCCGGAACCCGGACCCGAACCTGGGACCTTTGCCTTTGCCTTTCGCGAGGTCCCAGCTTCGGGTCCCGATTCCGGCACATAATTTTAATCTGCCAGGAAGTTTCAATATTTGTTGTTACTTGTCCAGGAGCTAGTATGAATAAATTCTTTGGAGAACTCCCTTGAGCATGCGACATAGAGTTGTACATGTGAGAAACATGGAGATGTCAAATCCACTCCGCAGTAGGTAACAGATTTTCCCTGTGATTTGTTAATCGTAATAGAAAATGCAAGTCTCAGTGGAAACTGCAGTCTCTTAAAGTTAAAAGGCAGATCTGTAAGAATATGGCGTATTTATGGCATGTACACAGTTTCATTGTCTGCCTTTCCGTGTAGGATGATTGTGTGATGTGGTGGTTTTACATTAACCAAATTGTTTGTGTCATCATATCTAATGAATTACACGTGTTTATTTCTTTCTTATATTAGTATGTCTCGTTTTCCCTTTCTGTCCATCGGCTTCTACCTTACTATCTGTCCATTTAAGTTTCGTTTTCGTGCAGCTCAGTACTTACGACACCATCCTTGACTATGTATCCCACAATAATATAATTTTCCAGCGTACTGTGGTTCTGCAGATGTGTGTAGGCTAGTCAAGTACGTGTATTTTATATAAACTTTCTGTGCCGTTTTGTGTTTGTGAAATTGGTGTATATTTTGCGGAAGGTGTGAATTGGTCTTGTAAACATTCTACTGCTTTTTCTTATCACGTTTGTTGTTCTTGATGTCGGTTTGCGATGTAGGCGTATATTTACGCTCCGCCATTTTTGCATGTTTTAATCACATTTTTTCCGTTTAATTAATGTTTGTACTTCGCCTTACTTTTTGCTAGTGGAAACAAGTTTGAACTTATTGTTTACTAACAGAATCACAAAATTTTGAAATGTTTGTGAAGCTATGGCACCAATATGCATTGGTCATCTGTCCTTAGACTTACAATCCACTTAAAGTAGCTTATGCCCGAGGGAGGAATCGAACCTCTGACGGGACCAGTCGCGCACTCCGCAGCATCACAGTATCAATGTTTGTCTTATCTGATTTTCGTGTAGGTCGTGACATTGCCAACAGGAATATTTTCATACTTTCCTACCTGCGTGCCTTTGTATGTGTGTGTAATTTGCCATAGTAATATTTAGTTGATGGTATAAACCTCTCTAAACATTTAGGAACGTTTGCAGTTCCTAAATTGGTTCATGGTAATGCTCTGATAAAAGATGTAATATGGTGTAGTTACTGATATTTTGAGACACTTAACTAGCTAACGAAACATTGACCTTTTCTTTGATAGCAAAACAACAGTAACTTTTGTTCTCGTTTGTTACCTTATTACACCTTTTATATAAAAAACGTTTAACTGCACTGAATTTTTATTCTTTTTACCCTTTTATTCCAACACATTCACGAGTACTGATATAATATAGTCCTATAATGTAACATAATATAATTATTATAACAGTGCAATACTGTACAAGTTCTTATTCTTCCTCAAAATAATGGTTATACTGGATGCAACAAAGTAACTCAAAGAGGGACTACTTTGCTCCTGTTTCGGAATATTACTAAATTAAGAAAATATGTCTTTGATTTAATCACGTTTGTAGATGTTTTAGAATAGACAAAGGTCATTTTCAAAAGAAATTAAAAAATACTGAGCATCACAAGAATTTGTTTGACAAACATAGCTAAAAGTGGAGTAAAGTAAACATGTTTAAACTTTTTTTTAATCTGCCTATAAAACAGAAAGTACAAACCTGTGTGCCCAAAATTGAAGAACCGCGAAAGATGTATTTAGATAAAAGCGAAATATACCTCGTGTAAAAGGGTCCTTAATTAGAGACAGTGAAATGCGAAAAAACAAATAATAATTAATTTCAATCGGTGCAGAACATGGCCACAGAAACAAACAATGGTCATTTTGCTTCATTTGCTGTAGGTTTGGACAAGCTTTAAGTAGTTTGTGCATGGGTTTGATTAAAAGGGTGTAGAGGCTGACAATTCAGTTGCCATTATTCAGCCCAGAATCTCAGGTTGCATTGATGAAGTTGTTAGGAGTCTCAATATACCTGGAGTTTTGAGGGCTGGTGTTTCCTTTCCTGAGACAAGACCACATTCATGGTGAACTTTGCTACCTTACGTTAGTAGATAGTGTTTTCATACCAAATTACTTGTTACAGAAACTTCATGCTCTCATTTATGCCAGGTATTGTGGGCCGTGTTGATGGAGCTCATGTAATACTTTTAGCCCCTGAAGCCCACGTAGAACAATATGTCAACAGTTGTGGCAACCACTCCCTTAATGTTTTAGTTGTAAGTATAAATGCACATACCAGGTGCAACAATACCGATAAAAAGTTGATTATTTCTGTTCAACTATTCATTAATTTATACTTTGCAGACATGTGACTCAGGCATGATCATTACAAATATCTTAGCAAGGAATCACGGGTCATCAAGTGACTCCTTTGTATGGGCCAAATATGAACTCAGAGCGAAAATTGAAAACATTTAGAGAGGAGGAAAGGAATTCTGGTTGTTAGGTCAGTACAACGAAATACTGAATGCTATTATTTTTTGAAATTATACCAGGTGGCATAAGCACACCATCCACCAGTGAAGTTAGTTTATCCTGGATACCGCAGTTGCAGAAAGGTTTGCCTAAGCAGAACAGTATAGGGGACTCCATACCAACAGAGAGGAGAGATTGCTAATCCTAAGACTGGCGTTTGAAAACAAACATTTATAGTTAATAACTGGTTCTACAGCTCGTCATTGGAAAAACTGGTTGCTGTATGAGTGGTCTCGGGTTTGATTCATGGGCCCAAGAAAAAATTATGTATAGAATGATTGTCCCTGACCAAACTACCATGTATAAGAGCCAAAACATATTAATTATCTGTTTCAAAGTATATCAACATATGGCAGTTAATTTATAAACAATACTTCATGCGACAAATCGTGCTTCACAACTGGAAATATTAAAGAAATGCCATTATATTTTGAGTGCTATAAATAAAATAATGAATATAATTAATAATGTTCATTTAAACCTGACAGATATTTATTATTACATTATTCATATACAGATGTTGAATTGATGTCCACCTTGTTTGATTCATTGATATGTGCCTCTCGTTATTAGCATGAATACCTGTTAACATTTCTGCGCATACTGAATGTATTCGTTCCTTTAACACATCTAGATTTTCCGGTTCCGTTTCGTAAACCCTCACTTTGATATACCCCAATAAGAAAAAAATGTCAACCATGTTAAATCAGGCGATCTCGCTGGCAACCTAATGGAACCATCACGACCTGTCCATCGTTTGGGGCGTGCATTGTGCTGAAGTTGGATGTCTTCTATGAGACTGCCCAAGATTCAATTCATTCTGTAGAAGACAATGACACACCTACACAACAGGTTCAGGTGTTTGCATAAACACAGTGTGAAGATGAGCCACCACCAACAGCGAATTAAGGCAGGGTGAAAGGCAGGTTGGTGTGGGAGGCTCGAATTGTGAGATTTGGTATTAAAGCCAGGTTACACCCTCTTCTACCTTCTACACCCCATAACTCTCATAGGATCCATCGATGTCCCCTAAGTTAGTTAGTGTCTTAATTTTAGTTAAGAATGGTCTTATAAAATATTTATGGCTTGCATACAATTTCCTTAATATTTCAGTAAAATTATTGTTTCAGTACAGTTTGAGAGAAATACTGAATCAGCGTTTTCCTGAAAGAATGTTTGCCCAACATGAATATAAAAAAAATACATGTAATACATCATGGTACTGAGCCGATTTCTTAATTATATGTTGCTACCATCTGGGATCTCAATGTCTTATTACTGTCTTATTTACATAAATGAAAGTTTATAGGATCCTTAGCAAATACATTTTATAAAAGTGGCAATGAAATACCTTTGATTACTACTACTTGAGTATTCCTTGTATCTTCTACCAAATACATAAATGAATGTTACACATTTAAATTGTTTCAACAATTGCAGATATTTCTAACAATGAAGACAATACAGATACTACCATTATGTAATTTTGTGAGATAGCTTGTGGAGCAATGATTAGAAACGATGACATGTGCAGATTTCACACCTTGCCAAATCTTCACATCTCTCCCATGCCTTATGTACCCTCCAGTATTGAAGTAAAAACAAAACATTTAATTAATGAGTAAACTACGAACAAATCTAAATCTAGTGTACCTAAAAATGATTATTTCAGGCTTACACCTCCACGGCTCATGTAAACAATTGCAGTAGTCTTACGTACATGCAGTTGAAACCAAATTCGTCTGAGAGTATGTTGTTCCTGCATTAGAATTATTTGTTCCTGCCAGAGGGTGTTCCTTTCTAGCCTGAGGGCGTTTTGCTTGTGTATACATGTCAACTTCTCTTGTGTGGTATCCGTCAGAGAATCTTCATCTCGTCCAGAAGTACTACCTACAAGCATGAAGATAGTGCAAGTTACAAGATTAAAATATAAACAAATAAATAACTCTTACAGTTTAAACTTAGTTAATAATGACTCTTAGCTGCGGAACGTTTGCACTTCTTTGCTGTTGTTGAAGAACACGAAAATTGAGTTTCACACAACACTAGTACATAATCAGATGGAGAGGGCTCATCTTCTTCTTCTGAAGTAAAGGTGGTGGATGATGGCCTGTTGTTGAAAAGCAAGCAGGTGCAGACATTATTGTCGAGTCTTCAAGTGGAAGAATGAGTAAATCTTGGTTTAATTCAAAGTTGTGAACAATATATACATTCACTTCTCAATGGCCTTCCTCTCTGTCACTGTAATTAACTCATGTCATGAGTTCTGCAAAGCAGAATTACATCGTTTGAATTTACAAAGAGAAGCACAAGGACTAGGGGGGAAAGATTAGGCTATTATCTTACTTGCTGTGGTTAGAGGTTCGGTACTTTTTCAACTCCAGAAACGAAACAAGCAGCAATAAATAGAAGAGATTCCCCTCAAGAGCGGCAGGGATTTTGCATGAGAACAGCCACCTCCTGTTTTTCCCCATTTCCTTCTTTAACCAAGAAGCTTGTAATTTCATACAGCTTCTCCAGTCTTGCTAAAAGTAAAAGAATTGCAACACAGGCGGGCAATATTTGAAGAAATCAAGCTTCATGCGTTTATCCTCTGATTCTGTTCCTTCACTTGGCTGGATACTGAGCGTTTTGGCGAGTTTTTTTCAGTAGCTTTTGCATGTGTTTTGCACCATTGGGTTATAACCGAACTCACAGCTCTAATCTTGCAGCCACCATGAAATGGATCTGAAGGAGATTTTAATGTGAGTTCCATTCTTAGGACGAAAAATATATATCAATTTAAAATCTGAATTAATCTTTTGGATTTTTTCAACATTATGAATAACTTTTGCAAGAATACATATATTAATTAAACATAACAAGAATTATCTTTACAAATGGAAGATTTCAGGTTCTTGTCCTCGCTTCTGTGTGTTGTGTTTTATGCTTGAAAATGAATTTTACGGTGTGAGATAGTTATGATGTTTACTTTGACTTTGCCAAATGGGCACTGAAGGTTGATTAAGTATTTTGCTAATTTATATGGCAGATAAATAAGTTTGTGTCTATTATGGGCCAGCATGATATTTTAGTGAGTCATTTATGGTGTAATTTTAGGATAATTTGAAGTATGTATTTACATGTATTTATTTATGTATTTTATCGTGTATTCTGTAAGGTGAATGCGTGTATTTGTGATCACTAACTATTATCGATTCTAATGAGGTATTAAATTTCACCGGCATATTTTTATACATATTTGTTCATAATCACATAATAGGTGTGTACAGTGTTTATGTATTGTGTACATGATGTGTAAAGTTCTTTTTAATATTTGGTTGCAACACCTGTGTTAAGAACAAAGACCGCGATGGAGCGGCAGAGCACATTGAGGTGTTATGCTCTGATGTGCGAGGCCGTTTCCCATCGGAGGTTTGAATCGTCTCTCGGGGATGGATGTTTGTGTTGTCTTTAGTATAAGGTAGTTTATAAGTAGTTTGTAGGTTTAGGGACTGATGACCCCACAGTTAAGTCCCATAAGCTTAACAAACATTTGAACATTTTTAGAAACAAAGGTAAGGTAAAGTATGAAATGAGCTGTCCTGAAAGTATTACTATAGGTATCTAAGCTAATAAAACATCACTGGAGGTATTTTTGTGTAGTTTGACTATGAATATGAAATTTAAGTGGTATTTCCTATATCGGTAGCACAGTGGTAGAGTGCCAGCCTACAAATCCGAAGGTCGCGGGTTCGATCTCCACCAGGTCCTAGGATTTTTATCTGTCACTTTCCACTTCTTTCACCTCTGGCAGTGTCGCTAATGTGAAAAATACCGAGTAACACTGTGGGCTGGGTAAGTCAGTTCGAAGGTCGCAGGAAGGCAACGGCACCTCCAAAACCACCTCCAAAACAGGACCATGCCTAGTAAAGCACTGTGGTATTCAAACCAATCTTCGGATTGTTGACTGCTTTACCATATAGGTTTTTAAATTTATGTAACTGAAAATCTCATAGTAACATTGTAGTACTAACTCAGAGATAGGGTAATATTTAGTGTCGGTATACTTAGCATCAATTTTAGAAATTATTTTGATGTCTTCATTCTTGATGGTGGTGTAGCTGTACTGCTTCCTATGTGGTCAGCTACTGTGGTAATAGTTGTTACTGATTCCTGGAGGCGAGTAGCTGAGGTGTGCGTGGTTTCTGCAGTAACATGATGGTTCTCCTGGTTTGGTCATCTGGAGCAGTGGAACAATGTCTAAAACAGAGATTTTACCTTTTAGCAACAAAAATCCAGATACCCCCTAACCAAATATCTAAATGATTTTTCTGGATATCACAACTCAAGGAATATTAATTGTTTTTATAAAAACGAGTGAATTATTTGAATTTCTAGGGTTCAAATGGACCCACAGTTTAAATTTATAAGAGAAGTTTTTCGACATGAAAAGTAAACAGATAATGCTATTTAGGAATTTTACATAATTATCCAGTTGTATACAATCATCAATAGATAGAGAAATAATATTCTGTTGATAAATTTGTATTAGATAAACACTTAAGCATAAAAGAAACTATTATTTTCGTGTTTGATTGTAGTCAAATAATTGTAATAATGTTCCATAAGACTGATATTTAAATAATGGCTCTAGGTTTGTATTTCTATTCACTATAATGTTAAGATGGCTTTGCATCTCACGACTTTTCTCATAAATATAAAGTGTGTAAGTACATATACTCAAATAATATTCAACCGACAGTCTATTGATCAGTGTTCAATAATTAATTTTGAAAAAAAAATTAATAGTAACAATAATAAACCTGATGACTGACATACGCTGCTGAAGTGTAGTACAATTTGTGTCTTTCTTGCCTAGTGAAATTTTCACTCTTTAAAAGCAAGTCTCCATTGACACGACATGACAGTAAAAATTTTCATAGGGAGACACATTACATGAGTGATTTTAGTGACATATAGTAATTAAAGACTCTTAATAGCTAGAATCAGTGTACTACTGGATCAGCAAATTGTACATTGGGCATGTACCACATACTGGGATCAATTACTTGTTTGACAAGGTGTCAGTGACCTTTAGCAACATTAAACAATCTACAAACAAGATGAATTTGCTTATACAAGAGCCCACTTGTACAGAGACACTGTGCTTTGTTTCTACATGGGTTGCACCTATACATTTTATCGGTACTGTGCTGTACCCCCTTTGTAGTCTAGGGCGTTGCGCACATACTTCTGACGTGAAACATGACGGTAATTCCGAATCTAACAGAGCATGATAAGTCAGCCAATTACCACAGTTGTCTTGCATCTTTATTGTTGCTGTTGCGAGGAGCACATGTTTGCCTGGGCTGACCTTCACTGAACAGTAACGGGATTTACCTGTTGGATGATTTTCACTGGGATACTGGTGCGTGTTATTTGGACTATTGTTTCGCATTCCATCTTCTACGCGTGTGATTGTTTGTTAAGGTTAAGGGACTTAACTGCGGGGTCATCAGTCCCTAAACTTACTAACTACTTACGAACTACCTTATACTAAAGACGACACAAACATCCATGCCCGAGGGGGGATTCGAACCCCCGACCGTAGCGGCCGTGCAGACTGTGACTGGCGCGCCGCAGACCCCTCGGCCACTCCGGCCGGCTGCGTGTGAGTCTTCGTGTAACAACGTGTGGTGTTGTTTTCCACAGGTATGGCAGCTAATGGACTTGCAGTTAGAAGCCCTATGACCACTAAACAAGCAATGATAACACAGCTTGTTCCGCGTTACAACGATTTTTTGTTCGCTACATGCAGCTGGTTTGAATTTTCTGCACATGAGCAGTGCATGATTCTGGCTGCACATGACACATACAGCACTGGTAGGGACGTAAATTTGTCTAGAATATTGCAACTGCTTCGTATTAGAGGCGTTCTGATGTTTACGCCAGGTGACTTGTATTTGTTTTCCAGGAAGTCACACGTTTCTTTAAATGTTTGGAATCTGTTCGAATTCAAACTTCTGTTATAGACGACTGAACCCTTTCTATAAGGAGTTGTGTTATATCTTGCAAAGAGACGGCCGGCTGTAATGCCATTAACACACGCACATTGCTTGAGAGGCCTCGTTCAGTAGCGTGCGACGTTCACTTGCACATGCCTGTGTCATTGACGGGAACGCTAACATTTGTGCCGATGCGATCAGGCGAGGATAGTTGTGTCTGGCACAGACCACATCAAAGGCTACCTTGAAGTTAGTGTTAGTCATCGGAAGATGAGCAATTGCACCATGTGCTTTACCTGTTAGTGAGCGAAGCGTATGATGATATTTTACAATGTCCTCTAATTCTTCATTGTTTACGACGCGACTCAAATGTGTCGTAAAAATGTCTGAACTTCGTTATATTGCCGTTGAATCGTGGCAGGTTTTTGGCGGGCAGATTGATTTTACGTTTTGACGCATTCGAGGCAAAGCCAGCTTTTGTCAGAACCTTGTCAGCTGCGTTAGCGTGATTCCTTTGAATTGAACTTAATTTTCTTGAATCCTCAAAGACTATATTTTCGAAGCGTGCATGTCGATGTCTTCAAACAATTCGAGCTGTAACTGCGCGTCCTCATGTTTCTCCACGATCTTTGGCAATCTGTTCTAGCCTGACAGTGATGTTCAAAGGGTCCTATATGCCTCTCACGTCGAATTAGTTTGCAAACGTTAGCAACCGCATAAGGCTTACTTTCGCTACCGAGCGTGTAGTGGTAAATTTCTTTAAGGCTGCGTCCATTGTGGAAAACCAACGCTGGAAGACAACAGTCGAAGCAGCACTACAGGATTACAAGGGACTAAAGGAAACAGGATAGCCAGACCAGGCACTTAGCCGTCAGATGTGTCACGTCGCGTCGACGCTGCTGGTTGCGCCTCCGTGCTGCTTCGTTGTCATTCCTGCCACCCCAACGATGGACAGCCGCCGCTGCACGTTAGGTCGTCGAGTCAATCACAATCCGGCCTGGAACGATCAAAATGTTAGCGTTCGCAACGAAAATGTAAAGTAAAAGTGATGCTTGAGGAACAGGAAGATTATATGGACTGTAGGAAATGGTTCGGAACCATTCATATTCTAATGACTAAAGACTTGTGCTGTTAAATTACTAATTATTCAGAAGTTACATTACATTATGATGTCCTGTACAAGCCGCTCGTGTCACGCACACAGCTACGACCGCTGACCGACCGATTCCATTCATAACTGACGACTGGCGACATCCCTCGCAGTGGCGAGGGTACCATTGGTCCTGCTGGTCAATGTCCCACAGGTATAAGTCCGGTCAGTAGAGGGCAGCACTTTCCAGGAACTCGGTCAAATGTAGCGACCGAACAAACTTACATTAGAGGATCACCGCAGCAAACTATATGCTTCCTTCCCGACAACATACAGTGAACTACCCGTTCTACGCCAGGCGATCATTCCCTTCTAGAATGCCGTTCCAGTGTGAAGACAATCCTGCCATCTGATGAGGACAACCGCGCGAAATGGCCGCCTCGTCTAAGGCGTCATGCTACGGATTGGCAGGCCATTCCCGCCGGAGGAGGTGGTTCGAACCTCTGTCCCCGTTCGGACCCATCCGACCTGCGTTTCCATACCTTACGTACGTCAGGATGCCTCGTTAAACATGGCGTCACCGAGATTCTACTTCATGTGAGTACACTCAGAATTACTATTTCGTCTCTAACGTTCCGCTATCGACGTGGTTCGAAACTGGCCACGAAGAAATATGATAGGAGAAGTAAACTGATATAGTTTGTTAAGGAATAGAAAATAAACGGTTTCAATGCTGCAGTTATCCATTTCTGCTACCTAGGACCGCGAGGGAGTGGCCGAGCGCTATAAGGCGCCTTGCTGCGGATTGCACATTTGCTCCTCGTCGGAGGTTCGAGTCCTGGCTCAGACGTGGGTGTATGTGTATGTTGTCTGTAGCATGCATTAGCTTAAGCAGTTTGTAATTCTAGGAACAGATGACCACTTCAATTTTGTCCAAAAGCTTTACAAACATTTGAACATCAAGCTACCGAGCTTGTTAACACAGGGACATGATACGCAGAGCTATATGGCGGATATGAAGACCAGTCACTTGACGTAAAGATATATATATGTCTGTTGCTCGTTTTTCTTTGAAGCTATTTCGTGGGCCGCGGCGAAGTGAACGAGCGCATTGAGGCGCTATGTTACGATGCGCGAAGCCGTTCTCCGTCGGGGATTAGAATTCTCCCTCGGGCATGGATGCTTGTGCTGTCTTTACTATAAGCTAGTTCATGAGTAGTTTCTAAGTTTAGGGACTGATGACCCCGCAGTTACGTTCCATAAGCTAACAAACATTTGAACATTTGAATCTATTTCGTGGTGTATATGTGTTTATTTAGCAATATGTGAAAGTGTTCTCAAGACACAGTTATTTAGAATGCACTGGTCCACTGAGAGTTGTCTTACTGTAAATGGTATTCACTGGTCTCTCTGCGAACTTTGGTCGAAGCTACACACTACTCAACTGACTTCTAACTGTTTAGTGATGGAAGGAAGTATTTACCAGGAGTCATTTTCTTCTGAGGCTCGGGGTAGGAATAGGAAATAAACTTCATAGGTTTATTGTGACATCCTTATTTGTAAGGGTGCTAGATTTCTTTCATGCCCCGTTTAGCCTTATTTAATTAACGGAAAAGTAATGCAATAATCTTCTTGTAGAGGTCCCTTTGGTCATTCGGAGTCCCGAGGTTTCGTAACAAAAGATTATCCGAGGTATTAGCCTTCTGTTATGTCTTCTCTGCCATGTGCTGAAATCTTGCCAGTTCTTCACGTTCCTCCGCCGCTTCATGTGAGGGAACTGCGGGTGTACATGGAATATGCGCCTAACGCCGTATTCTGTTGCGTTTTGTAGCCGGTAAAGATGACGCTTAGCTGCATTTACCAAATCCGGGCAGCCGTAGTCCAGGACGGTTTTTACAAACATTCTTTAAATCATAAGACCATTGTTTACAGAAAGTGACGAGTTTCTCATTAAGCAGCGGGTATAGAGCACCCAGTCTCCTCTGTACCTTGTGGCGGACGTCGTTGACGTGGTGCTGCCATATTAGTTGTTTAATTGTTCAAATGTTTGTAAATCTATCGGACCAAACTGCGTGGTCATCAGTCCGTATCTTACAAACTATGTAAACTAAAGTAAACTAACCTAAGGACAACACACACACACACACACACACACACACACACACACACACACACATGCCCCAGGAAGGACTCGAACCTCCGACGGCGAGCAACCGCACGCTCCGCAGCGAGGCGCCTTAGACCGCTCGGCTATATTAGTTTATTCATCGTCACTCCCAAGTACGTGACAGAAGTAGTCCACGGTACGAGCACATCGTAGAATTGCAGCTGAAAGTAATCAAATGGTCCTCTACGTTAGGTGAAGAGAATTGCTTGGCTCTTCTGAGGGTTGAATCGTGCTCTACACTTGTTGGCCGGGAGCTACCCATACATATATTGAAGGACCTACAAACTACTAAGAACTTGGGACCACGGTGATGTTTGGCAATTTCCACCTTAGCAAAAAACTGCGAGAAATGAAAGATGCTATAAGTGAAAGGAAGAACTGGTAATATATACCGGCTGCTGACCGAACCTTAGTCCTTAATCTTTATGATCTCCTTCTATCCACTCACCCCAAAGCCTAACTGATATTTTTCAAAAATGTTCAAATGTTTGTAAAGTTTATGGGACTTAACCGCGGGCTCATCACTCCGTAAACTTACAAACTAATTATAAATTACCTTATACTAAAGGCAACACAAGCATCCATGCCGGAGGGAGGAATCGAACCCCCGACGGGGAACGGCCTCGCGCATCGCAGCATAGCGCCTCAGTGCGCTCGGCCACTCCACCGCGGCACTGATATTTTTCTCTGTACAATTATAGTGTTAGATATGCATATTTTTATTTTTATGTAGTTACGACTAACTCTGGACCAGAAAGTGGTGTAGCGGTGACAGAGAATTTTTTTTAAAAAAATTAAAAAAATAGAAACAATTGACGCTTAAGTAGTCGTGTGAATCTTTAGCTGGGTTCCTTATCACCGATGTACCAGTAGATGTATGTAAAATGTCTTACGCTGAGGCGAAATTTCCTGGCAGATTAAAGTTGTGTGCCAGGTAGTGGACAGAACTCACTCAAAACCTTTAGCTTTCGTGGAAACGTATTCTATCTTTTAAGTTACCCAAACACAAACACGAGCTGCACTCACAACTTTACTTACGCTAGTAACCTTTTCCTTCTGACCAAAGCTGGGAGGACGAGTTGCGAATTATGTCTGGATATCTCAATTAGTTGTTTTTTTCTTTTTTTTTTTTTTTTTCGAAAGAAGTGTTCTCGGCTGGGTCCGGCATACTGTTTTCGTTTGCCAAGAAGCTCTGGCCTGCAAAAGGTTATACGAGATGATGAAAAGCGTACCACAGGGCACATTGCGGTGTTCATCAGTGTCCTACATCAAATGCGTCGAGAATGTGTCATTGACTTACTTATTTCCTCTTGCTCCCTCTGTAGCATAGGGCCTTGACGAAATTCCTTCACACAGTAAAGTTCCTGGCCATCCTCTTAACTTCACTCCAGGTCTTATCGACCTCGGAGATTTCCCTTTCGATCCCTCTCTTCCAGGTCGTCTTTTCTCGATCTCGCTTTCTGGTGCCTTGAGGCTTCCAGTCTAGCGCCACCCTCTCGACAGCTCCATTTGGCTTCCTTAGAGTGTACCCTATCCAGCGCCACTTGCTCTCCTTGATCTAGATATCAATCGGCTGGTGATTGGTCATGGTCCAGAGGTCTTCATTTGAGATTTTGTCCGGCCATCACACATTTGTTATTCGACGCAGACATATGTTTATGAATACCTGCCGATAGTTTATCTGTTTTGTAACTTTCTACGTCTCACAGCCGTGTAAAAGAATCGACTTAACACCTCTGTTGAAGAGGCGGAGCTTAGTCTTTCTGGAGATGTTTCTACTCTCTACACGGGATAAAGCTGGACTAACGCACCATTTGCCTTCCGGGTTCGAACGTTTTCCTCTGCTCCCCCATCCATTATAAGTATGCTTCCAAGGTAGAGGACAAACTCAACTCTCTTAATTTCTTTCCCATTTACTGTCAGGTTGGTCACGACATCAGGATTTATCCTCAGCTCTTTGGTCTTGTTTGTTTTGATTATCAGACATGCACGTTCCGCTCCCTTCTGCAACCTGTTCAGTTTGTCCTCTATATCCCAGCACCACTGTGCTAAAAGGCAAATATCGTCTGTAAAATCAAGATCAAAGCCTCTCTCTCGTATCCCATTGAACACCCCTCTTCTGTCCTCCCATTACCGTTAACTCCACAAAATACCTAGTAATTACAATTACTTCAGACTTAAACTGGAAAGAACACGTACATAATGTCGTGGGAAAGGCGAACCAGAGACTGCGTTTTATTGGTAGAACCCTTAAATGATGCATTCACTACGCTTGTCCGTCCATTTTTGGGGTATTGCTGCCCAGTGTGGGATCCTTATCAGGTGGGTTTGACGGAGGACATCGAAAGAGTCCAAAGAAGGGCAGCTCGTTTCATATTGTCACGATACAGGGGAGACAACGTTACGGAAATGATACAGGATCTCGGATGGGAATCATTACAACAACGGCGTTTACCGCTGCGGCGTGGGCTACTTACGAAACTCCAATCGCCAACATTCTCCTCCGAATGCGAAAATATATTGCTGACTCACACTTGCATAGATAGAAATGATCATCAGTATAAAATACGAGAAATCAGAGCTCGAACGGAGAGATTCAGATGTTCTTTCTTCCCGCGCGCTATTCCAGAGTGGAATGGGAGATGAATAGTATAAAGGTGGTTCTATGAACCCTCTGCCAGGCACTTAAAAGTGATATGCTGAGTATCCCATGTAGATGTAGATGTAGATGTAGACCTTCATCACACTATCCATGACTAAGAGGAACAGAATGGGGGAAAGAACACACCCCTGTCTCTCTCCAGACTTGACGCTTATCTTTTCAGTTAGTTTCCCTTCATAAAGAACCTGACACTCATACCCCTCGTACATCTGTTTCATGATCTAGATGATTTCTGAAGGAATTCTGTATTCCTCCAGTGTCTTTCACACGATTATTTGGTTTTCAGAATCAAAGGCTTTCTCAAAGTCCACAAATGCGAGGTAGAGGGTATGTCACCATTCCACACTCTGTTCTACGATAATCCGGAGTGTAATGATGAGATCCACACAACTGCGATGTTGCCGAAATGCCACCTGTTCCTTTCGGAGCCTTCTTTGTACAAAGTCCTATATACGATTCAGAATGACTCGCGACAGTACTTTGCTTGGAATGGAGAGCAAGGCAATACACCTCCAATTGTTTCAGTTTGTTGTATCCTCTTTTTTCGGTCGGTATTTCCTCCTCTTTCCACATTTTCTCCAGCTGCGAGTGCAGCAAATTGAATGTACCACTCTGTCATTATCTTTTATATTTTCACACTATTAGATAAATTACTATGAAACCTTCTAGTTTCATTTCTTATTACTTATATAATCAGGAGAATGACTCTCAGAACCTACGATTTCAGTAATTAAAAGCTCTTTAAGTCACATGTTTATTAAAATTCAAGCTCCCTCTTCGCTATTACATTTTCACACGTCTTTTTTACAGCAGCTCACGCGAAAGTTGAAACATAAGTGGCCCCTGCCGAGAAAATTTCCACGTTGTCAGTCAAGTTAAGGAGTAAGCTTTGGTGTGGAATAAGTAATGCAATTAGGCACGTAAGAGAAGGACTACACTGCATTTTATGTTGCTATTGGAGCTTCAAAATACTTCATGATATCAGAACGTACTGTATCGAGGAACAGCATTGTGACGAAACTAAAGAGTAAAAAGTAGAGCCGTGGTTGTGACGCTGAAGGATTATTTTCAGACGTAGCAGATGCCAGTAAGTTTGCGAATAAACAGTTTCTGGAATGTGTCACAATCATTTTAAAATACTTGTTTTATCTACTTTTCGTAAAAAAAAGTTTTAAATCGAGTCCTCCGGATTCTTTAAAAGTGTTTCAGTTAAACCTCTCAATCCCAGACTTAAAATTACTCATATATAACTAAAACTTTGACATTTGTTGTGTGAAATTTGTAGCATCAACGGAAAATTTTAGAGAGTGATAGATGCGGAAGAAAGCAGTTTTCCTTGCTTAGTTGAATACAACTCGTATCACATTTGCATAAAATTTTGCATTCCATGTCAAGATACCAATAACTATATGAAAAGCGCTTAGCGGAATAGCCGTGCGCATTGGGGGGCGCCGTGCTGCGGTGTTGCGTGGCCGTTCGCCGTCGGGGGTTCGAGCCCACCACATGTGTGAGTGTGTTGTCCCTAGGCTAGTTATCTTAGTTTAAGTAGTTAGTAAGCTAGGGACTAATAACCAAGCAGTTAAGTCCCATAGATTTACAAACATTTGATTTGAACAAAAGCGCTTAATAAGTATTTTTCTGAGAAATCTTCGTACTAGAAGTAAACCCTAATTGTAGCACATAGGCTACTCCGGCTTATAGAATGCTTCCGGCTAATATGTCAATAAAATCATTGTTCCTTCGTGTCAGCATCCTATCGACAAATTTCCGGCTTTGAAGGCTAAGAGCTTTCGAAACTGCAGCTGAATGATTAGACGATCAGAGGTTTCAGTTTTGTACTAAAGTTTAGAAACTAGAATCTCAACTTACCATATTCCATGTATCAGCCAGCCTGCCCAAGATATACTGTGAGTGTGATCATGGAACCAACTCGAACATAATGAGTCAAGTAACGCATTATCATTTCTTTTTCCGAGCTACTCATTTGGTATCTGTCTCTTCGACGAATTGGACACGTACGCCGAATTGTATACAGTCGGATAATTTGTAACTGTAATGTACTAAAGTCACGTAATCAGAAGTCCTTTCTGAAACTGAATAACGTTGGCTGACACAGTGACAAAAAAAAAAAAAAAAAAAAAAAAAAAAAAAAAAAAAAAAAAAAAAAGAATAGGAAAACTTCTACCAGTTTTAAGAATCTTATAATTACAGGATTACAAAATATCCGTATTTATATTAGGTCACAACTGGAATTTCATGTACTTACCGCTATCGTTTTAACAATGTGTCAGAGGTCAATCATGAAACGCAGTACACAGAATAATACACTATTTAATTATACGAGGGACCTAGAAGTGGAGGAGGAAACGAAATAAAACTTTACACGTTGAGATGTATGTGAAGTTATTGCAGTGATTACAACAACAAGCCAGAATTGGAAGGAAGTTGACAGTATGAGTCCATTTAATAGTATAGCGGTGGATGAAAAATATTCATAACGTAGCTTTACACTGTCATGATTCCAGAAATAACTTCCAGTCATTGCGTGAAATCATATTTGATGGCTCCCCACATCAAAGCGACAACAACAACGCCACTGAACCTCTTTTAAACGTAGGAAGAATGGTACTTTCGCCAAGATGGCCACCATACTCGCTGACGACGATCATCTGGGGTAGTGCAGAACACTCCAAGTGAAATCGTTTCTGTTGTGGTGTTATCGGACGTGTATATTAACTCCCCAGTTTGGATACTGCTAGTCTCCACTCTCCAGCAAATGGTATACAATGTTGCAAAGAGTGTATTACTCGTTCTGGGATGGCAGGCTCACGCGTGAAAAAATTACCACCTTCACTGACTTAGCAGATGTCATGGCGTTGGCACCTAATGACGTGTGGTTGCCGAGCGGAAGCCATTTGTGATGTGTTCGTGGTTGCAGGATCAGTGACAAGGAGACTGTGTTGCATGACGTCCGAGATAAGCTCGATGGGGATAAAAAGGGGGCTCCGGGGCCATCTTAGCTTTTGGGCCTCTCAGGGTGTCCTTATATCATCTTGAAACTTTGCAGAACGGTAATGGTGCTGTAAGGCTGAAAAAGACTGGAGATACAACGGATCATTCAAAGTCCCTTCCAGAACAAATATGGGGCGCATTACATAATAACAAGCTGCACCTCGCGCAGTCGCGGCGCATACCGGGTGATCAAAAAGTCATTATAAATTTCAAAACTATAAATCACTGAATAATGTAGATATAGAGGTAAAAAATTGACACACAAGTTTGGAATGACATGGGGTTTTATTTAAAAAAAAAAAATTCAATAAATGTTCGACAGATGGCGCATGATTCTGGTTTTGTAACTGTGACGGGTGAGAGGTACGTCGATATGTTACAGATTCCCATCATGCCCAGCCTGGCTGATAAACACCTGCTGGAACGTACGATTTTCATGCAGGATGGCTTTCCTCCCCATATTGCTAGACGCGTGAAAGACCTCTTGCGCGCGTCGTTTGGTGATGATCGTGTTCTCAGCCGCCACTTTCGTCATGCTTGTCCTCCCAGGTCCCCAGACCTCAGTCCGTGCGATTATTGGCTTAGGGGTTACCTGGAGTCGCCAGTGTATCGTGATCGACCAACATCCGACGCCAATGCCTCACCACAACTCCGGACTTGCTTTACAGTGCTATTCACAACATAATTCCTCGACGACAGCTATTGTTGAGGAATGATGGTCAACATATTGAGAATTTCCTGTAAAGAACATCATCTTTGCTTTGTTTTAATTTGTTATGCTAATTATTGCTTTCTGATCAGCCATCTGTCGAACATTTTTGAACTCTTTTTTTCTTTCTAATAAAACCCCATGTCATTCCAAGCATGTGTGTCAATTTTTACCTCTCTATCTACATTATTCCGTGATTTATTAAGTTTTCAAATCTATACTGACTTTTTGAATGTGCAAATGTTCAAATGTTTGTAGAGCTTATGGGACTTAGTTACGGGGTCATCAGTCCATAAACTTACAAACTACTTATGAACTAGCTAATACTAAGGACGTCACAAATATCCATGCCCGAGGGGGGGGGGGGCATAGTGACCGTGCAGACCGTGACTGACGCGCCGCAGTCCCCTCGGCCACCGCGGCCGGCTGACTTTTTGATCACCCGGTACTTTGTGTTCGCTGGGTCAGTGAATCCCCGTTCAAAAAGCTAATCTTCCCAAAAAAATTCTTGTATATTTACTCTATCATTCTTCGTTTCATTATCTTATCAGGTTCATTTTATCTGCATTTTCAAAGTATACTTATCGCATGAGTAATTCTTTAGTCGTGCAGTGAGTACGCATACGTGCCACAGAATTGCCCATGCACTACATACACACTCCACAATCCACCCAAAGGCGCGTGGAGGAGTGTTGTAAGGTTCAGATTCTCTGCTAAACCTCTTTCGGCAGGGAGGGCGAGAAGAAACGACGCTAGTCAGATGCGAGTTTGCACTGGTGAAGCCACCAGCTGCTGTGGAACACGGGCAAAACGCATGAATTCGCCCGAATGCACGCAGTGAAGCTAATTCCTCACCATGCGCATGCCTAAAGTCTCCATGAAGGCACATCAGCGCACCACAATTGTTTTTGGATCATTCAGAAATTTGACAAAAAGCTATCATAGTTGGAAAAATTTCTTAAGACTAAACGTCCACAAATGACTCATTTTGAAAACATGCCTTTCAAAATAAGATGTTGGCGACACTGAAACATCGTGCAGCGTATCGAAATGTACGAAGTAACCTATTATCACCCTACACTAACGTACCTGTCGTCGTTTCTGACTGAGTAGACTCCGGAGATATCGAATCTACATCCAGCATGGAGCTATGGTTCGAATCAAAATGAATTACCGTTTCTTATTTTCTAGAAATCCGTTCCTTCGGCAGTGTTACCACATCCTCCTTTTCATACATACGTATTCGAATTTCACCTGATCTGAGTTTGCTGGATAAAGTTTTGTCTTTAAACACACGTTCCGTGTATTAAAAAAAAGTTATTTTCCACGTATACACGGACAAATTTCAAAAAATAAAACCTAAACAATAGGCATTTTCTTCTGAACATCCCACAGCCTCGAAATGATAGTAGTACCCAAATCGTGTAAGAAATGAAAGATGGAAATGGGAATGTTACAGTTTAACGTCGAGGTCATCATAGAGATGGAGCAGGTCGTTTTTTTCCTACCCTTCACCTACAGATGGAGAGAAACAGCATGAAACCTCAGCATTCACTTTAAATTCTGCTTCTCCATTCCATTCATGTAAGTTTGAAACATACTGCTCTGTAAGCTTACACATTTCAAAACTACGTTTCATTCAACAGGAAATAAAAATGTTATCTGCCGTCATCGGTGTAATTTGATGTATTTTTCGACTGTCCAACAGCACACCAGTATCTCTGTCATATTGTCAACACTAGCTACGCTTTACGCATCTCTTTATTCTCTGTTTCCTTAGTGCAATCCCCAAACACTATCTTGCTGATTCATGGCCTTTGGTTAGATTGCCAGTTAAGCCAGATCTGATTCCTGAACATACATTTATATGAAATGTAATAACTCAAGAAAGTAATGAAGAAATTGCTTAATGTAATATTAAGAATATTGAAATCTATCCATTATTATTACTTGTATCTAATGTCTAACTATGGACGTCTGGTTTGAAGTGAGAGAGAGCGTTAAGTCCTATCCATGAGAGGTGAAATACATGGATGAATATATTAGTAAGATTGGACGAATGGATATTTCGAGCTTCCTCGTCCAGAATGAGAATTACAAATCTTAAGTACTCTATCGTGATGTTGGGTTTTAAGCGATGCTATACAATAACATTAACACTGCTTGTAAACGAACCTATCTCGGTAATTCCTCATCCCAATCCTTTTGAAGGCGTATTTCGAAATAATAGTAAGAATTCTCTTGGATATATAAACATAGTGTCTTAAAATACCATCACAAACATAAAGAAAAAAGGAGTATCAAGATAACTAATTTGTTTCCTGACTGTGTGTGAGGAGTACGAAAACTTCCGGACCTTTTATTTGAGGTTTATAAAAGTCTGACTTTATGTTTAGGGAACAAAGACAACCAGCTGCTTAGCGGAAGCCGCATAACTTCATTTCCTATTGCGAAAGCATTGTTATCCTTGACAATGTAAGTAAGATTTCCTGCAAGAGTTCGTTGAAATGTCCACAAGAAACGGCATGCTTTGTTCACTTGCTTTAAGTAAGCTACACTTATTTAAAGTTGGGAGGTGGAACTTCCTCGCATTATTTCGCGGTACAGGACGGACTAAAAGCAACGTATTTGAAACGGAGAAGGTAATACCGCTGAAGACATTCAATTGCTTCATCATAGTGGAAGTAGGTTTTAGAGTTTGGAGCAGTTTCAAACTATTTCTTCAAAACGCTTTTCAAAATTCTGAGTGCCTTCGAACACTTTATAATCCTATTTCTACTTCGCCTTCAATTACTTTTTCTTTAAAGCCATAGTGACTGTTAATCGGACCGTGACTATATGCAAATAATTAACCGGTTGCTTACATTACCGCTACCAGTCACATGTATTTTACAACTGTAAATACTGTTTATTTAACTACATTTTCGTGGCTGCGCCTTATCTTCAGGCTATTTTGACATTAGAAAAAATAAAAAAATAAAAAACAGCTGGACGTCGTCGTCCGAGGTGAATCGTTTGCCCCTCAGATCCTTTTTAAGGGAACCAAAATGGCGTAATCAGAGGGAGAGAGTTCTGGACTGTGTGGAGGGTGGCCGAGAACTTCCAATCTGAATTTATGTAAGAATGCCGCGACTGTGTTGACTAAATGAGACTTTGCATTGTCTTGGAGCAGAATGATCCCGCGGGTGAGATTTGCCTGGTCGTTTTGATTTGCTCACTTGGCGAAGGATGGTCAATGTTTGCAAGTAACGCTGGGCATTCACTGTTGCCCCATGTTGCAGGAAGTGAATCAGAAGGGGGCCATATTGGTCAAAGAAGGGTGTCAGCATAACCTTTCCTGCACTCGTGTGGATGGCTTTGTTTTTTTTGGTAGTGGTTACCCTTGATGCTTCCACTGGAGACTTTGTTGTTTTGATTCTGGTTCGAAGCGATGACACCGTGACTCACCTACTGGCAGGAACACATTTCCTTCCCGAGCATAGCACTGCAGATGAAGAAGACAGTGGACCATTCGACATGCTTCCTGGTGTTTGTTGAAGACTGTGGGGCACTCATTATGCGCACACTTTGCGCAAGTGCAGTCGTTCCTTCCGACGCTCAATCCGACCACGGCGACTACGGCTTTCGTTGTCACTCTGCGGTCCTGGATAATGAGTGCGTCAAAAAGCTGTACGATGACATCGGTAACGCAGTGTGGTGTTCCAGACCGTGAAACATCGGCTAACGACACCCGTAATTCCCTGAAGCACTTGTACCACGCCTTGACCCTTTCAAGGGACATGCGATGTTGGCTGTGCATTTGTGCAATTCGTCGATGAATGTCCGTTTCCCCTATTTCTTCCACTGTCAGAAAACGAAAAACACCTCTTTGCTCTTCTTTTGACGCCTCCATGTCACTGTTAGCAATGCGACTGGCAGCGTTGGACAATTCATGCATGCTGCTGCTACCCAAGGTGATTAAGCTGCTACCTTTGTATAGTCACGTGACGTGCAACGCGTGCCCTCTAGCGACGGGCTGTGAACTTGCACGCTCTGGTTGGAACCATACCTTGTTACACACGCCACGATACTACACTCCTGTCACCGGTGTGCGCATTGCAGACAACAGCTCGTTTCTTTTTGAAAGCCCCTTATAGTTTCAATATTCACTTCTATTTGATCTGCATTAAAATATTTTTGAGATGAATATTTGAAATCTCTGCTGTGTTTTGGCAAAAGGAATGGGTTTTAACATCGCATAAGCGAACGTACGTTCTGAGGGACAAGATGTGAAGAATACGTTTATCTGAAGAAGAAGAAAAACAGCGGGGTATAAGTCTGGTAGGGAACATAAATATGTACTTCTATTCAAACTTAGGTGGAATCCAATACCTTAGCATACCTTTAAAGGTGAAAATCATGATTTAAGACAAGCGAAAATATCTATTTTTATATCTGAAACCTAACAAGCGTAGGCCAAGACGTTCGGATCACAGACTTTCTTCAAACTTTGCACGCTTTTAGCAGACCACAAGGACAACATAATGTGTGAGGACTAAGGCGCATTACTTGAACGTTTTCGAGAAAATACTATTAGTAGTTTCACGCGTCGAACATGTAGCTGTGTGTTGCAGCTGTAAGCAAGCCAGTGTGTGCTGGTTCAGAGGGCTCAGCAAACAACAATCTAGCAGTACAAAAACATTGTTGGTGTTCTGCCTTTGTAATCGGTGGATCGGGATCGCCAGTTCAATCAATCTCATACCATCGTTTGTTTTTATTTTCTTCAACACTGGTCATACCAGATCATATACAGGGTGAATCACCTAACGCTTGCACCGCAAATATAGCGGAAAAGTGCGATTGATACGGGGTTTTCACAGAATGGATTCTTAGTCAGGGGATCGTATTTTTAGCCAACAAACAGATTGTAATATTACATATAAAGTGTATTTTTATGCAGACATACAGTGTTTTAAATGGAACAACGGTTGTTTCTATCATGCACTGGAAGTTTTGACACAAGCTGTGTACAAAGAATTTTGAATGACATTTTTATCACGTTTAGTTTGGCAGCTACAACCGTTCAAAAATTTCGGGGGTGGAGACTGCGATAACGTAGCTCTCAGGCCGAGTGGCTAGCCCCTGTGGCACGGCCCACTGTCTCATGACCACCAGCTAGTCAGCTACGTTGTCTTAGCCTCCGCCCCCAAAACTTTGAATGGTTGTAGCTGACAAACAAAACGTGATGAAAATGTCATTCAAAATTCTTTGTACACAGCTGGTGTCAAATATTCCAATGCATTATAGAAACAACCATTATTCCATTTGAAAAATTGTACGTTTGCATAAAAAATACACTTTCTAGGTATTTTTACAATCTGTTTATTGGCTAACAATACGAGTCCTTGACTACGAATCTATTCTGTGAAAACCACACATCAATCGCACTTTCCGTTGCAAATGTTCAAATGTTTGTACAGCTTATGGGACTTAACTACGGGGTCATCAGTCCCTAAACTTACAAACTACTTATGAACTACTTACGAACTAGGACGGCACAAATATCCATACCCGAGGGGGGATTCGAACCCCCGACCGTAGTGACTTTCCGTTGCGGTGCAAGTGTTAGATGATATTCTCTCTCTCTCTCTCTCTCTCTCTCTCTCTCTCTCTCTCTCTCTCTCAAAGGTATTACAACTGAACGTGTAGTTGCATAGACATTTATTGATTGTTCAATGTTATTTGTCAGGTTACATGTTATTACAAAAAATATCATTTTTATAATTTTGGACAAGTAAACGATCAAACTGATAAGATTTTACAGAAACTGTAAACTTGTTGTGACTTCCGAAATCCCTTGCACATGCATTCGGGACTGCACTGGACGCTCCGACCGCAGACACAGACAGGTTGCACTTGTCAACAACAAGAGGAGGTGCAAGCTCCATTCGGCACTGAACATCATGGTGTAAATAACTTATAATTTATTTGATTTTATTTTATTTATTTTTTTTTTATTTTTTTTTTTATTTATTTTTTTTTTTTTTATTTATTTTTTTTTTTTTTTTTTTTTTTTTTGAGGATCTGAAAGATATTTATGGTCAAAAAGCTGTTCACTCTGCATAGGACAAAAACTAAAGGAACAATAATTTGCCGCAGCGGAGCGGCCGCGCGCATTGAGGCGCGAGGCGCGAGGGCGTTCCCCGTCATGGGTTCGACTCCCCCCTCGGGCATGGATGTTTGTGCTGTCTTCAGTATAAGGTAGTTCATAAGTATTTTGTAAGTTTAGGGACTGATGACCCCGCACTTAAGTCCCATAAGCTTAACAAACATTTGAACATTTTAGAACAACATTCACATCCAGCCGACTTCATGTGAGTAACTCACTCTGAGACTTCATCGAAGAGGCGTTCAAATTTTATTACTGGTGTCTGCTCTTTCCGGCAAAATTTTTGATTCTGAAGCTATTAACAATAAAAAGAAAAAGAATTTACTTTAGCTGCCAATGGACATTGAATTACATGAATAGGGAACGTTGAAAATTTATACATAGCCCGGGATTGAACCCAGAACAATAATTTCATCAGGTTTTTCTATGTCATTCATTTAAAAACGCATTGGGGTATGCAATTAAACTGTAATTTCAAAAGAAGAAGCTATTTATTTTCTTCACACTATTCATTCTCCTTCGTAGTTTTTTTTCAGTGTAATGTTATCAGATATGAGATTTCTGTAATATGCAGATTCATTTGTTCCCATGTGAAAATCTGGTTCTTTTACCAAAATAAATCAGAGTTTAAAAATAGTGATTTCTATTACATTTTAAGGTATTTGCAACTCTGACAGACTGTTGAAACTGTATTTAATAACAATGAGGAAGGCCAGGTTAGTAGTGCATGAAAATGGCCCTACTCATGATACAATTAATGAATAACTTATTCACTTACACTGTAGATAAACACACAACAAGTTCAGTTTTACCACCTCTCTATGGCTATTAACAAATCAGTTACTTCGCGGAATACAACCAGTAGTGGCTTGATTATCACGCTTAATACGCAAGTTTCCTAATTTAATCATATGACAAAATACCTTCCTCTTTGCATTCTATCATTTACTAAAAGATTCTTTCGATACAACGGATGTTATGAAATTTTCATTCTATTTCTTTCACTGACCCGCGGGATCTGGATCAAGTACTTTACATACCACCTATTTTCTCGAGATTGCCGATAGATGGCGACATCCTTCCAACTACAGAGAACAATTCAGTATTTTAGCAAAATTTCATCTGCAGCAAAGAATGAACTATATGTACAAACGCAAATTCATAGCAACCTCTACTTTTCAATGCAAAATTTTCTGATTTCTTACAGTACTGTAGACAATCCGTAAATATCACAAAAAACTATTACCATTAACAAAATTATATGCTGTCGATCATGAAGCTGCATCTATGAGGTGTATGAGAATATTTTCTTTTTTTTCTTTTAGTAAACAGTACCTTTATAATCGTTTGAGAAAGATGCGCTTCACTGTTGGGGCGCGTGACACTGTTTTGGCGTTAACCGGCGTTCTCTGAGGGTTCCTGCGTTGCAGGCTGCAAGGTCACACCCAAATAAAACTCTTGACTGTCAAACGCAGACAGCAAGCAGCCTGTCCTTCAGGGAAAATTTCGCCAGGGCTAAATGTTCAAATGTTTGTTAAGCTTATGGGACTTAACTACGGGGTCATCAGTCCCTAAACTTACAAACTACTTATGAACTACTTACGAACTAGGACGGCACAAATATCCATGCCCGAGGGGGGATTCGAACCCCCGACCGTAGTGGCCGTGCTGACCGTGACTGGAGCGCCTCAGTCACCTCGGCCACCGCGGCCGGCCCGCCAGGGCTATTCTGCAGAACAGGCAGGGTAGCAGCAGAGGGGCCGACCTACGAGCCAGCATGCCTGCTTGTATGTATGTTTCTCACGAACCTTAGTCGGTGTGAGAGGCCCTTATGGCATTACGTTTCACGTTTGGTCACGCATTATCCTGGTGCAACATGGCCATCAACAAACTCTGGAGGTATGGGAGGATAATAAACTTCATCACTTCAAAGATATAACTCTAGGAGATTAGTGTACCAACAATACGTACTTGGGCGTTGTAGAGTTTGAGACCACCCAGAACCATAACACCTGGTGCAGGACCAGCATGGCGATGCATATGGAAGCAGTTCAACTGTCTCCCTCCATGTGTCTCCAGACTAATACGACCATATGGTTGGGGCATACAGAATCGGAATTGTAACAGCATTTTTTTCAACAATGCATCCCATTTGAAACGACAACATATGTTCTGCTACATACTCTCAAATTCAGCAACACAATAAATAAATAAAAATGTTTAGAAGTCGCTAACGCTGGTTTTAGGGGTAGCTATCGCCTATGTAGTAACTAGTTGGATTCCCGATGTTGGAATGTACTTGCTGAGCACATGACTGAGTGCTAATTACCTTGGTTGTATTTCAGAATCCCTGCTGGAGGAAAAAGAACAGAGATCTAACCAAGACAGAAAGGAATTCACGGCGTTAGTTGCCAGTGGGCATTACATGAAATTAATTGGAGACGTTAAAAATTTGTGCCCATCCAGGATTAGAACCAGACTCGCCTGATTATTACGCAATTGCGGTGACCGTTATGTCACTGGGACACTGTGATCATCATGATCGTACGGGCTGCCCTAGCAAGACATCAGTGTGAAGTAAATTTTTAACTATCCACACAATTCTAAGTGTCCCTGCCGATTTTGACTAAAGGGAATCTGCGAAATGCAGGAAGTAGTGAGTGAAAATGGGCACGGGCACTACATTTGTAATGTGTGATTAAGATGAAAATCTGCATCTGCCTGGGGACGTTCTAGCTTGCTAGGGCAGTCCGTGCAGTCATGCTGATCACTACGTTCTAGTGACACAATGGTTAGTGCTATTGTTTAGGAAGCAGAACATCTGGGTTCAATCCCGGGCTATGTATAAATTTTCAACGTCCCCTACTCATGTAATTCAATGTCCATTGGCAGCTAAAGTAAATTATTTTTTCTTTTTATTGTTAATAGCTACAGAATCAAAAATTTTGCCGGAAAGAGCAGACACCAGTAATAAAATTTGAACGCCTCTTCGATGAAGTCTCAGAGTGAGTTAATCACATGAAGTCGACTGGATGCGAATGTTGTTCTAAAATGTTAAAGTGTTTGTTAAGCTTATGGGACTTAAGTGCGGGGTCATCAGTCCCTAAACTTACAAACTACTTACGAACTAACTTATACTAAAGACAGCACAAACATCCATGCTGAGTGTGTGCCTGCTGCGTGCGGACGCAGGAGGAGCTGGCCGCAGTTCGCGAGCAGCTGAGTGTGCTGTTGGCTACGGTCAGCCGTCTTCAGGCTGCTGTCTCGGGGTGCAGCGATGGTGGGGAGTCTGGTGCGTCGAGTGGGACACCTCAGGTGTCTCACGCTTCGCTCTCTGTCCCTGCTACCGAGGCAGGTGTACCGGACGTCGTCGAGCCGCCTTCTCCGCAAGGGGAGTGGCCGGTTTTTTTTTTTTTTTTTTTTTTTTTTTTGTGGTTTTAGGGCGCACAACTGCTGTGGTCATTAGCGCCCAACACTGCCCATAGTAAAAAGAACCGGGGTTAGAAATTAAATGGCTTTCGCCATATTTGCACGATGTATAAAAAGTAAAACTCTGTTAACCGATTGCGGGTCATCAGCTAAAATGTCAGACAATTCAAATGGGAAACACAGATCATGACGGAGACGGTTAAAAAATGGACATTGCACTAAAAGATGGTTCACAGTAAAAGGTGCATCACAGTGCTCACATAAGGGAGCAGGACCACCACGTAATAAATGCTGGTGGCTATAACGGCAGTGGCCAATACGAAGCCGGGCCAGAACAATCTCCTCTCGGCGGGAGGGTCGAGATGACGTTGACCAGAGATCAGGCACAGGTTTGATGGCTCGCAATTTGTTCCCTGACAGGGATGACCAATGTAGATACCAACGGGAGATAATACGCTGGGAGATACCAGCGCGAAGGTCATCAGAACTGGTGGAAAAGGTAGATAGCCGAGGAAGGAGAACTGCTTCCTTGGCAGCCGTATCCGCAGCCTCATTCCCCAACACTCCCACATGGCCAGGGACCCACAGAAACGTCACCGCAGTTCCGCTCGTTGAAAGAGAAGTAAGGCAATTGCGGATGCTTTGTACCAGGGGATGGGCCGGATATAGCATGCGAAGGCTCAACAAAGCACTCATAGAGTCCGAGCAAATGACAGTCTTACTGAGCGAGTGTCGCCGGACGTATTGTGTGGCTTGGTATAATGCATACAGCTCAGCTGTAAAAATGGAACTCCACGCAGGAAGACGATATTTAAAAGAGACGTTGCCAAGTACAAAAGCACACCCAACACCCTGGTCTGTCTTTGAGCCATCAGTGTAAATGAACAAATTGTCATCAAATTTAAACCGGAGTGCGTGAAATTCTCTCTGGTAGACGAAACGAGGTGTGGAGTCCTTTGGGAGAGAATGAAGATCAAAGTTAACACGGACTTCGGGGCTTCGCCACGGTGGAGAGGTGCTCTCTCCAGCCGAGAAGATAGCAGGCATTGTAACGCCAAGCTGGCCGAGTAGCGAACGCAAGCGTACTCCCGGCGGTAGCAGAGCAGACGGGCGCAGAGCGAAGAGACTGTCAAGTGAGTCGTTAAAAAAAACTGCGTACGTCGGGTGTCCTCGCATGGACGACAAACGACTAGCGTAACGGCTAAGCAGGAGTTCCCGACGGTAAGAAAGGGGTAGTTCGGCGGCCTCGGCATAGAGGCTCTCAACGGGGCTGGTATAAAACGCTCCTGTCGCCAGACGGAGACCGTGGTGGTGGATTGTATTAAGGCGGCGCAGTATGGACGGTCGAGCCGAAGAATGAACGATGCTACCATAGTCCAGTTTGGATCGAACTATGGTGCGATACAGATGGAGGAGAGTAGACCTGTCAGCTCCCCATGAGGTGCCACTTAACACCCGCAGCACATTGAGAGAGCGGGTACAGCGAGCTGCCAAACGGGATATGTGGGGAGACCAACTTAACTTCCTGTCGAGAACAAGTCCCAAGAACGTCGTGGTATCCACAAATGGAAGTACTATGGGGCCCAGACGAAGGGACGGGGGAAGGAACTCCTTCCGCCGCCAGAAGTTCATGCAGACTGTCTTGTCGGCTGAGAATCGAAAGCCAGTGTCCATACTCCACGCGTGGAGATTGTCTAGGCACCGCTGGAGGCGCCGCTCCAGGAGACCCGTTTGCTCAGAGCTGCTGTAGATCGCGAAGTCGTCAACAAATAGGGACGCCGACACTCCCAGTGGAATGTGATCGGCTATAGAATTGATTGCCACTGCAAATAAAACAACGCTCAGGACCGAGCCCTGGGGGACTCCGTTCTCCTGATTAAAAGTGCTCGATAAAACCGAACCAACACGCACTTTAAAAACACGGTCTGTTAAAAATTCGCGGATAAAAATTGGCAGGCGACCCCGAAAACCCCATGTATGCAGAGTGCGGAGGATGCCCATCCTCCAGCAGGTGTCGTATGCCTTTTCCAGATCAAAGAACACCGCTACTGTCTGGCGCTTCCGTAAAAAGTTATTCATTACTGAGGTAGATAGGGCAACAAGATGATCCACCGCAGAACGGTGCTTGCGAAACCCACATTGGACATTAGAAAGGAGATGTCGCGTTTCAAGCCACCATACCAGGCGCCCGTGAATCATGCGTTCCATCACCTTGCATATGCTACTGGTGAGGGAAATGGGGCGGTAGCTGGAAGGGAGACATTTGTCCTTCCCAGGCTTTGGTATGGGAATGACTATGGCTTCACGCCAGCGTCGCGGAAAGGTGCCTTCTATCCACATGCGGTTGTAGGTGGCCAGTAGGAAGTGCAAGCTCGTTGGTGAAAGATGTTGCAGCATCGCCACGTGAATGCCATCTGGTCCTGGAGCGGAGGACCGCGAAGACGAGAGTGCGTGGTGAAGCTCTCGTACAGTAAACTCGGTATTGTAGCATTCACGGTTCTGAGAGGTAAAGGGCAATGGAGTCGCCTCCACCGTCCGTTTCCTAGCTAGGAAAGCGTCAGTGTAATGTGAAGAGCTAGAGACCTCTGCAAAATGTCGACCCAGTGCGTTGGCTATTTGTGGAGGATCGACGACGGTGTCAGTTGCGACACACAGACCGGGAATTGGGGAATGAGCCATAGTGCCCGAAATTTTTCGAAGGTTACCCCAAATGATGGAGGAAGGGGTAGACCTATTAAAAGAGCTCGTGAATGAGCGCCAACTGGCGCGTTTACAGTCGCGAAAGAGGCGACGACAAAAGGCCCGCAGCCGTTTGTATCGGATGCAGTTGTCGAGCGTGGGCCGTTGTTTGAAGATTCTAAGGGCACGTCGCCGTGCTCGCAGAGCGTCACGGCATTCCGCGGTCCACCACGGGACAAGGGGACGACGTGCGTGGGAAGTCTTGCAGGGGATGGAACATTCCGCGGCTGTCAGAATAACTGTGGTAATGTGTTCCACTTGGTCGTCTATACTAGGATAATGGTAAGTACCAAAATCCGCCAGTGACGTGTAGAGCTCCCAGTCCGCTTTCGTTAACTGCCAGCGGTGTGGATGCTCAAGGCTGTCAGGCATCATTAGGTGAATTACACACGGAAAATGATCGCTCGAATGTGTGTCTGAGAGAGCAGACCATTCAAGACGCCGTGCCAGCTGAGCAGTGCAGATAGCTAGATCTATATGGCTGAAAGTATTTGTGGTGTCTGAAAGATAAGTTGGTTCACCAGTGTTAAGGCAGATGAGCTGAAGGTGGTTCAGTATATCTGCCAGGAGGGAGCCCCGTGGACATGGTCGTGGGGAGCCCCAAAGGGGGTGGTGGGCATTGAAATCTCCCACCAACAAAAACGGACGCGGAAGCTGGTCAATAAGATCTAGGAGATCTGATCTAGTGACGGGAAAAGAGGAAGGAGCGTAAATATTGCACAGTGTGAAGACAAATCCAGGAAGGTATATCCGGACAGCAACAGCTTGTATTGGAGTACACAAAGGGACCGATGTACTGTGTACGTCATCCCGAATAAGCAACATTACGCCCCCGTGGGCTGGAATTCCTGCCACTGGAGGGAGGTCAAAGCGAACGGTAGTGTAGCGTGGGAAAGTAATTCGAGTACCAGGGAGCAATTTTGTCTCCTGTAGAGAGAAGATGATTGGATGATATGTTCGCGTTAGAAGCTGCAGTTCTGTCCAATTCGACCGGATACCACGAATGTTCCATTGAAGAATATCCATAACGGGAGAAAGTGAGATGAAGGTGGACATCAGCCCGACGAAGGCGGCGGGCCACAGTGCGAATGTTCGCAACTGGTGGTGTCTGAGACAGGAGGGTCTTGCTCCATATTCTCAGAGGTTACCACAGCAGCTGCGTGAGTGTGGTCGGCAGCCCCATCCTTGGCTGATGCACCTGGAGAGACTATAGGCTTCCAGGGGATGCCATCGTCACATTGTGAGGTAGGAGGGGGGAGAGTTTTCCCCCTATTTGATTTCTTGGAGCCCTGGTGAAGCTCCTTGGTTGGCTCAGATGTTTTGGTAGGGGTGCGGAGGAAATCCTCGCGCGAATGCTCTTTCTTAGACTTTCGCGTCTCTATCTGTGGTTTCACAGCTGAAGATGAAGACTTGGAAGAGGTACTCACACTTTTCGTTGAACGTGACGCCGTTGTCGATGTAGACTGTTTGACAACTACTGTCGTAAACTGTAGGTCACAAGTCTGTGTGGCCATATCCCGTGTTGGTGGAGGCGTTGCAACTACAGTACTGTAGTTACCACGCGGCGGGGTCTTGGGCTTACGACTGGCGTACATCTTACGTGCAACTGGTATGGGAACCTTTTCCTTTACACGGATTTCCTGGATGGCTCGTTCATCAGCAAACACGGGACATTCCCGGGAGGAAGCAGCATGATTCCCGTTACAATTGATGCAATGAGGGGACGGTGGTGGACAAATCCCCTCATGGGCCTCTTTACCACAGGTGACACATATGACTGGGTTCTTGCAAGACTGGCTTGTGTGGTTAAATCGATGGCACTGATAACACCGAGTAGGGTTAGGGATATAAGGTCGTACTGTGATGACCTCATACCCTGCCTTGATCTTCGGCGGCAGAGCCACTCGGTCGAAGGTCAGAAACACTGTGCGAGTGGGCACTACAACATTGTTCTCTTTTTTTGTCACCCTGTGTACTGCGACGACGCCTTGAGATGCCAGATATTCTTTCAGTTCATCCTCAGTCAGACCGTCCAAACTGGCCGAGAAGACTACCCCTCGTGAATAATTGAGGGTTGGATGGAGCTCAACACGAACCGGGTAGCTGTGGAGCAGAGTAGCCTTAAGCAGCCGCTGTGCCTGGGAGCCACTTTCTGTTTCTAACAGTAGTGTTCCATTTCGTAGGCGGTTGCAGGTCTTAACTGGGCCGGCAATGGCATCAACCCCTTTTTGAATAATAAATGGGTTCACCGACGAAAAGGATTGACCTTCCTCAGTACGGGTCACCACAAGGAACTTTGATGTCTGTAAATTTTGCTGTTCAGGCACACTATTGTCTAGTACATCAATTTCTAAAGGCTCTTTCCATTTTCTTTTTTTTAGAACCATCGCGGTTGTATCCCCCACGATTGCCAGTGTCTCCGATGGCACGCTCCTTCCTGCTGGGGGCCCCCAACGGAAGCACACCCGCCTTGGGTGATTGTTCACACCCCAGGTCACACCTCCCGATCTACAGACGGAGGGACCAATCGGCGAATCGGGAAGGTATCAGCGCAGGCAATCGCCCCTCCCCTGGCCTGGCCTTATCCAGGGGGTACGCACGCACCCTACATGCCAGCCCGGGGCTGGGACTTACGCATTACCCAGTCACCCATATGGGTGGCCTTCAAGTGCGTACAGGGAGGAGGAAGAGAGAAATAGTAGGAGGAGAAGCCTCAAACGCAGACGCGGAGGCAAAGAAAGAGGTGAAAGAAAACTGTAAAGCCAAAAGGGTCAGAACTTCGGTTCCCCGAAGGATGCGCAGACTCGGTCCCCAAGAGAGGGGAAAAGGACAGTAGAAGAAGCGTCATGTAGCACGGAAAGGAAGGAGTGCTACAAAGGCTGGGGCCCCGTGCTCGCCATGCACGTACTCACCACAGAGCGGTGAGCCCCCTGAGGGGGAGTGGCCGGTTGTTCGGCGTTCGCGTCGCTCGAGGCGGAAGGCCAATGTGGAGGCTGGACGTCCGTCCGCGCCCGTTCGTCCTGTGAGTGAACGTGTGGCCACTCCTTCAGCAGGGTCCGAGCAGGTGCACGGGGGGAGGGGATTATTAGTTATTGGGAGCTCCAATGTTGGGCGCGTGATGGAGGCTCTTAGGCAGATAGCGTCCAGATCCGGAAGGAATTCCAACGTGCACTCGGTGTGTCTGCCAGGGGGCCTTATCCGAGATGTGAAGGCGGCCTTGCCGGCGGCTATCGAGGGTGCGAGGTGCAAGTCGTGGCTCACGTCGGCACCAGTGACGCTTGTTGCTTGGGATCTGAGGACATCCTACGAGAGGCTGGCGGAATTGGCGAAGGCTGCTGCCTTCGCACGCGGGGTGCAAGCAGGGCTGTCGATTTGTAGCATTGTTCCCAGGGTTGATCGGGGTCCTTTGGTTTGGAGCCGAGTGGATGGTCTGAACCAGAGGCTTCGCCGACTCTGTGACAGCCATGGCTACAGATTTCTGGATCTGCGTTATCGGGTGGGGAATTGTAGGGTGCCCCTAGATAGATCAGGGGTGCACTACACTCAGGAAGCGGATACTCGTGTAGCAGAGTACTTGTGGAGTGCGCATGGGGGTTTTTAGGCTAGGCGCTAACTCTGATGAGCACTCGCCTGTCAGCATTCAAACATCGAATTCAGGCCACGTCCGGAACAAAAATTCGAACATAAAAATATTAGCCGCGAACTTACAGAGTATTAGAAACAAAGTTCCTGAATTTGCCGCACTGCATGGATGTTTTGCGCTCAGATAGTTTTAGGCACCGAAAGCTGGCTAAATCATGATGTGGCAAGTTCAGAAATATTTAGCGAAGCGTGGAATGTATATCGGAAAGATAGATCGGATACAACTGGAGGAGGAGTGTTCATCGCTGTGGATAAAGATATTGTTTCTACGGAGATCGATGTTGAAAGTAACTGTGAAGTTATCTGGGCACGTATAACAGGTCTAAAAGAAGTAAAGTTAATAGTTGGGTGTTTTTACCCACACCCAAGTGCTGCTGTAGAAGTTTTAGAATCATTCAAAGAAAGTCTACACCAGGTAGTGCATAGGTATCCGGGCCATTAGTCGGAGGAGACTTCAACCTTAAGAGTATAGATTGGGACCTCGTTAGTTACATTTCAGGCGGTACAGACAAGCAGTCTTGCGAGCTACTTTTGGACACATTCTCCGAAAAATGTCTTGAGCAGTTAAACCGGCAACCCACGCGCAATGGAAATATTCTAGATCTAATAGCCACAAACAGGCCTGACCTTATTAACGATGTCTGTGTAGAGACAGGAATTAGTGATCATGATATCGTAATAGCGTCGATGGTGACCAAAGTTCATAAACCAATCAAGAAGGCTAGGAGCGTGTTTTTGTTGGGGAGAGCCGATAAGCAAATGTTACGATCGCACTTAGAAAATGAATGGGCATCGTTTAATTCCGGGACTATGGATGTAGAGGAATTGTGGACTAAATTTAAGTGCACTGTTAATAAAGGGTTAGAGAAATATGTGCCAGTAAAGACGATTAATGATGGAAAAGATCCACCGTGGTATAATAATAATGTTAGAAAGCTGCTGAGAAAGCAAAGGCTGTTGCACTCTCGATTCAAAAAAGAACACGCAAATGATGACAGGCAATAGTTACTAGAGATTCGTGCGTCTATAAAAAGATCGATGCGCGAAGCATACAATAATTATCATAGCCATACCTTAGCAAAAGATCTTTCCGAGAACCCGAAAAAATTCTGGTCCTATGTAAAATCGATAAGTGGGTCAAAGCCCACTGTCCAGTCACTCGTTGATCATTCCGGGGCAGTAATAGAAGAAAGCAAACGGAAAGCTGAAGTTCTAAATTTAACCTTTAAGAAATCTTTCACGCAGGAGGTCCGCACAAATGTACTATCATTTGATCAACATACTAATTCCGAAATGCCGGCCGCGGTGGCCGAGGAGACTGAGGCGCTCCAGTCACGGTCTGCACGGCCACTACGGTCGGGGGTTCGAATCCCCCCTCGGGCATGGATATTTGTGCCGTCCTAGTTCGTAAGTAGTTCATAAGTAGTTTGTAAGTTTAGGGACTGATGACCCCGCAGTTAAGTCCCTTAAGCTTAACAAACATTTGAACATTTGAATTCCGAAATGGGGGACATAGCAATAGGTATTTCCGGTGTAGAGAAGCAGATGAGAGAGCTAAATACGAAAAAGTCTGCTGGTCCGGATGGAATACCAGTTCGGTTTTACAAAGACTATTCTGCGGCGTTGGCCCCCTACTTAGCTTGCATTTATAGCGAATCTTTAATTCAGCGCAAAGTTCCTAGTGATTGGAAAAAAGCGCAGGTGACTCCCGTGTATAAGAAAGGAAAGAAAACTGACCCACACAATTACAGGCCAATATCGTTGACATCAGTTTCATGTAGGATTTTGGAGCATATTCTCAGTCCCTTGAAACGGAAAAGCTTCTTTCCATGAATCAGCACGGGTTTAGGAAACACCGTTCATGTGAAACTCAGCTTGCCCTTTTCTCACATGGCATCTTGCGAGCCATGGACGAAGGGCAACAGGCGGATTGTGTTTTTCTCGACTTCAAAAAGGCGTTCGACGCGGTGCCACACTGCAGACTGCTAACGAAGATACGAGCTTATGGAATAGGTTCACAGATTTGTGACTGGCTGGAAGACTTCCTAAGTAATAGAACGCAGTACGTTGTTCTCGACGGCGAGTGTTCATCAGAGACGAGTGTATCGTCAGGCGTGCCCCAGGGCAGTGTGATAGGACCGCTATTATTTTCTATCTATATAAATGATCTGATGGACAGAGTAAGTTGTAATTTGCGGCTGTTTGCTGATGATGCTGTGGTATATGGGAGGGTGTCGTCTGTAACTGACTGTAATAGCATACAGGATGACTAAGACAAAATTTCTAGTTGGTGCGAAGATTGGCAGCTAGCTCTCAATGTAGAAAAATGTAAGGTGATGCGCATGAGTAGAAAAAACAATTCCATAATGTTCGAATACAGCATTAGTAGTGAGCTTCTTGATGCTGTCGCGTCGTTCAAATATCTAGGCGTAACATTGCAGAGCGATATGAAATGGAACGAGCATGTAAGGACAGTTGTGAGTAAGGCGGACAGCCGACTACGGTTTATTGGGAGAATTTTGGGAAGATGTACTTCATCTGTAAAGGAGACCGCGGATAAAACGCTTGTACGACCACGTCTTGAGTATTGCTCAAGTGTTTGGGACCCGCGGCAGATCAGTTTAAAGGAAGACATAGAGGCGGTTCAGAGACGAGCAACTAGATTTGTTAGCGGTAGGTTCGACCAATGCGCGAGTGTCACGGAAATGCTCCGGCATCTCAATTGGGGATCGCTGGAAGAGAGACGACGTTCTTTTCGTGAATTTCTGTTAAGTAAGTTTAGAGGGCCGGAATTTGAAGCTGAGTGTAGTACGATCTTGCTGCGGCCTACTTACATTTCGCGTAAAGATCACAAAGACAAGATAAGAGAAATTAGGGCCCGTACGGAGGCATATAGGCATTCTTTTTTTTCCTCGTTCAGTTTGGGAGTGGAATAGGAAAGGAAATGCCTAGTAGTGGTACAGTGTACCCTCCGCCACGCACCTTACGGTAAATTGCGGAGTATGTATGTAGATGTAGATGTAGATTCGAACCCCCGCCAGGAACGGCTTCGCGCATCGGAGCATAGCGCCTCCATGCGCTCGGCCAGTAATCCGCGGCGAATGTTTTTCGAATCATCTCCTTATTGGCATTATCTGAGTGCTGCGCTTATCAACTCTGTAAAGATGACATTACATTCTACGCCTTATCATACCAGGCAACAATCAAATGCAAGCCGCCAAGTTGGCGTCTGCTAAAAAGCTTTCCATCAGGGCATGAATCACACAAAGTAACAATTATATCAATAACAGTAATAAAGCACAAAATTAAGCAGTTCTTTGGCAGTCATGAAATGTTGCAATTTCTCCAAAAATAACCGATTCCATAAAATATTTTAGAAGTATTTCACATTAAGAAATACAGCATATCCTATAATTGCGTTGATGTTTTAGAATTAAATGGAGACATACAATTGTTACTGGGAGAAAGTTGTACAACCATAGACGGTATTTCATCTACATCTGGAAAAATTATTATAGCTCTATGACGTTACGTTGGGTGGAAGAATACACCATTTTTATAAACATCCATATATTTTATATACGTAAATTATGTTGACAGATAATCAATGCGTGTAGCCTTTAAATCATCTAAAATGAATAATGATGGTTTTGTGCGTTTACAACATTTACAATAAGTCGCGGTTTGGGAATGTGAAGTCTAAGAAATTAACGTACCTCCAGGGACTAGATATTTATTTCATACTAATTCTTGCAACACGATGAATAGAAAGATTCTGTTTCTGTAATGTATTTTGTCACTTTCCCACCAAAGGAATTTTACTGTTAAGTGACTGTGTCATAATAAAGAAAATTATTCTTTCGTGAAAGTGAGGACGTTAGTTTGGACATGTGTATCGTTCCCTCTTCATGTTTTGAAATTAAAGTTACTATTACTCAATACCGACAAATGTCTGTGGTGTTGCTTAATTCATAGACGGAAAGAGGTGTATGAACACCACGTGCGAATCAGTGTGTAATGTGCTGGTATAGGAATTTAGTGAGTCAGTTATCAACACCAAACTATATGAAAACGGAAGGTGAAAGATTATACCAGTTCAGTTAAGAATATGCGATAGCAATAGTGACACTAGCGATGATAGTGTTGTTAAAGCAGAGCTACTACACAGTTTTCCGTAATTCCTTCACCAAAGAAGAAGCGGTAAATACTCCAGAATTCGAGCCACGAAAGTTACCAGAATGCGTAACTTAACAGAAGCAAGTTTTCCGGTCCAATTTCGTTCATTTCATAGTGTGGTGATGCAACCGCTTCATACCTAGTTATCATATAAAAAAGGATTGCTCAGCGTAAGGTGCGTATCCAAAGATTGGAGAGTTTCGCAGGTCACTCCAGTGTTGAAGAAATGCAATAAGAGCAATCCGTAAAATTACAGACCCATATCAATGCCGTCGATTTGCAGCAAGATTTTCGAACATTTGCTTTTTTCGAACATTATGAATTACTCAAAGAGAACGATCTGTTGACCCACAGTCAACACGGATTCAGAAAGTAACGTTCTTGTGAAACACAGGTAGCTCTATACTCACATAAAGTCAAGAGTTATATCGACAAGAGATATCATATTTATTCGATATTTTCAGATTTCGGGGCCCTCTCGTCACCGTACCTCGTAAGCAGGTTTTAAGCAAATTGCGTGCTAGTGGAATATCAGGTCAGTTGTATGGCTGGATTCGCTATTTACTGTCAGAAAGGACACAAAAGGGCGAAGGATTAGGGTTTAACGTTTCGTCGACAGCGTGGGCATTAGACACATAGCTAATGACAGAGTTTTGGGTAAGGATGGGGAAGGTAATTGAGGTACCATTTCAAAGGAATCATACCGTCATTTACCTGAAGTGATTTAGGAAAATCACGGACAACCTAAAGCTGTATGGCCGGAGGTTCATTTGAAACACCGTACTCCAGAATGCGAGGCCAGTGTCTTATCACTGCGCCACTTCGCTAGGCGGAGAAAGTGCGCAGTCATAGTAATTTGCAGAATTCATTAAGTAAAACGAAAGTCTTATCTGTCGTTTCTCAGGGAAGTGTTATAGCCCCCCTTCTGTTCCTTGTCTGTAGAAACGATTTAGGAGACTAACTGAGACACCGTCTAGGCTGTTTGTGAATCATGCTGTCATTTATAGCCTAGTAAAGTCATCAAGGGACCAAAAAACTGCAGAACGATTTAGGTAATATATCAGTATGGTGCAAAAATAGGCAATGGACCTTAAATAATCAAAACAGAGATCCCCCACATGAGCACTAAACTCCATTTACACGGTAACTAAAGTCAAATCTATGGGCCGTAAATTCGACTAAGTTCGTAGGAATGACAATTATGAACCGCTTAAATCGGAAGGGACACAATGGAAAATGTTGCGGGAAAGGCAAATCAAAGGATGCGTTTTACTGGCGGAACACTTAGAAGATGTAACAGTTTTATTAAAGAGACTGAAAACACTACACTCTCCGTCCTATTTTGGAGTATTGACGCGCAGTGTGGTAGCCTTACTAGTTGGGACTGACGGAGGACCTAGAATACGTTGAGGGAAGGTTGGCTCATTTTGTATTATTGCGATACAGGGTAGAGAGTAGGCCTATCAAGGAAATGATGCACAGGTTGGGCAGAAAATTATTAACTGAAAGGAGTATACTTTACGGCGAGATCATGGGGAATTTCTCTCAGCTTCACTTTATATGTTGTGGATGTACTACCAAATGGTGACATACGACAATTTGTGCCGGGCCGAACCCAGATTTCCTGCTTTTCGCGAGCGGTTTTCTTACAATTAGGTTACCTGAACACGGATCAACCCAGACTTCCGTATACCACACCGACTCCACATATGAGAAAAAAAAAAAAAAAAAAAAAACGGGGGGGGGGGGGGGGGTAAAGTAAGGGAAATGAGATCGAGAGCGGAAGAATTCGGCGTTCCTTTTTCCCGCGCACTATTCGAGCGCGGTAAGGCGGAGAAATAGTATGAAAATAGTCTGAAAGCGGTTAGACGAACCCTCAGAGAGGCACCTAGCTGTGAAGTGCAGCATAGCCTTGTGGATACAGACGTTCAGTCTTTAATCTGGCCGGCCGCGGTGGCCGAGGTGACTGAGGCGCTCCAGTCACGGTCAGCACGGCCACTACGGTCGGGGGTTCGAATCCCCCCTCGGGCATGGATATTTGTGCCGTCCTAGTTTGTAAGTAGTTGATAAGTAGTTTGTAAGTTTAGGGACTGATGACCCCGTAGTTAAGTCCCATAAGCTTAACAAACATTTGAACATTTTTCTTTAATCTGTAGATAGGAGCAGATACACGTTACGTGGATGATTTGGTTATTTACGTAGAAACGTAATTCACATGTAGTCCAAAGTACTTACGGAATTCATTATTGACTCTAAGAAGACAAATGTAGGGAAACAAAAAATTTCCATGAGATTAATAAAGCAGATCCATAGCAATCCGGTAGTAAATTTTCTCAACTATTATAATTCCTTTGTTCACACCTGGAACTCAGGCGAATTTTTAAATTTGTACATCCTGCTCCCAGGAACTCAGTATTAACATTCCATTTTATTATATTTTATTTATTTATTCATAGTGCTTTTTATTATTATTTTTGTTTTGTTTAGCTGAGCCCTCGGAAGACTGTACCGAAAAATTTTCACCACTACCTCCTTCATATTTTCTCGAGTTTGTAGACACAATAGACAAAGCTTGGTTATAGAGTGACTGATTAAATCATTGCTCACAGAGTGTATATATTTCACCAGAAAATTATATATGTACGTGAGTAATCCGGTACAGTAAATTTTACTGTAAGGAATTCCTGATACGAGAATACTACACGACACCTGGAATGGTATGGATTATCACTTCTACTGGATGATTATTGCAAATGAAACCTGCTCTATAGTGTACACACTGTTTAAGAAAGTCTAATCACGGAAAAAATAATTCTGATGCATGTGCTTACTGAATGATTTTTTTTTTTTTTTTTTTTTTTTAATTTCGATTAGGATCAGTCTATACTATTAACATAAAATTCCACGACGGAGCATACGTATGTGTTGGAAAAGCACAGTTATGAATATAAAACTAACAGCAACAGTCCAAACGATCTGAGAAGATGTGTTTCTGTGATAGTTTCTTCCAGGATAAAATATGCTTCCCGAAGGTACATATATACCACTAAATAGAATAAAAAGTGCCGCTGCGGAGCGTCCGAGCGCATTGAGGCGCTATGCTACGAAGCTCGAGGCCGTTCCCCGTCGGGGATTCTAATACCCCCTCAGACATTGATGTTTGTGCTGTCTTTAGTATAAGTTAGTTTGTAAGTTTAGGGACCAATGACCACTGCAGTTAGGTCAAAACATTTACGAACATTTGAACAATAAAATGTCACAGTATCTCTAAGAAAAGAGAAGTACACAAGCTGTAAAGTTTCACTGCAGATAACAGTACTGATTATTCTTATACTGAAGACGGGTGAATTAGATTTCTGTGTAAGTTCCTGAAATTGGAACTTAGATCGATGAGAACACACGAACTTAAGTTATAGCTGTAAAGTTGAAAATATTCACCCCTATAAAGGTAGAATTTGATAGCAACATATAACTCTTGCAAGAGTCTCAGGAAATACTTATTTGTTGTTGTTTTTCCGTATATCCTTGTAATGGTTTCCACAGATTCATTGTTCTACGATCACTAAGCCTTGACGAGGGCCCTCTCAAGTAGCGAAAGTTTAATTATTGAGCCACCCTGTAATTTGGCACAAGCTCTTCCTCTAATCCCAAATTCCTCCTGCCACTTTTTGTCCGTATATTTGAGGCAGAAGCTGCATCTGTTCGCAGAAAATCGGAACGTGGTATTCCACTACGTTCAGTTTTTCCGTTGCGAGTGGCCTACTTAGGCAAATAGTATAACATTTCGTTTCCTTTCATGCTGTAATGCGGCTTCTTCCGGGTGTACGTGACCTTTCTCTGATGGTCGTGAAACAGGGTTAGTAGTTTCTGAACGTCGCACGCAACGAGGCGATTGAGCTATCTGTTGTATAAATGCTGCAAGTGGGCGTGCGCTGCTGTGAAATCGAATTGTATAATATATAGGTTATTCTATTATCGAAAGTCCTGTAGAAGTGCTGTCAGCACTGTATTTTGTTATGATTAAAAAGCAATTATTTTACAAAAGTATTTAAATATATTTAGACCGCAATAAATAATAAAAATTAAAAGATGTACATTCATTGTACGTTACCTGTATGGACTAGTAAATATATGTATTTGCGGGTCACATTTCAGCTTCGATAAGCCCGCACGAGCCCTTGAATTATATTATTTGTCGAAGTGTGAAATTAGCTGCCTGACTTTTGTGTTGCATCAAATGTTGAAATGTTTGTGAAGCTTATGGGACTTAACTGCGGGGTCACCAGTCCCTAAAGTTGCAAACTACTTATGAACTACCTTATACTAAAGACAGCACAAACATCCATGCCCGAAGGGGGATTCGAACCCCCGACGGGAAACGGCCTCGCGCGTCGTAGCATGGCGCCTCAATGCTCTCGGCTGCTCCGCCGCGATTGTGTTGTATTCCCCACTATGTACCACATGGTGTAAAGTGTGGTATCTTAGGATAAGTCGTATCATCTGAGGTATGGTTTTTCTTTTATTTGTATGTCCGTTTGTATTTCAGCTTGTACTTTACACTACTTTTCCCCGCAGGTAAAGGATTGTCTTGTTAGTTTTTAATGCCATTGCTAAAAGCCCATATGTTATGCTTCCAGTTTTAACATTTCATGTAATGACTAGTCAGAAATTTAAATGGATGCAACTGCAACCTCAGTTTCTATCGAAATAGATTGTATTGTAATACTTTTGGTCTTATTAGAATTTATTTGGGCTTATAGTCTTCGTATTTGGATACGATGTATCTGTCACGGTAAGGGGGGCATATTTATATTTCTTTAAATAGACTGTGTAGCACCTCTGATATGATGCCAAATATTCTGATTGGTTGTTTGTTTGTTTGGGATAGGGGGACGAAACTGCTAAAGTAATCAGTCCCCCGGTGGGAAGGGGAAGGAGTGAGGATAGGAAAGGAGGGGAAGGGAAAGGAAATGCAGTCTTGAAGGAAAGAACGAAGAAAGACTGCATTCGCTCGGACGAACCGTTAGCCCACTGCAGGTAAATGTTCTGACATTATCACATTTGTATTGGAATGTCTCTGTAAAATTACATAGAGATTTATCCTTTATCCTACTAATAACTGTCTCAGTTCAGGGTGTATTTTCTGCTATTTTAAAACTTTTTTCCATATTACATTACGAATGTGTATGTACGCAATTTTTTTTAACTGACAATTTTGTCACTTTGGATGTAAAAAATTACTGTCGATGTAGCTCTGTTAATTAAATTATGGTGTTTTTATTCTCTGACGTGTAGCATAGCCCACAAATATAAACTATGTTTCAGTTTAAATTTTAGATCTCTTGTAGAGCGTTAAAAAATCTTTTTCATCGGTTCAAAAAATTATTGGGACCATTTGAACTGCTACTAACATTGACACACGCTCCTGTAACGTCTGTATACTTTCAGTGGTAACGTAAATTATTACAGTTGAAGTGTGTCGCAAATTTTAGTATAACTATACGGAGCGCAGCATTACAAAGTCTCTTTCGTGTTTTATAGAGAATCTGGCGAATCTATGACAAATAAATAGCTTGTGGCATAATAGCAGCTGTTAAATAGCCAATGCGAAACTGGGCGGAACAGAGATCATACAAATCCAATGTAATTTGTCGCAATGTGTAACAATAGTAATTTCAGACGTTTACCCCCGTCGGGGATTCGAATTCCCCCCCCCCCCCCACCCCTCGGGCATGGATGTTTTTGCTGTCTTTAGTATAAGTTAGTTCATAAGTAGTTTGTAAGTTCAGGGATTGATGACCCCGCAGTTAAGTCCCTTAAGCTTAACAAACGTTTGAATTTTTAAACTTCTTGACTGCAGCAAAAATGTTAACCTCGTAACGGAGTATCTTGGCACCGGTGTGTTACCGTGGTTTGCGGACACGGGTGGTGTTTAGAAAAATAACCTTGGTGTGGCACTCAGATTATACGATTAATCAGTTATCTGAAGGCCAATTCTATGAACTGAAGCAAAGTACATGACAAAGCGGAGAACAATGAAATTAGTTAGAAAGTACGACTGATGGCATTATACAGTGATACCATTGTTCTTAAACTTCGCTAATTTCCTTGCACTAATAGTAACTAGTAAGAAAAACCGATTAATTTAGTACTGCCAACGACAGCCTTATTTTGACTTTCTATTTTTTCTTCTTTTTATGTTCTGTAGTTGCGTGTATGGAAGCAGGATTACGAAGAACTTGACGCTTTAAGCACTTTTGCATAAAAGAAAATATGTGATAAGGAAAATTGTGACAAGTCTGTTATCTGCCACATAGATATTTTAAATTAGAATAGGTTTTCCTATGTCTGCGCCTAGTGGCTGTTGGAAGCACTGTTTGAGTAATGTAGCTTCGGTATCAATAGCTACAGCATTCTTCCTTTCTTGTTGAAATTCTTTACCTCATAAGCAAAAAAGTATTGAAGGGTGACCTTTTCAGTGTATGCCTTTTTAATGAGTTAATAAACATTGCTGTTCAGGTATTATTATGACTTTCTCTAATACCTCTCTAATGAAGAGAAAATTTAATGTGTGAGGGTTTATCGCATTATCCACCACATGAATATTGTGGGCGGAAAGCTGCAGTGATTTCTTCTAGTAGGGAACCTCTCTCTTCCTAGGGACTGATGACCTAGCAGCTTGGTACCTTACCCCCATTACCCAGTCAACCAACCTCTCAACTTATTATTGCATTTTCGTAAGCATCAGGAACAGTGTTAAAAAGGCGAGAATAATCTATTATAGTTCCAGAAGTACAATTTCTAGCCTTGTAAATCGGGCGTTTTATATAAATGTCATTTTAAAATATTTCAGGGCACACATAGGAAGGATGTATCTTAAACTCTTATAATATATGATAAACCACTGAAAAGTAGGGGCTTAGGATGGTTAAATATTGAAGGGAAAATAAAATAAAACAGATGATATTCATTCGCGAAGGAGCACAACCGATGGTATAATACAACATTTTAAGAAAGAAGACGTTTTGGAATGATTGGCTGTCAATGGCCTACAGAACAAACAAATTAAACCCGAGTAACGAGCAATAGTTAACAGAATTTAGTGCTCCCATACACAAATAAAGTGAACAAAAAAGGAAGAAACTTGGGTTTTCTGGGAAAAAAATTGGAAATGAGTTGATAGAATAGAGAGATTTTGAATAATCATATCTACGTTTCTGGATCCTATTGTTAGATCAGTGGAAGGCAACAACAAAGGCAAGAACTGGACTCCAAATTTCGGAGAAATGACATTTTGTGGTACACAAAATGAGGTGAAATATTTTAGGATGCAACTTTCAGGAATTGTGGAATATCTGAGCATGTGAGATGTATATAAATTTTACATGGATAAACATCCAGAATATAATCCATTCTTTATATACGTTTACCTGTATTATTACTCTGCCCATGTAATGTAGTATGTCAAGTCACGCTCCAAATTTACTTAACTAGAAATAAGAGAATACTCGCTAAGGCTGTGATTCAGAGACATCTATAGTAGAGTACTCGTGTCACACTACCTCCACACAAAAGAATTTATTGCAAGTCGAGAGTCAGGTGTATACGAATAGTGCACTTTGTTTCTCTTATACGCCAATCGCATTTAATCCAGTTAAGACTGCCAGATCTCTCAAGTCTGTGACGTTTATTAGTTTTTATTCAGAATAAATTATTTCGCCTATGGTAGTTTCAATATACTTCCTGACAGTATTACTGATTACTGGAAAACAGGGACATTGTATTAGAACTAGGTATTATTAACAGTAGAGTGTATGAGGCCGGTGCTTCGAGCCACCCTGTAGTGCGGACTGCAGAGCAGCACTGTGTGCTTTCCAGGAAGGCGACATTGGGACGGTTTCCGGGAATCGTTGAAGGCCGCACTTAATCGCCGTGGAGTGGCTGCCAGACCTTCACGGGCTCTCTTCTTCAAACATCCAACTGTGCCAAGCCACTAAAATTATTTTCTGTATAAAATATCTTTTGGGGAACAGCTACTGTTATTAGAATCAATACGAGTAGCTGCAATTTCATTCTTATGTACCCCAAATCATTTTTCAAAACATCGAATAATCAGTTCTGATTTACATCGTCTTCGATTTCTTTTTGCCCTATTTCGTAACTCATTAGTAGGCAGCTTATTTTTCCTCTGTCCTTGGTTCATGCGTTTTTCAATTTTTTAAATTCTTTTTAATTTTTTTATTATTTTTTTCTGGCGTTGCTGGAATACGTGGTACATAATTTAACCAACGTCTGGCTATGAGCTTCACCTGTTTCATGTTCTCGCGAGACCAGAAGTTAGAAGGCGAGCTAGAACGTTCTGTTCTGGGAGACGCAAAACATATTCTTAGGACATTTTTGTAGATAAGAAGAAAGTTGGGGTTCATATGGTTTCTTTCGGATATAGAAAAAATGGCCACCTAGGACAAGAACTCCCTAGTGACGGTAGGAGAGGCCAAAGAGCTCTCTGGAAACTGGCAGATTGTTTAACGTATGGTGGGAAATCGGCGGCACGCAGGTGGGTGGCGATCCAGACCGCGACTGGCTAAATCCGCCCCGCGGAAAACATTCGAGAAAGAGAGAGAACTGCTATATGTAAAGGAGTAAGTTTCAAGATGCGTAAATAATGCAAAAATATGAAGTGGTGTGAACATTAAATAAAATTTCTCTCATAAACACGTGTTTTGAGGCGTAATTTGATGATGTGGAGTGTCGGGAAAAAGGGTGAAATTTACATCGCTGTGTTATTCCATAAGACGAGCTCTTGGCATGTGAATGTAGCCCGCGGCAGTGGAAGCTTGTCCACGCCTCTTTCAACCCACTGACGCCTCAAGTTTGATGTGACAGTGGTATGGATGACAACTAATTATTTTCCTACATATTGATATTTCAAGTAACATTGAATGCAGAGAGGGATGTGGAATACAACAATATGGCCTTTGTTGGTTTCCGTTGTCTTCTGTTCGCTATTATTGAAGTAACAATACCATTGACTGACGCTAGAAGAAACATGAGTGCGCGCTTGGAGTAAGTTCATTATCGAACATACATAAAATAGTGTTTTTAGATACGAATTATGTACCAGTAGTAGCGTTATAGTTACTCTCTGGCGGGTAATAATACATTTTGGGTGTTCACAATTTTTTATATTCAGATAAACATGGCAGTGTAAAAAAGCGTCTGATTTATAACCGATATGACTGTGAACTAGGGTGGCCACACGTCCCGGTTTTGATGGGGACAGTTTTTTAATCGAGAAACGAAATGCGTGGAATAATATTGCTCATTTTACGCAATCGTTGTGAAAAAGTAGAACGTCACTGGAAAATCTTGGATTCGTTGTGACAGTCTGCCTCAGTGGACTCATGTTCATGTTTCTATCACGTTTTTGTCTCCTTGTGGTATTCGTATGCCTGCTTTCAATGAGAATTCGTTATTCGCTGAGTATGAACATGATAAGGACATGCCGGCCGCGGTGGCCGAGGGGACTGAGGCGCTCCAGTCACGGTCTGCACGGCCACAACGGTCGGGTGTTAGAATCCCCCCTCGGGCATGGATATTTGTGCCGTCCTTAGTCTTAGCTAGTTGATAAGTAGTTTGTAAGCTTCGGGACTGATGACCCCGTAGTTAAGTCCCATAAGTTCTACAAACATTGAACTTTGATAAGGACATAATGGAACAGCACAAGGAATGTTCTGCATCGTAGAATCTGCCGGTAGAAGAAAGATGGACTGCAATTATGTAATGTTTCTTCGGAAAAAGTTGAGGAATTTTGCATTATGTCTACCATATACAAATGCTGCCGGTGAAAGAATTTTCAGTTACATTTACGTGCACTGGCATGATGGGAAAGGTGCTAGTTTTGATACAATAAAAGATATTATTATCATGAAAACTCATTTCACTTTACCTTGCACTAAAGTATATATCACAATTTTTCATTTCTGAAAAAAATGAATTTTATTTATGTCTAACCTAAGTTCAAATGTTCAAATATTTTTTAAGCTTATGGGACTTAACTGCGGGGTCATCAGCCCTTAAACTTACAAACTACTTCTGAACTAACTTATACGAAAGACAGCACAAACATCCATGCCCGAGGGGGCATTCGAACCCCCGACGGGGAACGGCCTCCCGCATTGGAACATAGCGGCTCAATGCGCTCGGCCGCTCCGCCGCGGTTCTATCCATATTTTCGTTTCCAATTCACAAAATTATGATACTTTTTGGCTACTGATTTTCAATTGCTGCATCATAGGCCCATTACTGATTTCAAAGTATCATGATAACTGACACACAACCGTACTGTGTGGGACCTATAGCTCGGTACGACAACACTCTAGTTTTGATCAGTAGCAGTCGGGAGAACTAGCGTGTACTGTTTTGCAGATGTTCGTTGCCATTTCTGATACGGACAATTAGTCTGTCTGGGCTGCATTGTTGTCTACTTTGTAACTCCGCCCGAGTGACGTATTTTATTGCGGTAGTCCCAATATTTTTTTATTTTTCATTATTTAAAATGTGAACACAAACAGTAAATTAAATTTCAATAACAGCGGTGTAGGGGCCGAGTTGTATAAGGCGTCATGATGCGCAGAGCGCGGTTGCCCGCCGTCGGAGGTTCGAGTCCTCCTTTGAGCGTGTGTGTGTGTGTGTGTGTGTGTGTGTGTGTGTGTGTGTGTGTGTGTCTGTGAGTTTTGTCCTTAGGTTAGTTTAACTTAAGTAGTTTGTGAGTCTAGGGATTAATAACAAAAGAAGTTAAGTCCCATAGATTTATAATCATTTGAACATTTCTAAATTTCGGTAACACACTGTATTTAAATGACAGTTAAATCCGTCGTTCACATTCCTAATTTCATGGAAGTTCAAAACACACATATGTGTTGCCTGCTCTCTGTTTCTGTTGAACATGGAACATGAAAGTGGAGCATCCCCCCATACCGCCCACCCTACACCAAAACACGTGTGTTCCGTATTTTTCTCTTTGAAATCTGGTCGGCCTACTGTGAACAAATTCCTACAACTGTTGACTCTGACATTAAAGGTTGGTAGCACAAATTGTCCAACGAAAGAAACTTTTTTGTAGAATTACCCAAAGTTTAGTACAAGATGGTTATATTGTAATGTGTAACGCTTGACAAACTGCTGTCCATTTCCTAGACCATCCACGTCCAAACTGTGCTTCGGCTTTAATTGCACTAAGCTAAAGCTGATAGAAATGTATGAAAATACCGATGTGCAAGAGCGCAGAATGTAATAACTTGAAATACGAGCACTACCTATCGTACCACATCATAGGGGCTTCGTTCTCCTTTCATTTTTGGTAGGTTTGGTGGATAATATACTGAGCGACGCTACAACAACGTTTTGTTCACCAATTGCTGTGTCCTTCACAATACTCTCCATTTGTTGAGAATTTCTTTTGACTAAATTGTCAGCTCTATTATCATACCCATTTAAAATTCGTGTGTATTTATTAACTAACTGTTGAAAATTATTTTCGGTACACGCAAATAGTAAAATTTTGGAAGATGTTTTTTGCCTACCACGTCTTTTCGCCATCATATTGGGGTGAATTGAAGTTTCCAACTACAATTGTATGAGTGTTGTACCAATTTATACTGAGAAAAAAAATGTTCAAATGTTTGTTAAGCTTATAGGACTTAACTACGGGGTCATCAGTCCCTAAACTTACAAACTACTTATGAACTACTTACGAACTAGGACGGCACAAATATCCATGCCCGAGGGGGGATTCAAACCCCCGACCGTAGTGGCCTTGCTGACCGTGACTGGAGCGCCTCAGTCACCTCGGCCACCGAGGCCAGCTTATACTGAGATCCTAGTTTTCTTTGAACCGTTCAACAACTAATCATCTACGTTAGAGGATGGGTAAAGAGAACTAATTATTAATTAACAGAGACTATCTGCCTAAATTATATCACAAAATAGACTATTCCTAACAGCCGGTCGTGGTGGAGTGGCCGAGCGGCCTAGGGCGATTTGGTCCCGAGCGCGCGGCTGCTCGCCGTCGGAGGTTCAAGTCCTCCCTGGGGCAAAGGTGCGAGCGCGCGCGCGTCTGTGTGTGTGTGTGTGTTGTCCTTAGGTTAGTTTAACTTAGTTTCTGAAGTTTGTTCAAATGTTCACATGTTTATTAAGCTTCAGGGACTTAACTGCGGGGTCATCAGTCCCTAAACTTACAAACTACTTATGAACTACCTTATACTAAAGACGACACAAACATCCATGCCCGAGGAGAGATTCAAACCCCTGACCTCAGCGGCCGTGCAGACTGGCTCGCGTGCCGCAGACAGCTCGGCCACCGCGGCCGGCTATGAAGTTTGTAAGCCTAGGGACTAATAACCAAAGAAGTTAAGTCGCAGAGATTTACAAACATTTTAACGTTTTAACTAACAGCTATAAATACGCCACCACCAACTGTATTTAATAAACGCTTTCTGAACAACGTTTGGGCCTCTGTAAAACTTTCACTGGAACTTATCTCTGGCTTTAGCAAATCAGCCAGCTACCCGTACCTATAATAATTTCAGCTCCAGTGCTTTGTATTAGCGCTTGAAGCTCCGTACTTTCCCAACACAACTACGACAGTCTACAACTACAGTACTGTGTGTGTGTGTTCTTTTTGAATGCATTTTCGGTGGTTTCATTCAAAGTTTTATTATGTTAACATCTGTGTATGCAGATCAAAATTAAGCGGTTTCATATGCATCTTGGAGCCAACTGAATCGGATGAATATGGATTTCATGCGGTACATAGTGCTTTGTCCCTTAGCATTCGGTTATCATAGTTATGAGTTACTAAGACGTTTCCGTTAACGAAGTGTCGTAAAACCTCAGACGCTTTTCGCACCCAATACCATCTGCTACTGTGGACGCGAAACAGATAGGGAATACGTTGTCGTTTAACTTCTTCAGTTCAGAAATTAAGCTAAAAACTGATCTTTCCTATCGTACACCCAACAATAACCCGCTACATGCCTTGCGAATTATCTGATATATGGTATTGTTTCTGCAGAGAAATGAGCTCCTCTATTTAGATTCGGACCATTAATCAACGAATGTTGTGCTGGTAAATGACCAAGATGACTGGCACAGCCGCCAACTTTTCTGTCATTTCCTTTTTCGTTCTCCTTTAGTCGTTTGAACTGGAGCACCTCTTTGTGAGTGTTGGGAGTGGAAAGGTTTGCAGGCTCTCAGGCTGACCTGAACGGAGAACACGTTGCGTGAAAGGCGGACTAAGTGCAGTCTGCACTCGTAAACAGATCCGCAATTTATCCAAAGTGCCCACACTTGCGCTTCCTATGCACATTTCCAGACGTAATTGCAGCCATTTAACGGTTGAAATGCGTACACGGCAGGAGTTCGGTTCCTGTCTCTCTGTCTTTCTTTCTATCTACTTCCCACTTTCTTGCCAGTGGTCTATTTACCACTACGTAGAAACGGCACTATTTGTCACAGGGAACTTCTGTAGAACACGCCTTGACGGCGGTTGTTCATCAGAGACGTAGGACTTGCGAGGACTGTCCCCTGGAAGTGCAATAGGACTTGTTTCGTTTTATTTACACTGAGGTGACAAAAGTCATGACAGACTTGCTAATATCGTGTCGGGCCTCCTTTTTGGCGGTAAAGCACAGCAACTCGACGTACCATGGACTCCAACAACTTGTTAGATCTCCCTGACAGTAATATTGAGCCATGGTGCCCCTATAGCTTACACAATTATGCTACAACCGTACCTCTTGATTATTTACCGCTAACGTTCGATATGATCCCTGTACGGCGATCTGGTTGCCCAAATAATTCGTTGGAACTGTCCAGAATGTTCAGATCAATTGACACCAGTTGTAACCCGGTAACATGGTGCATAATCGCCGATATAAATTCATCCTTGTTTGGGAACGTGAAGTCCTGGAATGGCAGCAAATCGTGTCCAAGTAGCCGAACATAAGCCAATGATCGGGTCACTTAGACAAGAGGACGAAGTCCATTCCATTTGAAAACAGCCCACACCATTATCGTGCCGTCACCAGTTTGCGCAGTTTCCTGCTGACAAATAAGGCTCTAAATACTGCTGTACCATGGCTTCTGTCACCACAGTATACGGGAACGTATCATCTTTGTGGTTCTAGGGAATCGAGAATAACATAGACAGGATTTACAACTGACGTGATGAATTGTAACGTCTTCTAAATGTATAAAAGGTAGCTTAATGGAGATAACTAAGGAAAACAATCACGTTATGTTCAAATACAATATTAGTGGCGTGCTGCTGGGGTAATAATGTGAGTTTAAATTGCGTGGGGTCAGTCTTTATCTTTGACAGCAAGGTTGAACACACATTTATTGCTTCTACACTAAACAAAATGAATTACAATCGCTCAACAGAAGAAAGGCCGCTGGACCTGATGGAATACCAATTCGATTTTATACGGAGTATGCGAAAGAACTTGCCATCACCCCCCCCCCCCCCCCCCCCCCATCTTCTAGCAGCAGTGTACCGAAGGTCTCTAGACAAGTGAAGCATTGCTAAGAATTGAAGAAAGCACAGGATATTCCCGTTTACAAGAAGGGTCGTCGATCAGATGCGCAGAACTATAGGCCTATATCTCTGAGAGCGTTGTTTCAGAATTTTGGAATACATTTTATCTTCGAGTACTGCGTCACGACTGAAAATCTGCTTTTTAGGAGTCAACATGGTTTCCGAAAGCAGTGATCATGTAGAATAAAACTCGCGAAATTCATCCACCAGATGCAGAGGGCAGTTGACGCAGGATCCCAGGTAGATTCCTTGTTTCTTGACTTCCGCAAGACGTTCGACACCTTTCTCTGTTGAACAAAGGAGGAGCATATAGAATATCAGACAAACTCTGTGACTGGATTGAGGCATTTCTAGCTAACAGAACGTAGCATGTCATTCACAATGGAAAGAATACTTCAGACGATAAAGTGATTTCAGGCGTGTCCTATGGGAGTGTTGTAGGACCGCTGCTTTTCACAATATATATAAATGACCTTGTAGAAAACATCATAAGTACACTGAGCATTTTTGCAGACGATGCTGTAATTTATCAACGTTTTGCAACACTTGGAAAGGGGTAAGAAATGCAAGACGATCTACAGTGTATTGACGCTTGGTGTAGAGAAATAGGAATTGAGCCTCAACATAAAAATGGTTAAAGTGCTGCGTTTACATGGTACGACAGAACCTTTATTATATAACTACGAAATAGCAGGACAAAGACTCCCATAAAATATCTGGGAGTAGTCATAACGGGCAATTTCAAATGGGATTACCATATGAAAGCAATCGTAGGGAAGAAAGATGCCAGGCAGAGATTCGTTGGAAGAATCCACAGGAAATGTAGTCCCTCAACAAAGGGAGTGGGTTACAAAACTCCTGTTTGGCCAGCGCTTGAGAATTGCTCATCAGTGTGGGATCCGTACCTGGTAGGGTTAATAGAAGACGTACATCAGCACGCTTCATAATGGGCTCATTTAGTAATTGAGGTAGCGTCATTGAGATGCTTAGGGAAACTCCTGTGACGGACGCTGCAGGAGAGACTTTCTGTATCGCGGTAGGAGGTTCTTTCAAAGTTCCGAGAGCGTTCGCTTTCTCCTACGTATATCCCGCGAAACGACCAAAAGGATAAGATAAGAGAAATTAGGGCCCACATGGAGACATACAGGCAGTCGTTTTTCCGGCGAACCATACGTTAAGTATCTGTAAAAGATTGGCAGTCTTGGGTTCTGTGTTTCTTTAAATTTGTCATGCTTTTCTGTGTGCTTCTGCATGAGAGATGTAACCTGTTTTGTGTACAACGGAGATCATTCTCCTCTTTTGTTAATTTATTTGGAATAAATCGTTCTATTGCTGTCGATATTATTTCTTTGAATGTAAGCCTCGCCTTTGATATTTGGATCGGATACCAAGCTAAATATATAGCTAGTAGGTAATATCTGTATGACGTTGTTAATATAAAAAGTTGAGGAAGATACAAAATAATATACAAGAATTTTCTAAGCTATTAAGGCAGTTTTCAGTATAGGCAGGCGACATACATTAAAGCTTAAAATACAACTAAGTGGAGCTATTGAACAAGAGAATCAACAACAACAAAAACAACAAAATTGCATGATGGGTGCAACGAGCAATAATTGCAAAAAGTTGTAGCCTATAAGTAAGCTGTTGTCTTGAAACAGTGTTATTCAGTACGAACTGTGAAACGAAGATACTTCGACAAAGGTGTTAATTAAACGAACAGGAAGAAAAACCGCAGTAATCATGCAAAAATGTTTCATGTGCATACTCAAAAGAATAAAATATGACGTGAAAAGGTACTGTTGCACCGACGTAAGGTCTCACTGGCAACGGCATGGAAGAAGGAAATAGATCATTTTAACAGTAAGCAGAAAAAGTGCCGAAAATGCAGTTATAATAAATTTCGAACAACGATAAATTTCGGAAACTAGTGACGAGGTCAACAACTATGAAAATGATCTATGGTAAACATTAAACCACGTATTTGATCTGGCCCCTGTTCTCTCGGAAATTATGTTCACTGATGCTACATACGAAATTTAGATAAAATAAAATGAAAGGAATACTAGTAACCTAAAGGGAATAACGATATTACTGTTGAAAAGCAAAGTGAATATCTATGTAGTGATAATGTATCGCCAAATGTCATGGCACTTGATAAATAAAACTACAGTTATTTAGCCGTAATCATAAATTTTCTTTTGCTAATATTCGGCTATATATCTTTCAGCCACCATCGGAGCGAATCTGAAGACTAGCAGACGGCAGGCGGAGTGTTCCCGTCCACCTTGTATACTGTGCAAGCGTAGCAAACCGACGACAAGAATTTACTTATTTTCCGTGTCCAAAACACCAGCCATTAAAATCTACTCTGATTCAGTCGTAATAAAAATTAAATGTTCTTTGTCCACTACTCAGCATGTATATCATATACATCTTTGCCGTCGGTTTGCTACGCTTCCACAGTATAGATGGTGGACGGGAAAAATCTGCTTACAGTCTACTAGTCTTTAGATTCGCTCCGATTATGGCTGAACGATATATAGCCGAAATATTACCAAAAGAAATTTTTTATCAAGAAATACGCCGTGAAAATATGAAGGTTCATGTCATGACTATTGGCAATGTGTCAGCAGATTTCTCTCCCAGCGAGACAAAAAAAGAAACATGTAATCAATATAGGCTCGATGAGGGTAGACCTCTACGATTTCTTTATTTTAGGCTAAAACCTAACATCTGGGTTTAAATGCAATTTTTTATTGCGTTCCTCAGATGAGATAAAACGTAGAAGTGGTATAGACCTGATATAAGAAGCGAGGTTCCTGTACAATTTACTTTTATTTGTATGGCAAGTTTCGATCAGAGACCATTTTCTAGAACCCGCTGTCAAACATTTTTCATTCTGAAACTAGGTTTCAAAATTTTTGCAAAGTATAGCAAATATAAAAATTACAGTCTGTAGCGGGTGTTACACAAGTGAACCTATAGGAAAAACCTCATATAAACATAAGTCTGCAAATGTTTCGTTACGGAGCTACGGCTAATAAAAGATTTATCTTAAATGAGGCAACCTCGTTAATATCAAGCCATCGAAAAACTGTACGAAGTTAAAATAAATTACGATTTCCATTTATTTTGTTGTTATTGATCTAGTCAATCTAATAAAAAAGTCCTATACGTGTATCTGCAGTAGTTTTCCAGAAATTCCGGAGATTATGCAAATACATTCCCGAGCTTATATAAGTAAATTCATTTAGTTTCCACTAAGAATCTTGGCAACCGTCAGTGAGTACTTCAGTCGTTTCCTAACCTAGAAACGAGTTACATTTCTGTATTGTTTATTGAAAGAAGATTACAACAACAGTGTATTAAGTGCAACGACATAGTTATAATTTTAAGTTATTTATTAAATAGGGATGCCTTTCATATTCATACACGTGCAGCTAAATACACTGAACTCGGTGGAGACATTTTTGAACATTTATTGTGAATGTATCGTGAGATTGTATGTACACTGTACAGCTTCCTTAACACTGACCTTTATTTCTTCCGGTTTAACATGAATTCACGTGCCCTATGGTATTAATAAAAGCAGATTATCTGACACATTCCTACAGTTTCAGTTAAGTTTATGACCATCATTTTTCAAAATTACATTCTCTAAAAGTCTGATGAAATCTTTGTGAAATTGTCTGGAATTTAAAGAAATTGGACCAAGTAGTTAAACAATCACAAATTTCCCCTGATTGCTTCTCTTGAATTTCTGGAAAACTACTACAGATATACGTCTGGCATGCGTCTTATAAGATTCACGAGATCAATAATAACAAAAGAAATGGAAAACGCATTCGTATATAAATAACAGTCTAGAGTGCAACAGTTTTATTTTATTCGACTACTTTCGGTCTTTCTTTTAAACTATCTTCAGAAATTGTAACTCCATCGATGTCATGGAGGTGGCAGGTAATTGGGAGCCTTCCAGTGTGTCAGTGGACAGTGACACACAGGAAGGCTCCCAGTTAACTGCCAACTCCATGACATCGATGGAGTTACAATTCTTGAAGATAGTCTAAAAGAAAGACCGAAAGTAGTTGAATAAAATAAAATTATTGCACTCTAGACTGTTATTTATATATTAATTTAAATAAGAGTGCTGTTACCCAAAAAAGTGAAACAAAAATGTTTCCAAAAATAGGTGAAAAAAACGCATTTGACTTTAACCTCGTACAGTTTTGCGATACCTCCACATTAACGAGGTTATTTAATTTCAGGCAAAAATTTTTATTAGCCGTACCTCCGTAACTAGACATCCGAAGCACCTACTAAATGCGATAAAAATTATATCAAAACACAAACATCATTCTATATCTGAATGGAAAAATGACTTATGAGATACCAACTAACAAAGGGTATGACCATGCTGCTGCATCTCTCTAACTTTCCTCAACATTCACGTTAATGGAGTAATACATACACGGAAAACGGAATTTCAGAAAGGTATCTACTTGGACAGAAGCATTCTTTTAAATAATTTACTCTATGCCTATGATGCAGTGATCCTAGCAGAGAGGGAAGATGACCTTCATAAAGGAATCTACTTACTAAAACAAATAAGTGCAAAATTTGACATGGAAATCTCAAAATAAAAACTAAGGAAGTGGCCTTCATGGAGACAGAACCAATTATAACCAAAATGGAGATCGATCAGAGGATTTTAGAGCAAGTAAACCATTTCAATTACCTCTGATGTGAGGTAACATGTGACTACAGCAAAGATATTGAAATTAAGTTTAGTAAATTCATCAGGGTATGTGGAGCAATTAACAAAAACCTAAAAAATAAAACAAGGATAGACACTCAATTTCTACAAAATCGTTTCAGTTTCCACACTGTTCAACAGAAGTGAGACTTGGGTCAGTACGAAGAAGAGAGAAAGACGTATTCATGCACAAGAAATGTAATTCCTGAAGGGAGTTAAAGGTTACGCAAGACATGCCAGGCTAACAAATAAAGATATCAAGATATTACAGAAAAACTGAAAATCTTTAGCCTAAATGAAAAAATTCGAGATTAAAGAAGAATTCGAACGAACATCTGGAGATAACTGCAAGTGTGAGGCAAAAGCAAGACATTACAAGTACTGTGGAGGAAGAGGAAGATCGCGACAGAGATGTGTACTGTAACATGCAATTCGTGCCTAATACTTGAACAGAAGAATGAGAAATCAATATGTTATGGATATATTGTCATATCATTGTATCCTCCAGGATAATTCACAAAACTGCAAGTAGCATTATATGCCCCCCTGTCCTTAAATACACGTAACTTTTGAACGAAATTTTTTCTGTAATTATAAATTTACAAACCCTGAGACTGCTTTGCGTCTCGAAAATATCAAAGACATTAAAGTTAAGGGTGAAGCATTGAATTAAAATGTGTGATGCGACCAGGAATCGAACCCAGACCTCCATGCTCACTAGGCAGACAACTTAAGCACCTGACCACCGCAGCACTAGCTATTAAGGCACCTCGGAATAGTCTCACTTCCCTACACGTCACAAACTCTAATTCAGCTTCTGTGTTCCATGAAATATTGCCACAACTACCAAGGCTCTCCATGTATCAGAATAGCACATTGGCAATGGACATATCACAACATTCCTGCCTTTTACCTTAGGCTAAGGTAATAATTATAAATTTACAAACCCTGAGACTGTTTTACGTCTCGGAAATGTGAAAGACATTTACAATTACAGTGATATTTATATCATCTTAGCATAAGGTAAAAGGCAGAAATGTTCCGATATGTCCATTGACGAGGTGCTATTCTGATGCAAGGAGAGCCTTGGCAGTTGTGGAAATATTTCATAGAACACAGAAGCTGAATTAGAGTTTGTGACGTGGAGGGAGATTGTACTTAGACTATTCCGATGCGCCTTAATAGTTAGTCATGCAGTGGCTAGGGGTTAAGACGTCTGCTTAGTGAGCATGGAGGTCTGGGTTCGATTCTCGGTAGCATCACAAATTTTAATTCAATGCTTCACCTTTAACTTTAATGTATTTGAAAATTTTTCTGTTTTGCCAGTAACATTACGTAAACATTATGTAGTATGATCGGTCAAGCTTATGAAAACTGTCTTCTTTATTCATTTATTTCATACATAATTTACTGCTGATAAATAGAGCCAAGTTGACTTAATGCTTATAACATTTCTATTTAATACTGTAAAAATGTTTAGTTAGTGTGTAAGTGTTCAAAATTAGGGCAACATACATGTTTTATGTTAAGAACTCTGCCAACTTTTGAAGGAATAGCAATCTGCCAATAAGAAATTGGCTAGAGAATTGCTGTGGCTAAGAAAAATACATGAACCATTCCTGAGAAGTCTCCTTTGCCCTGTAAGAACACTCCATTTCTCATCTTGGAAGAAGTAGGATCTGAATGCTAGAATCTGCTTGGCAAATGGCCGCTTGTCGAAACTTTTAGTTTGGCCTGGGCTAATGAGTGCCAGTTTAACAACTTTAACCTTTCCCGATTCCATTAAGGAATTGTAAGTGAACGTTGTATATGATTCAGTATGCGATTTTAAGAGTTTTTGGGTATGTTATCCGTCAGACTAAGATTTGAACTATTTTGATCTCAAGATAACTTCTTTTGTGGTAGTGAAATTGTCTTAGCGTCTGACGATCGTCGATGATTACGTAGTTGGGGATTTTGCAACCATTCTCATAACGCAGTTAATGCAACTGTAGCGGTAATTTTATAAGGTTAGTTTCTATTTATTCCTATTGCTTGTGTAGAACCATATCCTATAGATAAAACATTTGTTTCAATAAATATTATTCATCTGAGTAATCTGGCGTTGCCTACATAATTTGCAAACTTTTGAATGCATTACTGTTTCCAAATTATTACTCATTCCTGGAGTGTTTGACTGCAGGATCACAAGCAGAAGGTACCATTTGCACCTGATGTAGTTTCTGTGCATGAAAGCGATCATTTACTGTTCTATCCCGAGACGTCACGAACCTGATGTGTTGAACAGGGCCGTACATAGTCCAGTACGTCTATGTTGTATTTGTCCAATACAGTATAGTTTGGTCTTCACATACAGACAACCAAAGTCACATCATAATATAAATGTTTATAGTACTATATTACAAATCGTAATAAGAACGATGGGAATATTACTGATTCCATAAATTTAAATAGTTAAATATAATTAATCCAAATTACTGGGCAGTTGCTTTAACAATTTGATGGTTTTGCAGTGAGAAATCCATTAGCTGGCAAACTTTCGGATATTTTCATTAATTATTTAGAAGAACTTTATTTTTCATCTGCCACTTTAGGTATTCCTTCATATTCTAGATATGTAGATGATATTTTGATCATTTACAAAGGGCCTAAGAGTGGTACTGAATACTTCTTCTAACTTTCCAGTGAGCTTCACGAAAAAATTACTCTTACATAGATGTTCGAAAACTAATTCCGTTAGTTGAAGTATTGTGATTTACCTTTCACAATAATGAATAACAAAATTCATTGTAACATCTTTTGTACAGATCAGATAGAGGCCGATTCTTCCACACACCCTCAATCTTACAAAAGACGGTGTGCATTCCTCTATCCAAACAGCTGTTTGCTTCCCTTTTTCTGTTCAAAATGTCGAAACTGAAATAAATTTGACTAAAACTATTGCAGTCAATAATGAATGCGAACCATCTATAGTGGGAAGAATTTGCAAAATTAACGCAATTACCTCCCATGGTAACGACCGTAAAGAAAATAAATTATTTTTTCCTATACCGTTCTATGTCATGTTTTTTATAGGATTCTGAGTGCTCTATGCAACAAATATGCCTGCTATTTATCTTCTTCTACTAATAACTGCTAAACAAATAATCTTATTTATAATTTGAAACCAGAGCTTTCCTTCTTACAAAACTCTTCCGTCCATAAAAGAAGCTGTGACTCATTTACAACTTATTATATTGGACAAACGGGACATGCAGGTTTTATAAGAGACAAATAAGACGTCTGGGGACACCATTTACTAATTACAGGCAATGTGGTTAATAAGTTCCTGACGTCAGTTTCTTGCACACAGGAAAGAAAGGCAGACTCGATGTTCTCGATGAATTTTAAATTTTCAAACATTTTTCACGTATTTATGGTCTTATTCTTTACATAAACTTACAGTTACATTATAATTTTTTAAATGTATAAATACGTTGGTGGGAAATGTAAGACGTTGAGTCTATTTCTCTACGTTTCCTCTTGGTAAACTGAGAATAATGTTTTCCACTCCCTCTCTTTTCCAATTTTCACGTAGCAATAGTTTCGAAAATAAAATTTATCTTTTATTCGCTTCGTATTCTCACAAAAGTAATTTTTATTTTGCACTATGATGTTATTACTATCATATTTGAAAAGAAAATATATAAGTCGTATTTAAATACTAGTATATGTTCGGGACTTGTGTGAATCTACAACTTGTGTGAATCTACTTGCTTGATGTCCATCTGTGCCTCTTCGTCTGATGGCACCACCAGTGGATCAGTGACACAGTTTTTAGTGGCGCGCATCGTGCTTCATCTACGCAGCAACAAAATTTTTAATGTCCAGTTCCATTTTTAAGTTTCTGTTCTTATTTTTACTTTGTATTGTTTTATATTCACTTTTAATTGATGTATTTCGTGATTCTAGTAGTTTATGATGCTCGTAATTTTGTCAATATTCTGCTGTACATTGGTGCAGTCAATTTATAAATTTCTACTAAGTAATAAATGACTTTTTTCTGTTCTCCATGATAATGTTTATTTATACATCAAGTGAAGTGTTTTATCATCATTTGCAAGTAATTTGCAAGTAATATGGTTAACTGTCAGACGGAGACACCCAAAATCATTATCGACACCTGGCAAAAGTTTATAACAATTTTGTTGCAATTGCTTGGCTGAGGATACACTGTTTTCATGTTCTCTTACGACTGCTGCAATCACATCCATATTCTAAGTTGTAATGGTGAAAGACTTTTGAATCGTTGACAGCTAAGTCAGAATGACTATAAGTGTATGTATTTTACTCACAGAATTCACTTCACTATTCTGTACTGCGAAAATTGGGTGAAAACAAAATTAAGATCTATCTGTTGTCCTAGACAATGAGATAGTCTGGCTGGTGTAGCTTCTTCTACTAGGTCCTTCTACTTCTTCTAGTAGGTTATTCGGCTTCTTGCATTATTCTTTCTATAATGTTAATGCATGAACTCCATGTAACGTATTTGGCAGCAAATCTCTTTAAAATACGCCATTTCACTATTAAGTCATACATATTAATTGAATTATCATTCTGTCAACCACGGCCACTACGGTCGGGGGTTCGAATCCCCCCTCGGGCATGGATATTTGTGCCGTCCTTAGTCTTAGCTAGTTCATAAGTAGTTTGTAAGCTTAGGGACTGATGACCCCGTAGTTGAGTCCCATAAGTGTTACAAACATTTTTTTGAACATTCTGTCAATGCTAGTTGGTGAGTGAGCCATTTAAAGTTCACCTTGAAGTATATGTCTCAAGCAGCCGCATATCCGCGCGCGTTAGCACATCCGTTTTGCCAATCGAGAAATGGCAGCAGCGCTAAAGGAACGGTATGAGCCGGTCTACCGGATACTGGATATTCTTTTTAGACGGTTGTTCACATTCGAGTAAGTGAATCTACGTTTGGCACCACGTCCCGCCTCAGTTGCATGGCTCACAATGATTTTGAGAACGTGCTCACTCATCCATGTGAAATAGCCATAAACACAGACAGTCGACGTCCATAAATTTCATACTGAAATTTTTTCTTTCGTTAAATGTGAGGCGTTTCGCCTGTTTTATACATCAAAAGACGTCCTGGTGAAATTAAAAACTTGTTAAAGACAGAAATTGACTTGTAATATATAAAAATGACCTCATGTATAACATACTTGTTAGACGGAAAGTTTAAGCTGATTTAACTACAGGTCACATGACCACATTCACGTCTGAGGGGGAGATGTGGGTTATATCATTGAACTTATAAAATACTACTGAAAACTGTGGCTTAAGGAATAAAATACATGTTACTCAGAAAGCAAAGCGTCAGACTTATTTTTAAAAAATGCACATAAAATACATCTTAAAATAAATGTGGAAGCTATTGCTTGAGAGTTGGAAAGGGCTTCGAATTCACGGCTAAACCGAACCTGACTGTTAAAACACAATGTTTACTTGTCTATGCAGGAGCCGCTTTCTAGCCACAACCGCGCCCTGTGTAAGCTCACGCTATCTGATTTCACTCAGTTACATCCTAAAGTTGACCATCATCCATGAAATACTGAACGAAGACGGTATTTTAAACTATCTTGACTTCTCCCTAGGGCTGAAAGATAGCACAGTTTCGTTTGACATTTTCATAAAACCTCCAACTAGTCTTTCAACCGTGCAAAAATGTTCAAATGTTTGTGTAGCTTATGGGACTTGACTACGGGCTCATCAGTCCCTAAACTTACAAACTACTTATGAACTACTTACGAACTAGGACGGCACAAATATCCATGCCCGAGGGGGGATTCGAACCCCCGACCGTAGTGGCCGTGCATACCGTGTTGGAGCGCCTCAGTCTCGTCGGCCACCGCGGCCGGCTGTTTCTGAAGCGTATGGGACTTAATAACTACGAGGTCATCAGTCCCTAAACTTACAAACTACTTACGAACTAGGACGGCACAAATATCCATGCCCGAGGGGGGATTCGAACCCCCGACCGTAGTGGCCGTGCAGACCGTGACTGGTGCGCCTCAGTCCCCTCGGCCACCGCGGCCGGCGTCTAATCATCCAATGGCTGCTATAACTTGAACGTGTAGAGCTCCCTCTTTACGATAGCACTTTTAACAAAGAATCGAGCACCTTACTGTTCCTAGGATATAAAAATTGATACAACCCTTAGCTAGTAACCCAAATATATAAGAAACGGAGAAGTGTTGTAGTTCCTGTAATTAGTTACAACCGCCTAAGACAGAGGCATACCTACAATCTTTCTTTCTGGGAACAATACGGGACTGCAACAGGAGGGAGAACCGATAGTGGTACGCAAGGTACCCTCAAATGTTCAAATGTTTGTAAATCTATGGGACTCAACAGCTTGGTTATTAGTCCCTAGCTTACAAACTACTTAACCTAAGGTAAACTAAACTAAGGACAACACAAACACCCGCGCCCTAGGGGCGAATCGAACCCCCGACGGCGGACGGCCGCCCTCACCGCAACACGGCGCTCCAGTACGCACGGCTAATCCGCCGCGGCCAAGGTACCCTCCGCCACACACCTATCGGGTGGCTTGCGGAGTATGAATGTAGATGTAGATGTAGTCGGGTTGCTATCCATTCTTGGAGCGCTTACATATAGATTTGAAAAACTATTTAGGCACACTAACGCTCGAATGTTTTTTTAAGACTGTCCCATAAATATTCACTCCAAATTTCAAATTTTTGTAAATCTATCGGACTCAACTGCTCGGTTATTAGTCCGTAGCTTAAAAACTACTTAAACTAAGGTAAACTAACCTAAAGACAACACAAACACCCATGCCCCTGGGGGAACTCGAACCCCCGACGGCGAATTTCATAACGAGCAATAAGATGTTTTTCAAATGAGATGTACTGAATGTTAAACCGAATATATCGGTCAAACAGGGTGATCTTTCGCTGTTAAGCTTAACGAACATCTACAGACAAAAAATGTCAATTAAAGGAATTCTTCCCCTTTGCACAGCATCATAAATCTTCAGGCCATCAAACCCCAAACCTAGAAAACATCGAAATCCTTCACGTGGCTATTGAAGACCACAAATTAAATTTGTTGAAAGAATTTGAAATATCTAAACACATGTTCTTCAAATCTCCGAACCTACTGAACGAGCAATAGTTGTCGACGCATCAAACCTTTTCGACATCTTAATGGACATCTTCCGGTAACGGCTGCCAGCCACGTCAAATAGTTTACGTGACTCATGCGTTTCTCTAGTCGTTAGTTATAGAGAGCCTTTGTAAGGAGAGAGTAGCCATCCTGCCGGTGTTCGTCAAGTTTCTACCAGACTGTGCGCGGGAGTGCACTTACATAGCGACCCAGGCAGATAAGCAGCCACTTAACGATCGAAATAAGGCATCAGTTCCACCCATGAGACCAAAGCACATCTTATAGATTACTAATCAGTACGTGGTAAAAGAAATTTTTATACAGGCCTAATAAATTTGTAGGCAAATAAGTCTCACGAAACAGTTTCTAAGACTAGCGAATGTTAATAAAATATTTTAAGATGTTCTGGTAACTTCGACAGTTGGCACTTGATTAATAAGAAAGAGAGGTATTTCATGTTATGTACCTCAAAGAAAATGATACTGTTTCGTAATTTTCTGTCTGCATTTACAAAACTGAAATAGAACATTATTATCGCTTTCCCCACCAATATAATGTATTTTAAGTGTGCTCCTGTCGATCTTATAACATTTTCCTTTACTGGGAAATATCAAGATCGTCATTTTGTACATACTTTTGGGAACACAGTATCACAGAAAATCTATGTCTACTGAAAAAGCAGAAAGAGACTCAAAATAGGTAAGTGAATATCTATAACGAGTAAACAATCCTGCCCCCTTCCCTTTTTTATGTTACATCCCGTAACCAATTATAGGATAATGATTAGCGTATAATATGCAGCCAAGAGGAACCATATTAAAACATACTAACAAACTAACGAAAAGCTGCAAAGTACTGTTTAAAAAATTTACCACTTACCAGATTCGAACTCGCAACCTTTGCATTACGAATTCAGTACACAACCACTACACGACGCGGGAATTGCGAAGGCAGTGGATCTTATACTGATTTTCATAAATGCCTTTCTCGTATTGGGCGGCGGGGTCGCTGAAAATATTTACTTCACACAGACAGGAATATTTCGTTAGTTTCCATAAGTCCCCTTTACGTTTCCCACTTTCTGGGTTAACTTCCACCGCACACTTGTGTCCTCTTTCCTCATTACTTGCGAACACAAGCATCATATAACAATCATCACTTCGGTTTTTACAGCCAACGGAGGATCAACGAGTCATTTCTCATACTGCCCCTAACGATAACGTAATACACGTTACTAATTACACTCAGTAAATCACTTCAAATCAACATTTAATATTTAAAATTGCCGCTAAGTTCTAAAGTTATCGTCAACGACCGATAAACATAAGTTAATTTACGTAAATAAAACCGATAGAAGAGCCACGAAAGTGGAGCAGTGCCTACCATAATACAACCTGTACGTAACTGTACAGTAAAATCGCTGTCAGAAGCTTTTAAGACACTCCACAGTACAGAAACGCACACTGTAGCTATTCACACAGGTAAAGCCCGCCAAATCTGGTAAAAACATGGCGTCCTGCGCTCTCAGCCAATCAGGAGCGGTATCACGTATGGCCACTCTCCCCCTATGCAGACTCTCTAGTTAGTTAGACACAAGTGCGCCATGTGCACCTTCGCGGGCATTTGGTTGTTCCGTCCTGTTTGGATCGGATGGTGAGAGGCTCATACGGCCACTGTCTACCACTAAAATTCGGACGCGTCTGAAAGAACAGAAGTAGAACCACGGTGGCGTGGCCGAGCCCTCTAAGGCGCATTGCTACGGATTCCCAGGCCTCCCTCGGGCGTGGGTGTGTGTGTGTTGTCCTTAGTGTAAGTTAGTTTATGTAGGTTGTAAGTCTAGGGACTGATAACCGCAACAGTTTGTTCCAGATTTACAAACATACAAAAGACGTCGCTTTGTGAGTCTGTAGTTGTTCTTGATAGAATGGGGTGTTATAAGTCTCAGCTGCGTGTAGGAGTTGTAATCATACAACGTGGAGACATGAAAATTTGTGCTGGGACCGAAATTCTAACCAGCGTGTCCTGATGACTAGCATTTGCGCTAAGCTCCTGCCTCACCCCACGCACACGGTCCCGAAACACCTGCACGGATTACCCAAGCTGTTATCCCACCCGAGCCAAACTTTAATATGTCCTCGTACTTGGACCTTTGTTCTCTGTGGCTTGCATTTGGCTCTGTGTTTCCGCTAGCAGTCCGGACCTCGCGTACATCAGCACTCAAATATACATCATTTTTCAACTTGGAGACTTTGCATTTGTCCCTTTAATGCATAACTTTTTATCTGAAGCAATAAAAACTACCACGATTATTGTATAGTACGTATATACTGAGGAAAATATTTTTTTTTAAATCCTTAAAATTATTATGCACTACTAGCAACAAAATGTTTATAGCTGGTCAGCTATATAGTGCTTCCATGATGTACCAATGCAGTAAATGTCGCTATTATGCCTCTAATCATTCCAGAAAGTAACTCATAATACAACAGTGACTGACTACTTTTCACGTGACAAGGAGGAATGCTAAAGTAAACAAACGCACATGTTAGGAGTAACTCAATGCAGCCAAATGTGTAACTGCCATTTATAATTTCTAAAAAAAATTTAAAATGTTTGTATAGTCTATGGGACTTAACTACGGGGTCATCAGTCCCTAAACTTACAAACTACTTATGAACTACTTACGAACTAGGACGGCACAAATATCCATGCCCGAGGGGGGATTCGAATCCCCGACCGTAGTGGCCTTGCAGACCGTGACTGGAGCGCCTCAGTCCCTCGGCCACCGCGGTCGGCTATATAATTTCTAGGACGAGCTACTTGCATGTGTAACACTTTGTATAGAAGCAACTAGAAATGAATTTGTGGTAAAATGTTGATCAGTTTGAGATTAATCGAAAAAATAAGGTATGTAGCTGATAAGCTACACTACGCATTAAAGGGTTAAGGAAATTGCAGCGTCTGTTCTTTGGGACAGGTTCGAAACCCGGCCGGGGCACTAATTTTCATGTGTCCACTTTGTATGATTGCAACATCTATCAGCAGATGAGACTAAACACACCCCAGTTAAAATCGAAATCAATTATTAACATGTCGAGCCCGTGAAGATATCGGATAAGGCCAGAGAAAAAGAAAAGGCATTTTTTAGCAATAATCCAGGTATTAATAACGAAATGCGATATACCCACATTGAATTACGTTCATATGGGCTACACTAACGAGAAAAAATTTGTACCTGTGCTTCGGCGGAGTGACCGAGCGCATTGAGTCGCTACGCCCCGATGCGCGAGGCCGCTCCCCGTCGGGGGTTCGAATCCTTCCTCGGGCATGGATGTTTGTGCTGTCTTTAGTATAAGTTAGTTTATAAGTTTAGGGACTGATGACCCCGCAGTTAAGTCTCATAAGCTTAACAAACATTTAAACATTTGAATTTTATGTGTACCTGTAATATAATCCAGCATTAGTCATTACCGTACTAACTTTCTATGATTGTATGTCAGCAGATTATTTTTTAATTCATACAGAATAATTTATTTAATATTACGGACGGAACTGTTAAATACACAAACGTAACTAACGTTCGAAGAAATATCTCAATATACAAAAAGTTTTAAACTCTAAGTATATCTTCTCTTGCTAGGAACATGTGATTCGCTCACGTGGCAGATGCTGGGCAACGTCAGAACACCAATGAATCTAGGAGTGTCTGTAATGCGTTTAAATATAAAATAAGGAACTGCAAATTACGTAATAAAGGTAAGCGTCCCTAACTAAATTAGAGGTAAATATACAATACAAAACGAAATCGACTTTCCGTCTGTCCTTGCAGCAAGCGTCAAACTGTTCAACGTGCGTTCACCACTGGTGCGGTTGAAATTTATATTCTGGAACTAACCACACTAGTCTTAACTGCCTGAGTTCATTCAGTGAGTCTTCTCAACCCCACCTGATTCCAAGTACATTAATCATGGAGCATTTTGATAATCACAATATTACCCTAGGTGGTCAATCCACCGCCAGTATTTCTGGCACAACTGATCTTCATGATTTTGGGGCGACCAGGATAAAATATAATTTGATTCAACAGAAGAGGTAGGAACCCGCTTGCCAGCTTAAAACCAAAACAATTATTTTTTTCTACAATTAACATACAAATACTTTTGCACCTAGGTAAACTTCATAAATTGAAACATACATCAAAGGAACAGAAGATTCTCATTTTGGCAATTCGAGAAACACGCATTACGGACAGTAACATCAAGGATATCGGCTATTACAGTCTTTTTAAAAGTAAAACTAATAAATGAGTACTTAATGCACCAAATCTGGATGTTGTTTTTACACTATCCAAAATTTTTTATATTCAATAACGGCGATAAAATCCATTAATAGTAGACCAACGAAAATTTGTCTTAAATGTGCAAATGAAGGATACACTTTAATTAATGCCAATCACTAAGGATAATCGTATAAACCCTGAAGAGATTAATTATGTTCTGGGAACGTTAGAATGCATTATCTCAGAAATCTCTCAAATTGCGTTAAAATTTTACGCCGTAAAGGGAAAGAAATGAGAAAGTGGTTGGGTTTCCTGCACATAAATAGACGAACCAAATGACGAAAGGCTAGTAGAAACGTGCAAGGATTTAACCTTTAAATCATGTAAACAAATTTCGGATAGAACACTTCTAAACATAAACGCTTGGTGGGCACCCAGTACATGAATTGGGGAATTTCGAACAGATCTTGTATCAATTTCATACCCTAAGTAGAAATAAATTTCAAATGTATTACTTAGTAAAGGAGCTAATATTAATTCTGACCATTATTTAACGAGAATAAAAGTAAAACGTATCTCTAAATTTGGTACTGCGAACATAACCCAAACTCTAACAAGCGAACTTGACAAAAACAAGCCAACAATTGACGAAACTTAAAATAAAAGTTATTCAGAAGAACGCCAGATTTAATTTCGCTTAGAAACAAAAACACCGTTAAGCGCAGCTTGTGAAAAATCGTTTAAGTATAGGCATGAGGGATTCAAAAATTGGAGTACTTACAAAACTGAATATAAGTATGAAACATTTCACATTGTAAGGAAAGAAACATTTAAATTAATCCGACAGACTAAAAGAAACAACGAAAATGCGCCTAACTTTTATGAATCTAAAAAACTTTCAAAAGTACTTTTAAAAAACATTCAAAACAAAACCAACTTTTTATCGATTTCAAAGCCTATGTTTAAATAATGGAAATGGCAGTTTTATTCTTAAGAACCATGAAAATTGTAATGTACTTGATAATTATTTTGAATAAAACTATTACACTGTCCAGAACCAGCGAATAATTTCCATCCACAGCAAACTAATAACACCTAACTTAACTGAAGAGAATCGAACGAAATCGAAACAGTAAAGAAATTAAGAGTAAGCAATACAGGATCCGGGAAGATCGGTGTAATTGCAGAACTACTAAAATCAGCTGGTCTTAACCCTGTAAGGAAATAAAAAAAACTGATGACTGGAAAACTGCCCTAATAACACTGACAGAACCGATGTTAATAACTGCTGAGGACTCTCTGTTTTCCCAGTTACATACTAAATTAAGGTGAAACGTAAAGCTGGTGAATACCAAGCAACCTTTAGACCAAACAGATCCTCTCCGGGACAAATTCTTAATTTAAAACTAATGCCTAGGCCCCAGAAATTTGTAGTAACAATATTGTATGTACATTTGTGGATTTTAAAAAGGCACATGACTCAGCTGATTCGTGAACCTCTATTCCAGATTTTAAAGGAAAAAAAAGGCTAGATAGTAAAACTCTAACACTGATTAAGGAAACTTTAACCAACACTAGCTCAAAAGATAAATTCATGGGAGAAATTTCTGAAGCATTTCATATAAAGACTGGTGTTGGGAAGGTGGGCTGTCTCCATTACCGAGTAACTGTGTTTTGGAAAAAGGTAATTACAGAAAGGCGAGAGAAAAAGTGTAGTCGACCTAACAAGGGATGTTACCACAGCTCAAACAATTTTAAATTCTTAAATAAGTTTCGGTAAAAGTAAGAGTGCAAATATAATTCGAAATAACGGAATACATGACATGCAACAAAGGTGCATAAAGGTTTCTAACTTGCAGTGTGGTAAAATAGCAAGGGTTTCTCAGTTTAAATACATGGGAAAAATCATACAAAAATACGGCATTTAATATGTGTTTGTCTGTAAATCTATGGGACTTAACTACTCTGGTCATCAGTCCCTAGGCTTACAAACTGCTTATGCTAAGGACAACAAATACAGCCATGTCCAGAGAGGACTGTTACCTCCGACGGCGAGCAGCGGCGCGCTCTGCAGCTAGGCTGTTGGCGCCTTGGAACGTTCGGCCACTCCACCGCGGCGGTCTGTAATAAGCTGCAAATATAGTTCACTGTCAAAAAATAGTAACTGCAGTCAGATTTACACAAAATATTTATAATAAAAAGGGCTTTTTAAATTAACTTCGACATTACAGCACTGTTATCAAACCTGAATATATCTATGGAGCAGAAACATTAATTTTAAATAGAATGAGGGATATTGAACAAATTCAAAAGAAAGGAAGAAATATTATTAGTAAATATTAGGCCACAAAATTACCGATGGAGAAACTTATAGGCTGCGAAATAATAGGGAAATAGAAGATAAACGGACATCCGTGGTGACACGAGAAACCGAAGACTTAAATTTCATGAAGGAAGAAGAAGGAAGCTTGGAGTTAAACGTCCCGTCGACAGCATGGTCATTAGAGACGGTGCTTCCGCTCGGAAGGTTTGGTTAAGGATGTGGAAGGAATTCGGCCGTGCTCTTTCAAAGGAACCATCTCGGCATTTGCCTGAAGTGATTTAGGTAAATCACGGAAAACTTAAATCTGGATGGCCGGAGGTGGATTTGAACCACCATCCTTCCGAATGCGAGTCCAGTGTGTTACCACTGCGCCATCTCGCTCGGTTTAAATTTCATGGACACATGAAAAGAATACCACACAGTAGGGTACAAAATAAATAGTAGAATTGTACGAAAACAGAAGGAAGGCGAAAACTGAGCCAATGAAGTGGATCGCAGCGATTAAGGATGACCTTAAAGTAGACTATATAACTCAGACAGACGTTGCAGACAGAAAATAACCAGGCAAACGGTATTTGCGTGGAGACCTGGTCAGACGGAAATTAGAAAACGAACTGGAAAACCGTGGCCTGAGGAAAGAAAGAGGCTTCAGCCTGAAAACATAAAACAGGTATGGGCTCAAAGGAAGGTCAACCAAAAAAAGCGACACTGGCTGATTGTACGTCGCGTGGTGTTATTTGGCACTTACGTGAATAATGGCTGAACGAATTGTTACCCTCCATAGGGCAGTACAAGCGTCAAAAATGTGATAAAAGTTTTGATGAAGATAGAAACTGTTACGTCAATTAAAAATTATTGATGAACATAAATGCCTGTTGCCATAAATAAATTTTTGTAGAAATCGGTTTGTATCTGTATTTCTACAAGTGACATTAGACAGCAATGATAGACTACAATTTAGTTCAATAAATGTTGTTAGTCTAAGAATATAGCTGCATTTTCGCATATCTGTAAGACGAGGCACAGTGCGTGACAAAGAATCTAGACGCAAGAAAAGTATTTCAGTATATATCACGTTAGGGTTATGCGGATCCGATTTGCTTTCCTTCCCTTTTACAGAATCCTAGCAAAAAAGAGTCTCTTATTCACTTTGTCCGAGATTGATTTCACATGTGAGACCTAATATATATTCCTTCGTTAGTATTTAAAACATATCTCACGCCATTTAAGTTTACAAATAACCGTTTACTTGAAGTTGTCGGTAATTTTCTCTCAGTTATTGCCATAATCATATTTTTTTTGAAACTGAAAGAGAGCTTCCAATCCAACTCAAAAAGAGTAGATACCGCGAAAATCATTCATTAGAATAGTCCGTGGAAGAGACAACCTTGTACCCAAAAGAATAATCAGCGAACAAACTATGTAATTATCCATTGACTATTTTTAGAACATTGTCGGTTATATTACAATTCTTGTGGAGGGGGTATGAAGGAGGGGGCTATTTAGTGACACTTTCATTTCTGTTAAGTATCCGTCACACATTGCAGCGGAATGGCATCTGAAGTACAAAACGCGTATACAAATCATACAATTTTTTAGATACACCCTGTAATCATACGTAGTTATCAGTGATTACAATTAAGCCATAGTTTTTATTTTTAACAACTATATAGTGGTTTATTCTTCATCTGAACCATCAAACACGAATATTTACCCATCGAATAATGTGGTTATAAATTCTTAATCGGGATGAGTGGGTTCGAATTCTAATTAACTTTTTATATGGTTATCCTAAATCATTAACCTCGTAAGCCGTTAAGGTAATTTACAAAATTATTGTGAGCAAGCTGTTTCTTGAATTCTTTTCAAGTTGAAATAACCTAATACCTTGCTGAAGACGAGACTTTAATGCATAGGAGCATTACTGACGCTAATGTTGAACATATATCTACATTTTCCCTTTTATGTTTAATTTTTTATTTCATTTTATATGAAGACCACCACTGCTATTAAATATGAGGCTTTTAACTGTCTTCGATACACGTTTTTATTTAGCAAAAACCTTTGGTTTTTTGCGATCCTTTTCTTTCACAGTTCCACAATACCTAGTTGTATAACATACTTAATGGTGTGATGCAAAGTGTAAATTTCTGAAATGTTCCATACATCAAATTCTGGAATACTTAATACATGCAGCAATAATTCCATCGAATCACAGATGTGAACAAAAGATCACAAAAGTCTATAATTTCCCAATAACAGAGGAGAATATCACAAGGAACTCAGCAACTAGAACGACATAAGATACAAAACCTCGTGGAACTAAATGTGCCACAGCACACTTAGATTACGTAGAAACGAAACAACAAGAGAAATTCGAAATTATGGTAATAGTCTCCGGTATTTACTGTCAGTAGGGAATTGACAAGGGATGTAGTTAGTAGATATGATTTTTTAAAGAAAACGAAAGAATGCACCTGAAGAGTGTCAATAACAAGTTATGACGTTGTTGGTCGTGTTTACGTATGCTTAGGCCTGTCCTGTGTGTAGAATTCCTATACGTTTCATGTTATTATGTAACTACTCTTCTGTTCCAGTTTCATATATTTACTCGTTTAAAGGTCATGGAGACTTACTCCTCTAATGGGTCCTACGGACCACGATAGATGCATACAAAATAAAAATAAATAAATAAAAATAAAAATTAGACATATTCGTTAATTATCAAAATTAAGGAAAGTTCTTAGAAGCTGAATGGTAAATTGAAGTAATGTGTCACGACCAACGAAAGATGTTTTACACTTGGTTCCGTGCTGACACACCACACAGCACGCTGCTATGAGGTTCGATTCGAGTTTTATGTTAGTATAAGCGGGATTTAAATATGTATACTCGTGTCTGAATGCGATCGCGTTGTATAACAGCAGCAGTGTGGCAACAACTACGCAGTCGGTGTCAACAAATTTTTGGTCAGTCCGTGTACTGATCACCTTAGAGAATCAGTATGAAATAGTGGGTGTATTAATGACCGTTCAGGACCAGACGCACCCTACAGCTACAATACTAACAACCGTCGTAATCAAATGCAATATTTAAAAAAAAAGTGCTATAAGCAACTTGCCGCGGTGGAGCAGCCGAGCAGTCTAAAGCGCCTCGCAGCGGAGCGCGCGGTTTCTCGCCGTCGGAGGTTCGAGTCCTCCCTGGGGCGTGTGTGTGTGTGTGTGTGTGTGTGTTGTCCCTAGGTCAGTTGAACTTAGTTTAAGTAGTTTGTAAGCCTAGGGACTAATGAGCAAAGCAGTTAAGTCTCATAGATTTACAAACATTTGATTTGTGAATAAGCAACTTTATTTAGCAAACTTAAAACAAATTACATATCTGGCATGGTAAAATGGAAATTTGTTTCAGAGATAACTTATGTATAATGTAATATGAATAACAATCCACATGAAAAATTAACGATTTTTATAGTCATTTCCAAATACTGAACCCAATTGCTTAGAACTTATGTCTTTCTAAAGTATTTGAATTAGATACAAATTTATGTTTTATCAGTTAATAGATATGTAATGAAATTTAGATTATGGAATCGTAATATATCAGTAACATTTGTGAATATAAAGGAATTGGTATAAAATGAAGAAGGAAGGAAGCTTAGGGTTTGACGTCCCGTCGACAGCTTGGTCATTAGAGACGGTATAAAATAAGGCAAATTACATGAAACTCTTGGTCAATGTCAATCGTTTTAAAATATCTCTGACATTTGGTTGAATATAAACTGAATAATAAATGAAAGAGGAAAATCTGTATCATTTCTATCACATTTGAAGAGACGTGTCCTTGCTGAAGCATTGCGGAGCTCACAAGTGTGTGTGTGCGTGCTTGTGTGTGTGTGTGTGTGTGTGTGTGTGTGTGTGTGTGTGTCTGTGTGTAGTCACGTGACTTAATTACCTGCGCTGCGGGAGAAAAGTTGCTGATGGACGGTGGCGTAATGACGGCAATTAACAGGTCTGTGTAACGGATATACGCCTGTGTGTGGCTATCGACGCACCAGGGATACACCACTACCAAGATAATGTCTCGTTACGTTACGGCTAGCCACTATTCTGTTTGTTTCTAATATTTAATTTTCCGTTTTCAGCCATTGCTGTGTTTAAACCTATCTTGGTTTCTTCAACTGTATTCGGCAATTGTTTCTGACAAAGGAAGTCATTTTCACGTTTCACAATACGAAGTGGCACAGACGTCAGCTCACTCGACCCACATTTGATAAGAGTCGACTTTCAAACCTATGTGCCGTTATCTACGGTTAATTCTTCAGTGGTTTCCCTGTTTCGTCAAGTCTAATGCTAGGATGGTATCTGTGGGGAAAAAAGGATAATTTCCTATTCACCATTTCTGCGTCATATGCTTCTTCTCTTAAAACCCCATAGTCGTCGAAACGTCATATTTCTTCTCATTCGAAGAATTTATTTTATATCTTTTACAAATTTTAGTAGCTAGGCCTTTTTTAGGCATTTGTTTGATTGGCTGATTAGCTCCGATTCTGATACTGCAAAGTGGACGAATAATTACGACTGATGATTTCTATGACCTTCTGCACCCTCAAAATGAACGGAAGTTCGAAATAGGGTAGAGACTTAAAAAACCTATAAATGTGATCGAATTCCGTAGCATGGAGTGACGTAAACTACGAGGGTACAGAAACTTGGATGTAGCCTGTTGGCAAGCACTGACAATCAAAAGTAGTACTGAAGCAGACAGGGTGGCCGAGTGGTATTGAAGACGCAGTCTCCTTCCCGGGAGGCTAAAAATTACCGAGAAAATACCTAATGGAACCAGTCAACGACGGAAGTATGAGAACCTTTCAATCTCGAAACGAATAATGTGACCGAGTTAGGTAGCACAGTGTTAAAATATTTGAGGTTGATACCCACGTTCTGCCATCCTCAATTTGGTTTTCAGTGACTTCCCTCAGTAGCTTAAGGCAAGTGCTGACATGATTCATTTGAAAGGATACGACAAATCTCCTTTACATCCTCCCATCATCCGAGCTTGTACTCTGTATCTAAATGACCTCGCTGTCCATAGGACAGGAATATACAAGTGGGGCTTCTCCAAAGGATTAACATGTCCATGTGAGTGTGAGGAACAAACTGTGAATACATTACTGAATATCGCTATGCATTCACGGTGCACGATCATTGGTCACAAGGGCATACACAATAGTCTTGTAAAAATTTTGCTACGTATTAAATTTTATGAATCAGAGACATTTCCAGGTCGCGACAGTCATGTCTGGGATATACCGGGTAATCAGAAAGGCAGTATAAATTTGAAAACTTAATAAATCACGCAATAATGTAGATAGAGAGGTACAAATTGACACACGTGCTTGGAATGACACGGGGTTTTATTAGAACAAAAAAAAATCTTTTTCGCGCGTCGTTTGGTGATGATCGTGTGCTCAGCCGCCACTTTCGTCATGCGTGGCCCCCCAGCTCCCCAAACCTCAGTCCGTGCGATTATTAGCTTCGGGGTTACCTGAAGTCGCAAGTGTATCGTGATCGACCGATATCTCTAGGGATGCTGAAAGACAACATCCGACGCCAATGCCTGACCATGCTGACATGCTTTACAGTGCTGTTCACAACATTATTCATCGACTACAGCTATTGTTGAGGAATGATGGTGATCATATTGAGCATTTCCCATAACGAACATCATCTTTGCTTTGTCTTAATTTGTTATGCTGATTATTGCTTTTCTGATCAGATGAACCGCTATCTATCGGACTTTTTTGAACTTTTTCTTTTTTTATTCTAATAAAAATCCCATGTCATTCCAAGCATGTGTCAATTTTTACCTCTCTATCTACATTATTCCGTGATTTATTAAGTTTTCAAATTTAGACTGACTTTTTGATCACCCGGTATAAATAATTCTACAAATACTGATGGTACGAACTTATCGTGTACTCGTAACGATTGCAGTGCTGGTGATGATTTGTAAATAAAAGATAAAAATGAAAAGCACCTGATGAATGAGGAAAATTAAAGACGATCGCTGAGTTGCAGACGAGCGCGTGGAGTAAACAATCACAGTCACACAATTTACATTTTCGGCCATGGTCTTCATCAGAAAAAGAAACACATACATTCACACAATCACTCGCACATAACTCATGCACCATCTCAGTATCACGTTCTTAACTGATAACAAAAAGGGAGAAAAAAATAGGAGGGGTTGGATTTGAACACAAAACTTGTAATCAACGACTTGAACCGTTACAATACCAAGCATTTATGGACCAAATGAAGTCAATTCAAAACTTCGATCCTAATTTTTCTTCGAAAATATTTAATGTTGGCACCTAAGCCTAAATAACTGTTCTCTTACTTTCAAATTTATTTAGTGTCCCAAGGTACGACTTAACTTGAGAGGTTCGTTTGTGTTGACATTACCTGACATCGCAGGCTCTGGAGGCGATCTGATTAATTAATATTCTTTAAACGTGAAACGCCAAGATAGCGAAATACTTACTTATTTAAAGACGACCGATTTCGGAGGACTATGCCACAATCATCTATTCATATTACATTTTTAAGCTGGCCATCTTATTTAAAAAATGGAGATGAAATAATACGTGCAACATAGCACTTAGTCTAAATATAAAATTTCACAAATTAAAACATCACAGTTTGCAAGGATTGTGGGATAGTTCTCCGAAACTGGTCGTCTTAAAATAAGTATTTCGCGATCTTGGCGTTTCACTTTTGATGAATTTTAGTTTCCTTTGTAACCAATCAGCGTGGGAAAAGTTCATAATGATGTGTTGAAAATGACTTGTAGACAACATTAAACAACGTATACACACGAATTAATCTGAATCCGAACTGTAACTACATAGTTCCGCACATACCATGTAATTTATTCAGTGGCATTTAATAATAGTGATAATTTAAAAGTGAAGTACATTTGGTAGAAAAAGTAAGACTGAAAGTAAGATGCAATCCTTACGGACTATAATATTTTGTATCTTTACACTAAAGTCAGTAGGTTGACACAAACAAGCCACAGTTCAGTTTAAATTAGGTATACTAGCGACCCAGCAATGCTTCGCAATTGCTAAATATGCATGGGAATTGAATATACATCCCACACTCCTTTCTGTAATTTTTCTGCCCATCACTTCCTCCATCTCGATATCTGTTTCTTAGCTCTTTGTTGTCTTAGGTTTCTCACTGTATTAGCTGCCCGAAAACTCGGCGATGCTGGGGTATTCATTTATTGCAGTATTCAGTTAGTTCATCTTCTCCTCCCTCCCCAATGTGTACCTGCCTCTGCCTCGTCTTCTACCTTCTCCTTCCTACTCCCGTCTATCCATCGATTAATCGTCCTCCCTCTTTCATTACCTCCCCATATCCCTGCCAATATCCTGCTGTCCACTCTCTCTCTGTTCACTTCCTACCTCCGCTGTATACGGAAATTACAATACCTGCCCAATTCATGGTGATCCGTCGAACGGATTAAAGTTTTCCTCGGCATACACCGTACTAAATCTTACGTAGACAGTACGTTTCTTGTTTGTAAGGTATAGTGTGAAAAATTTCATCAAAGTAAGAACGAAACTGTTCATTGGTGTGTAAGTCTATTATAAAGTATCTTCTGCCATGCACCTTGCGAAATTATTATGTAGACAGTACGGAACTGTTGCTTTGAAACTCAAGTGTGTAAAACTTTATCGCACTTGGATGAACGGTACTACAGCGCATAAAATACGAATGTAACCCGAAGTGACGATGACCCCCCTTACATAATTAACATTACTATTATTTAGATTTTTCTGCTATTCCTTTGGGTTTTCCCTATTTTTATTCTAAACCACCACTGTATTAAAGCGAACAAACAAAATATTATTCAAATCGGTGAAGCCATTTCGGAGTTTTTAGCAAGACTAACGCGCAGCAACTGACTTGTACATGCTGTATAACAAAATTAGAATAAAATAAAATACAAGAAAAAATTTTTAAAGGACGGTTATGCCTATGTAAAATGTGGAATTGGAAATAAACTGTAGCGTCAACGAAATGTCCTACATCGAAAACAAAAATAATAATTTCACGAATTCGATATTTTCAAACATATCGACCGTTTCAGGGTGTTGAAATAAATTCAACTGCAAAGTTGAAAATTAGTCCTGGACCGGGATTCGAACCCGGATTTCCCGCTTCGGGCCATCGGTCACCTTAACCAATTTTTATTTATTTATTTGCATTTTTTCATTTGTTCTCAGATTTCCTTTTTTGTTACAAAGGGCGTCGAGCCTTCTGTCCCAGCGCTCTGAGCTACCACGCTCCAATTAGGTTATCCTGGCACGCTTCCCTACCTGCTCAAATTCTCAACTTATAGCATGCTACGAACGTTGCGACCTGCGCCCATTAGTTCCTCTTGCTCCCAGCCTTGTCCTCGATTCCCGCAAAGGATCGAGCATAGTTGTGCATCCGCACAGAAATATTCAGGTTTCTGTTGGGCCATATATACAATTATTGATATGGTGTCTGTTCTTTATGACTTGTCCGAGAGAGAATACATCATATCAATAATAATAATTTCGTTTGTCTCAGTGACATGGCGCAAGTCTCTCGATTGATCGCTAATTCACCGCTTGACATGTACGTAATGTCGTAACCTATCCTAGGTACCCAAACGGGAAAAGGGGCCCTGTAAAAATGCGGGATTCCAGCGACTTTCGAACTCGTGACACTGCGGCCGAGAACTTTACCGCTAGCCCAGACTTTAATAACAGCGCGAATTATAGGTCACTTACACAGCCTAAATTAAAACATTTAATTTGCATTAAAAATAACAGTGAGGTACTGGATAGAGATAAAATCTATCCTAGCTTTTAAGTTAAACTACATCTCACACAATGAGCAGCATTCAATTTAGATTAAGTCACCGGATTTTTATACATATAAAGATTTTATTTTAAACAAATTTTTCTCCATTCTTATTTACGACACGTTAAAATGTTTTTTTTTTTCCTTCCTCCAGGAAACAACGATGCCATAAACGCATCAACTTTTAAAATGTTTTCCCTTATCACGAGATTCTTTTTCATTCTTACATAAAAATTGTAAATACGTTTCGCATAAGAAAAGAAATAATAATATCACGCAGCAAATGTAAAGAAACATCTTACAACTTCTGCTAACACTGCTACAACACGCATAGAGCTTCGTCTTTCTCGTAATGTGTGACGTCACCAGAGCTTCAGACAATAACAGAGCGTTTTTAATCACGTGACCTAATCTTGAAATTTAATTATTTTAAACGTCAATTTCAGAAAAAAGCAGATTTTTGTAAGAATAATGATCGGAAATGCTATTTGAACGCTATAACCACTCAGAACAACAACAATTCGAAACGGATTTATACCATTGGAAAATAGTCAGTTGTATATCACATGCTCCTGATTGGGTAAGCCATTTCACTTTTATGTTTATGGAAAAAAAGGGGAAACAAAATATTATATAATTAGTTTCAAAATGTTAAACTGTTTTGTAAATCTACGGGACTTAACTTGCATGGTTAGTAGTCCTTAAGCTTACAAACTTCTTAAACTAAGTTAAACTAACCTATGGACAACATACACACACACACACACACACACACACACACACACACACACACACACATGCTCCAGGGAGGACTCGAACCTCCGACGGCGAGATACCGCGCGCTGCGCAGCGAGGAGCCTTAGACCGCGCGGCTACTCCAACGCGGCCATACCAGATTGAAGCACAGTGAAGCGTAGCCGGTTTTAGCTAGTAACGTGAAATTTTGAACTTTGTCACGGGAGCAAAATTAAAAGAGATAAGGACGAAATAAATAAATTATTTGTGGATGAAACATGAATCATTTCTTCCATAAGAATTCTTATTATGAAATCGCTCCTACACACGTATCAAATGGCAAATGAGTAGTTAATCTTGTAACTACGATGAACTTGTACAGAAGTCCACTGTAATCGGTCCTTGCAGACGGCGGACTGCTGGGGAAAAGACCTTCTCTCTGGTGAACTTCCGTCTGCAAAGGTCACGCTGTCGACGGGACGTTAAACCGTTACACCTTAATCTTCCTTCCTTTTTCGGTGAACTGGTGCAGTCCTTTGGAGGGAAACTCTCTCTCTCTTAGAGTCGATTTGAAAAGCAGACCAGATTATTGTGGTCTTCTAAATAATTCAGCCGTAATTCAAGAGTTTAACATCGTTCTTTGTGTGACCCTCAAGTAAGAGCCGATAACTGACACTTTCCAGCCCAAATTTTATTAATCTGTGAAGAAAAGTATTTCTTTGCATATTTTATTCATAATGATTGCAGTAATGTATATTTTTTAATTTTTGAGATTTTTTTAGTTTTTGAAGGGAAATTTTGAATCACTTCATATGTCATTATTGGGCAGGATATGTTACCTTTACCATACCTGACACCTCTCTCAAACTATTTACTTCTAATTTAGACATTTTACAATAATTTATTAATAGAATTTTTAAATTCTTTTATTTCCTTTACCTTTGAAAGTCTTCCTGTTTGTACTCTAACTTAGACATTAAGCAACACTATATATTTTGTAAATGCTTTGTAGCCTAATGCTCCACTGTTTCCTCGAAGTAATGGTAGCCAAGCAGAAAGGTAGGAAAATAAGATGGGACTTAGATAAATTGAACGAAAGTGAAGTTCTGGAGAATTTCAGAGGGAGATTTAGGCAACAATTGACAGAAACAGGGGGAAATAAAACAGTAGAAGAGGAATGGGTAGCATTGAGAGATGAAATAGTGAAGGCAGCAGAAGACAAAATAGGTAGAAAGGCAAGACCTACAAAAAATCCTTGGATATCAAAGGAAATATTAAATTTAATTGATGAAAGGAGAAAGTATAAAAATGCAGTAAATGAAACAGGCAAAATGGAGTACAGACGACTAAAAAATAAGATTGACAGGAAGTGCAAAATGGCTAAGCAGGAGTGGCTAGAAGCCAAATGCAAATCTGTAGAAGCATGTATAAGAAGGGGAAAAATAGATACCGCCTACAGGAAAATAAAAGAGACATTTGGGGACAAGAAAAGCAACTCTACGAATATCAAGAACTTAGATGGGAAACCAGTTCTCAGCAAAGAAGGGAAAGCTGAAAGGTGGAAAAAGTACATAGAGCAGCTCTACAAAGGAAATTAACTTAGAGACGATGTTGTAGGAAGGGAAGAGGAAGTAGATGAGGATGAAATAGGAGATACTATACTGAGAGATGAATCTGACAGAGCCTTGAAAGACTTAGGTCGGAACAAGGCCCCAGGAGTAGATGACATACCCTCAGAGCTACTAAAGTCTCTGGGAGAGCCAGCCATGACAAGACTATTTGAACTGGTGTGTAGGATGTATGAGACAGGCGAAATGCCCTCAGACTTTAAGTAAAATGTAATAATCCCCATTCCAAAGAAATCAGGCGCAGACAGGTGTGAAAATTACAGAACCATCAGTTTGATAAGTCATGGTTGCAAAATTTTAACACGAATTATCTACAGGAGAATGGAAAAGCTGGTAGAAGCTGACCTCGGGGAAGATCAGTTTGGATTCAGGAGGAACATAGGAACCCGGGAGGCAATACTCACTTTACGTCTTATCTTAGAAGATACATTAAGGAAAGGCAAACCTACATTTTTAGCTTTTGTAGATTTGGAGAAAGCATTTGACAATGTTGACTGGAATACACTCTTTCAAATTCTGAAGTCAGTAGGGGTAAAATACAGGGAAAGGAGAGTTATCTACAACTTGTACAAAAGCCAGACCGCAGTTATTAGACTCGAAGGGCATGAAAGGGAAGCATCAGTTGGGAAGGGAGTAAGACAGGGTTGTAGCCTTTCTCCGATGTTATTCAATTTGTACATCGAGCAGGCGGTGAAGGAAAGCAAGGAAAAATTTGGAATAGGGATTAAAGTTCAGGGGGAAGAAATAAAAACATTGCGTTTTGCTGATGACATTGTAATTCTGTCAGAGACAGCAAAGGATCTGGAAGAGCAGTTGAAAGGAATGGACAGTGTGTTGAAGAGAGCGTATAAAATGAACATTAACAAGAGCAAAACAAAAATAATGGAATGCGGTCTTAGAAAATCAGGCGATGCTGAAGGAATTAGTTTAGGTAACGAAACAATGAAGGTGGTAGACGAGTTTTGTTACTTGGGTAGTAAAATAACATGCGATGGTCGCAGTACAGAGGATATAAAATGCAGATTGGCAATGGGAAGAAAAGCATTTCTGAAAAAGAGAAATTTGCTAACATCGAATATTAATTTAAGGGTAAGGAAGTCTTTTGTGAAGGCATTTGTGTGGAGTGTTGCCTTGTACGGGAGTGAAACATGGACGATAAGCAGTGCGGACAGGAGAAGAATAGAGGGTTTTGAAATGTGGTGCTACAGAAGATTGCTGAAGATTAGGTGGGTAGATCGCATAACTAATGAAGAGGTACTGAACAGAATTGGTGAGAAAAGGAATTTTTGGCATACCCTGACTAAAAGAAGGGATCGCTTGGTAGGACACATTCTTAGACATCGGGGAATCGCAAATTTAGCATTGGAGGGAAGTGTGTGGGGTAAAAATCGCAGAGGGAGACCAAGAGACGCGTATAGTAAGCAGATTCAAGTGGATGTGGGTTGCCGTTCTTATGAGGAGATGAAAAGGCTTGCTCAGGATAGAGTAGGGTGGAGAGCTGCATCAAACCAGTCTCCGGACTGTAGACCATAACAACAACAACAGTAGAAAATAAGCTAAATTATTATAAGCTACATTATACGAGGCGTATATTGGAATCGAAGACTGTCTCCTTTAGATTCAATGTTCTAGCTATATCTAGGTCTATCGACAAAGTTTCCAGCCACACAAGTGTACATTTTTTCTCTGTGAGATCATTTTTAGAAACTATCTAAACCCGGACACGCTTCTCTGCAGCTCAGTATGATATGAGATAAATACGAAATTATGTGGAAGAATCTTTGCCAAATACCGGTACCAAGGAAATATCTTGAAAATCAAAACCCTATTTTGTGTTGCTGTGACTACGCGAATCAAAGGAAAGTTGAAAAACTAGTTCTCCTTGTTGATGATACAAGTATTGTAATGACATCCGACATACAAGAATTAACTAATGAAATTATAAATAATGTGTTTCAGAAAATTATTAAGTGAGTCTGTCCAAATGAATTGTTATTATATTTCGATAAATACAGTGTATACAGTTCCATACGGTAACTGGCGTGACACCGTTAATTAATATAGTCTATGATCAGAATTTTGTGGCTAAGGTAAAATATTCAAAGTTTTTAGGTGCCTACATTGATGAGAAATTGAGCTAAAAGCAACACATTGATGATCTACTGAAACGTTTGATTTTAGCAACTTATAGACTACTATTACGGTTATTGAAAATTTTGGTGACAAATATATCAGCCCATTAACTTACTATGCCTATTTTCATTCATTGCTTACATATGGCATCATATTTTGGAGTAATTCACCATTGAGGAAAAAAGTATTCATTGCTCAAAAGCGTGTAATTAGAATAATTTCTGGAGACCACCCATGATCATCTTGTAGACATTTATTTAACGATCTTGGTGGCATCATCACAATAGCTTCGCAATATGTATATCCTTTAATGAAATTTGTTATTAATAACCCAAACCAATTCAAAGGTAATAGCAATGTGCATAGCTGAAAAAATTTATATCATGTAATGTTATCTTTTACTATACTGACACGTTCCACATCATTGCCATATCTCGAATTCATTATCTATGGGGCAAGTGTTAATCCACGATCATCCAGTAACAAAATTATACTTTTTTTAAATAATCATTTGTTGTCAAGCGCTCGGAGTTACAATTTTTTTGTCACATTCCGCATAAAGATCAGATTGTTTAAAAACATGCGACAAAAATCTTTTTGATTAAAAATATTTATTCACCAACAGCCGTAAATGATCGTTGTTTTATTAATGCAACAGGTTTCGGTATTACATTAATACCATATTCAGGTCATGTCATACCATCCAACCATTCAAATTGAAACATTCAGATGTTTGTAAATCTATGGTACTCAACTGCTTGGTTATTAATCCGTAGCTTACAAACTACTTAAACTAAGGTAAACTAACCTAAAGACAACACAAACACCCATGCCCAAGGGGGAACTCTAAACCCCCGACGGCGAACGGCCGCGCGCACCGCAACACGGAGCCACAGTGCGCACTGCTAATCCGCCGCGGCTACCATACAAGTGAACAGTCAAAATCGAAATATATACTTAATAATAATTTCTTTATAATATTTTAATATTTAATATTAATGTTTAATTTTTAATATTTATACGTGTTTGATCATGAGCTGGGGGAAATATATGGAAACCGGTTTATATCGCGATTTTGACTGTTTACTTGAATGGATGGACGGTATGACATGACTTGAAAATGGTATTAACGTAATACCTAAAGGGGTTTCATAAATAAAACAACATAGATTTACGGCTGATAGTAGATTAATAAATACATTAAACAGAAACTCGTCCAACCTCAGTCGCATTGTCCATTACAACTTGGTGCTATATATTTATTCCGTCCGTCTCCTCTGTCCGTCTTCTCGCTTCCGCTCTACCTACCTCCCCGACCTTCTACCTTTACTCACAATGCGTGTCTATCCATCTCATTACCTTTCTTCCGTATTCTATGTCCTCCCTCCTCTCTTCAACCATTTCTTCCTTCTCCCTTGTTCTGTTCATTTCATCATTCCCTCAACGTAGCTACAAAAAAATTAAGAAATTAAGTATTGAAAACTTCAAAATTTGTTGTAATTATGAAAAATGACCAGAAAGCTACTTTTGCAGAAAAGTAAGTGAAGTAAGGAAATCAGTAAGTATCGTTATTTACAGACTTCGTTAGTCCGATGCTTTGATTTCCATTGCTTACAGTATCATCGAGTATCATCGACATAGCAATTGTCGCACTACATCTACTCGGTATGTGTGTGTGGCTGCAAAATGAACCATTTAAACGTGACCGTGTCCTATAGTGCGATTTCACGAAATGGTATTACCTTCGTGTGTCATTTCTACAATGGCACCTGATCGGTACACAAGGCAGAAGTTGCTGGCACTTCAGTATTCTAACTTCATTTGTGACACCTGAAGATTTTAATGTGTTATATGAAAGGTAACAGAGACACAGATATGAAAACATGTTTACCACTTTCAGTGGCTACTTAAATTCATAATATTTATTTTGTGTAGGTCTATGGCAAGTCACCTTTCTAATTATATAAATTTCTTTGGCCTCCTTCAATAATTAATACTAAAAGTTAGTAATTCAATTTTCGTGTTTACGTATTAATGCAATGATATAATTCAGAACTTCCTGTGGCGTTGAGTTATTCGGTATTCTTATACCAATGGATTGCAATTCATTGCATAGATCAGTTGCATCAGTGTATTCAGAGTGACTGTGAGTTACAGACTCTTCTAAACGTACTCTCTATACGAGTACAAATTTTCATATGTCAGCATTGTACAAATAATGATGATTCATATTTGCAATTGCGTATACGTTTCTTGTATTTGACCTTGGAAGCTTTTGGTATATTATAAATTATAGAGACAGAAAAAGCCCAATTTACATTTTCAATCACATTAAATCTCTTGTCAAACTACGGTAAACAATACTGTAAAATAAATGTTTTTTGCTCGTGACGATTAAGTTCATATTCAAGTTCATAATCCAACTGTATTTTTTGTGTTTTTTGTGGATTGGTTCCATACCGGATAAAAATGAAGCGGAAAAGTTGTCTTCTGAAATGTGTCTTGCTTCTAGCAGCATTTTGCCAGGTTCCGAATCACTACACTTTAAGAAAGGCTTGTTTTAAGTTGTTTTTTTTTTTTTCTTTTTTTTTTTTTCTTTTTTTTTCCATATTATTTTTAGTAGAGTTAATATCAGTTTCCTTTGATCGGTAAGTTCGCTAGTGAACTACGAACAAAATGATAAACAATAAACTTGAAGTTCGCCACTTGATTTTCAGCTGAACCGGGCAAAGAAAAATCTTCATAAGTATCCAAGAGCATGGCATCATACACATCAGTTAGTTGAAAACGTACAGAGCGAAATGCATCAATTTTACTTTCCCATGTAGTAGATCTCAGTAGATTCACTGTAGGCTATAAACTGACAATGAAGCGTGCCGGGCTAGTTCAGACGGTGAGCGCTTGCCCACGAAAGTCATAGGTCCCAGGTTCAAATCCCGGTTCCGGCACACAGTTTTCACCTGTCGGAAGTTTCATTTCAGCACACACTCCGCTGCAGAGTGACAGTTTCATTCTGGAATCTATGGTCTATCCAAATCATAATTAATGTTACACAAGGAACTCCGTAATTTTTACATTAAATAAATTTAAGTTGTATTTTTCTATCACCGAATTACCTAGTAGGGGCGTCAACTATAGTTATCTGTAAAAATTTAGGACATACATATAAAAAAAATTTAGCTGGTAGGTGCCGCTAGTGTGGGACATTGCCAACTAATTCTAGTTTTACTATAATTTGGATATGTAAAAAGAAAAACAGAATTTTTTTAATTTTAAATTTATTTCCAGCCAAGTAGGGTAAGTGTACCTATTATCGGCATCGTAATGAGAGTCACATTAAATATAATTAGAGGACCCGTGAGAATACTTCCCATCGTTAGTGGAATGACAAAAAAATTGGGAAGAAATTGAAGTAAAGTTGAATGTTCAAGCATAGCTTTCTTCAGAATCAATCAATGCAATTGTTTAAAAGCACAAATGAAAGAGCTTGATCCGTTGAGTGTTTTTAGGTCAAAAAGAACTGCGTACCTTAATTATACCAAAGATATAGTTAAAAAAAAAAAAAAAAAAAAAAAAAAAAAAAAGATTAAAATATTCAATGCAAGCACAGAAGGATACCGCGTTGGAATAAAAGCAAAGGATGGAGAAACTTGATGACAAATCTGCGAATGAATACGTTTCGTTTACAGCAAAAATGAAGGAAATGAGGTAGTTTGGTCTGGCCGACTGACTTTAGCTTTCGTAGATTCTTTGAATATATAAGATGTGTAAATCCTATTTAATTCTACAATATTGGTTGTAACGTATTGTGGCATGCCACACAAATGTATCTCGTTTGGGATAGATATGCGCAAGTCCTTGTAATAACAAGCAGTTCAATTTAAAATAATTACATTTATAAGATGCACCTTTCGTACCAGTGACCGGCAGTGGAAATATGTCGGGTGCCTGTTATCGGCACTCAATCGTACTATTTATCACCAAAAGGACGTAAATGTTTATTTTTATATGACGGATGTATTTAACGATTAAATGCGTAACAGTAAAGAGCCAATTACTCGGAAAGGGTCGATTACTGGTATACTTACCCTTGTTTGTTGTTAAAACTGATGTTACGCTGATTAAAATTATATGCTACTTTCACTAACATTTTATGAGAGAAGTGCAAAAATTGTTTTTAATTACATAAAATTTTCAGTGCAGATATTAATAGATATAATGTGAAAGACAATAGGTTCTTTTTCGTATAAAATATTTATCAAATTTTTAGAAAGTAGAGGTTATGTAGTTGATATTCTAATTACGCACGCATAATAAGCAAAATATTGCACAATGTAAAATAAAATTCTTCAAATTACGTTATAAAATCTGGTATCCTATATAAAATAATCTACGACATATAATCAATCCGTTATTAATTTTAGTATTTTGGTATGCCACTCCATCTTGCGGAGTTCTCAGAAACTTGCAAGTTGCAAAAAGAACCTTTTGACTTTCATATTGAATTTAATAATAACTGCATTGCAAATTTTATAAAATTTAAAAACAATAGTTAAAAAGTAGCATGTAATTTTAATCAATTCAAAACGACTTTTAAAAACAAAATGTATAGCTGAACACCTCCACTTTATAGTAAGTATCTGGAACCAATTTGTTAACTTGCGTAATAATTAAAATTAAAACTTTGTAACTATACTAAGTTTCATGGCCATTTACTCCTAAACTGTTGTTAGATTCTGAACTTTGACTACATACCTTTGTTGCCGCTGCTTTTACCTTTCTTTCGATGTACTACAATAATTGGTTGATGCCGTAATTAAAAAGTTGAATTATTTTCTGTAATAAATTATTGCCGGCCGCGGTGGCCGAGGAAACTGAGGCGCTCCAGTCACGGTCTGCACGGCCACTACGGTCGGAGGTTCGAATCTCCCCTCGGGCATGGATATTTGTGCCGTCCTTACTCTTAAGTAGTTCATAAGTAGTTTGTAAGCTTAGGGACTGATGACCCCGTAGTTAAGTCCCATAAGTTCTACAAACATTTGAACATTTCAATAAATTATTTTATTTAATATGGCTGCCAGTCACAAAGCATTGGGGACCCCCCCCCCCCCCCCGTCGCAACAATAATTGATCCCAGATACTTTATTAATTTTCCATCAAACAATAATTTCTGTAAACCAAATTGTAATAGTAATATATAGTTTCATTGGAATGTCAAATTCTGTCTTAGCCGTTTCATAAACAATTGTACAAATTACTACTACGACGGTCTATAAATAGATCGAAAATTCGAGAATTAGTTAGTTGGCGTCATAACGAGAAACAACGTATGCCGGCCGCAGTGGCCGAGCGGTCTGCGGCGTGCCAGTCATAGTCTGCACGGCCTCTACGGTCGAGGATTCGAATCTCCCCTCGGGCATGGATGTTTGTGTCGTCTTTAGTATAAGGTAGTTCATAAGTAGTTTGTAAGTTTAGGGACTGATGACCCAGTAGTTAAGTCCCATAAGTTCTACAAATATTTGAACTTTGATAAGGACATAATGGAACAGCATAAGGAGTGTTCTGTGTCGTAGAATCCGCCGGTTGAAGAAAGATGGACTGCAATATATGTAATGTTTCTTCGGAAAAAATTGAGGAAGTTTGCGTTATGTCTACCATATACAAATGCTGCCGCTGAAAAAATTTTCAGTTAGATTAACGTGCACTGGCATGATGGGAAAAGTCGTACTAGTTTTTATACAATGAAAGATATTATTATCATGAAAACTCATTTCAGTTTACCTTGCACTAAAGTATGCACTTATGGCGCAACATGCATGGAAGCTACGTCACCTAGCATTTCAGTGTTCCTCTACGATTTCTGTACTACACGAAATAACTACTATTCTACTCGTGCAGTCCAATGGCGCACAGCCTCAATACTCCGTTACTCATGTGATATGGAATATTTTCACACAGTTTCTATCCTTACTCACACACATGTCCCAATGTTAGACATTTACCTATATGCGCGATCAAATACGATAAATTGTCTCTAACGTAAGAGTCGATAGATCCTCTGACCATTACGTGAAGTCAATTAGTCTGTGAATAACGGCCAAAATAATTCAATAATTTCCATTCTGCGTGAGTAAAGGAGTACTGACGTGGACTGTTTGTGCTGGAAAACATGAGTAAAGTAGCATTTACGTCCCATAATGAAGTAAAAACTATTAGCAGTTTTATTGTGTGTAAAAAGTGCGCCGAATTTTTGTTGTAGGCCTAGTTTGGGAAAGATAAAGCTATTTTATATAAACAAAAAAAGTTGAATGTATTCAGCAGTTTTTCCGTTCGATTCACATATATGCAGAACGACGTTAAATACATTACACTGTGTACTAGGAATAACATAATTTGTAACTCATGCAATACATTTTCGTTCGACGACAGTGATACCACAGTAATTCTAATTACCCCCACAAAAAACGCGCAACATGTCCTTAGCGAATGAAAATGTATAGAATAAATATGCAGAGTGTGTACATTTAATGCGGAACTAAAAAGTGCAGAATAAACTTCGTCTCTAAATCATCTGTATCTTTGGTCAAGTTGTGATTTTGCGAATACATAGTGCAAATGTCACATAAATCTAATTCTGGAATAGTATGGAAGGCAGGGCGAGGCGTGCAGCCCGCCGGGTTCCCTCCCAACCGATTAAGAAAGGGTAGGATCGTGCTGGATTATGGCGAACAGACGGAAACAGAAAACCCTTGCTTCTAGAAGGGAGATGAAAGACAGGAAAGGTCTTAATGGACGCTCTGACAGATACTTCAAAGATTAACTTACGTGAGAAATAAATAATGAATCTCAATGTTATGTTACAATCAATTTCGAAGGCATCTACGAAGTCAAATATTTAGGTGCATCCCATATGCAACAATAATTTTACTATCGCGAAAAGTACAAAAGGTAATGGCAACATTATCTCAATACAGCAAAACAAAATTCAAAACATCCAATTTTTAAATGTTTAATACAATTTCAACAAACTATGTCTTAGATGACTGCTTAATACCTCAGATCATCTCGGAAGCTCCACACTCCTTTCTATTTACTTAATAATATATTACACTTATTACATGAATTTATGACGGAAATATAGTGAGAACATCGTATCCTTAAACTCATGTTCGTGTAATTATTTGATAAATATTTGTCTATTTTGCCAATAACCTTACAGAAATATTGTGTAGAGGTAATATGAGCTCTCTAACTCATGAAGTCTGGCTCGTTTATGTATTTATTTCATACCTTATTTGTACTAATTACTCCCAAGGTGACTATTTAATATTGTGAAAAATGTTAAGTTAGTGTAGAAGTGGTCAAAGTTAAATAAAAACTAATATTTCATGTTAAAAACTCTTCTATTTTTGGCCGTGGTGGAGTGGCCGAGCGCTTCAAGGCGCCTTGCTGGCGAGCGCGCGGTTGCTCGCCGTCAGAGGTTCGAGTCCTCAGTCGGGAATGAGTGTGATTGTTCTTCTTAAGTTAGTTCAACTTAGTTTAAGGAGATTGTAAGCCTAGGAATTAATAACAAAAGAAGTTAATTTCCATAGATTTACAACATTTGAACATTTTTTGCTACTTTCGGAGGGGATAGCGATCTGGCAATGAGAGAGTGGCTAGGGCAAAGAACTGCTGTGGTAAAGTAAAATACTTGGACAGTTTGTGAGGATAGCTCCTTGAGTTTATAGGAGCACTTTGTGTCGTCCTGTAAGGAGAAGGACCTGCAAGGGTATCTGAAGTGCCAGCTTTGTTTTCAACGGTGTTAGATTCTGCGCGGCAAACGCCAACGTTGTCGAGACTTAACTGTGGCAGGGACGAATGACTGCTAGTTTAACATCTGTAACTTTCACCGATTTCACGACGGAAATATAAAACAACAATGTGTGTGATTCTACAAGAACAATTCCTAGTGTTGATATTTTAATCGTTGGACTAAGATTTAACTAGTGTTAGCTGACGAGTATCTCCTGTTAAGTGTTCGTGAAATGCACCTCGTGTCAGAGTATCATCAGTAATAAGTTAGTCGATGATTTTGCTATCATTCTCATAACTCAGTTAACGCATTTGTTCTGCTAATTTTATAAGTTGTATCTCTATTTATTGTTGTTGTTTGTTTAGGATCACTTCCTATAGATCAAAATATATGTTAAAAGAAACATTATTCAACCGGGTTATCGTTTGCAAACGTTAGAATAAATCCTCTTTTATTACTCAATCATTTAGCTACAGAGTACTCGTATATTTCATTACTGTTTGGCAAATCATAGCCTATTCTTAGAGAGTTTGACTGTAAGATCACAGGTAGATGTTAATATTTACAGCTAATATAGCTGTACGGACCAGCTCTAAGACAACATCAAGACACAATTCTTGAACAGAGCCTTACATAGTCCAACACGGATAAGTTGGGTTTGGCGAATACAGCGTACTTCTGTCAACACATCCAGACGACGCAAAGTCGCAGGTTGTCAGAGGGAGCGTATAAAAGAATTTGTGAGCAGCGACCATTCAGAAGGAGATATCAAAGCCAAAATGTACAAAGTGCAACAGTCACTGCGCAGAGCAAATCCTGTTCAGTGTAATCAACGTTTTACTTTGCATCAAACAAGGTAAAACTGTTTCTAATGTATATTACACTAAACTAAAAACAGACTATGGCATCCGATTTCAATAATATCAAAATGAGAAAAAAATCTATCGTTAAAAAATACTTCCGAAAAGTAGACAGAAAAAATACTCGACTTTCTTCAATGTACCCTAATGCCAAAATGATTTCGTTAGGAACACAGACAGCTAAAGACATATCAGGGTGATTCCAAAGAACGTCGATATGGGCTAACTAAATAATGTAGATAAAGAGGTACAAATTGACACAAGTGCTTGAAATGACAGAGTTTTACAAACAGGCCAGCAGATGGGTCTGGTCAGCATACCATCAATGACGTGGCATGAGACTTACGTGTAAAAATAATTGTAGTGAGATGCACGCGGAATGGCAGCATGAGATTAAACAAGAAGTGAAGAGTTACAATCAGAATGGAAAATAAGCTATTTCAGATTTACGATCCGAACGGTATGAGATTACTACTCCAACGGGTATAGCTCCTGTGACAAGTGTGACTTTCGGGATCACTGATTGTTTTAGCTAATGGTTCCTATGATGCGGCTCAGACAATGCAGGAAGAAATGGAGAAATTACCAGGCTTATTTCCGCATACGTCGCATCGGCATTCCATGCAGTACTTCACAAAGATGTACCCCCTGTACAAAATCACAAACCCTTAGCAATTGATTTTGTGACGCTTAATAATAGAAACTGACATCTCTTAGTCATTTTGTGAACTTATTATGGTTTTAATGAAGTTCCAACTCATTCTAAGCAGGTATGTCAATTTTTACCTTTGGTCCTACCAGTATTCCGTGAAGTACAAACTTTTCCAATATTAACGAATAATTGTTTTATGAATAAAATTTAAAGGGGAAGAAAAATATGTCAAATTTGCAGTATTAAGAAAGATATTCAACATCATAAGGAATTTGCTTTCGCTGAATGACAAAATATGGATGGAGCCAGAAGCGGTAGTTGAAAGTGAATTAAATTACGAGTTTGTGACGCTTGTGAGAAGACACATTTGTGAGAAAATGGAATGTGTAGACAGCCGTGAGAAATCCGAGACACTCAGTTAAAGGCACAGGCTGCCTCGCAAGTTGCTACACTGGTCCTTCCGAGGTACCTGCCACCGGTTGCTTTAAATGATCGCTCTGCATGGTGTCCGCTAAGGCTAAGGAAAAGTGGCTTTCTTCAAATTATAAAACTCGACAAATAATTTTCTGTGGCATGTATATCGTGATATAGAACTTATTAACGCTTTTACATTGCAAGGCCGTTCGTTTTTAACATGCATTTGACAGCTCTTACAAAAAGAAGTACTACAGCTTCATGAATACCGAATAATTCGAAAATAAAAGTAAATGGAAAAATAACTCAACCTTCGCTCTACCAAACAAGTTCCAGTGTATAACAAACATAAAAATTAAATAAATAGAACATACAGGTATGGTATCAACCTTTTGCAATAGATGTACTGCTGTTTATACCTTTCTGGCGTACAGAAAACGAGAAACATCAAACTTTTTAAACCTATTAAAACTTAACGTGCTTTAGTGGAAAACTACAGGGGCCTTTAAGTTGCTCTGTTCGAGGCAGTTACAAGTTTGTTTACTGAAACCGATTTCTTCTGCTGTAATGTTAATCAGTTTTTATGGAAACGTGTTCAAGATTGTAGCTCTGGTTTATGTCTAGCAAATTTTTCCATAAGAATATTTAATAATTGTTAGCTTGTGTTCTGCAGAGCGCGTCTGAAAACCATATCCATCAAGACTTTTAGGGCTGTTTTGTAGACTAATAACTCAGTAAGAAATATATGCGAATGTATACGTGGAATTGCGTTGCGGATCGCGCGGCTTCCCGCGTCGGAGGTTCGAATCCTCCCTCGGCCATGGATATTTGTGTTGTATTTAGTATAAGTTAGTTCATAAGTAGTTTGTAAGTTTAAATGTTAAAATGTTTTTCAAGCTTAAGGGAATTAACTGTGGGGTCATCAGTCCCTAAACTTACAAACTACTTATCAGCTAACTTATACTAAAGACGGCACAAACATCCATGCCCGAGGGGGGATTCGAACCCCCGATGGGGAACGGCCCCGCGCATCGTAGTATAGCGCCTCAATGCGCTCTTTGTAAGTTTGAGGATTGATGACCCCACTATTAAGTCCCATAAACTTCACAAACATTTCTTTTTACGTGGAATTGCATTCAAATGCATCACTGCATAAACAACGTTTCTAAAGGCTAAGACCAAAACTTATCAAAATTTTTACTGTTGAGGGGAAAAGTCCTCGCGAAGATGCAGATTACTAAAACAAACTAATTTTAAATATCTGTGATAATGGAAAATAAGCTGTAAGACGGAGGAGACTACTAAAAGACATTAAAAAGTCTCGAGGTTGATGTCAACCCACAATCTTTTCTAGTCTTCAAACAAAAGTTATAATGAAGAAGAATTTGTGAAAGGCACTATCACGCCTTTAAATACTAAAAAAATTGCCTAATACACTGTAAATATTGTAAATAAACTTAATGGACGTGAAGATTACACAAAGTCGGCTAAACGTGTCGAAACATGTGTCACTCAGTACAAATGTTTTAACTCCGACTGAAAATACCACAATTTCAGCCGAAGGTTGCTATAGTTATATTCTGGACGAAGCTGCAAATTAATTGCAAAAACATTTTGTAAGCACCAGAAGGCACACATAAAGGAAGAAGAAATTAGCTTAGGCTTAGTAAAATCTTTATCTTTACACGAAAGTGCGAAATAACTGTAGAATCGCATCATATTAAGTGGAAAACAATTAAACCTGTTCAACATCCGTAGAAAGGCTTCGCAGGTATAGCAACCAAGAGGAAGTGGTGGCCGGGTAATAGGTTGTTGGTGTCCCTGTAGACCGGCTGCTACCTGCTCGCTAGAGTCTTCTCCCAAGTGTGACTCCTCGCAAGTGAGCCCTCCTCAAGTGTTCCAACACCTGAAATTATATTTTATGAAACCTGTAAATGTAGAAAAATGCAAAGTGATGCACATCAGTAGGAAAAACAATCGCATAATATTCGAGTAGGGGAGACCGGGGCACGTTTTCCACCATTTCACATTTTTATTTTTGTACTTCTTATTTTTATCGACTTTGCGGTAAACGGCGGATCATTATATTTCCTACACCTCTGTTTACAGACTTGTACAGATATTTTTGAAAATATTAAATATCATTCTTGGTAGCAAATGGTTTTGTCTGACCATGTTGCGTTGGAAAATTTGCCCCGTATGCGTGGCAAGTTTTCCAGCTTACTTAAAATGTACAGGGGCAAATATTCCAATTATACATTCAATGTTAAAACAGAGATAATTATCTTGATTTCACTGAATACGTATTTTTATCAAGAATTTACAATACATTACAAAAGAGGATAGTAAAAATAGCCACATTAAATAAAAACAAATGCTATTTTATGGGTTTACAAAATATGTGTCTTAAATATTTTACAAATACAGACATTTTAACAATACTTACACTCATTGTCTGAATCACAATGTAAGCAAACAAAAAATGCAACATTCCCTTTCGTACAATCTCCATGCACCCATTTCTTGCATTTCGTGCACTGTACCCACTTTCCACTTGCTTTAGACTTGGCGTAAGTCTCAAAGCAATAAGGAATATGTGCCCCATATGCACTCGGAAAACGTGCCCCGTCGCCATATTCGGAACCATAACACTACGTTCATGAGTAACAGTGTAAGCTATTTACAAAACAAATGCGCAGTTACGTGAAGAAAGAAACCCACTTTTAGTGTGTGCAATATCAAAATAATAAGTTTAACGCTAGAATGTTTATTTTAAGTTTCAATAAAAACGTGAAAGTTTACTCACATTTGCAAAAATGACGAAAACAGCCCTGCCGACGTTGTGACAGCTGGTACGACACTGAAACTTTCGTAAATGAAGCGTGCTTTGTTGCTACTTCCTACAGTATCGCCGGTGGTAACATCTAGCGGTTTGTTTCGAAAATAAACGGATTTGGAAAATGTGCCCCGGTCTTCCCTACAGCATTAGCTTCTAGATACAGTCGCGTCGTTCAAATATCTAGGCGTAACATTGCAGAGCGACATGTAAGTACAGCTATGAGTACGGCGGGTAGTCGACGTCGGTTTATAGGGAGAATTTTGGGAAAGTGTAGTTCATCTGTAAAGGAGACAGCGTGTTAAAAGCTTGTACAACAACGTCTTGAGTATTTCTCAAGTGCTTAGGTTCCGCAGCAGAACAGTTTAAAGGAAATCATGAAAGCAGTTCAGAGGCGTGCAGCTAAGTTCGTTACTGGTAGGTTCGATCAATGCGCGAGTGTCACAGAAGGACTCCACGAGATCAAATGGGAGAATCACTGGAGGAAAGACCGCGTTCTTTTCGAGAAATTCTGTTGAGGAAATTTAGAGGGTCAGAATTTGAAGCTGACTGCAGAACGATCTTGGTGCCACCTACTTACAAGCCGATCGCGGTGGCCGAGGAGACTAAGGCGCTCCAGTCACGGTCTTCACGGCCACTACGGTCGGGGGTTCGAATCCCCCCTCGGGCATGGATATTTGTGCCGTCCTAGTTTGTAAGTAGTTCATAAGTAGTTTGTAAGTTTAGGGACTGATAACCCCGTAGTTAAGTCCCATAGACTTTACAAACATTTGAACATTTGAACCTACTTACATTTTGCGTGAAGAAGAAGGTAAGAGAAATTGGGGCACATACGGAGGCATATAGACATTATTTTTTCCCTCGTTCTATTTGGGAGTGGAATAGGAAAGGAAATGCCTAGTAGTTGTGTAGTGTACCCTTCGTCACGCACCTTACAGTGGATTACGGAATATGTATGTAGATGTAGATCCCGCGGATTCGTACTGGGACGGTGGTTCCTTACAATATAATCCCGCACGTGATCAGTGATGGAGCATTCTGGGGAACTTTCAGGCCATGGGAGGACCTCAGGATGCTGTAGGCAGTCCACAGACTGGAATGAAACTTTCACTCTGCAGCGGAGTGTGCGCTGATATGAAACTTCCTGGCAGATTAAAATTGTGTGCCGGAACCGGGACTCGAACCTGGGACCTTTGCCTTAAGTTTGGAAAGTAGGAGGCGAGGTACTGGCGGAAGTAAAGTTGTGAGGCGGCATCGTGAGTCGTGTCGGGGTAGCTCAGTCGGTAGAGCGCTTGCCCGCGTAAGGCAAAGGTCCCAGGTTCGAGTCCCGGTTCCGGCACACAATTTTAATCTGCCAGGAAGTTTCAGTCCACAGACTGTTTGCAGGTGTGTATCATCAAGTTTAAACACTGTTCCAGAGAGTAGTACCATCAGTTGGAGGATGTGCGGACGCAGAACACCTGTGACATATCGCTGTACCGTCAGTGTTTCCCGAAATAAGACTACAGGTAACCTGAAAACATATCCTATCTCTCCCTACACCACATATCCTACCTCTCCCTACACCAAGTTGCCAGGAGTTAGGCCGGTATGTCTGTACAGAATATTGGCAGGATGTGTCCCCTGCTGCAAAGCTTAAGATGGTCATTGGAGGTTGTGGAAAAGTGGGAGTCACCAGTGAGCGTGAGCGACACCATTCTTCCTCCGCCCCTGCTTCCAGGGCACCGCACCACTCCAACGCCAGCGCTGGTGTTCGGGAGTCAATGGATGGGTAGTGGGACCCCAATCCGCCAGAAGCCAGTCGTCGAAACACTGTTCGGGAAATCAAAGGATGTTGCAAGCTCTCCAGTGTATGTTTGACGATAGCGGGCGCCGAAGTTATGGCATCATGCATTACTTGGGGCACCATACGGTGATCCTCCTTCGGAGTGTTTCATGGTCCACCTAAATCTGTATGGCATGACTGGGTTCACTCATATACGTATTTACTCCAATATTAGGCCACTGTAACATATGAATCGCCCACATGCCTGGCAGTTACACGATACTACCCCCCCCCCCCCCTCTTCCAGCTTCACGCAGTTCAACGATGTGGCCTCTATCAACCGCATTCAGTTGCTCGATAGGCTGTATAACGCGTTTACGCAGCAATCACAGATGTCTTGCTTCCCTGTCGGACTCACGGCAACCAACAGGTCGGTGACGTAACGAATGGCCTATTGTGAGCGTTCAATAATGTACAGACCCTGTGTAAATCTTATCATTTACTCACACATCAATGGTATGCATCTATACCGAAAAGGGTAAATAGGGCCATTCTGGGTTCGTCACTTTTTCGTCAGGCGGTGTACTTTTTAGCCGAATTTTCCGCAAGCCCTACACGACGTTATGCAGGTGTAACAGTTTCTTCTACATCTACATCCTTATTCCGTAAGCCACCTCACGGTGTATGGTGGAGGGTACTTTGCGTACCACTGTCATGTCCTACTCCAGTCGCGTATGATTCGCGGGAAAAATGCTTTCTTGTATGTCTTTGTGTGCCCTAATCTCTGTCTGGTTTAATCAAACAGATAGCCACTGATAATGGATATCCACCATCCACAATTGATAAACTCCTTCATAACATGAAAAAGAACCAAAATAGAAATGAAACAGCACACTTGCTACCAACAGACACCACAACCACAAAATATTCTAGTATTCCTTTCGTTGGAAAAAATCTTATAAAATTGACAATCAATTCAAAAAAATATGGCATCAACATGAGCTATTACACTAACAACAAGATGAAACATGTCCATCACAGTTACAGCAAACCTGAAAAACATAAACAACCAGGTGTTTACAAGATCAAATACCCAGACTGTCCCAGTTTTTACAAAGCCAGGGGACAGGCAGAGCATTTTACATACGATATAATGAACACATGTCAGCTCTACGTCTAAAAGTGCATCACAAATCTGCAGTAGCAACTCACCCTCATGAGAGCAACACAGCCTCCCAAACATCAACATAAACCGAACAATCTGCCATACATAACCGCCAGGCACCAGGCATATTAGAGGCATATGCTGAATGAACAGACTTACAGCGAATGCAACAGATTACTTTCTGTATTTAATAAAGATTGCCTCTTCATACAACAGCCACACAAAAAGTAAGCAACACAAGTACGTCCCCTAATTCCTACCTCATGCAAAAATACACCATGTCGCTCTCTCTCTCTCTCTCTCTTTCTCTCTTTCTCCATCTCCTAGATCCCGCCCCACTGTCTGAAGTCATTTTGCTAACTATTAATTTTTGTCTTGCTTATAGAAATAATATATAATACTTTTCAACAATTCCGGCAAACCACTAAAACACTTGGTAATATACACTGTTCATTTTTCGAATTATCTTGTATGATAATAAGTTTGTCAAAGTTTAAGTCGAATATGCATAATGTAAACAAAAATTACCGACTCTCTGCCATCTTAAGAATGTTGTCTATTTTATTTTGACAACCTACTTTGTTAATGAAAACAAATGATTGTAACAATAGCTTCAATATTCCATAACTTTAACGTAACGAATTTGATGTATACAGTACCGGCATAAACATGCCAGTTGCGAAAATGCGTTGTAAAATGTGTGCAAATGCGGAATTTATTTCACGAATGCAGGAGATAATTTCATCTTGACAAATGCAGATAACACTTCACAATACTTCACTGTATGTTTTTATAAGATCCTTGCATTAACGTCTGCGGCAACTTCCCCCCCCCCCCCCCCCCCCAAAAAAAAAAAAAAAAAAAAAAAAAAAAAACTAACAACTGTGTGGTTCTTCTACACTGAAGCAGATGTAACGCAAAAGTCCTCGAAAATGAAGTTATAGCTCCGATATGCGTCGGACAATGAAAACAAGAGAATGTTTTTGTTTGGCCTGCGTTTGGTACACATCAGAGCGCTTCTTTATATCTCATGTAACGGGCTTCCGATTAGAAGCAACATACAGTAATTTGATTTTTTTTTTTGTGCGCTTTAATTCCAGTTTGTAAATTTATTTTGTGCTCGCGTGTATATTTGTTTCAAATTCGCGTTTAAGTAATAGTGTAGTCTTCCTTGGAGTGCAACGCAACAGTCATTTATTTGCCTTCATATCTCGTAAGTGAAACCAGCCGCTCACTATAAATGAAATATTTTGACTTTTCTGTACGGTTCTTCCTTCACATTCTTAAAATCATAGTGTCGTCGTGTGGATATTAGATTCAGATTCACATGAAATATTTGGTTGCTCACTGTAAAGTCTACATCACGCAATTTTTAGTCGTTCATGTTTCTGGGTGGTGTAATCATGGGTGGGGACTGTGATAGCGGTGTGCGGGTGCAAACTGAAGTAGTGACACTTCGGTCCCAGCTTCAAGCTGTGTTATCCTCGGTTGCACAGCTCGAGCCTGCGACCGAGGGGCGGCGTTGTGTGAGCCGGCCGTGGGAACCGAATGGACGTCTGTCGCGTCCGGCGTGTCTAACGATCCGCCTGCGGCCGCGACGTGCCCTGTCACTGTTCGCAATGAGGCAGGCTGACACCCTTCCCGCAAATGGCGTGGGAGGTCGCTCCAGTGCGTGGCAGGCAGCGAAAGACTTCCCGGGGAACTGATTGTTGGTCTTACCAACAGGTTTGAGGCGCTGTATGTGCCGGATATTGTTCCTGAGCCTGATGGTGTCGCTATCATGAGATCAACTCCTAGCCTGCAAGACCCCGGCTACCACAGAGAGATTGGGTTTGGTTGTAGTTGGGAGTCCCAACGGTGTGCGGGTAATGGAGCCCCTTAGGGATTCGCTGCTAGGGAGGGGAAGAAGGCCAATGTGCACTCGTGTGCATACCGGATGGAATCATTCCAGAAGGCAGAGCCCACCATCTACAGCATAGTTGACAGGACCGACTGCGGACCTCTGGTACAGATCCGAGTGGATGGTCTGAATCAGTGGCTCAGACGGTTCTGCGACTGTGTAGACTGCAGATTCCTTCACTTGCACAATTGGCTTCCGCTGTATAGGTCAGGCGCCCACTACACGCGGGAAGCGTCTACACTGGTTGGCGCGGACTGGGTGATTTTTTTTTTTTTTTTTTTTTTTTTTTTTTAAAGTTAGACGCCTTCAGGATCACACAGAAAGGGCTTCATCACATAAGGTACGAACACAGATCTAAAATCCATTGGTCTAACAGTTGTAAATATTCGTAGCTGTGTGGAAAAAGTATCGAAGCTCCAAGCCTTAACAGAAAGTACTGAACTCGCGTTATTATAGGTAGCGAAAGCTGGCTAAAGCCGATGATAAATTCAGCTGGAAATTACTACAAAAGGATAAATGGTGTCCAGAAAGGATATACTGAATGAAATAGGTGGAGGCGTATTTATTGCTTATTTAAATGATCCTAAAATTGCTTAGAGGTTGCTTGAATAATCACTTAGACGTTGTTAGTAGAATATTTTTAATTACAAAAATTAAAAAAATTACAATAAATAATCTACTAACAACATCTAAGTGATTATTCGAGCAACCTATGCAATTTTAGAATCATTTAAATAAATTTTGATCATGACGGTTGCATACCTCTACCAAGACTTCAAGTCTAAAACAAAGCTATATTTATTACTATCACAAGCAGTTTATCCTATAGCGAAATTGAAGTAGATAGTTCAAGTGAGTTGGAATGGGTAGAAGTTATACACGATAACCGGAATAAATTAATAATTGGTTATTTTTACCGACCACCTGAATCAGGCGATACCATTGCAGAAATATTTTAAAAAAGCTTGCTCAAATTTAAAAAAACTAAACCAAAGCATATAATTGTAATTGGTGTTGACTTTAACTTACCCTCGATATGTTGACAAATATACATTTTCAAAACCGGAGGTAAGCATAAAACGTCGTTCGAAATTGTACTGAACGCAGTATCTCGAGCATTTAGAGCATGAACATACTAGAATAGTAAATGGTTATGAAAACATACTTGACCTAGCAAGAAGTGATCCGGAGATACTAATGAGAATCAAAACAAATACAGGGATTCGTGAACACAGAGTTGTTTTAACGAGACAGAATATCAAAATTCCCGTCCACTAAAGTTCAACGATAAATATATTTTTTCCAAACAAGCAGGTACAAATTCCATTAACGCTTTCCTGAGAAACCAACAATGTGAGTGTACATCAGACGTTGCTTACATTCATATAAATAATATCGACAGCTATTGAGAGATTTAAACCAAATAAATTAACAAAAGAAGGGGATGACCCTCCATGACACACAAAACAATTAAGATCACTCTTGCAAAAACAAAGAAAAACGCATGCCAAATTTTAAATAGATTTATTGTCTAAGACTGCTAGTCTTTTACAGAAGATCGACATTTAGCTCGAACTTCAATGCGAGAAGCTTATAATAGTTTCCACAACGAAACCATGTCACGCAACTTGGTACTGGTCGTATGTGAAATATTCCAGCGGCAAAACACAATATCTTCACTACGTGATAACATTGGTGCTGCAAAGAATGACATAGAAAACGAAGTAAATACTCCAGAATTCGAATCAAGAACAACCAGCTGTACGCGTAATTCAGAAGTAGATATCCATGGAGTATTAAGGCAACTTAAATAACTTAACAAATGCAAGTCTCTCGGTCCAGATTATATACCAGTTAGGTTCCTTTCAGAGTATGCTGCTGCAATAGTTCCATGCCTAGCTATCATATACTATCGCTCGCTCAGCGAAAGTTCTGTAGCCAAAAACTAGAAAGTTGCACAGGTCACACCTATATTCAAGAAAGACAATAGGAGCGATCCGCAAAATTACATGGTCGTCGGTTTCCACAGGATTATAGAAAATAAATTGTCCTCATACAGTATGAACTACCTCTAAGAGAACGACCTATTGACCCTAAGTCAACACGAATTCAGAAAGTAACGTTCTTGTGAAACTCACATAAAGTGATGAGTGCTATCGACAAGGGATCTCAAATCTATTCCATATTTCTAGATTTGCAGACGGCTTCTGACACTGTACCTCACAAGTGTCTTCTAATCAAATTGCGTACTTCTGGAATATCGCCAAAGTTGTGCGACTGGATTCGCGATTTCCTGTCAGAAAGGACTCAGTACCTAGTAATTGGCGGGAAGTCATTGAGTAGAACAGAAGTGATATCTGGCGTTCCTCAGGGAAGTGTTACAGGGCCCCTACTGTTCATCATCTTTATAAACGATTTAGGAGACAATCTGAGTAGTTATCTTAGACTATACGCGGATAATGCTTTCATTTATCGGTTAGTAAAGTCACCAGAAGATCAAAAGCAACTGCAAAATGATTTAGATAAGATATATGAAAGATGAAAAATATGGCAATTGACCCTAAAAAATGAAAAATGTGAAGTTATCCTTATGCGCACTAAAAGAAAGCCGTTAAGCTTCAAGTACTCGATAAATCAGTCAAATCTGAAGGCCGTAAATTCAACTAAATACCTAGCAATTAAAATTAAGAACAACAGAACACACAAAAAATATTGTAGGAAAGGCGAACCAAAGGCTACGTTTTATTGGCAGAACACTTAAAAGATGCAAACAGCTCTGCATTGTTGGATCTCCACCTCTTGGGACCGACGGATGATATAGAGAAAGGTCAGAGAAGAGCAGCTAGTTTTCTGTTATTGCGATATAGGCGAGAGAGTGTCACAGAAATGATGCGCGTGTCGGGATGGAAATCACTGAAAGAAAGGCGTTATTCATTGCGGCTAGATTTACTTGTGAAATATCTTTCACCAACTTACTTTTCAGAATACAAACTTTTTTTTTTTTTTTTTTTTTTTTTTTTTTTTTTTTTTTTTTGCACTCATCTATACGGGGAGACATGATCATCATAATAAAATAAGAGAAATCAGACTGAATACAGAAAGATTTAGGTGTTCCTTTTCCCGCGCGCTATTAGGGAATGGAACGGTAGAGAAATATCATAATCTGGGTTCTATGAACCCTCCGCCATTCACTTAAATGTGATTAGCGGAGTACTTACGTACATGAAGAGAGATTTCCCGTCACCGGAAACAACATAGTATTCTTGCATAAGATGTGTTCTAAAATTCTGCAACTGAGCGAAGTCAGAGAAATGTAACTATAGTTTTGCGCATCTGATCAAAGACCCTTCTTGATAACGGGAATGAGATGTGCTTTCTCCCAATCCTTATGAATACTTCGCTCTTCTAGACACCTTCGGCACACTCCTACTGGAAGGTGGGAAACTTTCTTCGCATATTTCGTGTAGAATCTTATCCCATTAGGTCCAGCACCTTTTTCTCTGTCGAGCGATTTCAGTTGCTTCGCTATCCGTTTGATACGTATTTCAATATCTGTCATTTTGTAGTTAGGGCGGATGTTTAGAGGAGGAACTACAGTGCAATTTTTCTCTGCGAAACAGTTCGCTCTTAAAGGTTTGCCTAAACTGTAATTAACTCCATTAATCTGGTTAGGCCTAGGACATTCTATGAATAAGATGAAAGCGATTAGCCTGCAGTGGTGAATGTTTCAGTTACTTCAACCTCTGCAAGGGAATATCGCGTTTCACATATCTGCAAACTTTTAATTGTTCACAGGATTTTCTCGGTACTAAATATACTTTAATGTTAACAAGGAGGTAAAGTTGAGATTATTTCTAAATCACATAACATGCACCATGTAACTTTCATAAATATTAATGCTTCAAAAATATTTCACTCACCCGGACATGGATCTGCACCTAAGTGTAATTTTTCGCGATTATTTGTTTATTTATCAAAATTCTTAATACCACTTTCGAATGTTGTTTCCTTTGAATTTAACACACCTACACGTCTAATGTTGTTCTGCTGCTGCTACTCAGCTTAGGGAATCTAGTCTACGTATTAACGTAGAGCGAATTAGTAGACTTTAACGGTTGACCATTAATCATTTGGATATAAGGGATTAGTTAGGAGGTCATTGTTTTGTAATAACGTTTTTGTGAATAATTTACTAGCGAATGTGTTGTAATAAGGTTCATTCACATTTTAACTAATGTCTCTTGACGTAAAGGTATGAGAAGTCATGACAATCGGCCGTGTACGCTATCTACGGAAATTCCGAAACTCGTAACAGTGAAGATATGAGGAAGCAATCAAGAAATAAAATTAATGTTTTTCGTAATTACATCAGATCTCTTTATAACACACCAAACTAATTTCTAAGACCATGAAGAACCATTTCTTGAACATTTGAAGTATTTACCTGATATTGCTTTATCAGTAAATGACTCACAAGGAAAGTACTTGGGCTCGAACAAACACATATACACCAAAATCGTATGAGAGATAATGTAAAGATCCCTTATTGCACTAGTGATACTCCCGCATCTGCAAAACTCTGCAGTCGTCCGTTAGAGGCCTCTGCGTGTGCCATGCCGCATTGCACTTTGACCTTCGGTTCGCCAGTAGGGACGGTGCAGTGTGCCTCCGAAGTTGCGTTTTGTGATGTTATTTGTGTGGTGAAGCATCAGATGGGGCGGCGATTGGTAATCAATCCTGCTAATGTATTGCAATAAGTTCAAAAAATGTTCAAATGTTTGTATAGTCTATGGGACTTAACTACGGGGTCATCAGTCCCTTAACTTACAAACTACTTATGAACTACTTACGAACTAGGAAGGCACAAATATCCATGCCCGAGGGGGGATTCGAACCCCCGACCGTAGTGGCCGTGCAGACCGTGACTGGAGCGCCTTAGTCTCCTCGGCCCCCGCGGCCGGCTTGCAATAAGTTGAGATGAAGTTACGAAGAACCCTTCTTCGTGAAGATGGTATTAGTGAAGAAGATGAATCATTCGCATGCTTTCTCGTATCTGTTATGGTACAGAAATATGAGCATAAGTTAGATACTGTTGTTACAAACTCATAATAATGATAATAGGGATGATAATGACGAACAACTCATTGCAAGCGGTAGTGCTACGGTAAGTGCGGGAAAAGGCGATGAAAGCAGTGGCAGTGAATACCAACAGTCTTTCGGGAAGAAGGTTAAAGTTGCAAGAATCATCACGGCTTTTGATGACAATTCGCTAGGTAACATGTACGATGACATTACATAAGTTATAGTTAAGATATCTGCATCACGTATGGCGTCTACAATTACATCTACAGTGCTATCTAGAGCATGGTTGCAGAGTTTTGCACAAATACGACACCCACCAGCACATTGAGGTGTACGTACAGATCCTGTAACCAAACGTTCCTACAGATATGTTTTGTTCGAGCCCATGTACGTTCGTTGTCAGTGATACCAAATTCACGCTGAAAATTACTGCGGCAATCGTTATTTACTGTTTCTACAACGTATCAATTGATTTGTCAACATTTTTGTAATGAAAACTATAAACCGAGTTATTTCAATTTTAAAGTTAATGGAGACTGAAACTTCGTACTGAAAATAATTTTCTGGAGACGATTAAACAGCGTAGTTTCATATTCAAATGATTCCTATGTTTTTTATTGCTTCCTACTTTTAAAGTTTTAATGGCTGGGAAGTTTTATATCTGGTTATAGTTTATAATGCAGGTTGGAATTGGTAAAATAGTAATCATTTCACAGGGCTGAATCGTGACCCTTTTGACGTGATTCCCCAGTTTTCATTCGTTGTACAGGACCTAAATGAGTTTCGTAATCTTGTCATTAGACGAAATATGTATCAAAGTATCCTGTGGAGTGATCGTTTGCAGTCAAACGTTTTTCACTACATTCTCAAATTAATGTTAACGATGACTATACGTATTCTTAACCTAATCAGCTAGGGATACAGTACATTGATCAACGAAAACAAAACATTTACCAAATAACCACAACTAAGCCATGACATGCTTACGGCCCCGCGGTTGTCTGCATTTTTAGCTTACATTGCCGCGTCAAGGCTGAGCCTTCATATTTGACAAATTTTAAATTTACATGACTAATTTCCAAAAATTAAGCTTCTCGGTGGTATTTCTATACTCAAACTTACAAGCTTCCGCTTCTTCTGTAGGTTCTAATTTACCTGACGTAAATTACTTGTATTGTCAGTTATTATGGGGGAGGGGGGGGGGGGGGGAAAGGGAGCAGTTGCCCCGGGCGGCAGAATTTAGGGGGCAGCAAATTTTGACCGACTATTTTTTTTTTTTTTTTTTTTTTTTTACAGATGTATTTTTTTGGTATAATTTAATAAAATCAACGGACACAGAATTATTAATAGTAAAATGACTGCAAGAAATACCGAAATCATTTAATAAAGCTAAAATTCCTGTTTGCTGACATCAGTGTTGCCCTGCCACAGGTACTTCAGCTAATCAAAGTTTAAAAATCTACTAGATATTAGCCAGAATGAGGGAGATGTCTGCGTTATTGCACAAGTAAATGCACAATGTTTATTAATTTGCATAGATTTCCTTTTTCAGATAAATGAATATTCATATTTCATATCAAGGTAATATTTCCATAACACATGAATTTCAATAACGTTCCAGTCCTTATAACAAAAAAGTGTTCCAGGAGCGCACACTTCTTATTGAAAGTCAAAAGCATTAAGTATCTAGATTCCTCTCTCGGTAGCTGTGGAATTGATAGACATCTACACAGGATACTCTGTAAATCACATTTAACTGTCTGACAGAGGGTTCATCGGACCACTTTTATACTATTTATCTCCCATTCCATTCTCGAATAGCGCGCGGGAAGAAAGAACATCTGAATCTCTCTGTTCGAGGTTTGATTTCACATATTTATTCAGATGATCTTTTCTACTTATGTAAGTGGGAGGCAACAATATATTTTCGCATTCGGAGGAGAATGTTGACGATTGTAGTTTCGTAAGTAGCCCACGCCACAGCGATAAACGCCTTTGTTCTAATGATTTCCATCCCAAATCCTGTATCATTTCCTTGACGCTGTCTCCCCTGTATCACAACAATACAAAACAAGCTGCCCTTCTTTCGACTCTTTCGATGTCCTCCGACAAACCCACCTGATAAGTATCGCACACTGGGCAGCAAGACCAGATAAAACAGGAGGAATCTCACTGTATTATTGATGCTGTCCTTTTTCTAGCTAAGCAAGGAAGTCCTTTCAGAGGAACAAAAGAAGATGGTGATTTTGGTGATCCACATAGCGGCAAATTTCTAAATACAATTGATCTCGTATCATACTATAGTGTCCCCTTCATCTGTGTATTGAACGCCACAAGAAAGGCCAGATTAGCTATTTTTACAAAAATATACAAGATGAGTTCCGTGCCTTGATTGCTGACAAAATAAAACAAGATATAATTAAAGATATTTTAGCTGCTAAATACTTTTCACTGATGTTTGACTGCACTCCAGGTATCAGCCACAATGCGCAGATGACACAAGTAATTCCATATGTCAAGTCGAATGACTCAGAGGTTGTGGAAAGTTTTACTGACTTTTTTGCAGTTACAGACAAAACAGGAAAATGCCTTAGTCAACAGATACTGCAAAAATTGGAACAAGATGGGTTGAACATTAAGTACTGCAGGGGGCAGTCTTATGACAAAGGGGTCCAGTCAAGAATACTTCAGAAGAATGAACTGGCCTATTTCGTATCATGTGCTGCTCACTCTTTAAATTTAGTGGTTGCAAATTCAGCAGACATTCAGCAAGACTAGGTGATCTGCAAGAGTAGATGCGGTTGAAGCTGTTTGCAAGCATTTTCACAAAGTTTTGAAGGCACTGGAAGAAACTGAAACTTATAAATTGTCAACACCAGAAACAAAATCAGAGACAAGATCTATTTTAAAATATATGAGAAAACTCAAATTCATTACTTTAACTTGTTTCTGGTATGCAATATTAAAATAAATTGCTCATGTTAATCAGTTTCTGCCAAGTTAATACTTTAAAACTGATAAAGCTGTTCGAAGCATTCAAGGACTTTTGGGCTTTCTCAAAACTTCCTGGGATTATTGTACCTCTGAAGCTATTTCTGAGGCCAAAGTGCTAGCAGAAGATAATGATGTATCAACGGTATTCGCCGAAAAAAAGGTTCGAAGAAAGAAGAAAATGGCCGATGTGTGGATGTAGTATCCAACATTCACAGAAAAAATAAGGAATAATTGACAGAGCTTAGTACCAGGTTTACCGCACTTGAGAAAATTGGTGCAAAAATTAGTTTTCTGTGTGGTGTGCAAATTCGAGAAATGGAAGTGGAGGGCTTGAAAGCCAAAGCAGTGGAACTGGCAGAAGATCTTAGCGAGGAAGAACTTGAAGTTGAAAGTTTCAGACAACATGAGCTGGCAGTAGACAGAGCCGTGCAAGATTCCACTGCATCATCAACATTAAGTTTAATTTATAAAAATAAATTGATAGAGGGGTATCCCAACCTTACTACAGCGTTAAAATATATCTTACCATTTTAGTTTCTGTTTCGTCTGGAGAAAGAAGTTTCAGCAAGCTGAAACTAATTAAATACACTTGAGGAGCACAACTGCTTAACAAATCTGAGTATAATATCCATAGAGCACAAACGAACTGCTTCTCTAACCTATGATGATATCAAAAATAGTTTTGCAGCAAAAAAAGCTCGAAAAGCGAAATTTTGAATTGATTTTTGTATGATGAGTAATCTTGTAATATTTTTTGTATGTATTAAAATTATTCTGTTTTCCTTGGACTTTAATTCAGTCAATAAAATAAGTTCATGTTGTGAGATTGTGACATTTATTTAGAAATATGTAACCCAATTAGCGTCAAAAAGTCGATTCTTACAGGAGGGTGAAAGAAGGGGCGGCAAATTTAAGTTTGCCCCCCTTGGCAAATGTCCTAGATCCGGCCCTGTGTATTATTATTATTATTATTGTTATTGTTATACAATTATTACAACTCCTTCTCAAACAATACACGACAATCAAGTAACGCTTGGAGTTTTTCATTCATAGGAATGTTACATCAGATGAAAGCAATAATTTCTGTTCTATAGTAGTTGAGTTGCGTTTGTCGTACAAATAAGTGATAGGCCTAGAATAATGTGTAGCTAACTATATCATAAATCTGGATAATTTCATTTATCAATTTGAAACACTCAGACTCCTTGCCTCTTACAGGGCCCTGAAATAAAGCCAATGACGAAGTTTAAAATTAGAGCTGGACCAGGATTCCATCCCGGATATCCCATTTTGGGGCAGGGGTTGTCTTAATCAGTTAAGCTATCCGATTGTAGTGCCCCCTCATATTACTACCTCTTGCTCGCAACTTTTACTATTTTCCTGCAAGGAATGTTAGGTATTTATGCATCGGCATAGGAAGTGTCAGTTTCCTATTGGAGGCATACAGTGTTAGAAAGGGTATCTATAATTTTAATTATCTGATTCACCTTTTAACAAAAGAAATATAGTTTATAATTTAGAAATGTTAATTCACTACAGATTAAAATTGCTGACTGTTGTGAAGCTTCGTCAGTATTCCGCGCAGAATACGAAGAAACCAATACCTTCTGATTTATCCAATTTTAACAAAATGTATTCCAATGTATTCACAATGAGGAGAATATATCGTAATACAGATTTAAAGCGAAGTACTTTTATGTACACTAAGAGACAGGAGCTGTAATAGTGGTGAACAGGAAGGAAGATATTAGAGTGAGCAAAAAATTATTTTGTAACTCATGCGAATAAATATATTAGTGTCATACACTATAAACAATGGCGATGAAAGAGTTCATTTCCACGTATAAGTAACAACTTCAACAGAAGCTGTAAGCGTTCATGAACGGAGAAGAATAGAACAATTAAACTATATTCGTAAAAAAATATCGAAATATCGAAATGATTGAATCCAAATGAAACAAAACAATATGAGTTTTATAACCACCCACCCACCAACACACACCCCCATCAAAATCAAATGAAGGTATTAAAAAAGCAGATGGGGAATTCCGTTCGAATTCACCAAAGAGACGCCAGTGCCATTGTGACTATATTTATATGATGGGAGGACAATAATTAAACAAGAAGCAAAATCACATTTAACGTGGAATTAACATTCGTGGGGGAGGGTTTGGCCCGCATACGAGTTATATGGAAATTTCACACAAGGTCTGAAAATACGAAACTTCATTGACTAAACCAAAAAATACCAGAAGAAATGGAGGGCCACAAAACATGAATGAGTGGCGCCAAAACACCAGTCATTAAAAAATTAAAAGCTGAAAGTGGAAGAAGGAATGACAGGACAGAGCACGGAGCAAGCTAGAAACGGATTAACCTCAGATGCTGCTACTGCTGGTAAAATTAATTCTGCGCACAAAACAGAATTTTTCCAGCTGTAAATACATCTCCAACTTACTTCAAGCAATAAAGAACTACTTCTACTATTCTGCAACAACTCTTTCAGTGAAGAAAAAAATTAACGAAAGAGATACTTATGTGAATGCTACGTGAACAGTTATGTTAGTAGCACCATGAGTCAATGCTTATGAATGTAAATATATTTCTCGTGACAAGTGAACTAGTCATTGACCACATGATGCGCCTATTTCATTAGTATTGTTGACATCAAATATTATTTTAAATGTTTGGAAGTCCGTTTTAAATCATTGGTCTTGACTGTAGTATTGTACGAGAGTGAAACGTGGGCAATAAGGAGTTCTGACAAGAAGATTATAAAAGCTTTTAAAATGTGGTGCGACAGACGAATGCTGAAGATTAGATAGCTCGCATAAATTACGCGGAGGTACTGAACGGAAGTGGAGAGAAAAGAAATTTCTGGCATATCTTGATTATAATAAGGGATCGATTTGTGGAGTACATTCTGAGACATCAAATAGTCGTCAATTTAGCATTGAAGGGAAGTGTGTGAGGTAAAAATCGCAGAGGGAGACCATGAGACCAATACAGTAAGTAGGTTCTGAAGTATGTTACGTTGCCGTTGTTATTCGTAGATGATGTGGCTCGCACAGGATATGGTAGCGTGGAGAGTTGCATAGAACCAATCTTTCGACTGAAGACCATGACACAACAGTGTGGTCAGTCTGTCATTCGACAGAAACATGCCTTACTAGGAATGTAAAGGTCCGGGATTCGATCCCCAATTGAGCCCAAATTCTTTTTGTTATTTATAACTTTTCCCACTTCTTAAATTTGCGCTGACTTGATAAATATCAGTAGTACCGTGTTGGGACTCCAATTAAAATTATAAGTCCCACTAAAACTGAGAAGTTAGGTCAATGGTACGATGAGAGGGAGGCAAGCTCTTCACTAGAACGCTACATGATAAAGCTTGTAAGTTTCTCAAACCAATCTTCGAATCTGGGATGTCTTTACCTTTTTATATTTATAGTTAAACTGACAGCTTAGTTCAATTTTAAGAAACTCTTAAAGACAGGTACACATCGAGATTGAAATGAAACCATAGTATGCAGATAAAATATTTTTAATTATAAGGAACTGAGTTTTCCGTTGGTGCTTGGCAAAACATGATGGAAATACTAGAAAAGGAAACATTTCCTAATATTCTACAAATAATATTTATTCGGTGCCTAACTGGCGTTTGGCTTCTTAGGCCGTCTTCAAGTGACAATTGATTTCACAGATATACAAAATTAACAAGGAACTTAAGATACAAAAATTCTGACGTGGAAAAGTGTTACATTATATGCATGCAGATATAATTTTATAAAATGTGAAATGAAACACAGTTTTATGCGTGGATGTACATTTAACTACTGGTAAAATATATTTTAATCTATTATCTTTAACTGAACATAATTTAAGAGAGAGTCTTCCTGCAATTACTTTTGAAACCCTTTACAGCAAGACTAAAATAGTACATAACTAAAATACTGGAACTGAAAAAGAAGACTTGTAATTAGTTGGCATTTATTATATGTATGTGAGTCGACTCTATAAAAAGGAAAATCAGTAAACAGAGGAGTGAGAGTGGTCTGTTGTTGTTTTAAATGTAATACATTTTTAAAACTATTTATAAGAAAATAATTATTTCCTCACTAAATTTCCGTCATCTTTGAGCTTATTTACTAGAAGTAAATTTCGTTTTCTAAACTAAATTTACTTTTCGCGTGTTAGTTTCAAAATGACAAATTCTGAATTTGTATTCCAAATATTTTATAAGGGAGTAGGTCCATTGATTTTTGTTAGCATTCCTAGTTGCTTAATCAATTTTTATAGTAGCTTGAGAATTTGCACTTCTTAGGACCCATAACACAGTTGTATGAAATGACGTCGATACTTCAACACGATTATTATGCAACAGTAGTGACAAAAGTAATAGTCTCTGTTTTCTGAAGTAGCATCATTTTGTTACCTATTTTCTTGCACTGCCTTTTTATTCGTGAACAACAAATGCGTCCGAATGTGAACTTAATTTAAAGAGAGAGTCTATCTGCAATTAATTTTGAAACTCTTTACAGTAAGACTAAAATAATTCATAACTAAGGCACTAAAATGGAAAAAGAAAAAATTAACAACGAAGATATATATTTAGTTGGCGTTTCTTATTTGTGTGTGCGTTGACTCTGTAAAAAGGAAAAGTAAACATAGGAGTGAGAGTGGTATGTTGGTTATTTTAAAACCTAACACGCTTTTCAAAACTATTTATAAATAAACAATTATTTCGTCACAAAATTTCCGTCATCTTTGCGCATATTTACTAGAAGTAAATTTCGTTTTCTAAACTAAATTTACTTTTCGCGTGTTTATTTCAATGTGACAAATTCTGAATAAGTGTATTCAAAATATTTTATAACGGAGTACGTCCATTGATTCTTGTTAGCATGCCTAGTTGCTTAATCAATTTTTATAGCAGCTTGAGAATTTGCACCTCTTAGGACCCCTAACACAGTCTGTATGAAATGCCGTCGATACTTCTACATTAGTATTATGTGACAGTAGTGACAAAGATAATATTCTCTGTTTTCTGTAGTACCAACATTTCGTTCCCTATTTTCTTGCACCGTCTTTTTATTCGTGAACAACATATGCATTCGAGTGTGAAGATTAGTTGGTTGACTTTTTTTGTAATCCATAAAATCGTTTCTTTCGCAGTGCCTGGAACTTCGGACGTAAGGAACCTTATAGAAATCTGTCATGAAGTACAGAAGATAATATTTACTATGAATCAAAACTGTCTTCCAGCATCTTGCTATATGGTTTCCACAATGTGTGTGCAGCTGTTAACTACATGACAGAAAATGTTCAAATTGGTGTTTATTAACCGTAGGATGAATGAGGAACCGAGTCGGAAGCGTACATCAAATAAACTAAAGTACAGGGGAAAAGTAGGTGTGGAGCGTCTGCTGGCGTAGGAAGTGGAGTCTAATGTGAATCGGCAGACAACAGAGGCGATGCCTGCCGTCTTACCTGCAGGTCGCACAGGCATTTCGGCACTCCGTTTGGAGAATGGAAGCAGACACACGAGGGCGAAAAAGCGTCGTCATTTGAAAGCGGATTGGTAGGGACGAAGATGCGAGAGGCGGCGTCTGCAATTAAGCGGGCCGTCACGCGAAGCCGCGGCCGCCATTGGTGCTCGGCCATGTTGCATGTGACCGGCCAATGCAGCGCTTCTCAGGCCCAGCTCCTAATAGCCGTGGCCGCTGCCTCTGCAGCGCTACACCAGGCGTCACGATGATCGCGCTCATGTCCGCATACTAGGCATGCCATCCGAGCCGTCTAATTAGCGAGCAAATTCTACTGTTACAGCGTGCATATTAGACGACGTACGGGGATTCCCATTCATCTTGACCACCACTGATAACTTTTAGTCCAGATGCAAAATTTAAACTCAGGAGTTTGACTGCGTTGATTACAAAATGTTAGTGCACAAGTTGTAGCATTATGAAATAATGGGATTAGCTCACAATTAGCTCACCTCTAGCCTTAAGGATATAGGGTACTTTTCTGGCTCAATATTATGTAAAAATCAACACCTATTTCTTTCAAAATTCAAAATGTTCAAATGTTTGTAAATCTATGGGCCTCAAGAGCTTGGTTATTAGTCTCTAGCTTACAAACTACTTAACCTAAGGTAAACTAAACTAAGGAAAACACAAACACCTATGCCCGAGGGGAGAATCGAACCTCCGACGGCGGACAGCCGCGCGCACCGCAACACAACACGGCGCTCCAGTACGCGCGGCTAATCCGCCGCGGCCTATTTCTTTCAGTTTATATATATATATATATATATATATATATATATATATATATATATATATATATTCTTAGGGTTATTAAAATAAAAATGTGATTTTTTCTATAATTTAGTTGATTCTGTAGTATAGCTTACGTATACTATATAAGTAAGGACTATTGCAAGTTACAGAAAAAAATATTAGAGTAATACTTGATAAACTTTAGGAAATATTTGTACCTGAATGCTAAAAAAATACAACTTGCGGGAAATTGCGAATGAAGATATGAGTCCGATTAATCTGTGCCTCAGAACATTCCTGAAGCATTTTATCATCTTAAAGCTTACTCGTGACATTCCTTTTAGCACTTCTTGCTTCTTTGGTAACTTGAAGAGCGAATCTTTCAGCTTCATGCACCCGTCGTCTGTCACACGCAAGCAATTGATCTTCCATATTGGAGTCACATTTTATGCCTAAATTTCTCAGGACTTCCATCCTTCCTATCACTCCAGCATTGAAACATATCACTGCATCTAGTAAACCAAATTTCAATGGATTTAGTCCTACAAAAACATTCTTGGGTAAACTTTTCCGTCTGTAATGCTTGAAATTTTCATTTGTATTCTGAGTGCCCCCATGAAGACATTCACTAAGCAAAACAGGGTCACTCCGGTCTTTGAAAATAGGTTTTATTTCATTTATAACAGGCTCAGGAAGATAATGCTTATGATGGTATTTTTCTGTAACAGAAATAATTGAGGCGTGGCGGTACACATGACTGTAACTTTAAAATTTGGTATATAAAGGTTATTTTTCATTTGAAACTATAATGTATATACGATATCGATATAATCAGGAAAGACTACAAACTTTATTGAAGTCATAACAAAGTTTGGATTTTTCCACCATTTATCAGTACCGTGTATCCTTAAGAACAGACTGCTTAGAAAGTTGTTATGGTGTGTAGTCGAAGTGCGGTACAGCTTTGTAGTGCGGAATGTTGAAACAGTATCAAATAACGCAGCGTAATTTCATGGCCTTTAACCAATAAATTGATAATAAATCACAGTAAGAGTCAGTTTCTACATTTGCTAACCAACAAGTCAATAAAAACGGACCCTTTGATTACACAGAATGGGCACAATCGTAGTAAGACTAAACAGATAGGCGTCGAGCTAGATAATAAATTTTCTACTGAATCAAGCATCTTCCAATGGAAAGTGTCAAGTGTAATATTTCTTTTTCTATAGGCAAAACTCTAAAGAGAAAATTGTTGCACACAGTGAAAAATACATGTGACTGAGTTTATAATTCAGGAGTACATAAATTTATATGTAAACTGTGAGGACAAGATACAAACAGCACTTATTAGGAAAGAAAGGAGTGACCATACATAACTCTACATTTGCAGAATACTTACTGATTGCCAACCACACTCCGAATGAGTTATAAGACACAATTATTTTACACAAAGAAGTTATAGGGCGGAAGTTTGATCTTTGGGAAGCGCTTGAGATCTTTAAGCATCTAGAACTCAAGGATGGCAGTTTACTAGATGATCAGTTAAATCTCACCTGTAGGCAATATTTTGAAGGCTTAAAACCCATAATACTCACGAATTATTCTTACAGCTGCCGGTAACCTTTGCGATTTGTTCATTTCCTAAAAAATCTAAAAAGCTGCTTACATTTGTGATTCTCCATTATAATTGACATGCCATTTATTATCCATTTTATGTCATTTGCTTCACCATACTATAAGCCATGTACTAATCTTGTTTATTTTTGTTCATCTGAAAGGTACGCTTTTATACTATTATTGTTCGTTTACGTAATGTATTTCAACGCTATCAGTTATTTAGCGTATTTTTAAAATTTACCAATGTAATATTTGTTTCCATAGCTTCCCTCAACCCTTACACCCTCTTTGTATCCAAATATTTATTAATATCAATGTAAATGCAATGTACGTTCTCCCAATGGCTACTTAAGCCACTAAACTTTATGTTCCACGACTCATGCGCCACTGATCCACATATTCAGGCTCTCTGCTTCCCATCTGTAGACGTGAATGACTCCAAATACGCGGACGTATCTTTCAGTCTTAAGTCACATTCCCTAGATCACGAGGATGTTCAATCACTGTGATATGCAAGAATAGTAAGTAAGTTTTATTCTGATTCTGTATTTCACAATGTTTTTAAACAATAGGCTTGATATGACGCATATTTCAGACATAATGATTATAAATTTGTAATTTATGATATCACATTTTCTGTAGGTATAACATGTATTTCTGAAGAAGACGGGTTATATCCGTCGATACCGTGGTCAAGTGTATTAAACTACTATTATTTCAATGCGTTGGCTGATTATGTATTAGCATAATAAGTTGTCGTGAAAAGTCCATGTTGAGGATCTTTAATTCACAAATAACTGACTTTTTGGTTACACAAAATGAGCATATTTGTAGTGAGACTGAATAGTTGAAATTCCTAGGCGTACATATTGATAATAAGCTCTCATGGAGAGCCCATGTTAAGGACCTTGTTAAGAAAATAAAAGCTGCTTTATTTACTTTTAGATCAGTATCTGATAATTCAACATGAAAAATAGTAAAGTTTTATTATTTTCCTTCGCTTAGCATATACGATATTATATTTTGGATCACTTTTCTGAGTCAAAAAGCTAATTCTCCACGTAGGGTTGAGAATAAAATCCGCTACCAGTCACAAAAAAGGTCGAATTATTTATTTATGCACCGCCAGTTTCCGACTTGTGCCCATCTTCAGATGCTTAAAACATTCAGAATGTTTATATATTTGGTATTAATAACACATCCGTCATTTAATATAGCGGAGTTCACTGTTTGAAAACAAATTATTTGATATTTATAACACATCTATCATTAATAACACTTCCATCACGGATAAAACACACTTGGTTTATTTTCTGCTCAGAAATAGGAGGTTGGAGCCATATAAAGTGTAAGCTTGAGAAACTCATTTAGAACCTTATATTCTTACATTAGCCTCTAAATATACATATACATATGTTTTAAATGTCGTTTGTTGTTAATACCGATTTATTCCCAAGTGTTAGCAACTGTCATTCAGTCAAACCTAGGCAGCAAACTGCATTTTGAATAAGTTGTCACAATAACTCAAAAATCTTTGCAGTAATACATTTTCAAGTCTAAAGTGAGGAATTTCCTAATGAATCACTCATTCTATTATATCCACGTTGATTAAGTTTACTTTATCTTACGGCTTGTCGTCTGCGTAGCATTCCTGTATTTTTTATTTGATATGTAATTACAGTTTTGTTACAATGTCATGTACTCCATAGTTACATGATCACGGAGTCTTGTTCCACAATTTGGAATTGGGTACTGTGGTACTACATATATATTAATGAGTAAACAATTAAGCTTGCTATCAAATGTTTTTTTTTTTTAGCTATTAGGGAGACATTAGCCAGAATTACTGCCTGTCTTGTAACTTGGTTAGTTACGGACATCAGTACATCTTTTTTTTATATAGTATCCTGTGTTCTTTATTCGCCATTGTATTCATAAAAACCTTAATCTGAAGATGATTGACTCAATAATCTATCTATATTTTCCTTTTTTAATGTTTTCTCACCGTAAGCTCCAGCCAGGGGCGGTTCCAGGATCTCGGTCAGGGGAGGGGGCAATTTTTTTGTAATATATATAGTTTAATATTCTGTTTCTTTATCTGTGTTTGTTATTTGTTAAGGATGTTAAACGAAATTACTTAGTACATTACACCTGATAAATATTTTTGATACATGACACTTGGCCGCGGTGGATTGGCCGAGCAATCTAAGGCGCCTTGCGGAGGAGCGCGCGGTTGCTCGCCGTCGGAGGTTCGAGTCCTCCCTGGGGAATGAGTGAGTGTGGTGTCCTTTGGTTAGTTTAACTTACTCAGAATGAAAATAACAGTCACGTTCGCAAAATGTTTTTGCAATTTACTTGATAATAGGGTGACGGTTATCAAATAAATAGTGAAAACATTTTGTGAACGTCATTATTATTTTCATTCTGAATCATATACCAGTTCACTGACTTTCCAATAGGAAACTATGTTTTACAAACTCATTAGTTTAACTTAGTTTAAGTCGTTTGTAAGTCTAGGAACTAAGAATCAAATAAGTCCCACAGATTTAAAAACATTTGAACATTCTTATGACAGGCGCAGTTATATAAAAATGCAAATGTTCATCTGTTTCCAGTCTTAAGTCTTCGAAATTAGTTCACCAATACCTTTGAAATTTTTATAGGATGTTGCGCATGTGTTTATGCGCAATAATGACGATACGACTGTGAAATAATGGTTTAATAGGGTATTTGACTGCATTCAAGAAATCATCTTAAATTTTTAATTACATTATTGTGTGCTCATATTAAGCTGTTTTTCTTCACGAATGTATCATCAGTGAACTCCTTTCCTTCTTATTGTAAAACAATAATAAATAAAACTGTAACGTTATAAACCTAATGAAATTTAATATTAAACAAGCATATACATAATATCGCTCTTAAAAATTAAATTATAATATACTTCTATGGCTAGTTTTCTTTTCTCTTTTTTTAAATTTTGTAATAAATTACTTTCCCTACGTTTACAGCAACTTGCTAATGAATATGCATAAGTGCAAGACCAAGAAGGCAGTTTCCTACCATCAATGTGGAAGTACGTTTTCAGACGTCACAACGAAGAAAATGATTTTTCTTAATTATTGAACTGTATATTTTTTAGGGGATGGTACATACACCACTTAGAAATGGATGTGTTCCGATAGATTTCATGTTAACTTCTGCATATTTTAATGGTATAGACATTAAAAAAGTTTTATTAAGAAACTGATACATATAGGGAGAGGGGGCACGAACACGACATACATATCTGCCTAAATCACTCGACTGATTTCAACCAAAGTTGTTACACAGGTCCCTCACTATCAGGCAACAATCCCTGTGGGGGTAAGAACCACCTATCTACAATACCAGAGTTTAGAAGATAAGACGTCATAAATAATTAGATGCGTAAAAACCTGCCGCATTATTCAGGACGTTTAAATTCATTACTTCCATGCTACTAACCCTCTTAGTAATAAATTTCATTAATATTATCCTTATACACTGTTGCCACATGCAAGCTGGGAGAGTAGAGACCTCCTCCTACTCCGGCAGTTTCCTTGGCTATTTGCAAACACCATCTTGTTTCTTCAAGATTTGACTTTCGAAATAAGCAAACAGTTTAGGGAAAAGCCAAAACTCTAATATTGTTAATAAATTCATGCTTTTTTTCAGATGGCGGTATAAAAACTACGCTGAGTACCTCAGAATAAATTATGTTCACGAGGAAAATGCATCTTCCCACTCTTTCGACACAGCTGCCCTCCGCACTTTGATGAAAGAAAAATGAGTCCTAGTTTTCATCTGTTTGCTCACCGTAACATTTATATTCATTCTGTATTTAGAATGGACTGTGAATATGTTCACAAACGTCAGTTTCATCATTATTATTTTTGTCTAAACAATGTTTGTTCAGATTCCGCACCAAAAGTGAGAAGAAAGTCAACGGGGGGAGAAGAGTTAATCCACATCTAAAATGTGCAATGACAAAATATAAGGGGCTGTCATAAGATTCTCACTATTTGCAACAATTGAGAATATATTCAACTATTTATTAGTTATCAACACCATCTCTTTCCAAACTTCCACTTGAAACAAAATTTTACATTCGCACTGCGAGGAAAATAGAACCAGTCAGACACAGATCGCTCCTGCCTTAGTGACTATTAGTTAGTCACTATTATCATTTTATTCATAAGTATGGGTGTTCCGTTTATAGCTTCTTCGCCAAATGGAAAAAGCTTAAAGGTCTCTTTTTGAATAGTTAAATCAAACTAGAAGCCATTGTTTATATCACCCATATAAAGCAGTTGCAATAATAATAATAATAATAATAATAATAATAATAATAATAAATAAATAAATAAATAAACGAAACGGTCACGCACCAGGCGGCGGGAGGGGGCAATTGCCCCCATTGCCCCGCCCTTGAATCCGTCCCTGGCTCCAGTAATATTATGAATTTTGTAACAAGTTTTATGATTTTGTACTATGACATTTATGAAACCCGAAAATCACCATGGATCCGAAAGCAACGATCATGTGAAACTAATCTCGTGCTATTCATCCACGAGATCCAGAAAACAATAGGTACTTGCCCCCAGGTGCATGCCTTATTTCCTGTCTTTCTAACGTTAAACAGTAGGCCTAATCGTCATCGTCATCTTGACTTTAATAAGGCATTGGATATGTTTCCCCACTGACAAGGAAAGTACATGGGCTCGAACAAACATATATGTATGAACGTTTGCTTAAAGAATCTCTATGTACTCCACAATGTGCTGGTGGGTGTCGTTTTTATGCAAAACTCTGCAATCATGATCTAGATAGCACTGTAGATGTAATTGTAGACGCCATTCGCAATGCAGATATCTTATCTATAACTTATGTAATAATCATCATACATGTTCTCTAGCGTAGTCATCAAAATCCGTGATGATAGTTGCAACTTTAACCTTCTTCTCGGAAGACTTTTGGTATTCACTGCCACTGCTTCCATCGCCGATTCCCGCACTTAGCGTAGCACTACCGCTTGCAATGATTTTCGTCATTATCATCCCTATTATCATCATTATGTGTTAGTGTTACAACAGTATCTAACTTATGCTCATATTTCTGTATCATAAGAGATGCGAGAAAGCATGATCCATCCTCTACACTAATACCATCTTCACGAAGAAGGGTTCTTCGTAACTTCATCTCAACTAATCGCAATACATTATCAGGATTGATTACCAATCGCCGCCACATCTGACGCTTCACCACACAAATAACGTCACAAAAGGCAACTTCGGAGGCACACTGCACCGTCCCTACTGGCGAACAGTCAGGTCAAAGTGCATTGTGGCAAGGCACACGCAGAGGCCTCTAACGGACGACTGCAGAGTTTTGCAGATGCGGGAGTATCACTAGTGCAATAAGGGATCTTTACATTATCTCTCGTAAGATTTTGGTGTATATGTGTTTGTTCGAGCCGAAGTGCATTCCTTGTGAGACGTAGTGGACAAGGTACGCGTGTACGGAATATCTGACAAACTGTGTGACTCGAATGAAGAATTTCTTGAAAACAGAATGCAGCATGTCATTTTCAACGGAGAAATGTCTAGTGACATGAAAGTGATATCCGGTATGTAAAAAGGGAGTGTTATAGAACAACACCTCTCCTAAATATGTATAAATGACCTATTAGATTACATCGGAAGATCATAACGCTTTTCGTCGTATACAAATAAGTCGAAACAATGGAAAAGTGCAAGATGACCTGCAGTAAAGGTAGTGACAACTGAACTACAACATAAACAACTGTAAGTATTGTTAATGCATAAAAAGAAAGATACTTATTGTGATATTAAAAATTGCGGAATAATTACTTGTAGCAATTACTTCAATAAGATATGTTGATGTAAGTGTAAATTATAAGTAGTAGCTGAAACTGAAAAAGAGAAAAAGCAAATAAGGACACAGAAAAACAGAATGATACAGAGGTCAAAAAAGCATAACAAGCAAAAATTATAGATGCCACGACACCCAGTGAGTGAACAATGGGAACAGAAGGCGGATGGTCTAGGATCCAGAAAGCAGTGAAAAAGCAGCAGAAGATACAGTCGGTATAAAAAAATATGTGAGAAGTGAATAATTTGATAACGAATACAGACTAGCAATTGGATGAAAAATGCAGCTAGACTGAGAAAAAAATACAGAGAGAGGCAAGAAGAAATGTGGAGGTGTATAAAGAATTGAGATCTAATGCCTATAGGATATTCAAGAAACAGAAACAAATGTCTGAAAACAAAATTTATAAAGACAGAAGAATTAATGGAACATATTTAATGAGATAGTTTTATCACGTCATTAGAAAGGTGAGAAAAACCTCCAACCAAATAAAATATTTGTAAAAATACAAACTGAGAAATAATCAAAGGTGAACAAGAAATATTGCAGAGGTCGACAGAATGTTTTGAAGGCACACTAAACACCAACACCGTCCCAGACAGGTTCCAGCAGGTTCACAGGAATAAGAGGAGAACTTAGAGGTAAGAGAATCTAAAATGTAAGAGACAGATAACCCAACAATGGTAGAGATGGCAATAAATAAATTAAAAACTAATCATTCTACCTGTGAAGATGGAATAGTGCCAGAACTTGTAAAGTCAGGGGGACAACCTTTAATACGTGAGATATACACACTGATAAATAACATGTGGGAAATTAAAGCATGTCGGAGGAATGGAATATTGGAATAATGTGCCCAATATATAAGAAAGGTGAAAAGCAAGCCTGTGAAAATTATAGAGGAATAACTTAACTGAATAGAGTTTAAAAGATTTTTTCTGAGGTACTGAATGAAAGAATAAAGATGTGCGCTGAAAAGATCTTCGGAGAATTCCAATGTGGATTCCGGCCACATAGAGGCACATCTGATCAGTTGTTTGTTGTTAAACAAATAATGGAGAAATTTTTCGAATATGGTATAGATCTCCACTTTCTGTTTGTTGATTTTAAACAAGCTTTTTGTAGTGTTAATAGGCCATCATTGTATGAAGCACTGGAAGATTTGGGCACCTGTGATAAGTCGAGAAGGTCAGTTGAGTTACGATGAAGGACACAAAAGCAAAAGTAAAAGTAAACAGCAAAAGGACCAGGCAATATGACTTTAAGGGTGGAGTGAATCAGGGTGGTAGCCTCTCCGCAGTCCTGTTTAACTTAACACTGCACAGTGTCATACGAAAAAGACGAGAGAGACAATAATAATAATGTTGAAATCCAGTAGATATGTGCATATGCGGATGGTATTGCCATTGTGGCGAGAGATGTAAACACCCATAAGGAAATATATGAACTAATGGAAGCAGAAAGAACAAAACTCGGATATGCTACAAATGAGAGTAAGACAAAATGTTTGTTGATGTTAAATTCCGAAGCTAGAACACCACATGCCCTGAAGAAATCTGATACATGTTTTAAAGCCGCCAGTTGTTTCCATTATCTAGCTGTCCTCCTAACAAATGATAATAATACGAGACAGTGTATTAGAGAAAGGTTACAACCAAGTAACAAAGCATTATGATGCGAACTTACAGGTATTCAGAAGCCTCTAATGCAAGAAAACTAAATTAAGAGTATATTAATCCTTTGTGCGACCTAATGTTACGTATGGATCTAAAGCGTAGTCAGTGAAGGAAGCGAATATAAACAACCCAAGGAAATTTGAAATGAAAATCTATGGGTCCGTGACAATGGCAGAAGGTTGGAAAGTGAGATACAACCATGAAATTCAAGAACTTATACAGGGGAAAGATATAGTGAAATTTATTAAATCTCAAAGAATACGTTGGTTAGGACGTGGCAAACAGATTAATTGGAAGAACCGCCAGGAAGTGTAGTCAATCAACAAAGGAAGCAGCTTACAAATCACTCCATTATTACTCGTCAGTGTGGGATCCGTACTAGATAGGGTTGATAGGGGAGATACAGAAGATCCAAACGAGAGCAGCACGTTTCTTTACACATTTATTTAACATGTACGCCAGAGTCGCGGAAATTATTCGAGAACTCCAACGTCTGACGTTGCAGGGGCCACGTTCTGCATTACGTAATGGTCTTCTTCCAAAGTTACAAGAGCCTATTTTCTCGAAGTGTCAATCAATATATTACTCCTTCCTACGAAAAGTCTCGCGTAATAAGAAAAAGTACCCTCAGCCACATACAATTAGGTGACTTTCGGAATACGTATGTATAAGTAGACATAGGTATAGAAGCTTCGTCCGTTGCCCGAGGGTCCTGTACTCTCCTAGAAAAGTATAGGTGAGTCACGCAATTATGTGTTACATTTTTAATAACGTCAGTTTCACGTGAATCTACACTGTAATTCGTTTCTGAGTATTTCCAGTCGACAGGAAGTCGATTTCCGAATATAATATGTTAGGCGCTCTACTTTAAAAAGATGTAAAGCTGTTCAAATTATGATCCCAGCTAGTTAAATATTTTCTTTATACAATTGCAAAAGACTGACGCGAAAGTACTTACGTTACAACAGAGGAAGGACTATTTAAAATGAACACGTGCCTCTAGAATAGCGCAGGAATACCTCTCACATTGAAACACAGCCTGAATCGGCCACATACCGACGCAGAAAAATTAATAAATATAGAAACAGGAACTGAGAGAATTCACTGTTTAAACAGCACTTGTATGCAAAGGTAAGGTTGTGGTGGCGGTGCTGTGTTCTGTCCACGGTGCAGTTCGACGTTCTCCAGTTCTCTCAGTCCTAGACTTTCTTTTCGTAACTGCGAATGTTGAATTTACTCTAATGTGAATTAACAAGCAGTTTGGTTTTACCTCTGATCCTCCTCCCATCTTCTCAGCTCCATTCCCCGTAGTGCATCCTCTATTATGAAATTTGTCAACAAGTGCCGTGGTAATATTTTCCCTTCATTTTGTTTCTAGTATTTGTCTTTTCTTCAAAAATGTTCAACTGTTTGTTAAGCTTATGGGACTTAAATGCGGGGTCATCAGTCCCTAAACTTACAAACCACTTATGAACTAACTTATACTAAAGCCAGCACAAACATCCATGCCCGAGGGGAGATTCGAACCCCCGACGGGGAGCATAGCGTGCACTGGAGCATAGCGCCTCAATACGCTGGGCCACTCCGCCGCGGCTGTCTTTTTTTGTTCACCCAATGTATCTCACTCTCATTCCGCGTGTCATCTGTTCATTTCAAACCATAGGGTAAGGTGGTACAAATTCGATATAGGTACAATTCCGATCAACGTAAGTTTTCGCGCCATTTGTCAGTCTCGTAGTGTCACGGTGTGTGGCGTTGTAGTGTAGCAGGTTTCTACAGCTCCTCCTGTCTTTTCTAAGATTACACCACTTTGTGCTAAGAAGATATAAATTTTTTCCTGTTAAGAGGTAAGCGAAGCTACTTAGTCTAACGTGCTCTTGTAAATTTTATAGTTGCGGGTGACTGGATACGCTGACAAAAATTCAATGTTTGGTACCACGACGTATGCGTCGGTGCCTGACGGAAAAAGTGCTTTTTATGTGGAAGATGCCAGTAATCAAAATTGTACAAGGAAGTGATCACAATTGTACCTAGTGTGGTACATTTTCGATCGATTTTTCTCAATTCGGTAACCTTAAAAAAATCAAATGTTTGTATAGTATATGGGACTTAACTACGGGGTCATCAGTCCCTAAACTTACAAACTACTTATGAACTACTTACGAACTAGGACGGCACAAATATCCATGCCCGAGGGGGGATTCGAACCCCCGACCGTAGTGGCCGTGCAGACCGTGACTGGAACGCCTTAGTCTCCTCGGCCACCGCGGCCGGCTCGGTAACCTTCTTTTGTGTTTATACCAATGTTTGTAATTGTCTAACATTTGTGTTACATAATCATCAAACGTCCAAGAACAAGTGCCAGAGTTAAAATTATTTATTTTCCCAATATATTTCCAGTTTCAATAACATTTGTCCGAAATGATCGAAATTGTACCACCTTACCCTACACATCCAGATAAGACGTCAAAAAATTTGAACAATTTTTCTTATAGAAAGAGCCATTGAATTGAAATATTACGTCCTGGTTGAGATACGTAGATGATATGCTGTGTTTACGGACGAGTACCAATAAAAAATTAGATAAGTTAATACAACATTTACACTCGTAAAGTAGGACTATTCACATTATAAGGATGCTGGGAGGCTCCTCTATAAATATTTCACTCCTTCATGTAGATATGAAGACCGTCATTATATCACTGCGTGACTGATCGGTCGATTCTTCGTAGAATATTTATACATTCTGAATGCAACGATACACGTCTCAACAGTAATACGTGGTACAGTCAATAAGTTCTGAGAGTGACTGCTTGACAGCGCTGTGATGCACTACAGCCCATACCTGGCGCCGTGGTATGTAACCAAGTCAGTTAGTCTCTCGTCAGTGCCAGAGACAGTTGAGTGAAAGCACTGGAAGCAGACGTAAGGTCGCTGTTCTGACGGTAAGTTGAATGTGTCAGTCGGACCTTGACATGTCACAGTTTGAGCAACAGGCAAACGTGACGTTATGTGAGAAATTAGACAAAACCGCTTCCTAAACGTTTGCAATGATGCAGCTGGTGTATGGTGCGGACGCATTGAGTCGCAGTGTTGTGTTCAGGTGGCACCGACGTTTTGTGCATGGACGGGACAGTTTTGAAAATGATGTGCGTTTTTGTCGGCCACGAACATTTCGAACGGAACACAAGATCAGAAAGTTGCAGCATTAGTGTGTGCTTACCGCTCCCAATCTGTATACGCTCTCGCAGCAGCAGTAGGGGTCAGCCTTGGTGTTGTTGTTGTGGTCTTCAGTCCGGAGACTGGTTTGATGCAGCTCTCCACAATACCCTATCCTGAGCAAGCCTCTTCATCTCCACATAAGAACGGCAACCTACATCTGCCTGAATCTGCTTACTGTATCCATCTCTTGGTCTTCCCCTGCGATTTTTTCCCCATACACTTCCCTCCAACGCCAAATTCACAATTCCTTGATGTCTAAGAATGTGTCCTACCAATCTATCCCTTCTTTTAGTCAAGGTATACCAGAAATTCCTTTTCTCCCCAATTCTGTTCAGTACCTCCTCATTAGTTACACGATCCACCCACCTAATCTTCAGCATTCTTTTGTAGCACCATATTTCAAAAGCCTCAATCCTCTTCATGTCCGCACTGTTTATCGTCCATGTCTCACTCCCATACAAGGCAACACTCCATACAAATGCCTTCAGAAAGGACTTCCTTAGGTTTAAATCAATATTAGATGTTAACAAATTTCTCTTTTTCAAGAACGCTTTTCTACCCATTGCCGTTCTGCATTTTATATCCTCTGTACTGCGACCATCATTTGTTATTTTACTGCCCAAGTAATAAAACTCATCTACCTTTATTGTTTCGTTACCTAATCTAATTCCTTCAGCATCACCTGATTTTCTTACACTGCACTCCATTACCCTAGTTTTACTCTTGTTAATGTTCATCTTATATGCACCTTTCAGCACACTGTCCATTCCGTTCAATTGCTCTTCTAGGTCCTTTGGTACTTGCCACAAAATTCTGACAGACGACCTGAACATGTATCGTGTTACCCAGCACAGTGTGCCACGAATCCTGTCGGAAGACCAATGTGATGATATCGCATGAAGATTTGTGGTCACATCATCAGTTGTGCGGACGATGATTCGACGTTTCTCAAGTTTATAGAAAGAGCAGGCATTGCATGTAGGGGAAAGCGACTGTTGAGAATAAATTTGATTTTATAAACAGCCACAAGTCGCTACAATTATTTATTTATCTAATCGGTTTCACTCTATACACAAGAGCATCGTCAGGTTACTGTAAAAAATAGATAATGATATAACATTTTTTTTACATCAATTACGAATTACATTTCTGACTTGGAGACTTAAGTTTAACAATAATTGATAGCTGTCGATCTATATTATCATATGTCAGTACAGTAATTTAACAGTTGATAGTGACAGCGGCAGAGAAGATATAGTTGCTTAGTATTTGTAACATCCATGGTATCATCCGTAAACGTTAACTTACGACGTATAACGTAATTTACATTTCGATCGTCGCTTTTACGGTCATATGTATAATAATTTCTCAAGTAGATAGTAACCAGAGACGAAAGATGGTATTTCCTATACGATCCGCAACAGAAACAATAATCAGCCAACTGGAATACGGCAACATGAACAGCATACACATTAGTGTCAGTGCCTATCCCCCAGACGACAAATCTCAGTACTTACTGACTTTGTCGCGTATTCTGCAATATTTGCTATTTATTTTAGAAAATGTTTTCTGGCTGTTACGCCACCATCATGTGCAAAGATAAATATGTGTAGATGGAAAGTTTTGTAGAATGAATGATTTTCAATTAGTGCAGCGACAGAGTATCTCGGTTTCGAAAGGTGACAATAGATAATGTTTATTATTCGAGAGGAATTACTTCAGTGCCGGCCGCGGTGGCCGCGGGGAATGCGGCGCGCCAGTCACGGTCTGCACGGCCACTACGGTCGGGGATTCGAATCCCCCCTCGGGCATGGATATTTGTGCCGTCCTTAGTGTTAGCTAGTCCATAAGTAATTTGTAAATTTAGGGACTGATGACCCCGTAGTAAGTCCCTTAAGCTATACAAACATTTGAACATTTTGAATTACTTCAGTGAAAGTCTGCAATATCGATGTAAGCAAATAAAAAAATGTATAAATGTAAAAATGTATAAATAAATCTTTGAAGTTTGGAAGATATAAATCTTTTAAATGAGTCCCTTCTTTTTCAGTAGCCCTGTACATGTCTCCAACCCCTCAGAGGACGTTTTGCACTCTTTCCTCTTGCGGCTTGGTCATAGAAAGAACGATATAACTCGCAGACTACGGGCTTCTGTTATTTAATGTTTATTGCTTGAAGAATGGCTTGAGTGTCCCATTGCCGCCGCCCCCAAACTCCGTCCATATAGGGTGAGGGGGAGGAAATGAATATTAAGAAAAAATTAATTCTACGTTATTACGAATTAGTACAAACTTTTATGTATGTATGTACGTTCGGTAAAATACTGCTTGAGTTTAAACAATCTTCACGATGAGCTAGAGACTCGAAATTCTTTATATAACTCCGAACTGGAAAAAATGCAGTATTAACTTGCTTCTTCTCTAGTTTGTGAGGACTGGTCTTTGTGAAACACTGACATTTTCCCCGTTCGAATAGTGAGGAGTAGCTTTGTAAATCGTACACTTTCACTACAGTACGTCCCTACCTAAGATTTTCTCAGTTCCTGAAGAAACGTGAACATAACATTATTCACTGACTTTAATTAATTTGAGTTCGTTTATGAAGGAAGAAAATGATTTTTCGAATGCAGAAACAAGTGAACTATCCTCAAGCCCAGCACTGTGGCCTGCCTGCTGCAGCGAGAGGATCGATGTGTCACGGCCACGGTTTCGATTACTTCGCCTGGCATTATGCGTTCTCTGCCGCATGTCTTCAATAATTCATTCGAGAATAATTGAAATTCAAGACAAAAGTAGCAAGTTCGGAAACTGTTAGCAGAATAAGTCACTTCTTTCCTAAAGATTGAAGAAGGAATGTTGTGATTTCGCGTTCCGCAAACGCCGGCCGCGGTGGCCGCGGGGACTGAGGCGCTCCAGTCACGGTCACCACGGCCACTACAGTCGGGGGTTCGAATCCCCCCTCGGGCATGGATATTTGTGCCGTGCTAGTTCGTAAGTAGTTTGTAAGTTTAGGGACTGATGACCCCGTAGTTAAGTCCCATAAGCTTAACAAACATTTGAACATTCGTTCCGCAAACAACTAAATTAGAAAGTTAATATGTATTCGAGCTGCACAAGGATGACGCAGGAAATAAGTTGTGATATTTTAAAAGAAAATGTCCAGCATGGGATCAACGACTGCCGCAGAGGCTGGAAATTGATCTTGAATGTAAAGAAATTCAGTTTATTTTGAAATATAGAATGAATAGAACTACTATTAAATTAATGGCAACAAATCAATGGAAACAATATATATTCTAAAATACCTAGGGTGTAACAATTTGAAGCTACGTAAAGTGGAGTGACCGCCCGAAATAAATTTACAAAAAAAGATAAATAAATATAAATAATTCCAAATTGAGACACTGAAGGAATCTTAAGAAAAGGTAAAACAGTTGAAAATCCTAAGATGGTTTGAACACTACAGTGCTTTACTAGGCATTGTCCTGTTCGGAGGTGGTATGCCGTTGCCTTCCTCCGACCTTCGCACAGACTTACCAACCAGTTATAGAGGGCTTACTGTTTCGCGTGTATTATGAACCACGGTGGTACTCGATATAGCCGGCCGCGGTGGCCGAGTCGTCTGCGGCGAGCCAGTCACAGTCTGCTCAAATGTTGAAATGTTTGTTAAGCTTAAGGGACTTAACTGCGGGGTTATCAGTCCCTAAACTTACAAACTACTTATGAACTACTTACGAACTAGGACGGCACAAATATCCATGCCCGAGGGGGGATTCGAACCCCCGACCGTAGTGGCCGTGCTGACCGTGATTGGAGCGCCTCAGTCCCCTCGGCCACCGCGGCCGGCTCACAGTCTGCACGGCCACTACGGTCGGGGGTTAGAATCCCCTCCTCGGGCATGGATATTTGTGCCGTCCTTAGTATTAGCTAGTTCATAAGTAGTTTGTAAGTTTAGGGACTGATGACCCCGTAGTTAAGTCCCATAACCTCTACAAACATTTCAACTCCATATTTTCCACATCAGCAAATTTACCAGAGCTGAAAGAAGTGGAAAGTAACAGATAAAAATCCTAGGACTTGGCGGGGATCGAACCTGCGACCCTTGGATTTGTAGTCTGGTCCCCTATTACTGTGCTACCGCGCCAGAAACGTAATACGCCGATCGCAGAAGTGACAAACACAATATTCGTTCGACCTATTCATGAGTATTGTTCGTCAATGTGAGCCCTTACCCGTATGGCTAAACAGAAGTGAAAAATGAATTTGGTCACTGGATGGTTCCCTCAGCGCGAGAGCCTGTGGAGGTGGAGAGGCTGCAAGTGGCAGCGTGCACCACGCGGACGGTTTCTGATGAACCTGAGAGCATTTCTTCCAAGAAGACTCCGCCAAACATTTTACATGTGATATCAGAATTTCTCTTTGCTTCTTACAGTCTGATAGCTTGCAGAGTAAAATAGTATAACAATATATGTTTTAACCAAACTATCTGGCTGCCCTATAGAGTGCTTGTGTGACATCCGTACCAAGTGTAGAGAAGTCCAGCACTCTTCTTGTTTAGCAAACGTGAAGCGTCACGTAAACGACTGGCCGACTCCAGTGGCAGACGCTGCAAGAGAAGCGTTCTGTATCGCTGCGTGGGCTACTATCCAAGTTCCGTGACACTACGATTCTCGAAGAGTCATCCATTATCTTGCTTCCTCCTAAAAATGTATCGCAAAACAACCACCACGATAAAATGAGAGATTCGAGTTCCCACTGAAGCTTAATGGCAGTAATTTTTCTCGTGAATTATACAGAAATGGAACAGGAAAATGAGGCAATGACAAATGGCATACAATTACAGCTTGCCACACACAGTGAGGTGTAAATGAGGACAACATTAATAAATCAGTGGTATTTACTATGATGGGAGACAGGTCAGAGAATGACGGAAATATCATGCAAAAACGTTTGTATGTACAAATTCATAGTAGTTAGTAGAAACTGAAATTACAAACGTTATGTCGTATGTATTTAATTTTCATATATAGTACTTCATAAATTTTCCCTTTAAAACTTTGAAAGAAGCAAGCGAATGAAAGTGTTAATTTAAGTGTCAGGTGCTTATAAATTATTTTTCGTTGCGTGTAACAACAATGAGTACTACTTTAATGGAGCATCCCAGATCACTGACTACTACAAAAATCGAATGTAACCTTTCTTATATGACTCTTGGAGGAATACATCGTACGATAACAATCGAGACAGCTTCTACATACAAATCGTTCCTCCAATTACATGTATTTTGACGGTGGTAGCTATATTTGCAGCCCACATCATCCGAAACAGAATCGTCATTACACTTTGCCAAGTAAAATGTACATGTCAGACTCACATCACATCCTTTCATTATTGTATTTGTCGTAAAAGCTACTTTAATTAGATTCATTTGATGCTACTTTTACTCCTAGCATCAAGCAATTTTATCTTGATACGTTATTCATTTATTTATTATTTAACATGCCCCATTACATAGTCATATTACACGTTTGATGGCTAGATTCAGGCGGTTACATTAGGTATTTTTGCAAACACAAGTACAGTACATAAGTTGACACGGTTTACAAAGGACCAAGCGATTTTATACGTCAGGAAATCTTATTGAATTACAAAAATTGTAAAAGTCTGTAGTGATATTATGTACCAAGTCATATTTAGTGACGGGCCATCCTCCTCTTTTGGCAGCTATTTTTTTTCCTGAGATGGTCCCTTTCTTTCAATAAATTGCAGCGGTCAAAAAGCACGTGGTCAATAGTTTGGACAGTCCTGTTACATATGCACGTTCCGTCTTCAATTATTTTGAACCGCTGATAATAGGCTTTCAGTTTCCCATGACCTGTTAACATTGCTGTAAAATTCGAAGATATTGGAAGTTTAATCATTAAACGGTGCTATCTTGATATGTTACTCATTTGAAACATTGTATGTTTTCATTACGTCAGCATAGCTGGTTTCAGATGTCGTACTATAATTATAGTAAAAAAAGTAGTGTAACACATGTGTTAGTCGTTTGGACAATAAAGGTTGTAACTTTCCAAATATCCTTCGGGGCTACCCCTAATATTTCTCAGAAGGAAATTAGAGTCGATATAGGGGAAATAATTAAACTCAAGAAAATAAATAGAGATTTGGATCTGAGCTTGATATGGGTGAAAATCAGATTTCCCTTAAGCATCCGAGACATGGAGGTTAAAACTAAACTAAAAAACACCAACTCAGAGTTCAATAGTTTGTGGAATTTCAGTCAGAATGGTGAGGGAGTGGGTAGGACATGCAGAAAATGATAAAAAGACTATAGATGACTGATTTACGAAACGATCGGTGTAACAAACTAATCAAAGGGGGATAAATAACGCTAGTAAATGTGGATGTACCTCTGCTAAGGACTGTAATGGATGGGGAACTTCGGAGGAAGGTTATATCAAGCAGTGCATGTCATCGGAATATCTATACACAGGGGAAACTTCTTAAATGCTTTGCATAATTTTTGGAAAGGTGTTTATCGACTTTTCTGTAATGGAGAAGTACACTTGCTTGTGTGAGCAGTAACAATGCTAAATTAAGCAATAACGGTAATAATAAATTACGATACATCAGATCAGACGAGCAGTCTAATATTACTAAACTCCGCTGCACCGCGCATCGAACAGTTTCCATGACAGCATAACTTTGATTGTCAGTAGTTCGAGCGGTTGTTAATTCAAAATTTTATAATGTTGTCACAGTACATTTTAACGGCTATACTCTTGTACAAACACAATAAGACATGTAGTATAATTGTAAACTGTCTGTTTGTCTTGAGCCACCGTAACTGACGGCGCGCAAAAGCCATCATTTATTCATCTAGCAATTCAGAATAAGACCACTTTGCGACTTCCTACGAACTTTACACATAATTTCACCTCTTTCCGAAACTTTTTCTAGCGTACCTTATCTAAAAAGTGGTGAAAGAAAACGAGATAATCATGAATTTAAACGTTAGTATCAGGAATAAATTTACTACCGACTCTATTCGTAACACGCTTTGAAGAGAGTAGCTACATATTTTTGCAAAATTATATTATGGTGCGACACACACTTCAGCAGATACGACGCGTGGCAAAATTTTTTTCCCTTAAAATGGAGTGCGAATGACGCAGACTAAGTTCATAATTGTCTTATAAATAGAGCAATCAGCTACATCCAACGAACTTAAACCACAATTCCATACCTTTCCGAAACGACTTCTCGCATACGTTTCAATTGTAACATATTTTCCGCAAGGGAACAGCCGTGAGGTCTGTGGTTCCACTTTACGGATCGCGCGGCCGCTTGCATCGGACGTGCGAGTCCTGTGTGTGTGTGTGTGTGTGTGTGTGTGTGTGCTGTCCTTAGTATAAGTTAGTTTAAGTAGTCCGTAAGTGTAGGGACCGATTACCGGAGTAGTTTGGTGCCTTAGAGTTACTAACATTACGTTTTTAAATTATTATTATTATTATTATTATTGTTTTGTAAAATATTTAACCTATGAACTCTTTTCTGAAGTAATCAAATGTTTGCAGCTTCTTATACAGAGTACTTCTATTCTTTTACCGTTGATTAACTCAGGTCTCCTACGTTGATTCATTTCATGAATGGCTTCCATATTTGAAGTATTTAACGTGTTTCTTGTGGCAGATATCGTGATATAAGCCAGTATGTTCGCGTAGAAGACAATATTTCTAACCTGCACTTTACTTCTGTTACAGGAAATCTAAATTTTCGCCTACCTCCAATGAGTTGCAGATAACAAATTTAAGTCTTTATAAACAATCTTACAGGGATTCTATAAATTTTTTTATGGGAAGCTGACTTGTTCGTATGTCACAGGTGGACCATTACGTAAAGGTGTGATGGTACCTAGGTTGTCGTTATAAGAGTGGAATCATAAATTACCGCTTTCTGCTATGTATGAATTAAACTGTAAGGCGTCTTCAAAGGTATCTCTCTTTCTGTCGTTGTAAATCGTGAACTGGAACGTGATACTTCCTAGTTGTGTCAACCTTACAGGCTTTCTGTTTTACATAAGAACTTGAATTAATCATTGAATCAGCCGATTTCGCGCCTAAAAAGTAGCAGGAACGATACCTGTGTGACCCTCTAATGTGCATTCCTTCAGGAGAGGATTTAGACCAGTTCACGCATTCGCGCAAAAGGGTCGAAAACAGTTAGTTCTGTGGGTTTGTGGGATATCTAATACGTTTTTAGAACCTATAGCAAAACATCCCATGATAAACAAAACGCGTTACGAACTACGGGTTTAATCCCATAGGATTAAACAAATTAATCCTATAACTTCTTCATAATGTTCATTACGCTAATGACGAGTTTTAAAACTTGATAATCCTACCTTCCTTTCATTTATTGCACATTAAATAGCAACGTTAATTTTTATTTAAAAAAGACTCCATCAGCTGATCTCACCCACGTAAAAGAGTTTTTTTTTTTTTTTCATTTTCGTTATTAGTTTCGAGTCCCTTAAAAGTCATTTGTAGATAAGGTAGCTATTATCAGTACTTAAGTATCTTACATGGAAATGGCGCCAATTACATTGAGCGGCTGTTACCTCAGATGGTAAACTTCCCTCTTACTAAGCTAATATCAGCAGAATACCACTAACAGCTTCCACTAACATTTATTTTTTCCAGTTAGACACTTCGAATCTATCAAGTATTACCAAATAAGTGCTTCCAGTGTTTTATAAAATACGATAATCAAAGTGGATAGACTCACACATAGAAATCATGTACCACAGTAGAAGGGAGGACACACGTCCTGTCTATTACTTTCAGTTTCGTAAGGTTGTTATAATTGACTGATGAGCTGAAGAAGAATAAAAGCGTTCACTGTGGAAATATTCACATAACTTAGCCATTGTCAGTTGTTGCAATAATATTTGCAAAATTATTTCAAGTCTTGTAACATTTATATTTTCTGTAATTCCCGCGTTCATATATCAAAGAATAAGGGAAGTCATGTATTGTCGTCCCATCAACAACGTGGTTTCTGAGACGCTATGTGCTCAAAATTCAACTGAAATCTTGAAACTGAATCTTACATCTTTGTAAATTAATATTTTACTTTCAGTGCGGATTACTTAACTACTATTAACACACTTCTATTTTAGTGTGACTTTAAACCCTTGTTCAGTTTATTTTACACTTATATTCTCTTGTAGAAAATCCTACTTTCTAGAAAAAAAAAATACTCCCCAATAAGATTAATGATAGAGCATTCAATTATGAATAGACTTGTAGGCAAATCTGTTTACCACGCTAGAATAGCAGTGAAGTTCTAGGCGCCATGACTGTGAGGCCGCTCCCACCGGAGGTTCTAGACCTCCCTCGTGCATATGTGTGTGTGTGTGTGTGTGTGTGCTGTCCTTAGGACAGGTTAGTTTCAATAGTTTGTAAGTCTAGGGACCTATGAACACAGTAATTTGATAGGTTTACAAACATATGAATGTTTTGAAAATCTGTTTGAACTGCAAGAGAGTAAAAGAGAACAAGATAAGGATATTAATCGGGGGAAAAGAAACATTTCTAGACAAATGCTGCTTTGAATTTTGGCATAAGTTCAAGTCACTGACGGAGTATATTAAAACGAATAAGCAAAGCAATTTTATCGGTTGAATACCGCCGAAATTAATTTCGAAATTTCACCAAGCCCTGATTGTAATGTGAGAGATTAGTCGTGTAGTAGGTCAGTTTCCTGTATGTTCCGTTATTATTTTGTTATGTGCTCTTTACAGTGCGTCAAAGTTTCAAATGTTTGTAAATCTATGGGACTTAACTGCTTGGTTATTAGTCCGTAGCTTACAAACTACTTAAATCAAGTTAAACTGACCTAAGGACAACACATACACCCATGTCCGAGGCGGAACTCGAACCCCCGACGGTGAACGGCCGCGCGCACTGCAGCACGGCGCCACAGTGCGCACGGCCTTTCCGCCGCGGCGTCAGAGTTTACCCTTAGGTTTCAGTTACGTAGTAAGCTAATTTTTAAACTCATAAATAGAAACCTGTATTTAAGTTAAAAAATTTGGAGTATCATACTGATTGAAGGTATCAATACATTCATTTTATGCCAATTTTTGACTATTTACTATCAGTAAGAGTATTATTATGGTACTGCACAAATCAGAAATTAATTATACAGAGCGAGCTCTTTATAAATTTTGCGCGAAAATTGAAATTACGTCTGAACAGCGCGAAAACTGTCCGCCTCGTGAGTAAGATACTCAAAGGTACTGTAACTCGTCATTTGTACCAATAGCGACTTATATTATCATAGAGGCGTAGAGTAATATTTTAGTAATAGAAATAAGGATGTGATGGCCAGTAGAAACAATGAAAATGCAAACTTGGAGGATATACTGTAAGCAAATTCCTAGAGACCGCCACAATGGGTCCTTCAAGGTCGTACGAGAAGCCGAAAATCATTATCTTATAATACGCTAGCAAACAAATGCGTCAAAAGTAGCTGGATATTTAGATATTGGCTCCGTTATTCTGACTTTTCAAGTTAAGCATTCCGTAATTAGAAACAGACAGCATTTCAATGTAAAAGGAACCAGAAACAAGAAAAAATCAGAATAGTTCATAATCTTGTTAACACCTTATTAGTAGGAGAGCCAAAATGTCTGATGAAAGTTACTTTTAGGGAGATGTAAGGCACCTGACAAGCAATTGCCTTGGTGAAAGTAATGAACTCAGGTCCAGCAGCAGCATGCAAAAATTTGCTATACCACTTTCACTTTCTGTGTTGTGAAGTTTCCTTGCGTGCAGAGAAGCACACAGGAGAAGCACAAGAGACTGAAATTCTTGACGGTATTCATTCTTGTCATCCTTGTTACAGTTTCTCCCGTTCCTGCGTCTCTGGCTAGGAATACCACACCCAAACGAGTAATTTGAAGTTGTAAGTATTCTATTCAAACCAGAATTGTAACCACATTAACAGAATGAGAAGCCGCCGATGGGGGAGATACATAAATACCTACAAAGAGTAATGATGACAACATGTGAGTATCCCCTACTCAGATCGAAAAGGAAAGGAGGAACAAAAATTTTCAGCTTCTTCTGTTTTCTAGTTGAGAATTCTGTGGAGAAATTTTGCTTTCTTCGTTGCAGTACAGAAGTAAGCGTGTTCAGGGCTCTTTATTTTATGTTTTGGTATATGAGCTCTGAGTTTATATCCGGACATGAAGCACATGTGTTGCCTCGTGTACTAAGTTTTACTGAAATGTACAGAGTTAGAAAGTGTTATATATTTTGTCATTTAAGTAATCTAATAATTCAGTTTTTCAGCTATACTCTCCTTAGCATATTAAAGAAAAAAAAATGTTTGTAACAGTATGAGACCAAACTGCTGAGGTCGTCGGTCCCTAAATTTTACAAACTACTTACACTAACTTATCCTTAGAACAACACACACTCCCACGCCCGAAGGAGGACTCGAATCTCCGACGCGAGCGGCCGCACGATCCGTAACGTGGTGGCCCACAAGGCAGATCATTCCCGCGCGACGGAACTATTTCAAGCAGGTTTCATAACTAATGACTTTATATTCATGCGTCACGGAACAAAAACACAGTTCAAGTTTCCCATTTCATTTACTACAACAATATATTGGGGAAGAGAAAATGCAACTAACAATGATTTTCAAATGCCTCACATGTGGTCAGAACGCTTACTCCGTTGTGCGATATGGTGCGATTTTTCTTAAAACCATTGTACCCAATATTGTGTGCACAGAAAATAATATTGGTTTCGCTTATAGGCGGAGGATTACCAAGTTAATTACTCGCGTAATTGCTGGTATAAGCCTTTGCAAAAGAATTCGTAATTTTTTTACGTTAACTACAGACAATAGCTGAACAGATTTTTGTAAATGTCAGTACTGTGGCACAATTACGGGCCAGCGAGATACCGCGACAGAAATAACACCAAGATGCTTCACCTCTTCCATCTGCCTTCTATCTCTTTTTCGATACTTTTAATATACGTCGGTGCCATGAAAAAAATTGATATTTTTTATTTTTTCAAACAAGTATTTATTCTCTTATGACGGCTAACTATTATTGGCGTCAATAGCAAGTTTGGGAACGGGGACGTTAACGAATTATAGTGAATCATAATTTTAAGTTTCTTTTCCGATATATCTCAAAACCTAACAAAATAATCGAAACTTATAAAACACCAATCGATAGATCATTTTAGCCCTACAAGATCCTTCTGTGACAATTTTCGATCGGAGCTGTAGGAATTTCCTTAATGAAGAAATGCCGTTATTTCCAAATCCGCGAATATTTGGGTCACATTCGTCATATTGGATCGCGCTTCATGGAACAGAAACTCTATTTAAAATTTAATTTGCTATGCACTCTTGCTTTTTGTTTTCCGGTAATAATTTTTGCAGATTTAACTTCAGTCCGGCACAGAATGCCTGCCGCGGTGGAGTAGCCAAGCGGTCTAAAGCGCCTCGCTGCGGAGCGCGCGGTTGCTCGCCGTGGAGGTTTGAGTCCTCCCTGGGGCATGGGTATGTGTGTTGTCCTTAGGTTAATTTACGTTAGTTTAAGTAGTTTGTAAGCTACGGACTGATGACCACGCAGTTTGGTCCGATAGATTTACAGACATTTGAAGAGAATGCTTAGCCTATTTACCCTAGGGATCCACCTATCGTGATATGTGGTGAACACTTCCGTGCAGCCTGCCTACTTTTGAGCAGACCGTGTATTCCACGCTTTCCCTCTTGCATTACAGCCATTCCACTGTAGGACAAACTACATCTTCATTAATACTCTGCAATTCACTCAGTTAACTGGCTGATGGAGTGTTCATCGAACCATTTTCAGAGTATTTTTCTACTATACGACTCTCCAATAGTGAAAGGGAAAAAACGAATACCTAAATATTTCCGTTCGGCTGTGATTTTTGTTATTTTCTTATCGAGTTCAATTCTCCTTGTATAGTTGCGGAACAACAAAGTATTTTCTCATTCGAAGAAGTGAGATGGTGACTGACATTTTGTAAACAGATTTCGACATAGCGAAACACTCCTTTGTATTAATGACAGCCTCCCCGGCTCACATATCATATCCGTGACACTCTCTCCCAAAGTTCATTATAGTACAAAACCGACAGCCAATTTCAGGACTCTGTCCATGTGCTCTGTCTATTCTGCCTCGTATGGGTCCCAACCACATGGCAATAGTCGGCTATGCGTTATGTAGGCTGTCTCTTCAGGGTATTTGTTGCATCGTCCAAGTACTCTGACAACAAAGCGCATTCTTCGGTACGCTTTCCACTCAATATTATCATATGAACTTTCCAATTAAAGGTGTTTTATAAGTGCAATTTCCAGATATTTAGTTGAACTGACAGCCTTGAAATTTGTGCTGTTAGTCGCGAAACTGATTTTTATCGGTTGTCTTTTATTAGGCCTACTCCTGCAGATCCCCTCACACGTTTCTCTGTTTAGGGTCCATTGCCATGTTTTATACCCTACATATATCTTGTCTAGTTAATTTTACAAGTTTTATTTGTCCTCCGATAACTTTGCTAGATGGGTTATGACAACATCATCGACAAATAGTCTTGAGACTTCTGCCCAGGCCATTTATATAGCAGATGGACTATGACACTTCCTCAGGGGCGCCAGATATCACTTTTGTTTTACTCGATAATTTTCTAGCAAGTGTGACCTTTATAACAGGATCCAGTCGTACAACTGGGACTATACTCCGCGGGATATTTTGTGAGGAACAAGGATGCTGAATATCTAAAAATGTGGAATGTATTTGAGATCCCCTGTGGATAGCACAAATTGCTTCATGATAATAAGGAGCTGCTTGTGTAGCAAAACAACGATACTTTCTGGCCTCTTCCCTGCACAAAATATCATTTCGTTACTACTCCCACGCCTTGCTTATAATGTATAATTGCTCTCATTAAAGTGAAACTTTATAACGGTGAGGAATTTTAATAGTTGTGCCGTTGACAGAAATAAAAATGTTCACGCCTATGGCTGATTCCATTGTTATCACAGTCAAACAGCCTTATTATTATTTTTCGTGTGAACTCATTATGAACTACAGCGTCAATTAGGAAATTGTCTTAGGATGGCTGTTTAACTGTAGACCATTGTTTCTCAACCATTCGGAACACGCGACCCCTACTGAAGTAGAAAAAGAACCGTACTGAAACTATGGCAGTGATTTCAAAGGCAACGTATTTAATTTTATTTATACTGATATTACGGACAGGGAAATCAAGCGCAGTGCGGGCCGTTTGGCACGGTGGAGGCGAGAAGTGACCAGCGGTCACATTGGTGCGTGTTTTCGCTCGCTTCCAGACAATCGTCCCAGTGCGCCAGCGACTACGGACCTGCGTACTGTGTCTTAGCGGTTTGCTCCATGCGAGCATAAAATTGAGAAGTGTCTAGAATAATTTGAGAATTCCTCCACATATGAGAGAAATTGAAAAAAAAAGACTTTAAAAATTTTAGTTATTTGAAATACGATTTTATTGTCATGAACAGTAAACCCCATTGTGTAATTAGTAGCAGACTTTTGTCACGTCACAATATGAAACCATCAAAGCTTATGCATCAGCCTCAACAATAACATTCTAAGGAAGATAGTAAAACTGTAGGATTTTTTCGAAAGTAAACCAGCAGAAAACTATTATGATTCAGGTAATAGTATTGTCATTTATTGATCAAATATGGTATCATATTATTGATTATATGTCTGTTTCTTTCATGTATCAACTTTTTTCCTGATTTTAATTTCAAATGTTAAAAATCAACTATTATTACTCAGCCTCCGAGTCACGTACTTAATCACTAAGACACCCACTGACGCAGATAATCTTGTTTTGTTAGCAGCTCTGGACACAGATGAAATTACGATATTTAAGCAGTATGCAGATAAATACCTCTTTCTGGTAATAACAATTGACGTAGAGTGAGTCTTACGATGCGGTAACATTCGACTAGTCGAAATATTAAAGAACCACTTACATTTTGCTTTCCAGTTTGATAAATATACTGATGTTTCAGATTATGGGAAATTTATAGTATTTTGTGCTTTGAAGCTAATGAAAGTTTATGCAAGACTTCTGCTGCTCAGTGTTTGTATATATTTTTATAAAGAAGAACTACTAGAATGATTGGAAAAATGTACCGGTGCTCAAGCTATGACTGAATATTAGAATGGGCTACCTTCGAACTCAAAATAAATTATACCAAATGTTTCATTATGACACATTGCTTTCTTCATTGACAAGTTCTGGCAGCCATTGCCTTACCTTCTGATTTAACAGGTCTGCTTAAAGAAGTCATGATACTTGTGAACTCTATTAAAGGCAATGCGTACCAAACTCGGCAGTGCAGAAATAGTGGTGAAGATATGGGCTCTATCTATCAAAATATACTTTATCACACAAAGGTCAGAAGGCTTTCCAAAGGAAGAATATAGAGAAGCGTTCTGGAATTTAGAGCCAAATTGTTATTGCCCCTACAAGATTCTAAATCTCGATATGCGTATAATTTTTCTGAGCCTGATTCGCTAGCAAAATTACATGTATCGTAGATTTTTTTTAACAGATTAAATATTTTAAACAATAGCGCCCACGTAAGAAAGGAAACATTTTAATTCCCAAGGATTGGATCAATGAATTCCTTGGAAAACTTCGTTTGTGGTAAAAGTATTTACAAAGGTAATGTTTCAATCATTCTCTACTGTTGAGATGATTTTCAAAGTAATTGCAATGGTAGCAGTGTCTCAGTATTCTTTAAATGTTACAGAGCTTGCATATTTTGGAAGAGAAATTATTAAGATACTATCCGAAACAGAACTGTGAAAGTGAAAACTAGCATAGACTGACAAGTCCTTTTCCGGATGAGTCAGTAGAACTGGCTGATTTGAAGATGAGGATGAAAAAAAAAAACCTAGTAGTCCTTAGGTTTTACAGCTGACATCATGCTTAAAATGGTATGTAATATGTAAAATAATGCCCTTTTCTGGGTACAGCGAAAATGCTACTAATTCAAGCTTTAAAATTTTTAACTGTTCGCTAAATCTTACATACGCGATTTAAAATTCTCTTCAATGGTGAACGTGGAAACTCAGCAGAGAAATAGGCTTAAATGAGAAAATTATTATTTGTTCTTCAAAAATGGAGTAACGTTCTGAGGAATTATTAATAAATGAAAAGGCACAACCTTTTTATTGAAGCTGTAGCGCAGGACCTTCAACCATTGCTTACTTTTATCTGGCTAAATTCCTTGTCACAGATATATCTGGAGCTACATTATTCACGAAAAGTGCAAAATCAATATAAATCAGATACGTGTCTGGTACGATTTTAAATTATATAGATGAAAGACATTAATTTTAATCATTAAACGGAAGTTGTGCCAATAAAGCGCCGTGCATTTCCGTACTACCAATGAATCGTACCATTATTGTTAACCGATACGAATTCAATGAAGCTGTCCCTTAACGAGTATGTAGTGCAATGTTTCATGTAACTAGCTATCTTCTGAGTTAAGCACTCACTTCAAAGAGTTACCAAAAACAAATGTCTATTGACAATTTCCTTGTTAAAAATCTAAGTACAGTATTTACAGTATGCTACGATTTTATAGAAAGATTTGGTAAATTTCGCAATAGAAGCCATTGTCCTATTATTACGTAACTTCCTACTGAAAAATATATTTCGCATAAGGCGTGATTAACATTATAGTAAGAAGGCCTGCATACGTTAAATATTCATTGCCAATATTAGCTTGTCATACTATCAATATATTGTAGGAACCTGACCATCTGGCGACACGATACAAGGTTAAGATGTTAAATATTGAAACAAAACTTGTGAGAAATTACATTAGGCGTAAAAACCTGATAAGAAAATTACTGTAAAAGAAGAGCATCTTGATGGATATTAATTTCCTGTATGAAATCGAAATCACGTATCTGTGGAGGGGCCAGACGGAAGTTTGGTTCCTGAAGAGCGGAGCAGCCTTTTAAGTAGTTACAGGGCAACAGTCTGGATGATTGACTGACCTGGCCTTGTAACATCAGCTGACGTGGTTTTGACAAGCAGTAACTGCGAACGGTTGAAAACAAGGGGAAATTACAGTCGTTACTTTCGACGAGAATTTTCTTTTCCTTAGGTAAGAAAAGAGAAATGAATAGGTTGAAGTTAAATATAAATTATAAATACAAAATCAGTTGGACGTAATGCAGGAGTAGATCTGATAATAAATAAGAAAATAGGTATGCGGGTAAGTTATTACGAACAGCGTAGAGAACGCGTTATCGTAGCAAAGATAGTGGCGAACTCAATAGAGACCATAGTGGTACAAGGTTATTAGCCAGCTAGTTCTGCCCGATATGAGGAGATCGAAGAAATGTATGGCGAGTTAAAAGAAATTATTCCGACATTTGAGGGAGAGGAAAACTTGATTGTATAGGCAACTGGAACTCGGTTTAGGAAAAGGAAGAGAGAGAGAGAAAGAAATTATAGGTGCATTTGGACTGGGGAAAAGGAATGAAAGAGGAGGTCGCCTTGAAGAATTATGGGCATAATACAATTTAATCATCAATGACACTTGGTTTAATCATCATGAAACATGGTTCTATACGTGGAAGAACAAAGAGACCGTGAAAGGTACCAGATGGACTTCATAATGGCCAGACACAAATTTAGAAACGAGGTTTCAAACTGTAAGACATATCCAGGGGCATATATAGACTCTGACCAAAACTAATTATGAACTGTAGATTAAAATTTAAGAAACTGCAAAAAGGTAGAAAATTAAGGAGATAGAATCTGAACAAACTGAAGGAACCACAGGTTGTTTAGAATTTCAGAGGGAGCATTAGCCAAGAATTGACCGAAAAAGGGGAAAATAAAAGAGTAGAATAAGAATGGGTATATCTGAAAGATAGTGTAGTGAAGGCCTCAGAAGATCGTATAAAAAGTAGGATAAGGTCTAAAAGAAATCTCTAGCTAACACAGAAGATACTGAACTTAATTGATGAAAGGAGAAAATACAAAAGGCAGTAGGTGAAGCCGGCAAAAGGGAGTAGAAACGGGTAAAAATGAGGTTAACAGGAAGTGCAGACTGGCTAAGCAGGAGTGGCTAGAGGACAAATCCAAGACCGTAAAAGAATGTGTAATGAGGGGAAAGATAGATACCGCCTACAGGAAAGAGACGCTTGAATACAAGAAAAGTAGCCGTATGAATATCAAGATGTCAGATAGAAAACAGGTAAAAAGCAAAGAAGGGAAAGCTGAAAGGTTGAACGAATGTTGTAAAAGGTTGTACGAAGCAGATGAACTTGAAGGCAGTTTTCTAGAAATGTAAGAGGAAGTAGATGGATATGAGTTCGTAATTCGATACTACGGGGAGAATTTGACAGAGAACTGAAAGATTTCAGTCGAAACAAGGCCCCTGGGGTATATGATATTCCCTTATAACTGCTTATATCGTTGGGAGAGGCAGTTATGAAGAAAGTTTTGTACCTGGTATGCAAGATGTATGAGACGGAGGAAACATCCTTCCACTTCAAGAAGAATATAATAATTCATATTCCATAGAAAGCAAGTGCATAGAAATGTGAAAATTAAAGAACTACTAGAGGACCCTCGCAAATACTTCGAACCGTTAGTGGAATGAAAAAAAAAGTTGGGAAAAATGGAAGCACAGTTGAAAGTTTACACATAGCTTTATTCAGAATCAATCAACGCAAGTGTTTAAAAGCGCAAATGAAAGAGCTTGATCCGCCGAGTGTTGTTAGGTCAAAAAGAACTGCGTACCTTAATTAGAACCGAAGATATTGTAAAACAAATCGATTAAAATATGCAATGCGTGGACAGAAAGATACCACGTTTGAATAAAAATAAAGGATGGAGAGACTGAAGTTAATTCTGATACTCGATGACAAATCTGCGTCATAAATAAAGCAAAAAAGAAGGAAATCGGTCGGATAGAACGGCCTGACTTTAATTTACAGCAAGGACATCCCCATAAGAAATGTACAGAAGGAAATCGCGTTTGAGTGTAGAATAAGGAAGGCGAGAGTTATGTAAATTCTGATATTTGGTGACAAATCTGTGGATGAATACCTTTCGTTTACAACAAAAATAAAGGAAAACTGCCGGTAGTTTGGTCTGGCCGACTGACTTTAGTTTTAGTAGAGTCTTTTAATATGTAAGTAGCAAAATATTGACACAAATTATTTACTGAAGAATGGAAGAACTTGTCGAATCCGACCATGAAAAAGAGGCACATTCCAGTATTAATGATGATTTTTCCACCTGCTGAGCAAGTTGAGTTTGATAGGTCTGTTGTTTCTATTCCAAAGAAGTAGACAATATGATTACGACATATTTAACTCTCTTCTCATCGCTATGGAATCAAACACAGCATTAAAAACTACACTAATCCATCATAGTGACCAACAATAATCATCTACAACGTGATTCAAGACACGTTTGCGAACTTAGAGAACTGGTATACGGGAGTGAGAACAAAATATTTTGAAATGGAACACATGTTCCAAAATGTCAAACGACATGAACAGTTCTTCATCTTCTATATGTGAAACAAATGTTTTATATTGTAAACTCTTTTCTTTCCATAGTTTGGAAGGGGGCAGTATAGACTAAAAGCAGGAAAAATATCTAGTAAACATTGGCTCTTAAATGCTTTGTTTTAGAGCTCTGAGCGATTATATACCGTGAACATCTCTTCTATAGGTACTGATAGCTCCGAACGCATGCGTGTTAGATTATATGATTAGCAGACTGTTTTTGTTTTCTGTCCGTACTAATTCCACCGAAGATATGTATAGCAAAGTGTCTACAGTAGTAGAAATTTGTTTCGCAGAATCGAATATGAAGAACTGCTCTCAGCGCCGTTGGATGACTTTTACGAAATCCGCACATGTGTTCATATTCAAAATATTTTATACTGACAACCTTTACAAATCCTCAGGGATTTTAAATGTTTTAGAACCTGTATACTAAATGCGTACCATCAAATTTCATACTTCGCCCTGGAGAGGTGTTAAAGATCTGGGGAAGGGTGGGACAATACCGTGTACTTAAGCCATTTTTGAAATATTTCTTAGTTTTCGAACTCAACTAAAAAGGCAAACGTCTTCTTTTGTCAAGCAATCAATTCCCTACATGTTTATGGTTCCATATTTGGTGTATTAAATCTATTGATATGTCTATAGGTGCTTTGCAAAAACGTTACATTACACGGTATTACCCTAAGGCTGTGGTAACACTGTGCAGTGTAAGTCATCATACAATATACCACATAAAATGGCAAATACTCTGTAAAAATAAGACAAATTAAATAATTCGTGCCGCGACGGATTAGCCGTGGGAACGGGAGCGCCATGCTGCGGTGACCGAGGCCGTTCGCCGTCGGGGGTTCGAGTCCCCAAACGGGCATGGGTGTTTGTGTTGTCCTTACGTTAGTTTACCTTAATTTAAGTCATTTGTAAGTTACGGACCAATGACCAAGTAGTTGAGTCCGATAGATTTACAAACATTTGAACATTTTTTGAAATAATTCGAACTTTAAAATTTATTTACAGTTGGAAAACGCAAATTTCACAACTTATTGCCGTTCGTACAGAGAGTAAAAAATCAAACATCCTTTTACTGGTAATATAACAATGTAACATAATTGACTAAAATGCCTCTGTTCACATTTAGCGCCTATTTCAACGGCAGTAGTCACATCCACTACACTCTGAACGGACCCATCCACTGTAAATCTTGCATCTTGCGTGGTATTGCCCCGTGACAACATGACCCAGCGTTTTAAATTCTAACACGACGACCACGATGTTCAACTTCTAAGATTTGATGTTTAAAATAAGGTCAAGAAATGCAGAATTCAATAAAGCTACTTTCAATATTGTTACTATTACCATACTGCCCTTACCTCTACACAAGTGATCTGTTGATGTTATAACAAAACAGTTGAAAACAAATGAATCGAATTGCGGAAAAGGATTGCCCCATTAAAAGCTCACAGTCTCTCTGGATCTTCTTATATTTCCTTACGCTATGCGGCGAAATATGCAGACCTGTAGGAAACTGAAGACAGTCATGCATGATATTATCCTGCTGAACGGCATTGTTCCGCGCTCTCTTCCTACGATATTTTCATTTTACTCACGTCAAAGTAAGTAAAATGATTCCATCTAAAATGGTTAGCAGATTTTTACTGTGAAGTTTTGCACTATTACTCCATGTCTGAGAAAACGATGTGTAAAATTATTTGTAGTACAGAACGAGATTCAGGACTCTACATCATTAGTTGTTTTCCAATTGTATAAATTGACAAATAAGCCAAAAAAATTACGTGATTTTCTAGTTTACAAATTACGTAAGTTCATTACAAAAATCATCTTAATATGAAGTTAGTATCATTACATACTTTACACTATTTAGTGTTTTTTTTAATTAAATGCATAATGATAACAGAAAAATATGTCTGAAAATAGTATGAGTATGTAAAAAAATAGTGTTTTACACTACAATACTAGTATTAATAGTTTGTCATAGCACTTACAAGGAATGTTCAGTGTAGAACTTGGTCCATCAATTCACATTACTGTAATTTACTTGTTTTCAAATGTGTTATAACTTAAACAGAGAAATTAGTGTCTAGTTTAACAAAATTATAAACGGAGAGAGATTTGGAGGAGGGATGGGGTAGAAGTAAATCAAATAAAAAATCACAAACAAGCAACTGTATTGTTAAACTCTTGCTGTAACGTTTACAGTACATCAAAAACTGACGAGAAATTGTGAAAACAAATAAATTAATTTACTACGCAACATTTATAAAGAACAGTAAGACAAAAACAGCTCATTTTGGTGATTATTTGTGTAATAGAGGTTCCTTAAAAGAATTATATTTTATATCTAAAAGTTTCTTTTTGGCAAGTGTAAAAATTTTAACCATGAAAGTTGTACTAAGATATGGCTGTATTATTAGCCGTAAGAAGTACGAAGTAAATAAAACAATCATCATCTTCGAATAATAAAAGAATTTTTCATATAGACATATCGTTCATTGTTCAAACGTTGAAATGTTTATAAATCTATCGGACTCGCCTGTTTGGTCATTCAAATGTTCAAATGTGTGTATATCTATAGGACCAAACTGTGTGGTCATCAGTCCGTAGCATACAAACTACTTAAACGTAGGTAAACTAACCTAAGGACAAACACACACACCTATGTCCCAGGGAGGACTCGAACCTCCACGGCGAGCAACCGCGCGCTCCGCAGCGTGACGCTTTAGACCGCTCGGCTACTCCATCGCGGCTGTTTGGTCATTAGTCCGTAGCTAACAAACAACCTAAACTAAGGCAAACTAAATTAAGGACAACACAAACATTCATGCCCGCGGGGGGACTCGAACCCCTGACGGTGAACGGCCGCGCGCACCGCAGCACGGCGCCCCAATGCGAATGGCTAATCTGCCGCGGCATATCGTTCATGAAAAAAGCGAATTATACAAAAACAAATTACAGAAAAAAAATTCGATACCATGTGTATGAATAGTTACAATCATTATTGGTCTTAATTCTAAGCTGCATTAGCATCACTCCTAAAGTCTATGCAGGTTTCATTTACTATGCTGTTGGGAAAAAACCGGTTCCTCCAAAAATATATTGGTAATTCCATAATTATTATTATGATTTCAGAGGTCGAAGCAGTAACGTAGACAATGCCTCAAACAAGGTACTGAATAATAAATGTCGGAGAGTTGGCCGGCCGCAGTGGCCGAGCCGTCTGCGGCGCGCCAGTCACAGTCTGCGCGGCCGCTACGGTCAGGGGTTCGAATCCCCCCTCGGGCATGGATATTTGTGTCGTCTTTAGAATAAGGTACTTCATAAGTAATTTGTAAGTTTAGGAACTGATGACCCCGCAGTTACGTCCCTTAAGCTTAACAAACATTTGAACATTTTTGGAGAGAGTTGCATCTTGGAACATATTTCACACTTCATTTGTAGATAGTTCTGTAATAGAAGGCTAATAAAAGTTCTATTTTTAAACGATGGACTACACGCTTTGTTTGCTGCAGTCTTTATCTGCAGTTTAAAGAAATTTCAGAAGAAATAAGGTTTTTCCAAATGTGAACGATTGTTTCCATTCTACAAGTGTGGCCATATACATTCGAATAATTAAAATGCTGCAACTGAGAAAATCTGGTCACTGCTGTATTAAATATTCTACTTGTGACATTGTTACTCTACTATATACCAATAAGTAAGGAGCCTTATCGAAACCAGTCACAAGTTAAATGCATTTTGAAATAAAAGACGAGTTTGTATGACGGATATTTCATGTTGACATAACATTTCGTTTTGGTTGTAAAACAGTTCATTTAGAAGCATTCAACCAGTTTCTGAACACGAGTAACATCCTAATTCCTAGTCCTGACTAAAACCCGTAAATACATCATTGATATATGACGAATTAAGGACGCATTGTATGGAACATGAAGGAAGTAAACTATTACTAAATAATGGTGTTGTGTGGTATGAAGGAAAATACATCCCCGATTCGTAGAATTAGCAGGCGACACATGGTATATTTATAAATCTTTTTGTATTTTTTATTTTTCCTTTCCTCTACATTCGAGGAGTTGCAGAAGTTACTTTTCTCGTTCCCTCCCGTTTTTCATCTCGAGTCTTCGGGCACATATTGATTTGTGTTTGTATAGGATGTATTTAATTTTTTTCTTAAACTGGAGCGAAAGTTCTTCTTCCTTTACATCACATTTAATCATTATGCGGTAATGGTAAGTAAGGTCATGGTAAAGGAGTCATTCACTTTGTGTACTAAAATTTTTTTCCGTACTATTCAGGACTTGGTTGTGGATATAACTTACGTTTCGAATCCGATCGTATGCTTTTCAGTAAAGTCAAACAGTTACTCTGCCCGTTGTACAGAATCGTTAATATTTTAAAATCTACCGTTGTTTTGGACACTATTACGAGCAGCATTCTTCTGAGTGTAGTGCTTTCTGCTGAATGAGTGGTGGCGGGGATTGGGAAACTTAAATACTGCCGGTAGAAACTGTTGCCACAATTGGATTGGACGTTGCTGATATATTAAAAGGAGGTAAGGCTTCCGTTATTGGTGTTTGCTTTGTTTCTCGTTATTGGAGGGAATGGAAGTGCCGGATTGGTGTTAGTATTCTGTTTTGTTATTGGCTGAAACTGGGGAATGAAGGACGGGTGGTAGGTGTTACGTAGCAGTGTTGCCTAGCGCTGGCTAGGGCGTGCTAATTGCTGTGTGTGCGCGGGCCCTTTTGGTCTCAAGTACGCGCGTCATCATAGCTTATCGCTGATAATGCGGACAGCCAAGACGTCGTCGAACTGTGTTCCCGTCCTATCTATTCATATGTGCCAGGTCGCTCGGCAATTTCTGTAGCCTGTCTGCTTTTCTTTCTCTAAGTTAGGGGTTATTTTTCCACTATGCTGGATTGCCGAAGACCTATCATATTTTCGCACTCTTCTCCCATATCCACAACATCCAGTCAGATTGAGGTAACAGTTACTATCGTCAGTATTCAAATTCTCAATTTTCCCTCATTCATCAGTACGTTTTGCAGTAGTGGCTGAAATAACGGTGAATGTTAATAAATCGACGGTGCCGTTCAACGCCCAGAATAATTTTATTGACAACGACCGCATAAGCCTTCGTTTATATTTAAATGAGATGAATATACAGCCGCGGCGAAATCGTATTTCTACGGAATATGATCACGATTGTGTTTGATCCATTATAGATGTCTTTGAACTTCGTGACTGTTTCTAATAAATGTAAACAAAGTTTATGGTATGATTTCACATTTCTGTGCAGTGATGCTGATAAATTGTACTCAAAAACTTGGAAAGCAGAATAGTAATAAAAGTAAGGAGGTTAACGAAGGATAGTGTGTTCCAAAAAGTGTGTGAAAAGTGCGTCACATGGACAATCCCGATATGGATACAAAATTAAATTGAACTCCACCAACATGCAACACATATAAAATTCTTATGGGTACAAATCCAAAACCGGCCGTGTCATAAATAAATAACACGATCTTTAATGTGATTGATAGCGGTTTTTATTCTCAACCCTACAATCACGATTTTCCACTTTCAAGGCTGTTAAAGTCTTAAAAACATTAATGAAACTCAGTCTACTTGCAAATTATTTTCCTTGTAAAAACCCTTCTTCCGTTTCCAGATACAAGATGGTGCTCGATTGACGAAATATGGCTTCCTCGTTCATAAGTTATATAAAACGTTTTAAAAGTATATACAGGGTGGTCCACTGATAGTGACCGAGCCAAATATCTCACGAAATAAGCATCAAACGAAAAACCATCAAAGAACAAAATTTTTTTTTAGCTTGAAGGGGGAAAACATGCCGGCCGCGGTGGCCGAGGGGACTGAGGCGCTTCAGTCACGGTCTGCACGGCCACTACGGTCGGGGGTTCGAATCCCCCCTCGGGCATGGATATTTGTGCCGTCGTTAGTTGTAGGTAGTTCATAAGTAGTTTGTAAGTTTAGGGACTGATGACCCCGTAGTTAAGTCCCATAAGCTTAACAAACATTTGAACTTTTTTTTTGGGGGGGGGGGGGGGACATGGCTCTACGGTTGGCCCGCTAGATGGCGCTGCATAGTCAAACGGATATCAACTGCATTTTTTTTAAATAGGTACTCCCATTTTTGTCTAGTACGTAAATAAATATGAATGTTTTATTTGGATCACTTTTGTCGCTTTGTGATAGATGGCGCTGTAATAGTCACAAACGTGTAAGTACGTGGTATCATTTCGCCAGTGAGGACGGTATTTGCTTCGTGATGCATCACTCGTGTTAAATGGTCCGTTTACCAATTGCAGAAAAGGTTGATATGTTATTTATGTATGCCTATTGTGATCAAAATGCCCAACGGGCCTGTGCTATGTATGTTGATCGTTATCCTGGAAGACATCAACCAAGTATCCGGACCTATCATCGGATAGTTACGTTATTTAAAGGGACAGGAAGTATTCAACCACAAGTGAAACGTCAACCGCGACCTGCAACAAATGATGATGCCCAAGTAAGTATTTTAGCTGCAGTTGCGGCTAATCCACACATCAGTAGCAGACAAACTGAGCGAGTATCAGGAATATCAAAAACGTCGGTGTCGATAATTCTACATCAACATAAATTTCACCCGTACCATATTTCTATGCACCAGGATTTGCATGGCGAAGACTTTGAACGTCGTGTACAGTTTTGCCACTGTGCACAAAATAAATTACGGGACAATAACAGATTTTTTCACGCGTTATATTTAGTGATGAAGCGTCATTCACAAACAGAGGTAACGTAAACCGGCATAATATCCACTATTGGGCAAAGGAAATTCCACGATGGCTGCGACAAGTGGAACATCAGCGACCTTGGCCGGTTAATGTATGGTGCGGCATTATGGGGGGAAGGACAATTGGCCCTTATTTTATCGATGGTAATCTAAATGGTGCAATGTATGCTGATTTCTTACGTAATGTTCTACCGATTTTACTACAAGATGTTTCACTGCATGACAGAATGGCGATGTACTTTAAACATGATGGAGATCCGGCACATGGCTCGTGAGCAGTTGAAGCGGTCTTAAATGGAATATTTAATGGCAGGTGGATTGGTCGTAGAAGCACCATACCATGGCCCGCACGATCACCGGATCTTACATCCCTGTATTTCTTCCTGTGGGGAAAGTTGAAGAATATTTGTTATCATGATTCGCCGACAACGGCTGAAAACATGCATTGTCAATGCATGTGAGAACATTGCTGAAGGCGTACTACTCTCTGTTGAGAGGAATTTCGTTACGCGTGTTGCTAAATGCATTGAAGTTGAAGGACATCATTTTGAGCATTTATTGAAGTCATGGGGTAATTACAGGTAATCACGCAGTAACAGCATGCGTTCTCATAATGTATGATAATTTCACAACAGTACACGTATGACATTGGAACAACCGAAATAAAGTTCAAACGTACCGACGATCTGTGTTTTAATTTAAAAAACCTACCTGTTACCCACTGTTCGTCTAAAATTGTGAGCAATATGTTTGTGAATATTACAGCGCCATCTATCACAAAGCGACAAAAGTGTTCTAAATAAAACATTCATATTAATTTACGTACTAGACGAATATGTAATAAAAATGGGGGTACCTATTTTTAAAAAATGCAGTTGATATCCGTTTGAACTATGCCAGCGCCATCTAGCGGGTCAACCATAGCGTCATCTGTTTTCTCCCTTCAAGCTAGAAAAGATTTATTCTTTGTAGTTTTTTCGTTTGATGCTTATTTCGTAAGATATTTGGCCCGGTCACTATCAATGAACCACCCTGTAGACGCAAAAATTATCAAGATAGCTATAATAAAACACGCAGTAAATAATACATGGATCGCTAAACATTTAAATATGCTGCGTAAAACACACCCTCTCGTCTAACAAAAATAACACAGTAAAATGACGGAAGCCGCGTAAAGTGGTATGTAGAGCGCATTTCTTACGTGATTCTAAAAGAGGTCACACGTGTTCCTAGATACATTATCCTGAAGTTACAACTTTCTCCTAGTGAAAATATCAATTTTAAAGAAGCACAGTAGCATTTGTACTAACTAAGGAGGAAAAATACTTGAGTGTAACATCGAAACGACAAAGAGAAAATTGAAACGAGGCCAAATTCATAATCCTCAACTATGGTGAAGTTGTAATTCTGTTATATTTTCTCCACATGCGTTATTTCAGCGTTACCTAAATTTATTTTGTAAAATAACAGAAAAATTATTGCCACGGCGGATTAGCCGTGCGCACTGGGGCCCCATGCTGCGGTGCACGCGACCATTCGCCGTCGGGGGTTCGAGTCCCCCCTCCAGTATGGGTGATTGTGTTGTTCTTAGGTTAGTTTAACTTAGTTTAAGTAGTTTGTAAGCTACGGACTAATAACGACGCAGTTGAGTCCGATAGATTTACAAACATTTGAACATTTTAAAAATTATTCCGGATAGACGGGGTTCTATGTATGTTCATCAAAAATCTGAGTTACGTAGTTAACCATTTCACTACTTGATTCAGCTACAGTGTCAATATATCTTTCTGAAGTGCGGTACTAATACAAAAGTATCATTTGATGTACTTTCGCTGCAATTATGATGTTTAAACGAAAAATTGAAGTGAAAGATCGTATTCTGTCTCTGACGAAAGCACACTAGTATTATTTGTTTGGAGACTCCTGAAAACGTGTAAGTTGTTATCTCTTGTTTCTGAAGAGAAATTTACGTAACACTTCTGACACACCGTTTTAACCCGTCGTGCACTGGGCTTTACCTCAAGTGCGATAATTAACAGAACGGAAAAATATCAAACAACCTATCATGATTTAATATACAGGTGCACAATGATGAGCTACTCGAGTGCTAAAGTTCTTACATTCGGTGTTAGGAAAACGTGTCCAATTCGTCTGTAATGCATAACATGTCAACCTACTTCAACTGTCAATCGTCCTTATTCTGGTAGTACATTATTTTTGCTTTGTGGTAGGTCCTAAATCGAAATTAGACACTGAAAATTGTTTCCCTTTTTTCGGCATAAATAAAAAGAATTGGATATTGTTCTTTTAAATACGAAAATTACAGAAGTTATATTCGTACACAGAAGTTGATGATGTCGCAAATAAGAATTAAATAATCAAGGTAAATTGTTCTATGCTAGATTTTTAAACATTGATATTTCGTATTTTTGACAGTAACCTTGAGGAATCACGTGAATGACATGCAGATAACAGAATTTTGAAAGCAGTAAACGATTAGCGTTACAGAGGTGCGCGATGGGCCAGCGACCCTCTTGTTAGGACATATTGTGGCCACGCTACTACTGACAGGCAACCACCTGATGCCAATTAAGTGCCACATCGTGTGAATTTTATGGTGGTACAAGTTACACGACAACGTAGGTCAGGTATAAGCTAGATCTGGAGAATAGTTTTGTTTTTTTGTGCCGTCATAGTTCGTAAGTAGTTCATAAGTAGTTTGTAAGTTTAGGGACTGATGACCCCGTAGTTAAGTCCCATAAGATTTACAAACATTTGAACATTTTGAATAGTTTTGTTTACACGTCTACTTAAAGTAGTTGGACGGTAAGTGTGTCGCCAACGTGGAGCATCTTGAATACTACGCCGTCATAAGATTCTTCGTTTTGAATGGTTTGTCACCTGAAAGACCTATCCCCAATTTATGAAGAACAGGAGGCCTCACTTTCAGCCATTACAATACCACATTGCATATGTGAAAACATAAAAAAATTGACGCATGTTATTATAAACATGGATTAAACTTGTACGAAGTTTTGGACGTCGTTGTCACAGGAATGGTACGTCCCGCATCAAATTCGTGACAAATTCCAGAAACGGAGAAGCTCAGTTCGCTCTTTTCATATGACATCCAAGGGGCAATAAACAATGCAGTTTATTACGTACTAGCTGAAAACCCGGCGTTGCCCGGGTATTTATTTATTTATTACTGCCATTTTTCAGGTATATATTCATTGGTATATGGGCTGTATGTCTGTAAAATGTCTTTGGAATAAAATTAGAATTAAAGAAGTAATAGAATAAAACTTGGTGCCTGATGGGGCGGTTTTCCATGAACGTTACTGTTTGTGTGCGCATATCTCATGAACTACGTGTCGTACTGTGATACAATTTAGAAGGTACATTCAACAATATGTGTGTATACTGTCTATAAAATTCCCTGCGGCTACAATTTGTAGTGTACAAATAATAAATTGTAACGTTATATCGAATGCCGTAAGTTTGCTTCATAAACAGCGGGAAAGTAGTAAGCGAGAAACTTTTTTCATTTCATCATTTTGCTATGGTTGTCAGTGAGAAAAAGTTTAATAAAGGTTTGAATTATGTTTAAAGTTTGTTACAAGTCACTAAGTACTCTCATTCTCATGTAGCGTATATATAAAGTCTCGCCGCTTTATGTGGCAGTTTTTTTCGAGATTCCTATTATTTATGACGTCATATCTTCTTAATCATGTGTCGTATGTGATTCTTAGCCCTGCAGTAATTTTTACCTCACGGTAAGCAATGTGTGTGCCAAATTTGGTTGAAATACGTCCAGTGGTTTAAGAGAAAATGAGCAGCATTCCCGCAAAATGCATCAGTTTTTCGGGCATCTCATTGTTTATGACGTCATATATCTTGAACTATGTATCGTACTTTATTCTTACACTTACGGCGACCGTCCTCATGTATTGAAGCTTACGTGTACAAAATTACATGAAGATTGGAAGAAAACTGTAGATTTGTATGCAACACGTTCAAACATACGGACACTCCGCTTTATATATTAGACTAGCTGAAAACCCGGCGTTGCCCGAGTATTTATTTATTTATTCCTGTCATTTTTCAGGTATATATTCATTTATATATGGGCTGTATGTCTGTAAAATCTCTTAGGAATACAATTAGTAGTAACGACGTAATAGACTAGGTGAGTTATGGGGCGATTTTCCATGAACGCTACTGTTTGTGCATTCATACCTCATGAACTAAGTGTCGAAATGTGATACAACTTGCAAGGTACACTCAACTATATGTGCGTATACTGTCTGTAAAATTTCCTGCGGCCACAATTTGTAGTGTAGAAATTATAAATTGTAACGTCATACGGAATGCCACAGTTTTAGTCCATCAACAGCGGAAAGTTACTCTGTATGTGCTCATATCTCAAGAACTACCCGTCGTACTGTGATACAATTCAACAAGTACATTCAAGTATATGTTTGTATACGGGCTGTAAAATTTCCTGCGGCTAAAATTCGTAGTGTACAAATTATAAATTGTAACTCCATACCGAATGCCGTAGTTTTAGTCCATAAACAGCGGAAAAGTAGTAAGCGAGAAACTTTTTTCCTTTCATCATTTTACTATGGTTGCCAGCGAGAAAAATTCTTAATAAAGGTTTGAAATTATGTTTAAAGTTTGTTGCAAGTCGCTAAGTACTGTCATTCTCGTCCAGTGTATTTTGAAAGTCTCGTCACCTTATATGGCATTTTTTTGCGATTTCTTTTGGTTATGACGTAATATCTTTTGAACCATGTGCTGTATGTGATTCTTGCCGGCCGCGGTGGCCGAAGAGATTAAGACGCTCCAGTCACGGTCTGCACGGCCACTACGGTCGGGGGTTCGAATCCCCCCCTCGGGCATGGATATTTGTGCCGTCTTAGTACGTAAGTAGTTCATAAGTAGTTTGTAAGTTTAGTGACTGATGACCCCGTAGTTAAGTCCCATAGACTTTACAAACATTTGAACATTTTTATGTGATTCTTAACCATGCATAAATTGTTACCTCACAATAAGGAATGTGTGTACCAAATTTGGTTGAAATCGGTCCAATGGTTTTGGAGAAAATGAGCAGCATTGTCGCAAAATGCAGCATTTTTTCGCGCATCTCATTGTTTATGACATCATATCTCGTGAACTATATATCGTATGTGATTCTTACACTTACGGCGACCATCCTCATGGATTGAAGATTACGTGTACAAAATTTCATAAAGATTAGAACAAAACTGTAGATTTGTATGCAACACGTACAAACATACGGATACTCTGCTTTATATATTAGATTGACACTTACAAGGGGAGGCCGCCATTTGTGAAATTCAGATTCGATTCATACTGCGCATAATAAAACCTCATGGCCAGAAGTGTAATTTGGCAAAGCACGAAGATGCACTTCTCAGCCGTTGTCGAGAAAATCGAAAATTAAAAAAAAAAACCGCTGCGGTGAAATACTCTCTACGATTAATAATTTTCTACAGCGTCGTGGCGCAGCGGTAAGCGTCGAGTTCGTAATCCGAAGGTCGCCGGATAGAATCTCGCGGCATGCAGCGTTTTTTTTTAATTATTTGTCAAAGGCTGTCCTGGTAACCCGACACGACATGAACAAGGTGACGCATTCGTATACGACACAATATTCAATAACGATCTCTGGACGTGTCTTTCCTCTTGTTTTCGTATGCCTCCAAGAGTCCACAGGTACGTTTGGACCCAGAGTACAGAATACAGTCGACGAGTACGCCAAGAAGTATACCGATGTTGTTATTACTTCGTCCAAAACCGGTAAACTAACAACGGGTTTGTTCATGGACTTCTTGCGTAATTCTTTGAAACCATACGTACAAAAGATAGAATTTCTCCTTCTGATCGACTCTTGGGGTGGGGAAACAGACCCGGAGTTATACGATGAGATGTTCCAGGACGATAAGAAGTTACGAATGTGCACTATAAAAGTCAATCCTCCAAAGTGCACTCCTCTTGTCCAACCGTGTGACATGTATTTTTGCCGGCAGGTAAAAAGTTTGATCAAGCGCCTTCATAATTGTGCTTTTTTAATCGAGCGAAACCATGACATCAACTACAGAGAGGATTGTATAAAAACCACCACCAATTTTCTTCTCCGATTTTTGCCGATATGACACGAAACCCGTGGCATGCATCAAACCTGACGAACGAATGTCAATCAGATGTGTTTCCCATCAGATAATTTAAAAAACAATTGTTCTGGTAAAAACGAATCGTTTATCAGGTGTGCTCGATGTCGTTGTTTTCTGCTTTCCATGTTTCTATGGTAACTATCACTCTGGTTCGTGCGATACGCCAGCTACTTCTGCTCACTAATTGTTAATTATGTGCGAGTGTATACCGAACGTTTCAATAAATTGTATGTATATAATGTCGTTTGTTATGGACAAATAATACTTGAAATAAAACACAATATCACAAATAATATTCAAGTGGATACAATTTATTGAAACGTTCGGTATACACTCGCACATAATTAACAATTAGTGAGCAGAAGTAGCTGGAGTATCGCACGAACCAGAGTGATAGTTACCATAGAAACATGGAAAGCAGAAAACAACGACATCGAGCACACCTGATAAACGACGCGTTTTTACCAGATATATATATATATATATATATATATATATATATATATATATATATATATATATATATATATATATTGAATTACAACGATTCGATCCAGCGACCTTCGGATTACGAACCCGAGCGCTTACCGCTGCGCCACGCCGCTGTAGAAAATTATTAAGCGTAGAGAGCATTTCACCGCAACGGTTTTTTTAACTGTCGATTTTCTCGACAACGGCTAAGAAGTGCATCTTGGTGCTTTGCCACATTACACCTCTGGCTACGAGCTTTTATTATGCGCAGTATGAATCGAATCTGAATTTCACAAATGGCGGCCTCCCCTTGTAAGTGTCAATCTAATATATAAAGCAGAGTATCCGTATGTTTGTACGTGTTGCATACAAATCTACAGTTTTGTTCCAATCTTTATGAAATTTTGTACACGTAATCTTCAATCCATGAGGATGGTCGCCGTAAGTGTAAGAATCACATACGATATATAGTTCACGAGATATGATGTCATAAACAATGAGATGCGCGAAAAAATGCTGCATTTTGCGACAATGCTGCTCATTTTCTCCAAAACCATTGGACCGATTTCAACCAAATTTGGTACACACATTCCTTATTGTGAGGTAACAATTTATGCATGGTTAAGAATCACATAAAAATGTTCAAATGTTTGTAAAGTCTATGGGACTTAACTACGGGGTCATCAGTCACTAAACTTACAAACTACTTATGAACTACTTACGTACTAAGACGGCACAAATATCCATGCCCGAGGGGGGGATTCGAACCCCCGACCGTAGTGGCCGTGAATTTCACAATTGGCGGCCTCCCCTTGTTAGTAAAAGAAATACGAGCTTAAGGAGTGGTGAAGAAGTTGGAATTTTCTGGCACGTTAAAAATGTGTGTCTGACCTTATCTCGAACCTTGGGCCATTGCCTTCCGAAGGCAAGCGTCCTACCAATTTTGCTACCTAAGCGCCAACCATAAACCGTCCTTACAGTTTCAGTACCGTACGTCATCTCTTACCTTCCAACCTAAACGTAACTGATCCTAGACTCCTTTCGTGACTACCGCTCTTCAGCGGTGACACGATGGACTCGCACTCGGGAGGACGGTGGTTCAAATCCGCTTCTTGCCATTCCGTTTTGGATTTTCGTGACTTCCCTAAATCACTCCAGGCAAATGCCGCGATGGTTCCTTCAAAAAATGTTCAAATGTTTGTACATCTATCGGATTTAACTACTGGGTCATCAGTCCGTAGCTTACGAACTACTTAAACTAAGTTAAACTAACCTAAGGACAAACACACACATCCATGCCTGCCGCGGTCTAAAGCGTCTCGCTGCGAGCGCGCGGTTGCTGGCCGTGGTGGTTCGATTCCTCCCAGGGGCATGGGTGTGTGCGTTTGTCCTTAGGTTAGTGTACCTAGGCTTAAGTAGTTCGTAAGCTACGGACTGATTACCACGCAGTTTGGTCCGATAGATTTACAAATATTTGAACATCCATGCCCGAGTGAGGATTCGAACCTCCGACGCGGGAAGCCGCGCGATCCGCAACGTGGCGCTCCAGACCGCTCGGCTACTCCCACGCGGCGATGGTTCCTTTCAAAGACCTTCCTTTCCCATCATAGACAAAAACTCTGAACATGTGCTCCGACTGAAATAGCCACGATATCGACTGTACGTTAAACCTAATTTTCGTTCCTTCCATCGTGGTAGGATTTCAGGTAGCTCTTCTTTCATTTGAGCCATGTTCCCGCACATGCAGGCTCGGTTGTGTTAAATACGGATTTGGCTTGTGTTAACATTTACGGGGTGGCCCGATGCCCTTCCTGTCGCCACTCCGTGCCCCCCTCCCCCCCCCCCCGCCCCCGCCCCCCCCCCAGGAGGAAATGTGTACCCCAAATGACTGCGTATCGTTTTATATGTGGGAAAGTGTAAAGTGTTACCAAATATTTGCGAATCGTGTAACTGAGGCGGGACATAGGGACCAGACTAGGGGAATGTGGAAAACAGCCTAAAAACCACATCCAGGTTGGCCGGCACTCCGAACCCCTCATTAATCTGCCAGGCGGATTCGAACCGGGGCCGGTACGCCTCCCCGTCTCGGAAAGCGGTGCCTGAGACCACACGGCGAACCGAGCGGGTAGGAGGGTTTAAGGCAAACTCGTAGTTTGTTTAGAATTTTACATGTATAGTGTGATTTTCATTTGTTTCATCTAACACTAATAGTTCCTTCTTCCTAGTTACGCGCAACGCTTAACATTAATTATTATTATTATTATATTTGTCTTGACGCTCTTCGAAAGAAAGATATTACGGAAAATGGTAGAGTGAAAATTCATTCTGGAAATTACCCCCTGATCCGTGACTAAGACAGAGCTCATTCCCTAAAAGTTTATATTTTGTTCACTAAACTACAGAGTTGAATTGTATGGAATGCCTTCCTGAAGCTAAAGAACATGGCATTGACCTGAGCACTATGGGTCTGATACGAAAACAGAGCGAGCTGAATTCCACAAGATCTCTACAGAATCAATGTTTATTGGAACAGTAAATATATTCATTCTCCACAAACGTTATAGTACTTCATCATAAGTTAAATTCCATAAATCTGCAACAGGTTGACGTTAGAGGAAGGCCTACAGCTATCAGCGTCCCTTCGACGACCTTCATGAAGATTGTTAATGGCCTCTGTTTTCTCCAGTGACTTGTGGTAAACTACTGCACAGCACAGTATTTCGTACATCAGTATACTCTTGTATGTATCATCTCCAATCCAGATAATATGCCCGTTGAATAATTTTAGTATCTTTTCTGTTCTTATCGAAATATTTATCGTTTCGGGAGATTAATTTCTATAAACTTTAGAACGCGCAACATTTAGAAGCGATATTATTTAGGGCAGCTGATACTGGGTAAAGAATGAAACATTTAGATTTGTTAGAAAGGCTCGAGAAAAGTGCAGGTTAGTTGTTACCGAAAGCACAAACAAGATACTAGTGTGGTCAGTTATAGAGTAAAAGAACCTTCATCTTTAGATCAGTCACCGAATTAGGTGTCGGTGCCACACCCGCGGTATAAATCTATATAAGAAACACATTTATTTAAAAACGCAGTCGTCTATGGTATAATGCCAATTTAATTGACGGGAATAAAGAAATTCAAATGTTAACAAGACAAAGCTTAGATTAGCTATGTCCCTCGTGTTTCTGACTTCTAAAAAGCCATGACCATTTTACTAGATTTGTTTGACGGGAGCAACACCAGTTCTAATACTGTTCAGCGATCTCCAGATTTTCCATTGAAGATGCACCATTGTCGGTGGTTCTTGTTGAAGAGGGAACTTTTCTGGCGGCTCAATGCTTCCTTGTTCAGAAGGCTTCTTCTGGGCTTCAGGTATTTCTGCTGCAAAAAGAGGATGCCTAGCATAGAAACTTTGAACGTTTCAAGAAAGGTCTCTGCAAAACCGTTTCGTACCATCCACATTCACATGGTTGACACGACGTATAATTTCGTGAATTGTGAATATAAAATAATTTTGATATTAGGATCATATAAGTGGAAAGTAACAAAAAGGAATCTTGCTATAATTTGTCCCATATACAATTAACTGATATGAAGCCAATGAAATATGTGGATGTCGCTTCAGTTATAGAAATATCTAAAATACATTGCGAAATAGCTATCACGACTTGTTTAGGTTTGTGAGAATAAAGGTTTTCGTGAGAATCTGCTGCCATTCCAGTCATCGTAGCATTTGACTGGGAAATTTCACAGGACTTACACAATGTCTCGGAGAAAAATACCTCATGCCTGTCTTCCAGTGTAGTTAGCAGATGACCCATTACAATCCAAAATAGCTCTAACATTAAAGAGATTTTACTGTGTTGTAGAATAAAAGAACCGTCATAATTAAGTTTATAAGCAGAATATCTGAATTCAAATATGTAAAATACTCTACTCCGTAAAATTACTGTGACTCATAGGAGGACTCCTAAATGTAACATTTTCCCTTACTACACTAGTTAGCCAAGTAAAGAAAAGTAAAGGTGGTGATTATCGCAAGCAGCTAATGTGTACAGTCCAGGTATCATAATCCAGAACTCAAAAGCAGAACACATATTTCATTAAAAACGAAACGCTATGTAATTTTGCTGTAACACACTTTAGGCCTAAAAATTCACTCTCTTATGCTTGAAAATATATCTTCATTTTTTTTTCAGATAACACATATTTTTCTCGGATACTGACACCGCAATATTTTTTTGTTGGATATCAGAGAAACAGAAAATCCTACAGCGCTCAGTTATAGTTGTCAAGATACAGAGAAAAAGTATTTCATTTGCAAAAATAAATGTTCAAATGTTTGTAAATCTATTGGACTCAACAGCGTGATTATCAGTCCGTAGCTTACAAACTAATTAAACTAATGTAAACTAACCTAAGGACAACACACACACACACACACACACACACACACACACACACATACATGCCCGAGGGGCGACTCGAATCCCCGACGAAGAACGGCCGCGCGCACAGTTCATTTGCAATAACGATCGGAAGTAGTAGGCCTATTCATATAGGCCATAATATACCATAAACTGTAATACAACTGTAAAAAGCATATAATATCCTGTGTAGTTAGTATCAGTTTTTTATTACTATAAAGTAAATACCAATTATGATACACTGACTTTTACCGATGGAAACAGTGATTTAATATGAAGTACATCCCTTATCTAATGTTATTTGTTGATGTAATTTTAAGATCAATACCGAGCTACAACTGAATGATTTTTCAGTATTAAACTCTCGGTATTAATAGTCGTTCTCCAAGTTGCCGAACATGTGCTCATTTGCAGGCAGGAAAACGCCTCGTAGGGAGAAGTTAATGACTCGAATAAAATATGTTATGAATATAATGAAAAGAATTTGTTTTAGAAAACTAAAACTATTACGGAGGAACTATTGATACTTTATTAACACCATGAACTTCACAAGTAAATAAAAACTCAGACTAAAGTTTCCGTTAAAAGTATAAAATAAAGCAAATCAAATTGTTCACATTCTTCCACTAAGGTCACACGAATGCCAAAAATAAAGTGATTAAGTTCCTTAAAGTTTAAGGAACGAGCAGCATATATATTAAGACAGAAGGCATGAACTGTAGGATATTATTGTTGGTCTGCCTACAGTTTTCTATGGTAGAGAATCGTCAGTGGTAAACAAGAAACGCACTACTTATTAAATATATTTTACATAGATTTATATGCCCTATTCAAAAAACATTACTTGTTACATAAAAAAACATTGTAGCTTGCATCTCTGAATACATATCAGTAACTGATGAAATACGCAAATAAATATCCACATACTTTTAGGAAATTAATGCAATCTTGAGATGTCAATTTTGTCACATCGTTGCATCATGATGTATAATCTTTACAACAAAAATGAATACTAAACATCATGAAACTGAATTTACTCGTTAAAAACAGTAACAACAAAATTTTCGAAGCTTGTTATGGACATGAACATACACCATGTAATCTGCAAAGATTTCAAGCATACCACTATATCAGGTTGCGCTAACACTCGCACCTCACTCCACTTTAGCATGAGACGACCTTTTTCAGTGCGTCACCTACGTCAATCACGTACTGCTGCAGTAAGTAAGGAGTATTTGTCAGAAAACTCCTGTAGTCTTCATTGTGACACGGAAAGGAAAGAATTAATATAAGCATAATCTAATAAATCCTCCTCCATTTGCATCCACAAAAGAATAGATATTTTCCAAAAAAGATAGAGCTAAGCTATGAACAAATAAAGCGCAATGGCCACAAGCAGGTGAGCAACGGCGCTGTCATTATCCATAGACACTCGGTCCCATAGTGCACCGTTGTTTCTTGAAGAAGTTATTAACTTTGTCGGTGCAAGAAAAGTGAAGCGAAGGTTGAACCTCTCGTCCACTAACAGCTTATTAGAGACGGATGATTAAGAAAGAATAGTATTAGTATGACATTTTTCATGAGTATTATCTCAATCTTACTATAACTGTCCAAGGAAAATTACGAAAAATTTAACTATTACTGGCTGCTCATTCCCCAAACAGTTTCAGTAGCTTAACCATTTCACTTCTTAGTTCCATCATTGGCTACAATGCACGCGATTTCAGCTAGTCCACTGACACTTGATTCTCTCAAACTTCTATCACACGTCAGACATCTTACTAAAGATCAAGTAAGTGTTCCCGTTCTTTTTTATTTCATTTGCTAATACCACCTACAATTATTTGAAGTCTTTCCCTGTTGTAACAATCTGGTCTCGACCTCCAAATATTAATGATAAACGTGAATTTCACGGCATTACACACTGTTGTACGCAACCACTTTCCTCATCACTCTGTATTTTCTTTTATCTAACTTATGGTGTCTGAATCAGAAGTCATGAATCTCTTACATTAACAATCATAGTATTCTATAATTGCATTTTTTCCAATCATCGCTTATGCATTTCCTCCACACTTACGTATTAATACTCTTAAGACACAACATTAACAGTATGCAATGAATGTTAAGCCGATAAATATTCTCTGACCGGATTAGAATCTTCAGTTATTCCTGAAATGTTTTCGAAATTCCTCTTCATTCAGGAATACAACGCTGATTAGGTTTCTACAAGTTCGTATAGGTCTAGATTAGTGAACAGTGGTGTACTTCTGTCCTGACAGTTTACCAATCAAACAAGCCGTTGTGAAACATTACAATTTACACAGCTTTGGTCGTTGGTGGGGAAAAAGCTCCTTAAATCATGATAATAATCAGCTCCGACTCTGAAAGTATGATTGCGACTATGGCAAAATATAGTTTCATCGAAAAGAATGACAGTAGATAACCAGTGTACAGTATGTCACTCAAATATTGAAATTAAGACAACTTACGACTAAGAAATGTATGGGCGAACAAAAAAAAAAAAAAAAAAAAAAAAAAAAACAAAAAAAAAAAAAAAAAAAAAAAAAACCTCTTACGGAAACGAGGGTGAAGCGTGGTTCATATCGTATCAGCGCAAACAGTTAACGTCTGCCGTATGCAAACGAAGACAGTGCGAAGTGTAATAGTCGTGTTTGCCTTCTAGAGACTGTAGAAGAAATACCGCATCCTGCAAACAAGACGTCTAATATTCAAGAAAATTTAAAATAAGCGGAATCTACGAACATGCCTACTGACTTCGTGAGAAAAAATGTGTTAGATTAGCATTAGTACGCTGAGAAGCAAATAATCAATGTTTGTTGCCACACTTCGTCGTGGAATAGAATTAGCGGAAACCATTAATACATGGAGCAGTAAGGGCACCCTGGGTTATCCACAGAATAATTGTTCAAACGATGACCTCTGGTACTATCCTCGTTCAGAGCGGTTTTATGATGTGATCTAAGAGAAATTTCTGAAATACAAGGAATACTCTGGTTTTATCAAGAAAAATAAATCGAACTATTTGATGAAATAAGTGACCATTGCCTTAAAAATTACATGGTAAATACAGTCTCTGAGGCATAATATATTGGCAAAGTGTGCCACAGCGTTGATATATGTGCTTGAAAATAATAAAATTTCGAAATCGTAAGCGCAACTAATCAATAAATTGCCAGCCATAGGCCACATATATCACAACGAATTATAATAATAAATTCTAGTCCTGCCATCAAGCGTAAGTTAGCTATTTCATATATTTGTTAAAGTAATAATAATCGAGGAAGACAAAAACGTGAATGTAGTAAGCAGATTTTAAACCGTGTTGTGATGACAATCGATTCCTAAGGTGTGCGCGCCTACGTTTGAATCAGCAGCCAACCACAGCGTGAGTGTGTCTGTGACGTAAATGATCTATAGATTGCGCCGAGTGAGACGTTCTTAAGTTCCGAGAATGCTGCCATACTGCGCATGCGCAGAAACAGGCGATCTATTGACGTCAGGTAACATCGGAAGTTAACCCATTTATTGTAGCTCATTGAAGTTACAGAAATAAATTCTGTGTTATCGTGTCATTTTAAACTGTATTATGATGCATCCATTTTTTTCGTGACACACTGAAATGGTTGTACCACGGTCTCGTATTTTTCCCTACTAATGTTATCCTAATCGTACAAGAGAAATGAAATGTTTGAAGAGAAAATCTTTTTGAATTTTTACAAAGAAAATGCCTACACTGTGCACAATTAACAACATAAGTAGCTAAGCACGCTTTAATGAAGTGTATTTTTAGCAGTAAAAGTATCAGGATTATTTGGCAAGAAGAATAATTTTTGATGTTACTTAGTTCCTACTTGGGAAAATACAAATAATGAAGTCAATAGCGCTGTTAACTGCTATCTAGATATTATCTGATAAGTTTGTGGGTATATATCTTAACTATAAAATAATATGTTGTTAAATGTTTTAACTACATTTTTCTGTTTCTTTAGGTCACAGATGTGTAAAGAACTTACCACGCGATATTTGACAAGACCATCCACTGTGAATTTTTCTTTGCTCATTAATATACTCTATTATGACTATTTAATAGAAATTTTTCCAATGTTGCCCGACTTAAAGCCAAATACAAAGTAAATACAATTTTAATTTCAGAGTTGTTACACGCAGACGATGCATCCCTGGTAACAAACACAGAAGATAAGCTGCGATACCTTATTAACAAGCCATCAAGTGCATGTGGAGAACTTGGTCTTACCATTAGCATCCAAAAAAACTAATATCATGGCGCAGGAAACCACCAGTCATCCATCAATCACCATTGACGGCAATCCTCTCCTGGTAGCTGATGACTTTACCTACTTGTGATCTACAATCTGTAGTAACTTACCTGTGGATTCTGAGATTACCCACAGAATTGCAAAAGCATCGACTATCATGGGTAGACTGAAAACAGATTGTGGGACAATAGAATGCTGACAATAGAAACTAAGTTACAAGTACACACCGCTTGCGTACTCAGCACCCTTCTCTACAGCTGTGAGACATGGACAACTCTTGGTAAGCACGAATCTCGACTGAAAAGCTTTCATCTCCACTGTATCTGGAGGATCCTTCTTGGAGAGGTAGAATAACGAACACCTAACTCTTACAGCTTGCAAACTCAAGTAGCGATCATGCACTTCTGAGTCACTGACGTGCGAGGTAACTGGGACATGTCAGACACATGGATCCTGAGCTAAAAAAACACCACCGTACTTAGAACTTGAGCGTGTTAGGCCGGTGCAAAGATCGCACCCTCGCTACAAGGACGCCTGAAGGAAAGATCTGACCAGGGCCATCATCACCCTAACGCAGTGGCAATGTATTGCTGATGACCGTGTCAAGTGGCGACTAACTGTGAACAAAGCGGTCATGGTTGCAGTGGACGAACGAACACAAGCAGAGGGAATGAAGAGAACGATCCGGAAGGAAGAACTGTTACTGTACACAGACATTCATATTTCAAGTGCCCAAAATGCGACAGGGACTACCACTCTCGAGACATAACAGGCATTGCACGCTTTGAGGCAAGTCCTTCAAGGATAGACGGAAGCTATTATTATGCCTGAGATAAACGCACAAACGCACATCTCTCTCTCTTTCCGCCATTCCTCTCGCCCCCTCTCCCCCCTCTCTCTCTAACTCTATCTCTCTCCCTCCTTCTCCCCACACACGGGCAAGAGTATTTAAATAATAATTATTATTGTAATAACAAAACAAAATATTGCCGATGCAGTATTTTCGACAATTACATAGTAAACACATTACATAAAGCAAAGATAGGACAAACACACATTCAACAGTTGGTAACACTACCCAAAAGAAAAACACGACACAAACAAAGTGGCATGTTCGAAGTGCTTAAATGAAATAAAAGAAGAAAGAAACACAACAACCTGATTCAACAAACAACACATGTAACCAGCATCTACGAAAATTTTAATAACATGAAATATCATTAGCTATATTTAGATAACGCTCCATAAATGTTTATAAGCTAAAATACTAAAAACGTAACAAACAAAATATTGTAAAACATAATCATGTATATATTCCAGGCCACTGAAAATGCCTTGCGAGTAAATGAGAAACGTGTATGGCCAAATAACTTGTCTTATTTCATTTGCATAGACTTTTTTTCTAAATAAAAACCTGCATATTAATAAAGACGTAGCTGTGGGGAAAAAGGACAGAAAAGAACTAAGAACAGGAGGTCACGTCAATAAATCCCAGAACATTCTTAATTTCGCACCAATCGAGTACTGCAGCGAAATGCGGTTGGCATCCCTGCCTCATAACGCCCACGTTCAGTGTATAACTGACGGAAGTTTCATTACTGTATGTCCATTACTTATTTTTCAATTCTAAGCAGAACGCTGTGTCGTACAGTTTGCGAATTATATGTTCAAATGTTTGTTAAGCTTATGGGACTCAACTACGGGGTCATCAGTCCCTAAACTTACAAACTACTTATGAACTACTTACGAACTAGCACGGCACAAATATCCATGCCCGAGGGGGGATTCGAACCACCGTAGTGGCCGTGCTGACCGTGACTGGAGCGCCTCAGTCACCTCGGCCACCGCGGCCGGCGCGAATTTTTTTTTTTTTTTTTATAATTATTTATTATGGCTTTTGGTGACAGTGACCATACAGCCAGCGGTTATTACATTGACAACATTACAATAGAATTGAAATTCTTACAATGTACAGCACAATATTAATAAGTATGTTACATCATATAGCCTTAGAATAAAAGTAGAAAAATAACATGTAAAGACATTAAACAATACATATTTAACAGTACGACAGATATTTGTAATACAATAAAAGTGCAGAAAGCATAGGACCAAATGAGAGGTGCAAAGACAAATAAAAGTCAAAATATAATATAAAATCACTTATGCAGTTTCCCGCTGTGCATGTTCAAGGTAAACACACTAGCTCTAAAATTAGAGCTGTATGCCAGTGACTTTGAGGTAGTCCTTCAGTAAAGTGTACTTAAGCTTGTCGAATCCATGAAGGAGGACAGTGACACTTGTGGGGAGGGGGTAACCCCTCGCGACCAGCGTTCGGTAGAATACACTTTGTGCGGCCGTGTACTTGGTGCATGCCAGTATGATGTGGTTGAGATCCGCCACCCGGCGCGAATTATACATGGCAGAGATAAAGGACGTACGCATCTGTATTAAATTTTGCGTAAAACTCGAGAAAACATTTACAGAGGCTAAGATGATGAGATGTGGGACTACGGCTATAATGTTGAGGCCAAGATTAAATTTTCATAAAGTATCGGGAAAGGTTCTGTTAGATCAACAAGAAACTCGTCGGATCAAATGTGAAAGTCATGTTTTCTTTGACTTTGTAGGAGTTGTTCATCGTGAATACGTACCACGCCTGCGATAAAATGTGAGACGAAAACGGCCTGAAATAATTTGGACAATTCAAGACTGTTCCATCACGATAACGCACCAGCACATTCATACACAGTAGTGCGTGACCATACCATACAACCACTGGCTCATCCTCCGTACTCTCCAGATCTAGCCTGTTGAAAGGGCGAAGATATGCAAAGACAGGCGAGATAAAATTAAAAAAAAAAGTGGCAGACTGTGCTTCGCGCTTTTCAGCAGGCGTATCAAGACTGCTTCCGTAAGTGGAAAAAACGTTGGAAGATATTCAAATGTTTGTTAAGCTTAAGGGACTTAACTGCGGAGTCATCAGTCCCTAAACTTACAAACTACTTATGAACTACTTTATACTAAAGACGACACAAATATCCATGCCCGAGGGGGGATTCGAACCCCCGACCGTAGCGGCCGTGCAAACTGTGACTGGCGCGCCGCAGACGGCTCGACCACTGCGGCCGGCAACGTTGGAAGCGGTGCCTCATTGTGGAGTAGACAATATTGAAGGAGACTATGCGCAATACGTAGAAGGTAAATATAGACATTTTTTTGTGGACAAAGTTCCGGAATGTTTTGTATGACTTGTTCTCAAATGGATAGTCCCTCATAACCACACTTAACCACTCAGGCGCGAAACGGCACAGCGGACAGCTCTCACACCACGCGTAATTAACGCACTTCACGTGCAAACGAAAATGCCCAGTCGAGGCAGAGAAGGTTCAGCACAGGAAGAACACGTAAGAGGCACTGCAGTAGATTCAATGTCACCGAATAGTCTATTGAGAAAAAAAAATCCTGTAAAAGGGGTTTTATGCATGTTAGATTCAGTGGTTGTGCAGAAATGCGAAGCGTTGCACAGAATGGATTAGAGTGGAAAGCTGTATAATACCAATCGTAGGTTTGAAGACCACAAATAAAGAAGACAAAGAAGCAACAGAAAAATGATTTAGATAACATATCTGCATGGTAGAAAAACTAGCAGTTGACCCTTTATAATGAGAAGTGTGAAGTCGTCCATATGACCACGAAACGAAGCCCGTTAAGCTTCATTTACACGATAAATCAGTCAAAACTACAGGCCGTAAATTCAACTAAATACCTAGGAGTAACAATTACGAATAACTTAAATTGGAAAGAACACATAGAATATATTGTAGGGAAAGAGAACCAAAGACTACATTTCGTTGGCAGAACAGTTAGAACATGCAACAGTTCTACTAAAGAAACTGCCTACACTACACTTGTGCGTCCTATTTTGGAGTATTGTTTATACATTGCGGGATCCCCACGAAGTGGGACTGACAGAGAAGGGCAGCTCGTTTTGTATTATCGCGATATAGGGGAGAGAAATATCTTTAAATGTTTGTACACCTTATGGGACTTAACTATGGGGTCATCAGTCCCTAAATTTACAAACGACTTATGAACTAGCTAACGCCGGCCGCGTTGGCCGAGGCGACTGCGGCGCGCCAGTCACGGTCTGCACGGCCACTAGAGTCGGGGGTTCGAATCCCCCCTCGGGCATGGATATTTGTGCCGTCCTTAGTGTTAGCTAGTTCATAAGAAGTTTGTAAGTTTAGGGACTGATGACCCCGTAGTTAAGTCCCATAAGCTATACAAACATTATTTAAAAACTAGCTAATACGAAAGACGGCATAAATATACATGCCCGAGGGGGGATTCGAACCCCCGACCGTAGTGGCCGTGCAGACCGCTCGGCCACCGTGGCCGGCATAGGGGTAGACAGTGACACGTGAATGATGCACTAGTTGGGGTGGAAATCATTAAAACAAATACTCGTTGCGAAATTTCTTTCACCAACTTTCTCTTCCGAATGCGAAAATATATTGTTAGCACCCACCTACATAAGAAGACATGATCGTCAAAATAAAGTAAGAGAAATCAGATCGAAAACTGAAAGATGTATGTGTTCCTTTTTCCCGCGAGATATTAGAGAATGGAACTGTAGAGAAACATTATAAAAGCGGTTCGATGAATCCATCCATGTCAGTGTGACTTGCAGAGTTTTTCTGTAGATGTAGAAAGAACAGAAAAAAAATGTTCAAATGTTTGTAGAGCTTATGGGACTTAACTACGGGGTCATCAGTCCCTAAACTTACACACTACTAACGAACTAGCTGATACTAAGGACGGCACAAATATCCATGCCCGAGTGGGCATTCAAAACCCCGACCGTAGTGGCCTTGCAGACCGTGATTGACGCGCCGCTGTCCCCTCGGCCACCGAGGCCGGCGGGAGAACAGAAAGGAATCTACTCCTTGTTCCAGAACGTCGTTCTTTGAATACAATTAAATCTCGTCCGCACTATTTACAGAAAACATTACTAGTCAGAGCAGCGGCAAGAAATTTGTTTCACGACATCCACAGGAACAGAGATGGCGAATGCACGGTAACCAAAGTGCAGCGAGACGAAGGCCGAGAGGTCGCGACGGTGGCGGCGCGGCGGACGTTACCTGAAGCTGGAGCAACGAGAGGAATTACGTGGAGAGCACAGCACGGCGAGCGCTGGTGGAGCGTGGCTGGCGGCGGGGCCGGCGCCGGCGGACTGGCGCAGGTAACTCACCCAGCCGCTGCCAATTTACGCATCTCCGCTTTGACAGCTGGGATGCGCGCCTGTCACTGCGCGGCGCCACGCATTCTTACTGGCCGCCGCTTCTTTCCCTGCGCCAACCGCTTGTTTCTCAAACGGATTCCACGAATCAAAAGTCGGAAGTTTTCAAAATGTTCAAATGTTTGTACAACTTATGGGACTTAACTACGGGGTCATCAGTCCCTAAACTTACAAACTACTTATTAACTAGCTAATCCTAAGGACAGCACAAATATCCAAGCTCGAGGGAGGATTCGAATCCCCGACCGTAGTGGCCGAGCCGGCCGCGGTGGCCGAGGGGACTAAGGCGCTCCAGTCACGGTCTGCACGGCCACTACGGTCGGGGATTCGAATCCCCCCTCGGGCATGGATATTTGTGCCGTCCTAGTTCGTAAGTAGTTCATAAGTAGTTTGTAAGTTTAGGGACCGATAACCCCGTAGTTAAGTCCCATAGACTTTACAAACATTTGAACATTTTTGTAGTGGCCGTACGAAATACTTTTTACACTTGAGTTACATTTCAGCTTTCTTAAAGTTATAAGTCAGATGCTTCCTATGATAATTTTTTGCAGGTTCGCTATATCATTGCGGTTTCTGGTCACTGGAGCGCCTCAGTCCCCTCGGCCACCGCGGCAGGCGTGGGCTACTTGCGAAACTAAAATGTTCAAATGTTTGTATAGTCTATGGGACTTAACTACGGGGTCATCAGTCCCTAAACTTACAAACTACTTATGAACTACTTACGAACTAGGACGGCACAAATATCCATGCCCGAGGGGGGATTCGAACCCCCGACCGTAGTGGCCGTGCAGACCGTGACTGGAGCGCCTTAGTCCCCTCGGCCTCCGCGGGCGCTTGCGAAACTCCAATCGCCAACATTCCTCTCCGAATGCGAAAATATATTGTTGACTCCCACATACATAGGTAGAATTGATCATCAGGACCGCATGCCACTGCACTGGCGGCCGCGTGGAATCCGTTTGTATTAATGGTGACCTGGCTCCCGTGTCAGCCGTGACGTCAGCCGGCAGCCAGACTACCCAACAGCTCGGCCGCTCGTGGGCGTTGACCACGTGTTGCTGCTGAAGGCCTGTGTAAAGGTTGGACTCCTCCTTCGAGCATGGTTGTGTGAGTGTGTGTGTGTCTGTCGTCGTTATCATTATTATTATTATTATTATTTAGCATGTCACCTACATTGTATAAAATATATACAAAGTAACCTTACAGAATTGGAAGAAAAAAATGTCAAACTATGGTAATAGCAATAAATTATTCATTGCAATTTGCAGATGACCAACTGATTATAGCTCAAGACTATGAGGACATAGAGCATATGACGAGGAAGCTGATTCAGGAATATAAAGATGCAGGTCTGAATGTCAACACGAATAAAACGAAATACAGGGTGTCCAGAAAAGGGCTCCCTGATTTGAAAATTAAATATCTCGAAAACAAAGATCGATAGAGGAATGCAGTAAACGGTAAGTTTATTGTGAAAGCGGTAAGAAGTTTATACAGCAGTTTGAAATAATAGTTACAAATGCTGCTAACAGATGGCGCTGTACGCTGTACAGCTCATATCAGCATACATAAGTGAAATAATCGTATGAAAACACTCTTTGCAAACAATCACATCACAATGTTTTCAAAATGTTCACCATTGGCACTACAGAGGTGGCGCAAATGAAGAATGAAATTCGACATCACATTTCGTAGTGTCTCAACCGGAGATCTCCATGGAGATCGCCGATTCAAGCTCGATCACCGTGGCGGGATGCTTCGGGTAGACCATATCTTTCGTTGTGGCCCACAAAAAAAAAAAAAAAAGTCACAGGGACTCAAATCCGGCGAATATGGAGACCAGTCCATGCCTGTACCAGTAAATTTGGGATATTCCAAAACAATGACTCGATTCTCGAAGTATTCCTCAAGAAAGCGAAACACTTGTTCGGTCCGATGTGGTCGGGCTCCATCTTGCATAAACCATTCAGTACCTGGTCGATCCTCTAACGCTTGCTGTGTGGCGACAAGTTGTTCCAAAATTGCAACGTAACGTGCACCAGTGACCGTTTCTCGAAAGAAAAAAGGGTCAATAATGCCTCTGCTGCATACTGCAGCCTACACAGTAACTTTAGGAGAATACAGGGGTTTCGCTTCACACCAATATGGCTTTTCGGAAGCCCAGAATCCCCAGTTCTGCTTATTCACGTTCCATTCAGGTGGAAGTGTGCTTCATCTGTAAGCCAGATGCAGCCAACATCAAATCCTTCACTATCAATCATTGTGGGCATCTGATTAGCAAAGGCAGCCCTTTGTTGCACTGCTCGTAGCGGGTATGGCCTGGAGCGTTTGAATTTTGAATGGAAACATGTATAGGCTCTTTCTCTGTATTTTCTGCGTGCTGGAACGCTTCAAACCAGTCTCAGATGCAATTATACGGACGGATGACATTGGATTTTGCTTAATAATTCTAGAAACTGTGGCGATATTTTTGGCGTAACTGCGATTTGCTTGCAGTCCCACTAGATCATCAGTTACGCTGCCTGTTCGTTGAAATTTTGCGAAAAGTGTACGAATGGTTTTCGCATCGGGTCCTTTTGGAACATTAAATCGTGCTTCAAAACTTCGCCTTGTTGCCGTAGTAACCTGTGGTTCTCTAGCACCAGAAACACACGTTGTTCAATGGAGTACATGGTTTTAATCTCTTCCTTCGGTACGCTAACCTCCTTCATGTTTCAATAGTGGAACTGATCGCTCTGGGCTTCGGATCACTATTTATACTAGGCATTAGGTATGGCGATTACAGCGTCATATGTTAGAAGCTTTTATTATTTCAAACTGCTGTATAAACTTCTTACAGCTTTCTCAATAAACATACCGTTTACTGCGTACCTCTATCGATCTTTGTTTTCGAGATATTTAATTTTGAAATCAGGGAGTCCTTTTCTGGACACCCTGTACATGGTAATTGGTGGAATAAATGAAGACTTAATATTAGAAGAAGGTATGGGAACAATAACAACTACAAAGGAAAATAAATATTTGGGAGTGAAAATTACAAATGATGGGAAACACGAAAAAGAAATTAGATGAAGAATAAATGCAGGAAAGACGACAATTTCTTTGTTGAAAGGAATTCTCTGGGACAAACACATAACTACAAATAACAAAATAAGGATATATAAAACAATAGTTCGGAGCATTATTACAAATGGTTCAGAAGTGTGGACATCAAAGTGGCAATTGAAATCAAAATTATTAGCTACAGAAATGGATTTCTGGAGACGTTAATCAAGAATATCAAGAAGAGAAAGAATAAGAAATGAAGTAATCAGAGAAAAAAAGAAATGTAAAAATTGAATTATTGAATTTATCAAGCACAAACATCTAAAATGGTATGGACACGTCAGAAGAATGAGACAAGAAAGGCTTCCAAAATGCAGACTCGAGTGGACACCGAACGGAAGAAGAAAAAAGGGACGACCACATACCACATGGATGCAGGAATTTCAGTCAGCAGTGAGGAAAAACAACATTCCTGAGGACAGAGAAGAGTGGAGAACAATAATTCGTAACTTAATGTAATCTAATATAGGCGCTGGAAAAATTTAATTTCATTGTAAAACCAGGATAATTATAATAATTATTATTACTTATTTAACATGCTCCATTACATAGTAATATTACATGTGCGTGCGCGCTGGGGCACCGTGCTACTTTGCGCGCTGCTGTTCGGCGTCGGGGGTTCGAGTCCTCCCTTGGGGATGGGTGTATGTGTTGTCCTTAGGTTAGTTTACCTTAGTTGAAGTAGTTTGAAAGCTACGTAATAATAGCCACGCAATTGAATCCGAGAGATTTACAAACAAGCAAACACAAACACTGTACATAAGATTGAAGGACATTTTGGCTATAAAAGATTTATCGCTTTACATAAAGTAACCACAAGAGTTTTACACAGCAAGAAATCTTATTGAATTACAGAAGTTATAAATGTATGTAGTGAATTTATGTACCAAATCAAACTTATCTACTAAATCCTGAGATGGTCCCTCCCCTTCAGTAAGTTACAGCAGTCGAATACATGTCCAATAGTTTGAATATCTTTGCTACATGTGCACGTTACGTCTTCAATTATTCTGAACCTTTGATAATAGGCTTTCAGTTTCCCATGACCTGTTAACACTGCTGTAAAATTCGGAGATATTGGGAGTTTATTCATTAAACGTTGTCGGATCGTACGAAAATAGGGTTTAGTGCTTTCTCCGGTTTTAGTTCTTTGTCATTTAATCTCCCATTTGTTCCGATACTCCTCCCGAAGTTTTTTCTTCACCGCACTTGTAGGTATTTTGCTGTAGCGTATTGATTTTCTTGATCGAGCCGCTCTTTTAGCGAGATTGTTAGTTCATTTCCCCATGTTCCTCTATGTGCTTTAACCCATTCGAAATGCATCTGACAGTTGTGTCTCTGCAACCTTCTGATTTTACATCGTATTTCTTCAATCAAGAAGTTGTGGTTCTTCGGATTTCGTAAGGAATCTAAAGCGATCCTGCTATTGGTGTGAATTACTGCAGCCTTATCAATATTCGAGAGAACTCTTGAATAAAATAATGTCTTGGTTGCAAAAACTTTTATTGAAATGACACGTTTCGCCCGGTTAGAGCATCTTCAGATTTCTGACAAAGAAGAAAAATGATCCACATCTTACAATTTTTACATGGAAATATTACAAAAAAATTTAAATTTGTTAGCTACAAAACAATATTGAAATCAGTAATAACGGATTGTAATAATGTAGATACCTACTCTGTGATAGGATGTCTTACCAAGACAATAACAATGTAATCCGTTGATCAGCGGTAACACTGACCGTTAAACAAATTGATACAATGATCAGCTGAATGGATATTGAAATAATTTATACTCCGAGATTTACCTTATGTGATGTCCCTGTGCCATATAGTATGTCTTCAACTCATACCTACTATATGGCACAGGCACATCACATAAGGTAAATTTCGGAATATAAATTATTTCAATATCCATTCAGCTGATCATTGTATCAATTTGTTTAACGGTCAGTATTGTTATTGTCTCGGTAAGACATCCTATGGCTGCATTTTGACCTGAACACCCTCTATCACAGAGTACCTACATTATTACAACCCCTTATTACTGATTTAAACATTTATAAAACATCTTATGTAATATTGCCATGTAAAAATTGTAAGATGTGGATCATTTTTCTTCTTTGTCAGAAATCTGAAGATGCTCTAACCGGGTGAAACGCGTCATTTCAATATAAGTTTTTGCAACCAAGACATTCTTCTATTCAAGAGTTCGACTTAACACGGTTGCTGTACCACACCACGCAGAAATGGAATGGGAAGAATTTTATATTCGAGAGATTGGTTATTAACAAAGTTGTGTTTGACAAATAAGTTTCTTATTAACACATATTGCTGTTCCTGAACCCATACCGTCGTCTGACTTGCTTTCGTCTGTGTATACTTCTTCGGGGTAGCATTTATTTACGTCCTTCTCAGTTATTGTCATAACGACATAACCTGACATCCCAGGATGCCAGGATGGAGGCGGTCTGCATAGATTAATTGTGGCCTTTCTGAGTGGCGGGATGATTCTTTCCAGGAACTGACACATAAACTGGACGTGCTGCTTCAGTTGGGCAACGATGCTGGTTGCAATACTCACATCAACATTTTCACAGCCGCAAATGAGTTTCTGATTGCCCATGCATCACAGATCGTCATATTCTAAGGGCTGTATGGTTGATCGTACAGCTAACACAGCGGAGAACATAAAGTTTGTGACCCTGGAACTGACAACACAACTGTTCCCAAACGGTTACTTGTAGTGGGAATACGGGCAAGCAAACCTCTAGTATTTTTCAGATTTTTGTAAATCTATCAGATGTTCCAATGTTTGTAAATCTATGGAATTTAACTACAGCGGTAATCAGTCCCTAGGCTTACAAACTACTTAAACTAACTTATGCTAAGGACAACACAGACACCCATACGCGATGTAGAATCGAACCTCCGACAGCGAGCAACCGCATTTAAGCGCCTTAGAGTGCTCGGCCACTCCACGGCGGCTATCCGAAGTGATTTTCTTTTCTAGCACCGCGGCTGTAAATCTATCTACATCTACATAAATACTAGACGAATCACTTTTCAGTGCATTCCTGAGGGTTCATCGAATTGCTATTATGATGTTTCTTTACCGTTCCATTCTCCAATAGCGCGCAGGATGAAGAAACATCAAGAGCTTTCAGTTTTCCATCTGATTTTCTTAAAATTATGGTCAACATATCTCCCCACGTAGATGGATGCTAACAAAATATGTTCACATTCTGAAGAAAGAGTTGGTGAAAGAAATTTCGTAAATAAATTTCGCCACAGTAAATAAGGCCTTGATTTTAATGATTTCCACCACAACTCGTTCATTGTTTCTGTGACTTTCTCCCCTAATAGCTATATTACGAAACGAGCTACTCTGCCTTGGACTTTTTTTTACAACCATCAGTCCCACTTGGTGGAGATCCTATAATGTGCAGTAACATTTCAAAACAGAACCTACAAGTAGCCTTGGTTCCCTACGGTATTTTCTATGTCTTCTTTCCAATTTAGCAGTCTTCGGACTTGTCTACATTAGAGCAGTTGTGGGGTGTGTTGACACCTTGTGATATTTCTCGCTTGCAGCTACCACATTAACTTTACTCAGAGCAAGTCAGAACAGAGCTATATGCAGCTGACGCTGAGTGGTGTAGTGGCACGAATGAGAGGTGGCATAGTCGATAATATTCCTGCTGGAAATTCTGCTACACTACCGTCCTTAGGCAATGCACTTGGAGGCTATGCGACAAAACGCAATTCATCATAAGTTAAAATTAGGAACATTTTTCATCAAATTTACCTCAGTTTCATAATAAGTCATCTCTCAAAAGCAAGGTACCATTCTGTAGTTTCCGACTGTTAAATAGCATAAAATTAATAAACAGCCGAAATACTAAATGGCAGACAAATGCTTCGGCCATGTCTTGGCGTGCTAAATGATGACCGAGGTGGATCATGCTGTCTGCTCAGTCCGGTTCTGAAAGTCATGAGGGGCCCACCCGCTGTCTGATACGGTCGATCATTGCTAGTAATTGCTCATATAAAAGTGTAATTAAACAATGTAAAGTGTATATACATTTATAATGTTAGATAGAAAAAGTTTAAGTGAAAATATACTTTGTTATTTGTGCAGTTTCTTTACTGTTAATAAAAATAGAGTGGCACGCCTTTATAAAAATATTTACTATATCGTTTGTTTTACAAGCTAATTAACCTAACAGCCTCAAGATGAAGAACCAACGACCAATGTGCCTTCTTCTTTGTTAGAGACGCAACTACACAGTAGAAGGCAACATGCTGGTGGACATTTTATTTAACGGTTCTGCGTTCCACTCAGGGCAGGGTAACACAGAGCAGGTAGTGGAAAGAAGAAGAAAATAGTGGAGTGACTTTTCAACCACTATCACAATAATGTTTTTTCCTTGCCCCCTTCTGTGCATACCATCCCCTGTGTGAATATTCAGAATTGTCTTTGAGAATTGTGAACTGTGATACACTGTGACAAACTACTCAGAACATTAACTGACCCAACTGTAATTGAACACTGAACTGTGTTCGAACTTTTTTGAACTGTTCGAACTCTCTTTGAATGCTTAATGAATGCAAAACTGAAAAAAAAGGAAAACTGACACCACAGAGTGTTTTTATGTAGGGAAGGAGAGCTTCGTGAAGGCACGTAAAGAAATGGACCGTGTGTAATGAAAGTGAAAATCTACTCTGAGTGCGAGGTGCCAGGAATTACGTACGAGGGGTGTTCAAACGAAAAGGTACGAAACGACTTAACAACCAAACCGGTTGAAATTTCAGTATGCCGCCTTGGTATAACGTGGTGCGACTTCTAGGGACGCGAAGCATACGTCATCATCGTCTCCCCCCACCCCTAAAAAAAAAAAAAAAAATCAAGGCTGTGCCCTCGGCAGGTAAGGTGACTCTCACCGTCTTATTCGACGTCCGAGGTCCGATACTCATAGAATTAAACATTAACAGTGCCGTGTACTGCGAGACGCTCTGTAACCTACGAAAGTCCATCAGGAGCAAACGGCCTGTGCTGCACAAGGACGGAGTGATTCTGCTCCATACCGTGTGTCCACACGTCTCCAGGGTCACGCAAAGTGTACTGACCAAGTTTAACTGGGAGCCGCTTAAGCATCCGCCCTACAATCCGAGCATGTCGCCCTGTGACTTCCGTCAGGTCCGCTAAACCAACATCTCACAAAGGGAAACGTTTAAATTCGGACGGCGAAACGAAGGACATGGTAGAGGACTGTCTCTTGTTACTGTCACAGTAATTCCGGGAACAGGGATTCCTTCTGTTCGTTAAACAGTGAGATAGTTGTGCTCAGGACTCTGGTGAACACGTTTGAAGAGAGACGTCAATTATAACCACAGTGTCGATTCGTAGCTTTTCATTTGAACACCTCTCGTCTTACACTCCTGGGCATTAAAATTGCTACACCACGAAGATGACGTGCCACAGACGCTAAATTTAACCGACAGGAAGAAGATGCTGTGATATGCAAATGATTAGCTTTTCAGAGCATTCACACAAGGTTGGCGCCGGTGGTGACACTTAAAACGTGCTGAGATGAGGAAAGTTTCCATCCGATTTCTCATACACTAACAGCAGTTGACCGGCGTTGCCTGGTGAAACGTTGTTGTGATGCCTCGTGTAAGGAGAAGAAATGCATACCATCACGTTTCTGACTTTGTTAAAGGTCGGATTGTAGCCTGTCGCGTTGGTCGAGATCCAATAGCATAATATGGAATCGATGGGTGCATGAGGGCAATACGGAACGCCATGCTGGATCCCAACGGCCTCGTATCACCAGCAGTCGAGATGATAGGCATCTTATCCGCATTGCTGTAACGGATCGTGCAGCCACGTCTCGATACCTGAGTTCAGATTGGGACGTTTGCAAGACAACAACCATCTGCACGGACAGTTCGACGACGTTTGCAGCAGCATGGACTATCAGCTCGGAGACCATAACTGCGGTTATCCTTGACGCTGCATCACAGACAGGAGTGCCTGCGATGGTGTACGCAACGACGAACCTGGGTGCACGAATGGCAAAACGTCATTTTTTCGGATGAATACAGGTTCTGTTTACAGCATCACGACGGTCGCATCCGTGTTTGGCGACATCGCGGTGATCGCACATTGGAAGCGTGTATTCGTCATCGCCACACTGTCATATCACCCGGCGTGAGTATATGGGGTGCCATTGGTTATTATCAATTATCTGGAACAGAATGATCTCTTGATCCAAGGTCAACGCGGATTTAGAAAATATCGTTCATGCGAAACACAACTAGCTCTTTACTCACACAAATTGATAATTGCTATCGACAAGGGTTCGCAAATCGATTCCGTATTTCTTGATTTCCAGAAGGCTTTTGACACCGTACCTCACATATGGCTTTTAATCAAACTGCGTGATTATGGTATATCGCCCCAAATTTGCGACTGGATAGGGGATTTCCTGTCATAGAGGACACAGTTCGTAGTAATCGATGGTAAGGCATCGGATAAAACAGATGTGATATCGGGCGTTCTACAGGGTAGTGTTATTGGTTCTCTGCTGTTCCTTATGTACGTAAACGATTTAGGGGAAAATCTAAGTAGCTCTCTTAGGTTATTTGCAGATGACGCCATCATTTACCGTCTAGTAAAATCATCTGAAGATCAGATCCAACTGCAGAACGATCTGAATAAGATATCACTATGGTATAAAAAGTGGAAATTGACTCTAAATAATGATAAGTGTGAAGTCGTCCACAAGAGTACGAAAAGAAATCCGTTAAACTATGTTTACAAGATAAATCAATCGAATGTGGAATCCGTAAACTCCACAAAATACCTAGGAATTACTAATACTTCAGACTTAAATTGGAAAGAACACGTAGATACTGTCGTGGGAAAGGCGAACCAGAGACTGCGTTTTATTGGCAGAACCCTTAAAAGATGCAACAGAACTACTAAAGAAACTGCGTACACTACGCTTGTCCTTCCTGTTTTGGAGTATTGCTGGCTAGTGTCGGATCCTTATCAGGTGGGTTTGACGGAGGACATCGAAAGAGTCCAAACAAGGGCAGCTCGTTTCGTATTGTCACGATACAGAGGAGACAGCGCTACGGAAATGAAACAGGATCTGGGATGGGAATCATTACAACAACGGCGCTTATCGCTGCGGCGTGGGCTACTTATGAAACTCCAATCGCCAACATTCTCCTCTGAATGCGACAATATATTGTAGGCTCCCACTTACACATGTAGAAATGATCATCAGAATAAAATACGAGAAAACAGAGCTCGTACGGAGAGATTCAGGTGTTCTTTCTTCCCGCGCGCTATTCGAGAATGGAATATGAGATAAATAGTATAACGGTGGTTCTATGAACCCTCTACCAGGCACTTAAATGTGATTTGCAGAGTATCCCATGTAGATGTAGATGTTACACGTCTCGGGCACTTCTTGTACGCATCGACGGCACTTTGAACAGTGGCCGTTACATTTCAGATGTGTTACGACCCGTGGCTCTACCCTTCATTCGATCCCTACGAAACCCTACATTTCAGCACGATAATGCACGACCGCATGTTGCAGGGCCTGTACGGGCTTTTCTGGATACGAAAAATGTTCGACTACTGCCCTGGCCAGCACATTCTCCAGTTCTCTCACCAATTGAAAACGTCTAGTCAATGGTGGCCGAGCAACTGGCTCGTCACAATACGCCAGTCACTACTCTTGATGAACTGTGGTATCGTGTTGAAGCTGCATGGGCACCTGTATCTGTACACGCCATCCACGCTCTGTTTGAATCAATGCCCAGGCGTATGAAAGCCGTTATTACGGCCAGAGGTGGTTGTTTTGGGTACTGATTTCTCAGGATGTATGCACGCAAATTACGTGAAATTGTAATCACATGTTAGTTCTAGTATAATATATTTGTCCAATGAATACGCCTTTATCATCTGCATTTCTTCTTGGTGTAGAAATTTTAATGGCCAGTAGTGTATATCACGTCAAGAAGCAGCAAACGGCCACAGTGGATACTTAGCCAAGGAAAGATGATGGGTGAAGGGAGTATAAAGAGGTGGATGATGTAATGTCAATGTTAAAACTACGTCTACAAGAAAATACAGTATAATTCGGAACAGATATTAAAGAAGTTGAAGCAAGGCAAGACGAAAATACAAAAATATTTAAAGCCGTACCCAAAGAAGAAATAAAAGATTATAAAAGGAAAAAAAAAGACCGCAGAGACAGTAAAAATGTTAGACACCGGGATAAAAAATACCATGATATATGAAATAAGTGCTGAAATGGCTAGATTGAGGCCCTGAGAAATAGAGTGAATACAAATAAAACTGTAATTTACTGTTTTGGCGAAAAATATATCCGAAAAAGCTACAATTGGATCAAAAATTAGATGTTTGTAAATCTGGACTTTATCCTTGAGGTTGATGTTGAAGTGAAGGAAATTTATGAAAACGTCCAGGATCAAGCAAATGCTGTGTCAGTAATAAATATTCATAATCATAAAGTGCTTCATGTAATACCTGCTTTAAAGGCAATACAAACAAGATATAAGGTGGATTCAGGGAAACAGAACAAACAGTTGAAAAATTCCCAGAAATACACGAGTAAATGACGTTTTAAGTTAAGTAACGGACGAAACTGAGCAAAGACTAGAAACGAGAAATGAACTAGAGAAGAACTTGTTCAGGTTCTCTCATTGTGAGAGCGGTTGAATAGTCAGTGACTTATTCTTTCTTCTTTCCACTATCTCCTTTACGTCACCATAGATGGCGAGTAATTGAATTCGGTTGTAATGGTTGTAACTTACAGTGCCCGCAATGTGCCCGTTCCTTTCACAGCCCTGAGAGAAATGCAGTCTCAAAATAAAACGTCCACCAGCCTGCTGTCTCTCAAAGTTGAGGCCCAGCGCAGAAGACTCCACAGAAATCGTTCGTTCTTGTCCTCAGGCTGTAAAAGTGAATTATTGATGAACAAGTGAGGTAAAACAAATAATGTATAAAGAAGTTTTGTAATGGGATGCTACTCTGTGTTTTTATCATTAGTGCAAAAATATATAAACTGCACAGTTAACGAACTATCTTTACATTTAAATTGTTTCTATCTCACAAGTCGATTCATTTCGGTCAGTAGTTAGAGCGCCAGAACATGGCCCGTGCATTTCGCCTGCCATTTCATATTTCATCTGTTTATTAATTTTTATATTATTTAATGGTCCGAAAGAACAGAGATGCAGCTTGTTATTGAGAGATGACGTATTACGAAACTCGAGTAAATTTAATGGAAAATATTTCTAATTTTAAGTTATGATGAATTGTGTTTTGGCGCGTAGTCTCCAAATGGACTGGCCGTTCATAGCGGAGTACATGAGTTTTGGGCGACCTTTGCCACATACCACCTGTTCTTGATACCTCACACTATTTTGCGACAGCTGTATACAGCTCTGTTCTGACTTGCGGTGAGAAAAATAATTACTATGGCTGAGAGCCAGAAATATCACATATCCTTTGCTTCTGAGATTTCGAAAGTTGGAATGTTCTCAGAGACAACACCAGATTTTGGGTGTAAGAAATTTTGCCCCAGTTTCGAAAAGATTATTTCTTATCATCTCTCAAGAGCTTTGCTACAATATTATTAAAAAATCAAATTTAATTTTACATTTCAGACAATACTAATAACTCCTATCTCCATTCTTATCTTAATTATATCATTAAAATAACAAATTTCAAGCTTATTAGTATGATAGTAAATATTATTTTAAAAATTCACATATCGATTTCGTTTGCATGATGGAACATCATCAGTGCAGATTTAGAGTCGTCAGGACTTATATACTCCGCATAAAACATTTAACAGTTACATCCAAGATACATATAAATAAAAAAGTCTTTCTAGTGCATGTTACAAGTTTAAAAAGTTTTTATAAACAAATAGTTCATATCACACCACCAAGCCAAAAATTTGTAATTTTATTGTAATACTGTCGTGGTCTGGCGCATTATCCACTATGGAGTCAACATACAGTTATATTATTATTAGAAAAATCTAGTAATTATCTCATATCGTATTCGCCGCTCGATTTGAGTACCACATGATACCACAAAAATACCCTCCTCCTAAAATCGTTAGCAGCCTTCTGATAATTTAACCATACTGCTTTCAGAAAAATTGAACTTTATCAGTCTATTATTATTGTCACATGAACAATCATCAAAACCAAAATCAAATAATGTCGATTATACGTCGTCTTTTTAATCTAAATCTAAAAATAATCATATGTGTAAAGCTCTTCTCACCTACTATTACCACTTTATTAAATAATGTAAACATAAACCATAAGCACAAATCATAACTTTTATACATTATAACTTGCGTATTTCATAACTGATATCGATATATTCGATCCACAATATCAACTTTGTTCACTTGTGTCCGTGGGCTGACAGCCCCCTTTACTGTCTTGCAGCTGAGCTTACGAGTCTGGTTCTATTTCATGTAGCAATACAAAAATACCTTAGGTTAGTTTCTTAATAATTCTATATAAAACATACCGTATATTAAACATATTCACATAAAATAATACAGGCCAAAATTGTTAATTTTATTCTGGAGAAGTAATTTATTCATATTTCTAAGCGTAGTAATTGTTGGTTTTGATATCACTGTTCAAAACAGTTAGGGAATCTGGTGAGAGGTACACGCTATACTTAAGGTAACTTATTTTATTCACATATTGGTTATAGTTCTAATATGTGCGATATTTTGCTGTCTCTGCTCTTTAGGTTTACTGGGCATTTACTTAGAGCGAGGCACGACTGGACTACTGTAATAGTGAAAAATTAATTCTATTTTCCCTCTAATATGGTGTGTAATCACCTCGACGAGTCAGTACAGATGCACACCTGTGTACAGTGGACAGTATGAGGTTATGAATCAGCTATTGGGGGATATTTGGCCATTCTTTCTTGAGTGAAAAATCCAGCTCTGCAACTGTTGTGAGAGGTGCTGACCGCTACAGTGCGTCTGCTAAGTGCATCCCAGACATGCTGAATAGAGTTTCAGTTCCTTGTACAAGCAGGCCACTCCGTTCGTTGAGGTCCCTCAGCTTCAAGCATGTTGTCCACCAGTGCAGCTCTGTGGAAACAAGTGTTACTTTAATTATTCATGTGCAATAGAGGGTTAAAGACTGATCCACAAAATACGGTATAAATAAGCTTTTAATTCTTTAATGTCCAGGAACAACACTGGGAATGAAGGGGTTAAAATAAAGGCGTTACTTGTTGCGACGAGATCTATTTGCGAAATTTCTTTCACCAACTTTCTCTTCCGAATATGAACAGACTTTGTTATGACCCACCTACATAGGAAGAAATGATCATCAAAATAAAATAAGAGAAATCAGATCGAAAACGGAAAGTTTTAGGTGTTCCTTTTATCCGCGAGCTATTAGAGAATAGAACAGTAAAATAACACCATAAAAGCGGTTCGAGGAACCCTCTGCCATGCACTTCAATGTGACTTGCAGATTATTTATGTAGATGTAGACTTCGTAGAACCGAAAGAAAGATGTTGAACCATTTTAGTTTATCGTGCCGATGATAATACTTCAGAACCCAGGTATCTCAACTTACCCCCTAATTGTGTTAACCGGTGTAAAAAGTAAGCAGTACCATAAAAAAAGTTCTTGCTTTAATACATCAGTTGACACCGGTACTAAAATCGTTCAAACGAAAAATATATGTGCCCCTGACGTTCTAGCGTATTCTGAAAAACGCGTTTCGATATACGTAACCGTTCACGAAATAAAAGGGGTGTTACTTCTTACGTGACTCACCCATATACGGTGAGTTGCTTTTGTGGGTTAGTGTCCTGCTCGTGGTTTTGCATCGCGTGACAATCCACATAGTGTAAGGCCGTGTCCTACGTCTGCGACAAAAGCGAGCAGCAGCGCGCGACTGCTTCAAGCGACAAAACCTCAACCACATGTTTAGCTACGGATCTGTCCTACGTGAGCGACATCTGCAGCGCTGCGCGTCAGACGCGACAACGGCCGATTCATGTCGCGCTACAAAGTGTCGAAGTTCGTTGTGAATCGTCTGCTTGTAGAGGTTATAAAGGATGTCGCAAGAATGATGCGAGCTAATAATCTCTGAAATATATGAAACACTAGGATGTCAAACGAGAGGCGCGTAAAATTACGTTTCTGAGTAAAATATCTCTATGTTTCATACGCATTTTAATGTGTTTGGTACAAGCTGGATACGTGTCTTTGCAAAATGAAGGTAACTACATTGGTAAAAAATTAATTTGTGGTGCTCTGTAAAAATATATATAACGCAGTGTGTCCGTATGTTTGGGTGTTTCTTTGTACGTATTGTATTTTCTTCCAATGTTTATGAAATTTTGTACACGTAAATTTCAATCCATGAGGACGGTCACCGTAAGTGTTAGGATCACATACAACACATTGTTCACGAGATATGACGTCATAAACAATTAGATGCGCGAAAAAATGCTGCATCAAACTACAGTGTTGAACCTTTCCCCCTAAACTACTGGACCGATTTCAACCAAATTTGGTGCACATATTCCTTACCGTGAGGTAACAACGCTGTTGGAGTAAGAACCACATACGACGCATGGGTCAGGAGATATGACATCATAAACAACAGGTATCGCAAAAAAAAAAACTATCACGTAATGCGACAGGAATTTATTCACACACTGTATGAGAATGACAGTACTTGGCGACTTGCAACCAACTTTAAACACAATTTCAAATATTTATTGAACTTTCTCTCGTTGACAACCATAGCAAAATTATGAAATGAAAACAGTTTCTCGCTTACAACTTTTGCGCTGTTCATGGACTAAAACTATGGCATTCGGTATGACGTTACAATTTATAATTTCTATACTACAAATTCTAGCCACAGGAAATTTTACAGTGTACACACATGTAGCTGAATGTACCTTCGAAATTGTATCACAGTACTACACGTAGTTCATGAGATATGAGCATATAAACAGTAACGTTCATAGAAAACCCCCCTATCATGCACCAAGTTTTAATCTATTACTTCTTTACTACTAATTGTATTTGAGACAGATTTTACAGGATGCGGCACTTATAGAAATGAATGTATAGATGTACAATTGTACAACTTATAAACACGAGATCGTGCGAATTTTATATGCCATTTGTATTTTGATTTTTTTAATACTGAACGTATAATTTTGTACATTATGCAAGACAGCCTTATTTCTTATATATTGTCCGATAAATATAACATGTTTTTAGAAAAAAGGAGATGGACAGAGAGAGAAGAAGTAGGGGAAGAACCAACTCAAGGCAGGGATAATTGAATAAGTACCAGGATAACACCGGTTTTCGTAGCTAGTAATATATAAGACTGTACAAATAATAGGTATAATACAAGTATTCAATACCTTTTACAATAAGACTCATTTAGTACTCATTCAGTCGTTGATGGTTTGTAGTCATGAAAGAAAAGCACATTGACGACATAGTACGCGTATTTTTACTCGTCGCTGTATTTTCGAAGAAGTTAACTGGTGATCTTCATAGTCTGTTTTCGTATTTTAAGTAATGAATTAAATAGTTCAAATGTTTGTATAGCTTATGGGACTTAACTACGGTGTCATCAGTCTCTAAACTTACAAACTACTTATGAACTAAGACTAAGGACGGCACAAATAACCATGCCCGAGGGGGGGGATTCGAACCCCCGACCGTAGTGGCCGTGCAGACCGTGCCTGGAGCGCCTCAGTCCCCTCGGCCACCGCTCCCGGCAATTAAATAGTCTACGAACATTTCTCACTTTGTAAATTTAATGCTCAGCACTCTTTTTTCGCCTGATTTCCTAAAGCAATAACTTTACTATGGAGCTATCAGCTTTCTACGGTTTATGGATGGCAAATTTTTGGTACAGTTGATCGGTTCTAGCCGCCGTCGTGTAGAAAGGCGCTATCGCGCTCAGAGCACGCGGCCATGTGGTCGCCTGCAACTGCAGAATGTCGCGCGCTGCCGCTCGCTTTCGTCGCTCACGTAGGACGCGGCCTACATTACACTGTTCGTGTAACCCAATCGGGCCAAATTGCTGCGGTCACCAGTTCCTAGACTAACAAACTACGTAAACTAAATTACACTAACGACAACACGCAGACCTATACCCAAGGGAGGACTCGAATGTCCGACGGGAACAGCCGCCCAGTCCGTAGCACGACGCATTTTACCACACGGCCATTCCGCGAGGCTTATATTACACTACTGCGTCTTTTCAGAACATTACGACACGCAAGAAACTGAGACAATGCATCTAACTCCATAAGCAGAAATTGTACTTCCGAACATGGCTGCTACTAGAACTCATTATCTCTACGTCCACTGTGAAGCACAAGACATAAGCTGAGCGATTCCATGTAAGTGAGCGACAGACAGGTTACGCAGCAGTGCGCATGCGTGAAGCTAGCCATGGCAGGCGGCCTTCCTCCCAATGCCTGCTCACCGTGAGCGCTCGCGGCCGCCGTCACTTGCAACAGCCTGTCTCAGATGATTGCTCATTGTCTCAAGCTATAAGCGTGGAAGCAACGCCCTTGTATCTATTTATTTATGGATATATTACACTTGTTACACCGATTTATTTAGGAAATATAGTCTATCACAGTATCCTCCACAGTAACTCAGCAATTGCAAGCAGCGTGACACGCCCCTTTGTCCTCATGTTCGTGTAATTATGTAATGAATATTTGTCTACTTTTTCCGTAACTTTACGCAAATGTAGTGTAGCAGTAAGTGTTCAGTTAGTGCAGATGTGGTTAAATTTAAGTCAAAAGTAATCTTTACCGTTAAGAAAAATTCTGCTTTTTTAGTGGATTGTGGTTTGCCAATGAGTGAGTGGTTTGGGCAGAACACTGATTTGGTGAAGTAAACCACTTTGACGGAGAGCTGCTTCGGGCTATAAGAACACTTTGTCTCGTTTTGGAAGAAGGATGATCTGCGTGGGTGGCAAATGGCCGCTTTTTCGGGGCTTCCACTTTGGCATAGGTTAATGAGCGCCAGTTAAAGAACTTAAAATTTTTCTAGTTTCATTACGGAATAATTGAAACCGAACAATGTGTGTACTCTGCACGAGATTTTAGGAATGTTGATATTTTATTTGTTGGACTAAGGTTTTAACTATTATCCAGCAGTAGAATGGCCGAGCGATCTAAGGTGTCTTGCTGTATGACTGTGTGTGTTGCCCCTATTAAAGTAGTTTGTAAGTCTATGGGCTGATAGCCATAGCACATTGCTCCAGTAGGTTTACAAATATTTGAATATTTTTAACTATTGAGAGCTGAAAAATGGTTCGTGTTGTTTGATATCAAACAACACGAAACATTTTTCAGCATTTTTCGCATAAAGGCGAAATGCATATGGCAATACTAAACTCTTAACATAACATAGATATCTACATTATAATATAAAGAAGCAATTGTGGAAAGACAGGACAAGAAAGGAACTAACGTTTCTCTACTGTTCCACACTCTAGTAGTGCGCCCTCCGGGACTGGCCGGCGCTCTAAGGCGCCTTGCTGCAGAGTGCACGTCTGCTCCACGTCGGAGGTTCGAATCCTCACTCGGTCATGTGAGTGTGTGTGTGTGTGTGTGTGTGTGTGTGTGTGTATGTGTGTGTGTGTGTGTGTGTGTGTATGTATGTGTGTCCTTAGCATACGTTAGTTTAAGTCAGTTTTACCCCTGACGACGACTATGGAGGATATAGTCGAAAGCTTGGGCTCCTACCCATATCTGACGCGGCAAGAACACCGAGAGTATTTTACGGAAGAACTACGTCGCGGAAGACTTCGTACTCATTTGAATCAGTAGCGCGCGGAAAAAAGCAACACTTAAATCTTACCGTTTTCGATCTGGTTACTCGTATTTTTATGATGATTATTTCTCAATATGTAGGTGGATGATAATAAAGTATTTTCGCATGCGGGCGAGAAAGATGATAAAAGAAATTTCGAAAATATATCGCGCCGCAACGAATAACACCTTTCTTGTCATTATTTCCATCCCTACTCGTACACAATTTCCGTGACATTTCCTTTCCTGTATCTCGACGATACAAAATGAGCTGCCTTTCTCGGTACTTTTTTCTATATCCTCCGTCAGTTCCAAATGGTGAGGAGCCCCCAGTGCACAAAAATAGTCCAAAATAAGACTGACAAGTTTAGTAGTAATGTAGTATCTTCTAAGTGTTCTGCAAATGAAACGTAGCCTTTGATTCGCCTTCCCCATGATATTTCCCATATTTTTTACGAAATTTGAAGTAGTTTGTAACTGTAATTCCTGTGTATTTCGTGAAATTGTCGGCTGTAGATTTGACTGATTTTCGTGTAAATGAAGTATAACAGATTTCTTTTAGTCCTCGCGTGGATAACTTTATACTTTTAATTATTTGGGATCTATTGCCATTGTTCGCACAGTGATGATATCTTATCTAAAACGTTTTGCAGTTGCTTTTGATCTTCTGGTCACTGTACCAACCGATAATCGACAGCATCATCCACAAAAATTTTAAAAGAAATACTCAGATGTCTCTTAAATGGTTTATAAAAACAAAGAACACTACGGGCCATTTAATACTTCTCTGGGGAACGCTAGACAACACGTTTCTTTTAGTCGTCCATTGCTACGTACTGTGAACTTTCTGACAGTAACTAACGAATCCAATAGCACAACTAAGACGATATTCCATATACATGCAATTTGATTACAATCTCCTTCTGAGGTACAGCTTCAAAAGTCTTCCGGAAGTCTAGAAATATGTCATAGATTTGAGATTCCTTGTCGACAGAACTGCATCACTTCACGTTCTTCAGAAGTACGTCACTTTCTACACTGATATTCACTATGAGTCAATATGTCGATCTTTCGAGGTAGTCCATAATGTTAGAATAAAGTATGTGTTCCTAAAATCCTACAGCAAACAGACGTCAAAGATATAGGCGTGGAATGTTGCGGATCGCTCCCTTTGCCTTTCATGAATATTGGAGTGACGTCTGCAATTTCCAGTCCTTAGGCACGGATCTTTATCAAAGAGAACGATTGTATATTATATTAAGGTATTGACCTATTACTTCAGAATACTCTGGAACCTAATTAGTATACAATCTTGGCTGGAAGAATTGCTTTTGTTAAGTACTGTAAGTTGCTTTACTACTACAAGGATATCTACTTCTACATTTTCCACGCTAGCAGGTGATCTTAATCCAAGTTCTGAAGTATTTGCGCCCTCTATGGTGAAGGAATTTCGGAAAGCTGCTTTTAGCAATTATGCTGTAACTACGGTGTCATAAGTAGTGTCACCATTGCTATCGCGTTGTGAAGGTATTGTGTTTTGCCACTAGTGTGATTTACATATGACCAAAATTTCTTTGAATTTTGTATCAAATTATGAGACAGATTTTCGTTGTGCAATTAGTTGTATGCTTCATGCTTTGAAGTTCGCGCTAGATTTCCAGTGCCTGTAAATGATTATCGGTATTGGAGAATTTGTCTGTTTAAATTTGGCATGCTTTTTTCTTTCCTCCTGCAAGAGTCATCTAACCAATATTGTGCTTGTGCATGTGGGGTCCGTACCCTCTTTTGTTAATTAATTCGATATAAATATCTGATTTGTTGTCGATATAATTTCTTTGAATGTAAGCCACCTCTTATTTACAGTTGCATCGTTATTCAGAACTACTGGCGACTGTCAACTGAGGAAAGCGTCAAGCGCATTTTTATATACTTTGTTTGAAGTGACATATTTTTCCTTTAATTTTTATGGATTTGGAAATTTCGATGTTCAGTCTCACTAACAAGTAAGATAGTTGTGTGTTCACTCATTCCTGTTTCTAATTTGACGCTGTTTATTGTCTCCGGATTATTTGTTGCTGGGAGGTCAAGTATGTTTATTAATCTAGAGGGTTTGCGAAGTAATTTCTCGAAATAGTTTTGGCAAAACGCATTTAGTACAATTTCGGACAATGTTTTATGCTTGCTTCCGGTTTTGAACGCATATTGTTTCCTGTATATCAAGTGTTAGTTGAAGTCACCACGAATTACAATAGTATGTTTCGGATACGTTTACGAAATCTGATTTATCTTTATAATAAATCTAAGCAAGAATACACAAAAGGTTTTGTTCCAAGGTTTATGCATTACTCCAATATTAAAACTGATAAGAATGCTTCTAGCCAATGTAGACAGCTGACGGGTGACCCACGCTTCTACAGATGATCTTTTACCCTCCGCAATTCTCGTTGCCTGCCCCGTTTCTCTGTTCTATAAAACGTCAGAAACGACCCGTCACCGTAACATGACCGACGGTGAGGTGGGCAGTTTACCGTGGGAGTTCTTGGAACGCTCGCAGTAGAACGGTATTACGTTCCTGGAAAATGAGAGATTTACCTGCAAAAACAAAGTGGAAAGTCGCGAGAGCGAGGCCTGTTAACCCAAATGTGACATCCGCTTACAGCCGCGCAAGTCCAGCTACAGCAAAATGTACGCCGCGATATACCCACGCAGGTGATCGAACCATCCAAAACGTATTTCTAGAAAATTAATAATATGTCAGTGTATAAGGTTACTTTACTGGCTGAATGCTGAAATTATTTGTTTGTCGCATCTTCTACAACGAGCAGAAATTTTTATACTCTTTACTGGACTAAGAATTGAGCCGCTACTTTGCCTTTTGCGGACAATAATCTTATCCCACGAGCTACCTTATCACAACTCACGTACGTGTCTCACAGTCTTACTTCTACTCAGACTCCACTAATACTTTCCAAAACTAACAAACATTGTCTGGAATTCTTGCCGAAATAACACTCCAAGCAGAAATGTAAGAAGACAAGTCAAAGCAACACACACTCCACTGCAGAGTGAAGAACCTAATCTGTATCAAATGTTCAAATGTTTGTAAAGCTTAAGGCACTCAACTGCGGGGTCTTCAGTCCCTAACCTCAAAAACTACTTATGAACTACCTTATACTAAAGACGATACAAACATCCATGTTCGAGAGGGGATTCGAACCCCCGACGGCAGATGGCCGTGCGGCTAATCCGCCGCGGCTAATCTGTATCATGTCTACTCTTCGCATTAAACATATTAACCTCCTATCGACACGAACCAGTAAATTTCGTATTTGGTTTACTTACCCAAGGCAGTTGATGAATTCCTCCCAGAGTTACATGTAGTTGTTTGCTGCAAATAAAAAATTAGAGCTGATCGCTTTGAAGAGTCGCTGAACTAGATCGTTGCTATCACAGCCTCCGATGTATATTTCTTCGATACTAACATGGTGAATAAAATCTCTCCTGAGACTACATCGTACGAAGAGCGTGAATTCCTTTCTTCCAAAGTGTTCTCGATTCAATTGAAAGGATAGATCTGCAAATGATCTACTCATCTCAAAAACTATAACCGCATAATCATTTCCATCTTTATCCTCTTAGGCATTTCTAGTGATTAGTACAAGGAAAAGTACCATTTGCAGAACGAATGTTACAGGAAGTCAGTTTGAAACATTGGTGTTTTCTTGTCGCATCTGGCGAACTAAATCAAAAAATTTTGTAGAGCTTATGGGACTTAACTGCGGTGTCATCAATCCCTAAACTTACAAACTACCTATGAACTAGCTGATACTAAAGACGGCACAAACATCCATGCCCGGAGGGGAATTCGAATCCCCGACCGCAGCGGCCGTGCAGACCTTGACTGGCACACCGCAGACCGTTCGGCCGGCATTTGGCGAACTGGCAACACACAAGTTGTGCACTTGCAACTATATAGACAATTATATGTGATGTTTGTTACGTAGACACAAAGTGAGAAGGTACTCAAGGATGTCGAAGATGTTAGGGAAAAATATGTATTTGGAAAATAAATTCCACAGACCCAAGTGAAACGGTCTTACAGTTGTGGCATAAGTAGGGTAACATTGTACAATTGTGATCATTTCGGACAAATGTTATTGTAACTGGAAATACATTGAGACAACAAATGATTTTAACTATGGAACTTGCTCTTGGATGTTTAATAAATATGTGACACAAATATTAGATAATTACAATTGTTGGTATAAACACAAAAAAAGGCTGTCACTGGCATCTTCCGCACAAAAAGGACTTCTTCCCTGGGTCACCAACGCATAGTTCATGGTACCAAACATTTGTGGCAGAGAATCCAGTCACCCTTAACTAGAAATTATAAGAGCGTGTTAGACTAAGTAGCTTCACTTATCTCTTGTTGTTGTTATGGTCTTCAGTCCGGAGACTGGTTTGATGCAGCTCTCCACCCTACTCTATCCTGAGCAAGCCTTTTCATCTCCTCATAAGACCGGCAACCCATATCCACTTGAATCTGCTTACTATACGCGTCTCTTGGCCTCCCTCTGCGATTTTTACCCCACACACTTCCCTCCAATGCTAAATTTACGATTCCTCGATGTCTAAGAATGTGTCCTACCAAGCGATCCCTTCTTTTAGTTAGGGTATGCCAAAAATTCCTTTTCTCACCAATTCTGTTCAGTACCTCTTCATTAGTTATGTGATCTACCCACCTAATCTTCAGCATTCTTCTGTAGCACCACATTTCAAAAGCCTCTATTCTCTTCCTGTCCGCACTGTTTATCGTCCATGTCTCACTCCCATACAAAGCAACACTCCACACAAATGCCTTCAGAAAAGACTTCCTTACACTTAAAATAATATTCGATGTTAGCAAATTTCTCTTTTTCAAAAATGCTTTTCTTCCCATTGCCATTCTGCATTTTATATCCTCTGTACTGCGACCATCGCATCTTATTTTACTACCTAAGTAACAAAACTCATCTACCGCCTTCATTGTTTCGTTACCTAATCTAATTCCTTTAGCATCGCCTGATTTTCTAAGACCGCATTGCATTATTTTTGTTTTGCTCTTGTTAATGTTCATTTTGTACGCTCTCTTCAACACACTGTCTATTCCATTCAACTGCTCTTCCAGGTCGTTCGCTGTCTCTGACAGAATTACAATGTCATCAGCAAAACGCAATGTTTTTATTTCTTCCCCCTGAACTTTAATCCCTATTCCAAAATTTTCCTTGCTTTCCTTCATCGCCTGCTCAATGTACAAATTGAATAACATCGGAGAAAGGCTACAACCCTGTCTTACTCCCTTCCGAACTGATGCTTCCCTTTCATGCCATTCGAGTCTAATAACTGCGGTCTGGCTTTTGTAGAGGTTGTAGATAACTCTCCTTTCCCTGTATTGTACCCCTGCTGACTTCAGAATTTGAAAGAGTGTAGTCCAGTCAACATTGTCAAACGCTTTCTCCAAATCTACAAAGGCTAAAAATGTAGATTTGCCTTTCCTTAATCTATCTTCTAAGATAAGACGTAAAGTGAGTATTGCCTCCCGGGTTCCTACGTTCCTCCTGAATCCAAACTGATCTTCCCCTAGGTCAGCATCTACCAGCTTTACCATTCTCCTGTAGATAATTCGTGTTAAAATTTTGCAACCATGACTTATCAAACTGATGGTTCTGTAATTTTCACACCTGTCTTATCTCTTAACAGGAAAAAAATTATATCTTCACAGCACAAAGTGGTGTATTCTTGGGAAAGACAAGAGGAGCTGTAGAAACCTGCTACACTAGAACGCCACACAAAAGCAAGTGCTACCAACACTACGAGACTGACAAATTATGTTGACCGGGATTGTACCTATATGGAATATGTACCACCTTACCCTAATATAATACCAGCTGCACCTCTTAAGAAATGTGAGGCGCATTTTCTCTGGTGATTCGACTGAGGGCTGGAGTCACCCCAGCCAAAACTGTTCATCACGCCTTGCATGCAATCTACAGTGTCAACGGTAAGCGTATTGCTATTTCCCGTTACGAAGACAATGTTTGTTACAATGCAAGTGTTTATTCTTGAGCGCTCCGGACCAGCCGGCCGCGGTGGCCAAGCGGTCTGCTGCGCGCCAGTCACGATCTGCACGGCCACTACGGTCGGGGGTTCGAATCCCCCTCCGGACATGGATATTTGTGCCGTCCTTAGTATTAGCAAGTTCATAAGTAGTTTGTAAGTTTAGGAACTGATGACCCCGTAGTTAAGTCCCATAAGCTCTACAAACATTTAAACATTTGCTCCGAACCACACAAAACCATGCTTAGCGAAGCAGCCGCTCTTGTGTTTCTAACCTATCTCAATAATCCAAGGGAAAAGGTGACCTACAGTTAGCCGCGGAGGAGTAGCCGAGCTGTCTGGAGCGCCACGTTGCGGATCGCGCGGCCTCCCGCGTCGGAGGTTCGAATCCTCCCTCAGGCATGGATGTTTGTGTTGTCTTTAGTATAAGTTAGTTCTTAAGTAGTTTGTAAGTTTAGGGACTGATGACCCCGCAGTTAAGTCCCATAAGCTCAACAAACATTTGAACATTTTTTGTCCAACAGTTTAGCCTGTGAATCCAACCGCGTGTCGTTTCTGGTGACTCCTCACATCGTTACGAGGTGAAGACTAGAGTAAACCGCAGAGTGAAAAACTCCGTGATTCGTGCGAGTTTCGCTATGTGGTCTAGTGCTTTACTCTATCTCTTTGGCCCTTTTCCCGCACATGCAGGTTCGGCACTGTGTTAAACGCGGATATGGCAGGTGTTAATATTTACAGGGTGGCCGGATGACCTTCCTGCCGTCACCACATGCCCCCCAGGAGGAAATGTGTACCCCAAATATAGTGTCAGAAGTGTGCGAAAGTGTAAAGTGTTAAGAAATGTTTGCGAACCGTGTAACTGAGGCGGGACTTGGGAACCAGCCCGGTATTCACCTAGGGGGATGTGGAAAACCGCCTAAAACCACATCCAGGCTGGCCGGAACTCTGCCCCTTTCGTTAAGCCGCCGGGCCGGGCCCGTACGCCTTCCCGTCTCGGAAAGCGATGTGTTAGACCACACGGCTAACCGAGCGGGTTGGTCTAGTGCTTTACTACAATCCCACAATTGAAGTCTAGATACGGTACTGCCTATTGTATAATTACCAAACCTATATAACAATATTTAATTTGCAATAAAAATATATTGACGTCTTTAATTGAGATAAAAGGTATCTTGTCCTTTACGTTCGACCAAATAACACACAGTGTACAAAATTTAAAGATCAGTTGATCTGATTTTAATGAAATTTGGCACACTGTGTGTGATTTGGTCCAACCATCTGACTGATAACCATAAAAGCTGGCAGATGTATGTAAATTTCATGTACAGGGGAGGGAGCCGATGAACAGAGAGAGGGAGCAAGAGGAGGCAGACAGCGATGACAGGTGATGGGTAGATGGATAGAGGGGGCAGGAGTAGGAGAGGGTGGAGCGCGCAGTGGATGATGGAGGGGTGGAGGGGATGGGCAGGGACCGGAGCACCTCGACTAACAGGATATTCGATAAAAACGCCTGCTTTTCAGCTGGCTGATATAGAGCGAGGCCTAAGATGACAAAGAGGGCGGTAAGAACTAGGAATAAAGATATGGAGGCTGATGGGCAGGGAGGCTAGGGGATGAAGTGTACCATGTATATTCAATTCCCATCCATATTTATCAATTGCGAAGCATTGTCGAGAAACCCCACTTCCCGATGTTTGTCTACGATGAACTCTGAAACTACTCAACTGATCATAATGACAATGTTACACAGTGCGCGTGACTTTTTCCAACTTAAATGGTAGGATAGTTTTTTCTCGATAATAAACCTCACTATTATATTTATTGCAAATTAAAGTTTTTATCCAGATTGGTTGAATAACCAATAATTGCCGCTGTTGTTCATCCGAAAGTCTGTGCTAGATGAGCCGACGTGGTAGCTCAGCACGCTCGGTCAGAGGTCTGTATGCCCTCTGTATTGAAAGAAATGAAATAAAGTGAAATAAAAAGTCCCTGGTATCCTCAACGATGAGAGGAAAAACGACACATGGTTCGGATTCTACTTCAAACTGTGGGCCACCGTTTCCCGGTTGGATAACTGGAGCAGGCAAGAATTTAAAAAAATGTTCAAATGTTTATAAACCTATTGGGCCAAACTGCTATGGTCATCAGTCCCTAGATTTACAAACAACTTAAGCTAACCTAAGGACAACAGACACACATGCCCCAGGGAGAACTCGAACCTCCGACGGCGAGCAAGGCGCCTTAGAGCGCTCGGCCACAGTTCTATTCTGTTAGTTCTCGGTGGGTCTGCGAGTGGTTCCGTTGAGTCTAGATAACTGCTTCTTCATATAACACGTTTTTCCACAGTTTGGTACCCGTATAATGGGTGATGTTGGTCTTGAAGCTGTTTTGATCGTTCATTTCTGCTCTGTACTGAGCTTCGTACCTTTGGTGGAGCGATTCCTGATAATGAGTATAGATGTCCAATTCTTGCTGGTTTAAGACAGCCAGTTATATGTCCACAGATCTGACAGGGTCCAGTTTTTGTGTGTGACGTTACCGTTCTCACACATGACTTGCAAACTCAGCAGCAGAGTAACAGAGTACCATTGCTGTGGTGCGTAAAACATTTGCATTAACTCCGCATTTTAACGTTGTTGGGTTGCCAAGTAAGCTATTCCGTCGCGGTGGAGTAGCCGAGCGGTCTAAAGCACCTCGCTGCGGAGCGCGCGGTTGCTCGTCGTGGAGGTTCGAGTCCTCCCTGGGACATGGGTGTGTGTGTTTGTCCGTAGGTTAGTTTACCTAGGTTTAAGTAGTTTGTAAGCTACGGACTGATGACCACGTAGTTTGGTCCGATAGATTTACAGACAATTGAACATTGAATTGAAGCTATTCCGTGTTTGGGCTATCATTGTGTCGCTTAAATGATAGTGTCCTGTCAAGCATAACGCGCAAGTACAATTGGGAATGGCAGTGTGTTAATCTTGTACCATTCCACCAAACATTCAGTCCTTTGTCTCTCTATTCTTAAAGTGGATTAGGCAAGAATGGGTCTTACTTGGATTGGGATACAGCCGATTTTTATTGTAACAGTCTGTTAGATTTTTTCCGTCAGTATTTCCTCAATATCCTTGTAGTTTGATGTTCAGATGTTTAAATGTTTGTTAAGCTGATGGGACTTTTACAAACTACCTTATACTAAAGGCAACACAAACATCCATGCCCGTCGGAGGATTCGAACCCCAGACGGGGAACGGCCTCTCTCATCGGACCATAGCGCCTCAATTTGTAGTTTGATGCCTGAACCGATATTGCCTTATCGTCGGCATATATGAAACAACTTATTGAGCACTGCTGTAAGTCGCGGATTTTTCGTTGTTCTTTGCACCTTCGTAATAAGGTTTCTGAGGGTGATTGTATTATATGCTGCCGTCAGATCTATAAACACAACCCCTGTTGCTTGTCTTTTCTCAGACCCATCTTCAATGAACTGGGTTAGGTTGAGAGCTTGGCTGGTACAATATGTGCCATGTCGAAATCGTGCTTGCTGTTTTATTAGGGTTCCCTCAATCAGGTCACTGAACCTGTTTAGTATCAGTCTTTCAGGCAGTTTGTAGAGTGTACACAACAGAGATATCGGCCTGTAGCACTCAGGATCTCCTGGGTCCTTATCAGGCTTAAGAACTGCAATTAATTTTGCCTGCCTCCGGATTTTAGGTATTTGACCAATTGTTCAACAGCTGTTCATAAACTCCAGCAATCATAATTTTGAGTGGGTACCAATCTGTATGAGCTGTTCATTTTTAATATCGTCTATACCTGCAGCCTTCCCAATCTCCAAACTTTTCATTTATTCATCCAGTTTTGATAATCTAAATGAGTGTTGTGTGTTTCATTATTTTCTTCTTGGGAAGTATTTAATTTACTTGTATGCCCCCTCTTCAATCTGTGCCCCATTTTAGCGTTTTTCAGCAACTGAGAGACTATTTGGTTTGCTGTAACGGCTACAAAGTCTAGTGTACATGTTGATAAATCATCTTGCGTTTTGAGCATTTTCCATGCTTTCCTGATACTGTGGGTTATGTTAATGGTTTCTAAAATGTGTTTCCACTTCTATCTCCTATTTTCAATCGTTGTTGTTATTCCATCTTCACCGGCCTCAATTATTTCTGGTAAGAACGGGTTGTCATCATAGAGATCACAATACTTTTCGTACTTGTCTTTTGTATCTTTGTTGTAGCCTGGGACGAACAATTTTCGGCATTCTCTCGGTATACTCTGCCTTGCACAGAGGTAAGAAACAGCCATAGAGATGAGGGAACTGATGGAGATAGAGATTAAGGAAAGGTTTTTAGGATGTCTGTTCAGTTCCAAAGAACATTTAGCAATTGCAAAGTATTGCCGGGTTCGCTAGTATAGCTTTCATATATATATAAATAACCTCTGGTACGATGTTTGTCCGCGATGGACTCCGAAACTACTCAACTGATCCAAGTATAATATTGATCAACGTGTGTCATTTAGTCCAACTTGAAAGATGGGATAGGTTTCATTTCTATTAATAATATCAGCATTATTTTTATTATTGCAAATTAAATGTTTTGCAACTAGTCTGTAATTGGCTTCGTTATTAAACATGAAGTCTGGGTTAGCGGCACAGTACTTTATTGTTGAGTGACAATCGTGGGCTCGAAACTTGTTAGGGTCACTGCTTTATTCACTTCGAGTTGTAACCTAGCCTTCACCTCTCAACGATGTGATGAGTCACTGGAGCCGGATTCCACGTTAAACTGTAGGTCATATTTTTCCGCTTGGATAATAGGGTAGTTTAGGAAAATGTTAGAGGCCGAAGTGGCGTCCACTCGAAAGATTTGCACCAGATCACTAGGCCACAAGAAATTATTTTCATATTCGATTTAGGACGTTTCCTTGATGCTACAGTATATATCACATTACACATTCATTACCAAATTTAATAAAGCATAACCATGTTTTTTAAATTTTTCGTGTATTTAATTTTATTCTAATTTTGGGTTGTGTTATCTATGTATAGGCTATAAAAATCAAACACTGTACGTTAAAACTCACAGATGGCATCACTGATTTAAATAACATTTTCTTTTGGTTTGTTCGCTTTAATACAGGCGCGGCTTAGAAAAAAAAAATAAGGAAAAGAAATACTAAAACATCGAAATTGGTAATTTTGTAAGTGGGCATCGCCAACGCACTTTGGATTGGATTCTTAATTCATGGGCTGCCATACCGATTATCAGTCTGCCATAATATTTTGCATACTTGGGTTCCCAAACAAAAGGAACGCCACATAATAATTCGTAAGATGCATAACGGAGGGTACTTTACAACATAGATTGACACAAATCTACAGTTTCATTCTTATTTTGATGAAATATTCTACATTTAATTTTCAACATAAGATAAATGTCACTGACTACATAAGATTTCGTATTGTGCATGGCGGAGGGGATCTTAATCCAGACTTTACACCGTTTGGCCGGCCGCGGTGGCCAAGCGCTCTGCGGCGTGCCATTCACGGTCTGCACGGCCACTACGGTCGGGGGTTCGAATCCCCCTCGGGCATGGATATTTGTGCCGTCCTTAGTATAAGGTAGTTCATAAGTAGTTTGTAAGTTTAGGGACTGATGACCCTGCAGTTAAGGCCCTTAAGCTTAACAAACATTTGAATATTTCACACCGTTTGGCCGCTCACTATGAATTTGAGAGGTATTGTAATTTTTAATATACAGTGGAGGAAGGGGAGGTATAGAGAGGGCGGGGGGCGAAAGAGATTGGCAGAGGGCGAAGGTAATAATAGAGTAACGGGGATGGGTTGGTGGCGAAATGAAGGTAGCTGGAGGAGGATGAGGACGACGACGAAATGTTCAAATGTTTGTAAATCTATCAGACCAAACAGCGTGGTCATCAGTCCGTAGCTTACAAACTACTTAAGCTAAGGTAAACTAATCTAAGGACAACACACATACACCTTTGCCCGAGGGAGGACTCGAACCTCCGACAGCGAGCAACCGCGCGCTCCGAAGCGAAGCGCCTTAGACCGCACGGCTACTCCACCGCGGCGACGACGACGAGCAGGAAGAAGGCAGAGGAGGAGATGGACAGAGAGAGGAGGGAGGAGGACATCAACCAACTAAAGCTCCGAAACTACTCAGCTGATCTTAATAAACTTTTGCTCAGTGTGGGTGATTGGGTCCAACATAAAAGACAGGATGGTTTTTTTTTTACCTAAATCAATAACATCAAGATTTTTGATTGCAAATTAAATGTCGTTATCTACGTGTGGTAAGTAAGCAATATATAGGACAGTGTTGCGTATGTAAGTATAGGCTAACGGTTTTGCCGTAGAGTAGTGGGTAGTTCGTTACGATGTGATGCAAGTGGTCGGTAGTTCAAAACCCGACACTACCATTTCAGGCCACTAAACAGCCGGGCGCAGTGGCTCAGCGCGTCCGGTCAGAAGGCTGAACGCCCTCTGTAAAAAAAAAGAAAAAAAAATGCTGAGCCAAGAACACGGCGACCAACAACTAACCAACAAGATCAGCGACCGCAAGGAGCAGAGACGAAGGAGAAAGGTTCAAAACTCGTGAGGCTCATTGATTTTCCCCCCTGCGTTTTAACCTACCCATCGCCTCTCAACAGTCTGAGGAGTCTCCAGGAACGATACATGGTTCGAATTTCACTGTAAGTAAAATTTCCCCTGTTGGATGACTGGACCGGTTAGAGACATAAAAGGCACCGATTTGTGGTCAAAATGAAAGACTTGCAAGAGGCCACTAAGCAACACAAAGTTAGTAGTAGAACGTGTCCTTCATGCTACAATTCATTTCACACTGCATATGTTTTCAAAATTTACATAAGACTTAACTGTACTTTTTAACTTTTTGATGCTTTGGTTCAGAGGGAATACCGTCTACTTGTTTACTGACACGTAGACGTTTCTTAGCGCTTTCGTTCAACAAATACTTCACCACTTTTTCTTTGTCTGATAATCTAATTGTAGTTGCTGGTGTTGCTTTCGGAGATCGTTGTTGATCGTACGTGGCACTATCACTCGAAGAGTCTTCATGTGTGCAACTTTCTTCCGTTTCTTCGCCGTCTATAGATTCACAGTCTGCAATATCGAGTGTTTCATTAGTTTCTAGCCACATGTCTGCGCTATTTACATGGTCGTCTAAAAGTTGAACTACCATGTCACACATTACATAGTCTTCACGCGTGTTTTCTGTTGATTGCTTCATTTGGCGTCTGTAGTATATCTCCATGACAAGCAGCAAAACATTTACAGGGTTTGCCATCACCTGTGAGGAGAGACAATGTTCACCGTAAAGTGGCTTGCGGAGTATAGATGTAGATGTGCAGAATATCTTTCACATCTCTAACCAGTTTCAGGACGGTATGTTTCGATATACGTACCAGAAATGAAAAGGAAATGCATGCCACAGAGCCGGCCGCGGTGGCCGAGAGGACTGAGGCGCTCCAGTCACGGTCTGCACGGCCACTACGGTCGGGGGTTCGAATCCCCCCTCGGGCTTGGATATTTGTGCCGTCCTTAGTCTTAGCTAGTTCATAAGTAGTTTATAAGCTTAGGGACTGATGACCCCGTAGTTAAGTCCCATGAGTTCTACAAACATTTGAACATTTTGAACATGCCACAGAAACGAATATTCGTTTGCCCTTTACACCAAAACCGTGCAACGATATTCCTCTTTAGTGAATGCCGCGATAAGACGGCCGCGCCTCCCGACCATGCACACAACGCTCACCATAACAACAGGTCGCGACTCGCCATTTCTAGGGGTGGCCAGCCGTCACCGCAAGCGCCAAGCAGGAAAAACAGCCATTTTCGTGATTTTTTTTAGGTGACTTCCAGGTCATGTCAGCAGCTAACATTCTGGATACAGACTTCCTTCAGTGTTAACTAACAGTGCTAATAAAACAATACATGTTTCGGCATGACAAGTCTGACCATCCCCTTAGGTCTCATAGTATTCTGTGAAACTCCCCTCGCAGTATCGTATCTTCTATCATATCTCCAACTACATCGTCGTCCGTTTTGAAATCAAAGTGGCCCAAAGAACAGAGTTCCGGGTTACAAAGAAAGACAGTAGAAGAAAGTAAATGCAATACCAACCTTACTATAGCAGATGAAATGGCCACCATCCATCTGATGGGACTTACCAGCAAGTTGCTGAAGGCGGATCGAAGCTTGATTACTGCAATTTCTGCCATCTCTTCCGAAATATTCTTGAGGACAATGAGGGCTATTGCTACAGTCCGTAGACTTGGGGGTTCCCCGAACAAAGTAATCATACACTGACAGATCAGGTGACCTATGTGGTCAGAACCACATCCAGACTTGACTTCTGCTAACGATTTAGACAGGAGTAAAGACTCTGTAAAAGTGCTCCAAGGTTCGGCCGGTTGAGTGGGCAGTGTCTCCAGCCTGTTAGAAGTAGGTGAAGGTCTTTTACTCCTCCTTTAATGCAGCCACAATTATTTTCCAAATGTTGGTAACGTAACGAGCCGAGCTCAGCGTCTGAGGAAAGAAGAGGGTACCTGTAATGGGTCGTGCAGACATTGCACACCAAACCTCAACCTTCTGATCGCACAATGGTGTTTCGTGGAAGTTATGCTGTCCAGATCCTGTGACTCTGTAAATTAGCATTACCGCCCAGGCTTCACGGATATAATGAACAGACCCTTTGCATTGCTCTACTGACACCTACGGACGGCAATAAGCTATGAACTGGTGTGAATCACGTGTTCGGCGTGCAAGTGGTATGCGCGTCAGGTCCAATTGTATGCACTCGTTTGGGCCAGTTTGTTTTGACGCGCCCTAAATATACTGTTTCTCCCTTTCAGCTTTCCCCTCTTCCATGAGTCTTGGGTTTCCAGCTGAGCTCTTGACGTTTATACAGCTGCTTTTCTTTCTTCCAAATGTTTCATAATCTGCCTATAGACGCTATCTATTTTTCTGCTAATTATACATTGTTTTTCACCCTTACGTTTGTAATTTAGCCGTCATTGCTTAGCTATCCTGTACTTCCTTTAAAATCTCCAGTTTTGAAATCCTCATTGGAAGTCTTAATTTGTTGGATTTTGATTCTTCCTCCTTTCATTAATCGAATTCGTTATCTCCTGTAATACCTAAGAAATTCTAATAGGCTTTTTCGTTTTACCTACTTAATCCTGTAATCTCTTAACTATTGCCGAACTACCTGTCTGTCTTCGACTGTGTCACTTCCCCCGTTTCAGTCAATCGTTACCTAATGATCCCACTGTAACTCTCAATACTCTCAAGTTCTTTCAGTTTGTGCAGACCCATCACCTTGTTTTCCTGATCTTCTTGATGTACAGTTCATAGACCGTAAGTTATGGTGAGAGGTTATATCCGTCCCTGAGTATGTCTTCGTTCACAACCTGGCTTCAAACTCTTTGTCTTTTCGTAGGAAAATCAACCTGAAACCTTCCAGTAACTCCTGGTACACTTGCAACAAATACTCGCTGATTACAAATGGTAAGTAAATTGGGAGAAAACTTGTGTGACGCCCCACATTATTTTTATGGAATCAGTAACATCATAAATCACAGAGGAAATGGCTTGGTAGCATTGCAATACGGCAATCACAACACGAGAAATTGCGGAGCTAATAGGACGCTCGAAATAAGTGAAGCGCGCGGATAGCGCACGATTACGATTAGAGTGAAGTTCACACTTGAGTTTTGGGGCATACGTAGCTGCGCGTTACTTTTATTTCAAGCGTCAACTTCGCTCCACATTTTCTACAGATGTAATTCACGTATTGCGATGCTACCAACACCATTTCTTTTAGTGATATTTCATACTATCGACGGCATAAAAATATCACACATACGTTTGTGTTGGAAATAATATTTGATTACGTTTTAGATACATTCAGAAGTCACTGCCGTACTTAGATGCCTGCGAAAGTTGTTTATCAATTTCTGTTTTTGTTCCAGAGATGTTTGTTTGTAAAGTCTATGGGACTTAACTACGGGGTCATCAGTCCCTAAACTTACAAACTACTTATGAACTACTTACGAACTAGGACGGCACAAATATCCATGCCCGAGGGGGGATTCGAACCCCCGACCGTAGTGGCCGTGCAGACCGTGACTGGAGCGCCTTAGTCTCCTCGGCCACCGCAGCCGGCGTTCCAGAAATGATTGGGGCGAACCGTTTAAGTGGGCCAATGTATATGGTGACTATTTGCATTGGCATGTCTAAAAGATCAAACACTATAAGGTAAAGGCGGGACAGACGCCGCACATTTTTTTTTTTTTCAAATTAATTTTTATCAATATATAAACACTTAAATTGCAGTAAAATTAGGCAAGATTGATGGTTTGATCATTGTATTTTATTATAGATACCATCGCATTACAAAAAACTTTATAACAAAGGAACATTCTTATAATGTACAATGGCTTGCAAATATCAGTTAATCAGCAAGTGGCGGGCAAGATACCGCATAAGGGATGGACAAATGCCCATTGGCAAAATACATTGAAAATGACATTCACTTAGAATTTTGTTTTTCAAGTTTATTTTTAAGTCGTCCACACAAACAACACACGTTCTCATAGAGAGTGCATGATTCATGAAGCCACCTAGAACGTCCTACTCATTGAATACAGTCAGAGGTAGACGTTGTTTCTTGATAAAGTTCAAGGCATTCTACACATTCGTTTTCTTCGAAATTTAATTCATCGGAGGAACTACCGTGTAGGGAAATATCATCATCTTCTTCTTAAACTGAGTCTTTAAACAGATACTTCTTTGGCGGTTTTTTCTCTCTGGTTTTTGTGATTTGATTTCTTTTAGCTGCTACATTTTTGTGGGCAGAAGCTTTTCCTTTCTTGTTTCTTTCGGTGATTTTCTTTCTTTTCGTTGCTATAAAGTAGTCGGATGTTATATTTGTTGCTGATTGTTTTATTTTTGATTGACTTCTCTGAGACAGTGTAGGAACAGGTGATATCTGTTCCAGCAATTTTGATGGAGTATCTCCATGAGATGTGACTGAGTTATCATTTACACAGCAGCTGCCTTGATCCGTTGGTACAATACGTTTTCTCGGCATTTTTCTGTAAAACAAAAACGTATGGACTCCTGTTAGCATTGCAAGCACTGCGGCATCTATCCCACAGTAATGGTGCGTCTTCTGTTGGTTTTCGTGGTGACAGATCCCGCACCCCCATTTTCAGCAAAGATGTTATCGGAAGAAGCCATTACTCGACCGACATAACCTACAATGTTTCTACTGCACAATCTAAATACAAGATATAAGCTACTAGGCGCGTATCTACTAGTACATACTATTCAAAAGTAATCGTGAAAAATTTCCTTGACTTACCTTGGTCTCGAAATTCGATTTTCTTAAATTTCTCCTCTACTTTCCGCTCCTGAACTACAAAAACTTGGGAGTAAATTAACCTCACCAGCCGTTAAAACAACAATGAGCGTCGCGCGCACTACGAATTTCTTGAAAGTGCGGCGTCAGACCCCCCGCGTCATCTGTCCCACTTTTAGAAATATCGGTGTGGATGCACGAATGCGTGCGAGCCCTTTCGGGAATACAGGTAAACCTGCAAGGAAGTGGCATACTGGACAGCGGCCACCCCACTAGTAGCGTATTGAAGCGTCTCCGGATATCGGAATGGTTAAGGCGACCCTTGGCCTAAAGCGGAAATCCAGGTCGGATACCGGTCTGGCACAAGTTTTCATCTTCGTAGTTGTATTTGATTCAACGCACTGAAAGAATCGATGTATTTAGATAGTTGCAATCTGTTGTTTGCGGTCTTGTGAATGATATCGAGGTTAACGCAAAGCAAATGATTTTTATAAATATTGTTGTTGTGCTCTTCAGTCAGGAGACTTGAATGTTGCAGCTCTCCACCCCACTCTACCTTGAGCAAGCCTCTTCCATTCCTCTTAAGAACGGCAACCTACATCCATTTGAGTCTGCTTACTGTAGTTGTCTCTTGGTCTCTCTTTGCGATTTTTAGCCCACACATGACCCGCCAATGCGAAAATCGCGATTTCTTGATGTCTAATACTGTGTATTACCAATAGATCCTTTCCTTTAGTCAAGATATGCCAGAATTTCCTTTTCTCCCCATTTCTGTTCAGTACCTCATCATTAGTTACGCGATTCACCCACATAACCTTCAGCATTCTTCTATAGCATCATTTTCTATCCTCTACCTGTATGAACTATTTATCGTTCATGCTTCACTCCTGAACAAGGCAACACTCCACACAAATGCTTTCAGAAAAGACTTCCTTATACTTAAATCAATATTGTATGTTATAAAATTTCTCTTTTTGAATACGCTCTTCTTCCTAATGCTGTTCTGCATTTTATAAACTCTGAACTGTTACCTTCATAAGTCACTTTATTGCCAAAGTAACTAAAGCCACCTACTCCTTCATTGTTTCGTTTCTTAATCCAATTTATTCATCATCGTCTGATTTTTTTAGACAGCATACCATTAGCCTTGTTTTGTGCTTGTTAATGTTCATCTAACACGCTCCTATCGACATACACTGTCCATCATTCAGTCAGTGGCGCAGCCACGAGGGGGGCGGGCTAATGGGGCTGAAGCCTTCCCTGCCCGCCTTCCCAGCATCACCGATATATAGTCCGGAACCGGAAATTTTCAATAGTACACATGTAATACATCACAATTAACTATCATTTGCCAAGTACAAGTTAACGTGACAGTGGGTCGCGAACCGGATGCCGCCAATGAGAACGTGTGCTGCTGTTACTCTGTGAGGTTTTAATGGCGCCGCGACCAGCTATGATGCTGCCGCTATTGTTACTGCTATGCTGAAGTTACGAGCCGATTGTTCATATGCAGCGACCCGCCGCTTATCAGGTCAGCGGCGCCACCGAGTGGAATCTTACGAAGGCCGCCTAAAACTACAACAATTTTTACACATGGAGTCTCATGTTAATTAAACAGTTATAACATCGGCGAATTTCTTATATTTCTGATAGCGAATAGTAAGAACCTTTTACCATTAATAAATTCAGTAGGCCTGAGGTGCCCACAGGGGAGGCTCATGATGCAAACTACGTCATTGAAATTTCTGGGGGAGGAGTTGAATAATGAGTCCTTTTGGCCAGCCTTGGGGGAGGCTTTTTTACATTGCAGGACCTAATCTTTCGGATGTAGGGGGAGAGGGGGGGGGGATTGGTCGTAGTTTGGGCGGGGTAACTCTGCAGTAGGCTTCATTTTAAAAAAAAATGAGCCCCCCCACCCCCAGAACCAAATCCTGGCTGTGCCACTGCATTCAGTTCAATTGCCCTTCCAGGTCCTTTTCTGCCTTTGACAGAATTACAATTTCATCAGCAAATCGCAAAATTTTATTTTTTGACCTTTGACTTTAATTCCTTCTCCAAATTTCTCCTTGCTTTCCTTCACAGCATGCTCAATGTACAAATTGAATAACATGGTAGAAAGCCTACAACCCAGTCTTACTCCCTTTCCAAACAATTCTTACCTTTCATGCCCTCCGACTAATTACAGATATCCGGTTTTTGTACAAGTCGTAAGTAACCTCCCGTTCCCTATATTTTCCCCATGCTGACTTCAGAATTTGACGGAGTGTGTTCCATTCAACATTGTCAGAAGTTTCCTCCAAATCTACAAAAGCTAGACATGTAGGTCTACCTTTCCTTAACCTATCTCCTAAGGTAAGTCGTATTTCCTTCCTACACGTAAGCTTTAATCCATGAGAACGGTCGCCGTAAGTGTAAGAATCAGGTTCAAAAATGTTCAAATGTTTGTAAAGCTTATGGGACTTAACTATGGGGCCATCAGTCCCTAAACTTACAAACTACTTATGAACTACTTACGAACTAGGACGGCACAAATATCCATGCCCGAGGGGGGATTCGAACCCCCGACAGTAGTGGCCGTGCAGACCGTGACTGAAGCGCCTCAGTCCCCCCGGCCACCGCGGCTGGCTTACAAGAAAATAAAGTTTCTTTTTCAGTCTCTCTCTCTCTCTCTCTCTCTCTCTCTCTCTCTCTCTCTCTTTAAATCTGAGTATTACTTCTTAAGTATAGTATCATTAACAGAATCTGAAAAAATATTACTAGTGAATATTATGTACATGAGTCAGAAATACTGTATTTATCTAGCTCGTAATTATATTCTCCGACTCGTAATTAATGAATATATATTTCCTTTTTATTTTTCTAGTTTTAATCAAACACAGGGATAAATAAATAAATGAAGGACACTTAAATTTGATTTTAATTTTTCCACGTTGAGGCTTCTTCTGGTTTACAGGAAATAGTGTACAGAATATTGCGATCGAGTGACTCCTGCTATGCTAACCCCTCTGACTATTTAAGCTGTTAAAACATTAATTAAAAATAAATCCCTAAGGCGCACCGGCATTTATGACCCTGATAAAAAAAAATGTTGAAGTAATGTACAGTCGGTGTCTTCAGGCGTTGGCATCTAGAGCTTCTCTAGTCTTTCGCCGCTTAAAGTGGTTAATCGTGATATCCCCTCTCCAACTTTATTGGTTCCAATTCCCATACAGATCTACTTACTCTCTTCTCCGTCAAGGTCGTTGTCTTAGCAGTTTATAGTAAGGTAGTACACCAATGAATACGTTACTTGCAGAATCCTATATAACATGTAACTTTAGACGAGAGCCAACCAAATGAATACAACACAGCATAGGAGCGTCCAGTAGCCAACTGAACTCCCGCAGGATACACTATCAGCACAACTTCTCCATCTAAATTATTATGCCAACTCCTCAAGGGATTGCCGCGCCGCGGTGAAGCGACGGAGCCGGAGCGCATTGAGGCGCTATGTTCCGATGCGTGAGGTTCGAATACTCCCTAGGGCGTAGATGTTTGTGCTGTCTTTATTGTAAGCTATTTCATAAGTAGTTTTTAAGTTTATGGACTGATGACCCGGCAGCTAAGTCCCATAATATTTACAAACATTTGAAGGTTTTTGGGATTGTTAGAAACACACACACACAAAGAAAAAACCCTTCACCCCATTGGCAATTCCGCTTTTGAGTTACCAAAAAGCTGCTATACAGCCCACAATCCAATACCAATATATGAAACCAACAAACCTTCAGCATTACCTCTGCTGATAACTGTTCTACATTTAACTAAATTACCTCACGCAAACCAAGTAAATTAATCATACAGTTGAGCATAATTGCTAATTTTCTAGACCGTGAAATAAGCATACTTCTTTGGAAAATAGCCAACAAAAATTACTTCATATACTCTATGGGGCCATCAGTCCCTAAACTTACAAACTACTTATGAACTACTTACGAACTAGGACGGCACAAATATCCATGCCCGAGGGGGGATTCGAACCCCCGACAGTAGTGGCCGTGCAGACCGTGACTGAAGCGCCTCAGTCTCCCCGGCCACCGCGGCCGGCAGAGAATCAGGTACGATATATAGTTCACGAGATATGACGTCATAAACAATGAGATGCGCGAAAAACTGCTGCATTTTGCGACAATGCTGCTCATTTTCTCCTAAACCATTGGACCGATTTCAACCAAATTTGGTACACACATTCCTTACCGTGAGGTAACAATTGCTGCATGGTTAAGAATCACATACGGCACATGTTTCAAAAGATATTACGTCATAACCAATAGAAATCGCAAAAATGCCATATAATGCGGCGAGACTTTCGAAATACACTGTATGAGAATGAAAGAACTTAGCGACTTGCAACAAACTTTAAACATGATTTCAAACCTTTATTAAACTTTTCGCTGGCAACCATAGTAAAATGATGAAAGGAAAAACGTTTCTCGCTTACTACTTTTCCGCTGTTTGTGGAGTAAAACTACGGCTCTCGGAATAACGTTACAATTTATAATTTGAATACTACAAATTGTAGCGCCAGGAAATTTTACAGACAGTATACACATATATAGGTGAATGTAACTTCTAAATTGTACACATTCCGACACGTAGTTCATGAGATATGAGCAGGTAACAGTAACGTTTATGGAAAATTGCTCCATCCGGCTGGAAGCGAAAGCAGTTTACTTCCATAGAGCTACAAGGAAAGGAACAGAATGAAACAGAGTACAGCCAACGAATACCCATTATATCCCACAAATCTACCTTCAAGAGACTGTAGTTTCCATTGGAACTTGCATTTTCTATTACGATTAATAAATTACAGGGCAATTTATAAAATACTTCGGAATGGATTTGGCATCTTCATGTTAGGGGCGGGCTCACCAAATAATTTATTCATATTAGAGCCTGGAAGATATACATATGTCGTGTGTGTGTGCGGCGAGACTTTCGAAATACACTGTATAAGAATGACAGTACTTAGCAACTTGCAGCAATAAACATAAATTCAAACCATTATTAAACTTTATCTCGCTAGCAACCATATTAAAATAATGAAAGGAAAAAAGTTTGTCGCTTACTACTTTTCCGCTGTTTATGTAGTAAAACTGCGGCATTCGGTATGACGTTACAATTTATAATTTGTATACTACAAATTGTAGCCGCAGGTAAATTTACAGACAGTATACACACATACAGTTGAAAATGTTCAAGTGTTTGTAAATCTATCGGACGAAACTGCATGGTCATCAGTCCATAGCTTACGAACTACTTAAACTAAGGTAAACTAACCTAAGGACAACACACACACACGTATGCCCCAGGGAGGAATCGAACTGTGACGGCAACGAACCGCGCGCTCCGCAGCGAGTTGCCTTAGACCGCTCGGGTACTCCACCACGGCACACACACAGTTGAATGTAACTTCTAAATTGTATCACAGTACGACACGTAGTTCATGAGATATGAGCACATAAAGAGTAACGCTCCACTGTTCATGGTCTAAAACTACGGCATTCGGTATGACATTATGAAATTATAATTTCTACACTACAAATTGGAGCCGCAGGAAATTTTACAAACAGTAGACACGCATATAGTTGAGTGAACCTTGTAAATTGTATCACAATACAACAAGTAGTTCATGAGATATGAGCACATAAACAGTAACGTTCATGGAAAACCGTCCCATCACGCACCAAGTTTTAATCTATTACTTCTGTTCAAATGTTCCTATAGTCTATGGGACTTAACTACGGGGTCATCAGTCCCTAAACTTACAAACTACTTATGAACTACTTACGAACTAGGACGGCACAAATATCCATGCCCGAGGGGGGATTCGAACCCCCGACCGTAGTGGCCGTGCAGACCGTGACTGGAGCGCCTTAGTCCCCTTGGCCACCGCGGCCGGCATTACTTCTGTACTACGAATTGTATTCCCAAGAGATTTTCCAGACATACAGCCCTTATTCGAATGAATATATACCTGAATAATGGCAGGAATAAATAAATAAATACCCGGGCAACGCCGGGTTTTCAGCTAGTTATTTGATAAAATAATGGAGTTAGAAAGATGAAATTTGGTCTTTTTGTACTGAGGATGGTAATAAATCATTACAAGTAAATTGAGAACCACAAAACAACCATCAACTGTTTTATAATAATTAATGTACTAAAAAAGTTACATTTTACTGGTGAAAGAATAAAATAATTTTTTTATTCAAAACCATTAGAGTTATTATGTTCATTTTACTTGTAAATTGAGATATAAAAATTTCGTTGTTTTATCACTTATAGTTCCTTAGAGAAGTGTACCTATTCAAAGGGTAAAATAGCATTGGCAGAATAGGGGTAAAAATTGGCTTCCGTGTCCGCTTAAAAGGTTAAAAATGTTCAAATGTCTGTAAATCTATCAGACCAAACTGCGTGGTCATCAGTCCGTAGCTTACAAACTACTTAAACCTAGGTAAACTAACCTAAGGACAACACACACACACCCATGCCCCAGGGAGGACTCGAACCTCCACAGCGAGCAACCGCGCGCTCCGCAGCGAGACGCTTTAGACCGCTCGGCTACTCCACCGCGGCTTAAAAGGGTTAACTTTTAACAACGCTAATGATAAGAATGTATTTTGTTCTGCTTCGTTGTAAACTGTGAGGGCAAAATGCGTGCATTACCAAATAAGTATATAAAAACGAATCCGTGCACACATAACCACACGCCGTAATACTGACTTCCACCCGTTGATGAAATATAAGGGTCTGTTGCGGGAGGCCGCGGTCTGCGACAGGTAGCGGTGGCGGTGTCCGGGTGCAGGTAAGGAAAGCGGCGCGCTCTTATCACAGGGCTTTGTTTGTCCCGTGGCCGGCTGCTCTCGCGTATAATGGGCGCCTTCTCACGCGCAGATGATTGACAGCGGCGCAGCCCTGCCCTTCAATATGGAGGCGCATTTGGCAACAAAAAAAACGCGACGCCCCCTCATTTCACCGGCGACTCCGGACCGGTCGGACGCCTGATAATTCGATAATTTCCAGGCTTATTTCGGTGAGTACAATGATTATTGTGTACGGTGTCTAGCAAAGCCGATGTAAATCTGCCGAGTGATTGACAGCGAGATAGCTCCGCATTGTAATTTGTTATTCCCGTTCCCGAAACTGTTTATATCAGTATGATTTCCCTCAGAAATCGTCATTCATAATTTGGTGCAAACCATAGGTAGGCAGAGCCACTTAGGAACATCTGTGGTCAATTATTATGCTCCCAGATTAGGCATAACGAAAAACGCTGCCTAGCAGAAAATTACTAAGGGCGCCTTACATTGAAATAATTGTTGAGAAAATGTTTAGAGTAAACGTCGTGTGAACCTATTTTGAGAACCAGCAGCTAAGAATGGTACTGAATATTTATTAATGGTGATACAGTAGTGTGGGTCTTGGACTCTAAAAAGAATTAACTTACGTAATTTACTCATGGAATCGTAAGTCAATTATAAACTGACTTGACGTATTTTTCTCAACGTCCGTATTTATTTCAAATTCTGATTACTTTTCCTAGCGTAGCTATTCTGTACTAGTCAGATAAAGCGTCCCGACGATTTTAATTCCTCGTATTATGATGGAACAATGTACTTCCGTCGCTGAAGTCGAGAAGATTTAGAAGTTACTTTGTTGGCGTAATGTTGCTTATTCCCTGTATAATATCACTAAAAAGGTTACAACAAAAGGGGTTATTCTTCAATACGTTCATTGAAGCAAAGCATCTCCTAACTTAGAAAACAAAGTAGTGTAAGTTATCTAACAATAAGAAAATATACCCATTTTACAAGGCACCGAATTATTTGAAAGTGTGCACAGCGCCCCATTATATGGACAGAGATACTCCGTGTCAGTTGTATAAAAACCAAAATCTACACGACGATAAGTTATGATATCATACTGCACTTCACAACAATCATTAGTTGTTATTAACTATTCACTGTAGTTACACTTTTTACACTTTTCGTAAATTACGTAAACAGAATTAGCAAAAGCCACTAATAACCTGAAAACAAACTTTATAAATGTTACACTATCATTATTACCGTAAAGAAACATCCCAATCATTAATTCTGGTAATACTCAGTAAGAATTTCTGGTAATACTCAATAAAAATTAACTTGGTATCCTGTCAGTGTTTATAAAACTGCGTTGTTTTCAGAAATGTATCAGTGCACCTATGGTGTTTAGTGTGTCTTTGTTATGTGTTCTAAATAAATTACTTGTTATCTTACCTGTAATTACTATTCAATTAAACTTTAGGAACAGCTCATTATACATTTTTCAATTATAGTGAGGATGGAGAACACAGGCGCTAAAATTAGCATGTAAAGCTTTGAAATTCCCGAAACCAGTAGCTGTCGACTGAGGAGGAGGAAATACTTGTAACTCTTTCAACATGTGATGAGGGAAAATTAATTAATACTACTTTTTGCCAGCAGTGTTACTTCAGTTACCATTATTACTAACAGTTAAAGACTTACACTACAAATAAAATAGGTACAGTTCTCAGACAATAAACATGATACTGAAAATCTAATACTTCACTCATATACAGCTTTTACCTTTGCTTCATATCTACAAGAAATTTTTATTTTCAGGCTATAACGTATTTCTAATGTTGGAATTATTGATATTTAAAGCTTTTATCTATGTAGCCAAATACCTAAAACGATGGGCATCCTTGTGTCCTGGATATGCCAAATGTCTCCATATCGGAAAAAAATACGATTTGAGGAACCACTATCTTTGTACAAATGGCGCACGAGGTTTGTGTGAATTACTTTATCAAACAAACCGGCCTATTAATTAAGGATATAAGATTGCAAACGTGTAACCATTCAAACATATAATCATAATTAAAGACCCAATACCATGCCACATCAGAATCTATTCATGCAGGCTTCATAGTATAGCGGTTAGCTTTAGAGGGTCAATATGGAATGCAAGAAACAAGAGAACAGTCTATTGTGTGTGTGTGTGTGTTAACATGATTTACAAGTATACAACAGCCTTAGTACCGTGACAGAACTCTCACAGAGCAAAATCGTAAACCAGCGAGGTACATGCATAGACATTTTTAGTGCTTACAGTGATAAACATTACTTCACTCGCACTCAGAGTCATAAAACTTGTCATTTTATTGTTAAATGTGATTGAGGATACAAATAACTGGTCCTTTCACAAAGAAATTTTAAATACGAATTAAAAACACTCAAATAAATGTAAAGACTTCTCCATGAAACATACTTATTTAACACACACAAAATTTAATGGTATCTGTTCATTCACTTGGCACATGAAGAGTTCTCCTGATGACAATTGAGAATAGGGTCTTGCGAAAGTTTCTATCATTAATCTTCTATTGTGTTAGCATTTCATAGGCCTTTATTTTTGCTTGAAATTTCTTTTCTCTAAAGTTGTCGAGATCCTTTACATTCTCAAAATTTGTGAGTGCGCAGAAAAAATTTTCTCAGTCTCTCTGGCCGCAGTGAAGCCTGCAGAAATTAACGGCCATATCCTGAGCAAATAGTGTAATTCTCACCGTTCTTACAAGCAGAATGAGACAGTGCCGCCCTTAAGAGACTTTACCCGTATTCTGGAAAGAAAAAGATTCAGATCCACCTTATGGCTGTAGTAATACAGATTTTCTGCGTCTCTGGAAACCCACATGAAGCAAACGACGGTATTTATTCTTAAATATACCTACGGCTGGTTTATATCGCATTCTACTCTAAGCAGACCGAATAATCAGTCATCAATGAATATTTAACTGTTGACGAAGTTCTATAATTATTAACAACATTTTTTAACAACCAGCGCAAATGAAAGCATTACCCTCTTTCCCACTCTTATTTTCTGAAGTGTACGTATTGTATGTATTTTCGTCTCTGTAAGTATTTTCTTATCTGCTTGTTAACAGAAATTTTACGTTCAGTTTGTTCAAGGTAAGTAACTTACGCTTTATGCTTTCTGGTCGAACACCGCCGTTACTTATGACCTGTGCAAATGGCTTAATATGTCTGTATTTACATGAAACGGTGGTTTATGCCACATTTCACGATACTGAAGTCTGACCCATTAACTTACAAAATTGAATTACTTATTCTTTCCACTAGCTGAAAATTTCATCCTCGTTAACTTTTGAATGTACGCTCCTAAAGTATTAAAAGCATATAGAAAGTACAATCGTTTTGTTAATGAAGAAGTAGAAATTATTAGTCATCGAGTTTACACAAATCAGCGCCTATGTTCTTTGTAACTTATCTTTTCCAAGACTGAAGATACTATCTAATAATCTCATTTCCTTTTGGTGGTGCCGGCTCATGGAAGAACACCGTACTTGCTGCTTTTTAAAGTGATAATTTTCAACCATTCTTTGAAAGGTTTATGAAAATACGCCAACAGCTGGATCTTTATTCTGATAGATGCATTTTCTGTAGCTCATATCTGTAGTCACTGCAGAGTATTAAGCAATAGTATGTAGCAAGGGATGGCAGGAAGTCAACACATGTACGACGATAAAATAAATTACATGGCGAATAACATTTTGTATATTAGACCCAGAACAGAAGAGGTAATGAATTATATAGTAAACATTCACTACGGCTGTTCATTTCAGCAACTTATTCGGTTCTCTTCAACTTGTTTGGTGTGGCAAATTAAGATGTGTTGTTACAGGGAAGCCAATGAGTAGAGAAAGTACAAAACGTTTCCAGTTGTAGTAACTTGTCTGTATGTCGCCAACTTTTGACAACGTTGCAATTCTATTCAATTTTTCTTCACATTATTAGAGACTACTTTATCTGCAAGGCAATTTCACAACATAGTTTCCATTCTAGCTCTTAAAACCGTATTATATGCGAACACAAGGACGGAATGTAGAGCTTCTGTCATCAATCAGTACAAAATATTTCGGATCAGTATTTTCAGTAACCCTTGATATAAGTAGACGAAGAGTAGATTTCATTTTGCTAGTTTCACTAACTGGGTCTTTTCGTTGATTCGTAATTTCATATTTCATTTCTAAACGTTAATGTTCACTGTATTATGTTAGAAATTTCTTAACTTTCTAAATATTGTGCTGTTCACATATTTTGCGTCACCTGCTAAAAGACGTCACTTCCAGTCATTGTTCTCATTTACCTTCAGGTGCTTTGTGTTTGGCCGAAAGTAGTTTCGATGACTTAGTTTGTAAGATAAGACTTTATTTTAGTCACACCAGACCGTAGCTCCTTTAAGTGTCAAAATTTTCAGATGTTTGTGAAGCTTATGGTACTTAACTGCGGGGTCATCAGTCCCTAAACTTACAAACTACTTATGAACTACCCTATACTAAAGACAGCACAAACATCCATGCCCGAGGGAGGATTCGAAGCCCCGACGGGGAACGGCCTAGCGCATCGCAGCATAGCGCCTCAATGCGCTCGGCCGCTCCGCTGCGACTTTTAAGTGTCACGGCCTTAATTAGTTAGCTGAAAATCCCTTTGCCAGGCATCTACAATGACACAGAATAATTCAGATTACAAGAAATTTAAATATTGGTAGATACTATTTACGTATGAATTATATGTGGCGTAATGTCAAAACTATAATGTATCAATATGGCAGTAAATAAACAACAAGTTTCTAAACAAAAGTTATTCAGAAGAAATTTACTAGAATGATATTTCAGCTAACTTTGTTTTGTTATCTTTAAGGAGTAACAGGACAAAGATTTATTTTTAAAAGCTCGTTACGGAGTTTGCCTAAGGTTTTGGTCCAACTTATTACCAGAGTAATAATAATAATTCTTATCTATTGTTGTTCTCAGAAAAAATTATTGTTATTTTGATTTATTGGTTACAGTAAATTGTGTTTGCGTAATGTAAGTTGTAGATTACCGCCTGATAAACGAAAAAACTGGTGGGTGTCTGAAGATGAACTTTAACCGATCTGTGGATGCTCAAGATATTCCGTGTACAGATGACATCTGGTTGCAGCTATGAATAAAAGCGACGCCCAGAATATTAATACTTACTGTTAGGTGGTGAAAGCTGAACATCTCTGAATATCTTAATTTGTTCCCAAAAATTTAAATTTTATTTAGTTGCAAGTTGTTTGTATAGTTGTAAAGGTTCCGTCAAGTAGCTAACATCTTGCATTGAGGAAGTTCTTGCCTTTCACGGTCGCTATCTACATCTACATCTACATGGGATACTCTGCAAATCACATTTAAGTGCCTGGCAGAGGGTATCATTGGGTGCTATAGATTAAATATTGCAGGTGAAGCCGGGCAATATTCGGTGGTTTGGAAGGATTTGGTTACTTACTGGAGATTTTCACAGTTTACTTTTTTCCCGAGAGTATATGAAGTAATTTTTGTTGGCTATTTTCCAAAGAAGTATGCTTATTTCACGGTCTAGAAAATTAGCAATTATGCTCAACTGTATGATTAATTTACTTGGTTTGCGTGAGGTAATTTAGTTAAATGTAGAACAGTTATCAGCAGAGGTAATGCTGAAGGTTTGTTGGTTTCATATATTGGTATTGGATTGTGGGCTGTATAGCAGCTTTTTGGTAACTCAAAAGCGGAATTGCCAATGGGGTGAAGGGTTTTTTCTTTGTGTGTGCGTGTTTGTAACAATCCCAAAAAACCTTCAAATGTTTGTAAATATTATGGGACTTAACTGCGGGGTCATCAGTCCATAAACTTAAAAACTACTTATGAAATAGCTTACAATAAAGACAGCACAAACATCTACGCCCTAGGGAGTATTCGAACCTCACGCATCGGAACATAGCGCCTCAATGCGCTCCGGCTCCGTCGCTTCACCGCGGCGCGGCAATCCCTTGAGGAGTTGGCATAATAATTTAGATGGAGAAGTTGTGCTGATAGTGTATCCTGCGGGAGTTCAGTTGGCTACTGGACGCTCCTATGCTATGTTGTATTCATTTGGTTGGCTCTCGTCTAAAGTTACATGTTATATAGGATTCTGCAAGTTACGTATTCATTGGTGTACTACCTTACTATAAACTGCTAAGACAACGACCTTGACGGAGAAGAGAGTAAGTAGATCTGTATGGGAATTGGAACCAATAAAGTTGGAGAGGGGATATCACGATTAACCACTTTAAGCGGCGAAAGACTAGAGAAGCTCCAGATGCCAACGCCTGAAGACACCGACTGTACATTACTTCAACATATTTTTTTTATCAGGGTCATAAATGCCGGTGCGCCTTAGGGATTTATTTTTAATTAATGTTTTAACAGCTTAAATAGTCAGAGGGGTTAGCATAGCAGGAGTCACTCGATCGCAATATTCTGTACACTATTTCCTGTAAACCAGAAGAAGCCTCAACGTGGAAAAATTAAAATCAAATTTAAGTGTCCTTCATTTATTTATTTATCCCTGTGTTTGATTAAAACTAGAAAAATAAAAAGGAAATATATATTCATTAATTACGAGTCGGACAATATAATTACGAGCTAGATAAATACAGTATTTCTGACTCATGTACATAATATTCACTAGTAATATTTTTTCAGATTCTGTTAATGATACTATACTTAAGAAGTAATACTCAGATTTAAAGAGAGAGAGAGAGAGAGAGAGAGAGAGAGAGAGAGAGAGAGAGAGAGAGACTGAAAAAGAAACTTTATTTTCTTGTAAGCCAGCCGCGGTGGCCGAGGGGACTAAGGCGCTCCAGTCACGGTCTGCACGGCCACTACGGTTGGGGGTTCGAATCCCCCCTCGGGCATGGATATTTGTGCCGTCCTAGTTCGTAAGTAGCTTATAAGTAGCTTATAAGTAGTTTGTAAGTATAGGGACTGATGACCCCGTAGTTAAGTCCCATAGATTATACAAACATTTGAACATTTATTTTCTTGTAAGAGCTATAGAAAAAGGGTTTCAAGATATTAACAGAAATAAGTCAGTACGGTAAAACAAAGACATTTATTGAATGAGAGATAGGTTATCTTTGAGTTTTTTTTTAAATTAATTAATTTTTTTACATAATCTGTGTCGCCTCCATTTCGAGGCAAAAATAATCAGAAATAAAAAGTTTTTATACTAACATTTTGCATACCAGAGTCTGGCTTATACTATTGAAAAAAGGAACTTTGGTGAAGATATAACCATTTTTAGCTCATGTAGTACAAGAAAGCCTTTCTTGTAAACAGTGTGGTATATTTTTTTACGTAGACGAGTTACGTATCACGTAGTCAGTTTATTTGTCAAATAACGTGATACGGGACTGGTAAGTTGGTTGTAGTCGATAACAATCCTTGTTGACAACCAGTTTCAATAACATAAAGCATAACAGTCAGTGGTAGTAGCTATTTATTTTGATCATATTCGAAATACTTACACGCGAGTAGCCATAAGTTTTACTTACGGACGTGCTCGTCTATACATTGGTAAGTGTATACGACATTGACTTGGTGTTCAAATATATTTTTGCGGCATTCACCCTAAGTGATAGTGGTCTCTTTTTCTAATCTTGTAAGGATATTTCTGGTGGCTCTCCATTCAGACGCGTGACTACCATCAACTACCTGTACTGTTACCTCCTTTAATTGCGTGGAAGGCGACAACAGGGCTTATTTATCCCTAAATATTTTATAAAACGCCGTGACTTGTACCTAAAACATTAGTCCTGCAAATTAATGATGACAGGATTTATTCGGAATACAACTCTGGACCATGTAATATTCTTGAGGTATTCAGTTGACGTTACATTTTATTTACATCTTAAATATGCGTAAAGAAAAAGCGTTATTACTCAGGCAATCGATATCATTAGGTAAACGATCAAAGACCTTATAAACAACACTACTCCTAGTGTACTATCCTAAGAAGTAATGGCAGTATTTTTTCTAGTACCTGTATTTTAATAATGGATATCATTATTCCTTCTGAGCTCAAATGGATCATTTACTACAAATTTAATGAGAGAAAATATATACTGTGTTGTTTTAGAATCAATAACTAAATATGTAAGCATTTATCTACAAAGTGATTGGTGGTGTTTACCACATATTATTCCTATGGTACGCCTTTCGGTAACGAAGATTTTTCTTTGTTGGGAATGAATTACACCGCAATACAGTTCCTTATGACATTTCTATTTGAAAATAAATAAAGAACGTTAACTTGTCAATTGGTCTATCATCAAGACTTGCGTCAACACCGATTGCTGAAATGGTGCTATTGAGATGCTTGAGAACAACTTCAACAATTTTATTTTTATATCTTTATTTTTATATATTTATTTCAGTTTCAATTCTCACAATACGTACAATCACAATTTTTAAGATTTCATATCGCTTAATAACTCCCACTTATATTTTAAATTTATTACTGAATTTGTAGTCTTCGTTGTTCACAAATAAATATACTATGTTTTAATGGAAGAACATCAGTCACTATTAATTTTAAACATGAGTTAATTACTATTTTTGTTGCTTTATGTCTAATGGGATTGGTTGCAACAGGTACGTAATCTGAAAGAGAAATTTATCCGCTTGTTGAGTATTAAATGAAAGATCATTAAATGTATAAGTAATAACAGAAGATCTAACGCTGGATTTTATGGAACTCTATTAATGATTTCCTCACAATAAGAAAAATATCCTCTGGCTAAAGTTCAGTGATGAAGGAGAACAACTTTTTGATTATCTTTATTTAAAATTATGGGATTTAGCTGTTAGCTTTGCCGATAATTCAATAAAATATTACTTAGTATATTTGTGAAGTTTTACGTCATAGTATGACTATAAAATGATCTTTCATAGGAACACATTCCATAAGCTTCAGTAATTATGAAATGCAAACAACGAATTAAAATCACCGTAAAAGTAATCGAAGGATTTTTGAAAATTAATTTAATCTCAACTGCAGCGGATATATATAGTAGTATTATTCGACGATAAACCGAGATGTAGTATGAAGGTCGCTTCAAAAGCTGCCTATAGACAACTGTCTACAGGGTATAATACTGAACACTTAACATTGTTGTATATATTCTGAAAACAGAGCTGCAACTTGTGGAGCTGTTCAGTTTTAATTAAGTAAGCTGCTTCTTTCTTTTGGTGAAGTTTCGAAAAACGAGAGTGACTGGAGAGGTCGTCACTAATTCTAGGTGGCGGATTATTTATATGATATGTTACTGAAAATTGCAGTTAATAGCTAAACTAGTTTTCGTATAGTTTTTCATAAAGTGTGCCCCAATTTTTATAAACGCTATGTATGTGACAAGGAAAGAACTGTTTCAAAATCTGTTATGAAACGGAAATATTTTTTCTTGTAAGGATACTGACCAACAGAATAAGAGTTGATTCTCAATGTAGATACAGACTACTACTAATTCTTCCTGTGTGGTGGCTGAGTCAAGTGAATAGTTTATTTCTATCACCGTAACGTTTCAGCCTCATATGGTCCTTAATAGCTTAAGAATACATTTTTGAACGAACTTATTTACGCGAAAAGTGAGACTCGAAAGCACTGTAATTGTAGAAATTATTAAGCGAGCCATATAACGTTACGGTTTCAACTGTTGAATTAAACACTTACGTAACTTACTTTGGTTTTTAATTTATAATACTTCCTCTTTTGAAACGTTAAGTTATTAGTTTCATTTAGATTACCTAAAATGATTTAAATGTTTATTTCTCATCGTATCTTTCTATGTTTCGTTCCACGTTTCTTGTGGAAAAACCACTGCCCCAGAAATAAAGAGAGCAAATGAAATTTTGATCTCCTTTAAAAGAACTGTGCTTGCACCTGTGGGAAGTAGAAGGCAATTTCCCCCACACATGTTTGCGAGAACATGATTAGCTGTTATCATTCTGTGTCAGACTTGAATTCTGGGAATATGATAATTATTATTTCCATGCTAATGGTATGCCAAGTTATTTCAGAGTTAAACTGCCCATAGATGCTACGGCTCTGTTTTGAAGGCGTACATTTCAATAACCCCTCGCGAGAGATGGCGCAGGGCTAAAACACTGCCGCAACGGAGCGGCCTAGCGCATTGAGGCGCTATGCTCCGATGCGCGAGGCCGTTCCCCGTCGGGAGTTCGAATCCCCCCTCGGGCATGGATGTTTGTGCTTTCTTTAGTATAAGGTAGTTCATAAGTAGTTTGTAAGTTTAGGGACTGATGACCCCGCAGTTAAGTCCCATAAGCTTAACATTTGAACATTTTTGCTAAAACACTGGACTGGGGTCCACGTGTAGGTTTCCATTCTTTCCCTGTATTTTTTAAGGATAATACATATAGAACATGGTCGATTTACTTCAACACAGACTTGTCTCTAATGATCCCATGGTCAATATTTCGATAACACAAGAGATACGAGGGTTGGAGACACTATGCAGTGGAAACTACTATTGTCGCTGATAGCACACGTTGTTGTCATACTTATCTTGCCTCCGAGCAAATGGACTCGCGCGTCCCACGTCACCGGCGTGCGCACGATCCAGAGCTACCAGTGACTTGTGAGCGAGCGGTCTAACGTAACTATGTTTTCGAAAAAGAAACAACGAACACCGACACTGCACACTATTACTGTTCGTTTTCGGAGCATCACCTGCGACCAGCTTTGCGAAAGAAGCGGCAACACTTCCTGCGCAATCCACAAATCATTTTGAACGACAATGCGCGAGCGCATACAGCGCAGTCAATGAGACTGGGAAGTACTGTATCATCCACCATACTCCCCGGACTTATTCTTTGTGAATTTGATTTAATTCCGAAGATGAAGAAAGCACTTCGTAGCATTCGTTTCGGAATAGTTTGAGATTCGACAGGCAGTAGACCACCCCATTCGCACCATCAACAGAACAGGCTCTGCTAACGGTACTACGCCTTCCACATCACAGGCAACGAGTTCTACACAGTGCTGGTGACTGCTTTGAAGGACAGTAACAGGTGCAAACATGTAACTCTTTTGTATTAGTTGTGAATAAATAGATGCCAATATTTAAGTTCCAACCCTCGTATTAAATTAAACTGATGGAAAGAGAACTTAAGCAGCTAATCAAGTAGAAAATGGGAAAACAGACATTTAAAAATGTAATAGAAATTATCGTGTCAAGAATCTGGACACATTTGAAAGTAAAATACAAATCTGCAGAGGGATATTTTCTAACAATAAGAATAATGGATCCAGTTTAGGGGTATATTAGAGAAGTATTTACAGAAATGAGAAGAATCTGTATGAACGCCATAAACTGAAGTGGTAAGGAAGTACTAAGAAAAGAAGGGGAAACTGGAATGGTAGAAGGCCTACACAAAAGATCTATATACAGTAAATAAGATAGATGTCGACGTTAAGGAAAGTAAAGTGGAGGCAGACGAAGATAAAAGGAGGTGTAATGGTGCAAGAAAAATTTTATCTACTGCGTACCAAGGCACATGTAACCTAGAATCAACTGTGTAGAGCTTTCCCTGAACAAAATGCGAAAAACTGTTCCGCATGGTATGCAGGCTGTAAGACCAGGACTCGAACTCGGATTTTGTGTTCCTCACGAGCAGTTTCCTTAACCATATCGGCCATCTCGCATAGTTACCTTAATTTAAAATTCTCGACGTGCCACACTGTACTAGTGTTTTATCCTCCTTTCGCACCTAAATCTGCTTTCCCGCAAGGATCGTCCCGTCAGACATGAGTTCGTCGGCACCGAAATTGTTGTCTGCCAGTCGAGACATAAATGCAGTCGTATGTAAGGAATCTATTTTTTACATATATCCGAAAGAATAGACACCATACATATCATTCAAGAAGAATAGCATAATCCCAGTTACAAACAAGGAATATGCTAATAGGAGTGACCAATATCAAACTACCGGTTTAATATTCCACGGCTACAAATACTTACTCGAATTATTTAAAGCAGTATTAATAAAAGATCCGGAGCCGACCTAGGGGAAGATCAGGTTTGATTAAGACGGAAAGGAGATACACATGAGGTAATATTCACCCTAAAATCTGTTTTCGAAAGCAGACAGAGAAATAACAACGCAAAATTATATTATTCTAAGTTTATATATAGCTTTTTCCAATGTTGATAGTCACACCCTCTTTAATTCTGAAAATAACAGGAAGAAATTACAGGATTGTTCAGAAACAACACTCCCACGTATTAGTCGATGGAGATTGAGGATACGAAGAAAGAAAGAAAACCCTTATCGTATGATTAGACTATTACAGAACAATTAATGAAAGTACTTACTTCCCAATAATACCTGGCAATGTGCATACAAAATGATGCGAAGTGGGACTATCACATAAAACTAATCGCGAATCAGCCAGATGACAGACTGTCATTCATCTGAGAATACTGAAAAAAATGTAGTCCATCAACAAAGAAAGTTCCGTAGATTACAAAACTCATTTGACCAGCACTCAGGGACTGCTCGTCAGTGTGGCATCCGTATTCAATGTAATTCATAGAGGAATGGAGAAGATCCAAGGAAGGGAAGCTCGCTACGTTGCAGTTTCATATAGCGAGCGCGAAAGAGACACGAAAATGCTCAGCCTACTCCATGGCAGACGCTGCAAGAATGACGTTGTGTATCTACCGAGCTACTTTCAAAAGCTTCGAGAGGGTATGTTCCTAGAGGAGAAAACCAATACATTGCTTCCTTCTAGGTACGTGCGAAAGACCACGAAGATAAAATTAGAGAGACTCGAGGCCACATGGACCCTTACTAACATTCGTTCTCCCCGCGAGATTCCAGCAGGAAAGCAGGGCGCGACATTGCTACACAGAGTACACTATAAGGTGCCTCATGCAGTTTAGATGTACCTTATGTGAAAGGGATAGGCTGCATCTGAGGAAAGAGTGCAGCCTATCTACATGTTATTTGTCCTGTGTATAGAACACGCATTAAAAATGTAAGTTTTCCCGTTTACATTGTAACTGTCAAGAATGGAAAACAGCTTGGGAGATCCGCTAGACAGCACGAATATTCCTTTCTAAAAAAATTTTAAGATGAAAACTATAAAAGCAGATAACGCTTAATGAAGTGCAGTAATTAGGTGAAGCTGGGCAAATGAAACTGGAGATAGTGGTAAATTTTCTATTTTTTCTTTACTAAATGCACTAAACTCACAATCGGTTTTCGACAGGTGTTTCATTCACCATGACTTGTCAAACTTATGTTAACGAAATATTCGTTGTGTGACGGCGCTCACAACGGCAGATGTTTTCTCTAACCTACATCGTTTTGATCTATGTAAGACTTGAGTTTACAGCACAACAATAATTGTATATTTAATTAAAATCCCATACCTTCATTTAAAGTATGAACACTTCATAAATTTAATTAATCAAAGTACCTTCATCAGACAGTAGAAGCGAGCAAGTATCTGAAGTAACAATGCACATGTGCAAATAATTAAAAGAAATACATATGAGAATAATACAAATCAGATTTTCAGTCAAAACCATTTCTATTTGTAATAAATATTCGCATAAAACGACTCTACCGTAAGTAATTATTTTTCCTAAACAGAGTTACCTTCAGAGCTTGGAGATGGCAGGAAATCGACATTTTATTAACTGGGTTTGCGAGGCTTTCGAGCTACAAGTCATTTCAGCGAAAGGTAACGAATTCATATATGAAAGCGTAAATTTGGTGTTCTGTCTTGCTTATTAAACTAATAATAAATGATGTTTCGATGCCTCCAGTTGGATGCAGGAATACGTGGTACTGAAGTTTACCTAATATTAAACAAAACCTAATGTTGCGAAATATAAGTAGGGCAGCTATAGAATCATAAATAAGAATGATCAGATTGCACATTGTTGATTTGTGTCTTATTAATTTTTTCGAGTAAGTTTAACCTTTACGTGGGATCTAGTGACCAAAATGTGTGAAGTTTAGATGATACATAATATCCATTAAACATTCAGTTTCTATACCATCTTCTGAAACGTGATGCAGGTAAATGCTGAAGATTACTGTTTTAGAAAGGATAACAATGAACAGATACAGAATCCAGTTTAAGAGAAAATATCGCTGCGGTTCAACATGGAAAAGAAATGGAAAAGTTTGACAAAACACGTTCGAAGGCATTTATATATAGTTAATTTGGTAGTAGATGGCACTAAAGACAATAAAATTTGTAGAGAGAGACAAATGCTACACTACAGTGAGCAGTTGCAAGTCAATGCATATTTCCACGGTTAAAATACCCCCACCGCATAGAATACTGGAGAGAGCTGTATCAAATCACCCTTTCACCTGAAAACTGCAATAACTCGCTAAGTTGCAACGTAGGACTTTAAGTATTGTGGCCGGCCGCGGTAGCCGAGGGGACTGAGGCGCTCCAGTCACGGTCTGCATGGCCACGGTCGGGGGTTCGAATCCCCCCTCGGGCATGGATATTTGTGCCGTCCTTAGTATTAGGTAGAAGATAAGTAGTTTGTAAGTTTAGGGAGTGACGACCCCATAGTTAAGTCCCATAAGCTTAACAAACATTTGAACATTTAAATACTGTGAAACTAGTGACGTAGCACCATGGTCTACTTCCATCCACACATCCGCATCTACATCTACACTTCATAAGCCATCTCACGGTGTGTGGCGAAGGGTACTTGTGTATCACTGTCACTTCCTCTTCTTGTCACTTATGGTTCGTGAAAAAAAAAGAAAAGAAAAAGAATCTGTAGGTATGGCTTCGCGTGGACTCTTAGACTCTAATATCTATTACTTTATCCTCATTCTTCGCGGGGTATACGTAGGAAAATTCAATATATTGGTTGAAACTTCCTGACAGATTAAAATTGTGTGCCGGAACCGGGATTTGAACCTGGTACCTCTTCAAGAAACTGTGCATAAATCCATGAAAAGATTTATTTCTACATAAATAATTATACATAAAACGCATTTGATCGAAAGAATAATAAAGGAATAACTAACTAGACACTAACAAAGAACCTAGGTACTTCTTCTTGCTATCATCGTGTCCTTCCGGCTGTAAAGTGGTAGTATTTGCTGATGTTTTCTGCTTGGCGGAATCCGACGTTCGGCTTGCTTTGTCTGTAGCCTGTTGTGTGGAATGGTCTATAGTTGTTTCTTACTTCGTCTTGTTTCTTGGTACCGATTCTTTTTCTGTAGGCGGTGAATCTTGAAATGCTGGTTTGATACGATCAAGAGCAACTATGCTTGGGACACCGTGAATGTCGAGCTTCAAATTGTTGTCGCCTTCACTAAGAGCCTGATAAGAGCCTCCACGAGGGAGTTGCAATGGTCTGCGTACTGCATCGTTACGTAATAGCGCATGTGAACATGTCGTTAAATCTCTAAAGGCAAATCTACAGCGTCCTGTTTGTTCCCGAGACTGTTCTGACCGAAACTGACGTATGTGGGATCGTACTTTGGTGGCAAAGTCTGACGCAGCGATGATTTCATCTTACATATAATGGATTAACTCTCCAGGCAAGTGTAATGCTTGACTGTACACCGACTCTTGGCTTGGACATAGGGTTTGAAGACTGTCCGCAGTCCCAGTAAAGCAATTGATAGTGCCGGCCGCGGTGGCCGAGGGGACTGAGGCGCTTCAGTCACGGTCTGCACGGCCACTACGGTCGGGGGTTCGAATCCCCCCTCGGGCATGGATATTTGTGCCGAACTTAAGATAAGCTAGTTGATAAGTAGTTTGTAAGTTTAGGGACTGATAACCCCGTAGTTAAGTCCCATAAGCTTAACAAACATTTTTTTTTTTCAATTGATAGTGTTTCTGTCCACTTGTCTGTTGCGTGACATAATAGGGCTAAGTTCAGTTGTTGGTGCAGGTGTACCACCATACTGTTTTTTCGACAAGCTATACTTTGCCGCACATACAATTTACTATCAGCGTTCATGTTGGGCCAGACGAAACATTGCTTAACCACCTTCGTGTTTCCTCTTACTCCTGGTTGTGCCAAGTTGCATATGTATGTCATTGCCTGATCTCGAAATTTCTGTGGGACAAATAGTTGAGCAATCAGTTTGGTGACGTCAAACTGTAAATTGGAGACCAGATTGTTGCACAAGCACTCTATGCAGTTCTTCGTCGTTTTGTTGTGCACATACCTTACCATCAAAATCAATAGCTGTAGCTATAGCCTCAATGTGTAGTGATATATACTCATTGACGCCCATAGCCTCAATCCGAGGAAGTGCATCAGCAAGTACATTAAGTTTGCCTTGCACGTATATGATGTTGGTTGTAAACTGGCCAGTGTAATCATATTCCTCACTTGACTTGGCGATGCCTTACTTGGCTTTTCTTTGAAATCGTAAACTGACAGCTTGTGGTCTGTAAAGATACTGAAATGGAGAAGTTCCAAAAGTTGTTTTTCACTTCTGTTGCGAGGATGACAGCTTTTGACTAAAGAAAGCAAGTAGTAGCCAACACTGGTTAACCTTTCGGTGCAACACCGCTCCAACTTCATTAGCCAAAACATCAACCGTTAATGCTAATTATGTTTTTGCTACAGGGTGAGCTAGTAGAGTTGCGCCTACTATCGCTGGTTTGATAGCTTTTGGAAGCGGAATCTAGTCTTGTGACCACTGTTGTCTATGATTTGGTCTATGTTCGCATGCAGCAGTTCATTCAATGAAGCTATGATAGACGCATGATGTGACACAAACTGTCGGTAGAAATTTATTACACCATGGTACCCTTGAATGACTTCCACCTTGTCCTGCAGTGGGCGTACGGCACATGTATCCACTATGAAGACAAGATACTTGACCTCCTTGGTGCCAAAAACACATTTTTATGGGTTGAATATTACCAATTGTGCGCGCAAACGTTGAAACGAATTCTGCGAATGCTACATGTGTTCCTCTTTGGATGCAGACGTAACGAGCACATCGTCTATGTAGACATAGCAGAATTCTAAATCACGTGTTATCTCGTCCATGAATCATTGAAAGGTTTGCGCTGCATTGCAGAGACGGAATGGCATTTGTGTGAATTCAAATAAACCATATGGCGTGGTGACAGCTGTCATGGGGTTAACCGCGGTTGACCGGAATCTGATAGTATGCTCTGACCAAATCTATTGTTGAAAAGATAGTTTTGCCTTAAATCTCGGAAGATAAATCATCTATATGAGGCACAGGATATCTGTATGAACGGTTCGCGCATTTAAGTGTCGGTAACAATTCTTCTTTTTGGTCACAATGTGGAGCGGCGATGCCCCGCTGCTACTTGAAGAGCGGACAATACCAATACCCTCCAGAACTCTTGTTTGACAAGCCGCAATTTGATGGTGCTAAACTTTGTGGACGTGCGTAAGTTGGCGGTGCTGGAATAGTGAAGACATAGTGAACCGTAGAATGTTTGAGAGGTGCTAACACTAGCGATTGTCTCAGAACCTTTGGAATGTTTTCTGACAATCGTATATACGTCATGTCTCTGTCAGTTATAGTAGGAGCGTAATTCACCTCATCTTGTGTCTTGTGCTGTCATGTTCGTTGTTGCATCGTTTAATCGATACCGCCGTAAGTTCAAATCTGTGTATAGCTTATGGGACTTAACTACGGGGTCATCAGTCCCTAAACTTACAAACTACTTATGAACTAGCTAATCCTAAGGACGGCACAAATATCTATGCCCGAGGGGGGATTCGATACCCCGACCGTAGTGGCCGTGCAGACCGTGACTGGAGCGCCTCAGTCCCCTCGGCCACCGCGGCCGGCCCGCAGTAAATCGCCACTAGAAGTTACGGCGGAGTTCAAAGTTTAGTAGTAGCGTGACATGTAATTTTTGTATCATTTGCGGCATATAGGCAAGCATCGTCACGACTGCGACGTGGTAATGTGGCAGCGGGATACAATGATATTTCCGCATCTGTGCCTATCCGGCACTGCACTTTTGTGTTGCGGTCCGAAATTGTATTGTAGGTTCGCCTAACAGAGGCTGTAGTGACAACATAGGCGCTGAGGTCGGGTTACCTTGTGCTGTAGTCAACGTTGCGACGCCTGTCGCTTGATACATTTCCAATGTACTATCAGCTGTTTGTGCTAATGCATTCAGATCTCCCGGACATTCCGTTAAAATCCTCTGTACATCTGTCTGCAGGTAGCCAGCCGGCCGCGGTGGCCGAGGCGACTGCGGCGCTTCAGTCACGGTCTGCACAACCACTACGGTCGGGGGTTCGAATCCCCCCTCGGGCATGGATATTTGTGCCGTCCTTAGTTGTAGCTAGTTCATAAGTAGTTTGTACGTTTAGGGACTGATGACCCCATAGTTAAGTCCCATAAGATATACAAACATTTGAGCATTTGAATTTTGGGATAGCCATACATTGATTAATACGAGGCGCGTCCAGAGAGTAAGTTCCGTTTGGTTATATAAAACGAACGGGTACAGATACAGAAAAAATATTGATTGTACAAAAATCTACAACTGTGAAACTACTTTTCTACATAGCTTCCGAAATTTTGTAGGAAATTGTCATAGCTTGGCACAAGGTTTTATATAATGACAATGAACAACGCAAGGAAATTACACGTTCACAACAAAGAAAACCCTCTCTTTATCACTATGAAACGCAGCATTATTTTCAAAATCCTTATGTGTATCTGAAAGCCTATTTTCTAATGATAGTGCAGAGAAATTGAACTCCTTTTAAACCTCAAAAGACAGCTAACGATGTGTTTGTAAATCTATCGGACCAAGCTGCGTGGTCATTAGTCCGTATCTTACAAACTACTTAAACTAAGGTAAACTAACCTAAGGACAACACACACACCCATGCTCCAGGGAGGACTCGATCCTCCGACGGCGAGCAAACGCGCGCTCCGCAGCGAGGCGCCTTAGACCGGTCGGCTACTCCACCGCGGCGACTGCTAACGGTCTGCCTTCTATCAAATATACTATTTCTCCTATTTACCCAGTGGCGGCGCTTCCTATCTGTTCACTAGTTCAGTGAACCCCCAGGAAAAAGCTAGTCGTGAGAAAAAGGTAAATAAATAAATAATGTTTTTAAACTATCATTATTCGGTTTTCTGTTGTGTCAGATCATTTTATATAGACATTCAAAGTACTTTTATCGCATGAGAAACGTATTACGTCGCGGAGACAGCACGCGCGGATACTATTCTAGTATCCGTGACAGCACGTATACGAGTCGTAGCGCGGTCGCTCAATATAGGCTGCAGTGGCAGCAACGTTGCAATGCGCATGCGTGGCTGAGGTTCAAATTCTCTTCTGAACCCCCTGGAGGCAGCATATGAGCGCTCCCGCGGCATGGGGGGGGGGGGGGCGAGGGGAAACGTCGCTTTTAACATTGGCGTTGGAGCTGGTAAAGACGCCAGCTCCTGGCTACGCGACCTCTGGCGGTTATGCACTAATGGTCCCGAAGCAAGACAGTAAACCTGTTGCGCACCTCACCCTGCGCATGGACAGATCCTCCATTTAGGCAACATCCGTCCTTCATATTTGTTTTTGGCGCATTGAAGATTCATCAAAAACACGTCATATTTGCTAAAATATGTTATAACTATAAAGACGCATCACCTGTAAAAGCCTTCAGACGATCCGATCATGAATAGTAATGAAATCACTACTCTCCACCTAGTAAGAATAGCTGTGGGGCCTGGCGCCGTGACCGAGAACCATTCAACGAACAACCACGAACGAACTGAACGAACGACCGCGAACCATAGATCTACCAGATGGAAAAAAAAGAAACGCCCCGTCATGTGGCTGAACGCTCTCTCTCATAAAAAAGCTAAGCCAAATATTCAACGACCCATCAAGAACGAACTGGAACAACGACCGCAAAGCCTGTATCTACCTGAAGGGGGAAAAAAGTGGTTAGCGGCATCGCGTTACGCAATTAAAGCTTTTAAATTGTGAATTAAATTTTTTTGTGAATTATTGGCTGTGGAGAAAGGAACTTTGCACCCGTATTTCTTAGATAACAGATGCTGAATCCTATACGATACATTACCTATAAACGGTATTGGAAAGAACTTTTTCTCATTAGAGATTTGACTGGAACCTAAAATAGTGATTCTATTATTGGTTTTCTGTTCAAAGATCTTTTTTACTAGCGAAGGTTCATAGCCGTTATTGTGTGCTACAGTTTTAATCAAATCGATTTCGTCCTGTGGTTTTTCAGATGACAAAGGGGTGGTTAGTGCACAGTGAATAGCCGAATGAACGAATACACTTTTATGGGACTGAGAGTGTGTTGAGTCTGAAGGTATAGCATGGTCAGTACTCGTAGGTTTACGATAAATCTCGAAAGTTATTTTTCCATCTGCTGCCATCAATTTTAAATCCAAGAAACTGATGGTAGCAGATGGAAAAATAACTGTCGGCATTTATCGTAAACCTACGAGTACAGACCATCCTCAGTCCCATAAAAGTGCATTCGTTCATTCGGCTAGTCACCGTGTCCTAACCACCCCTTTGTTACCTGAGAAACCGCAGGAAGAAATCGATTTGCCTAAAACTGTAGCACACAATAACGACTATGAACCTTCGCTAGTAAAAAAGATCTTTGAACAGAAAACCAGTAAAAGAATCACCACTTTAGTTTCCAGTCAAATCTCTAACAAGAAAAAGTCCTTTTCAATGCCGTTTTTAGGTAATGTATCGTATAGGATTCAGCGTCTGTTATCTAAGAAATACGGGTACAAAGTTGCTTTCTCCACACACAATAATTTATAAAAAATTTTAATTCACAATTTAAAAGCTTTAAACGAACCCTTACGTAGCTCAGGAGTGTACAAAATTGCCTGTGACACATGCTCAGCATTTTATATTGGACAGACAGGCAGAGCCTTTCAAATGTTTGTAAATCTATCGGACCAAACTGCGTGGTCATCAGTCCGTAGCTTACAAACTACTTAAACCTAGGTAAACTAACCTAAGGACAAACACACACACCCATACCCCAGGGAGGACTCGAACCTCCACGGCGAGCAACCGCGCGCGCCGCAGCGAGACGCTTTAGACCGCTCGGCTACTCCACCGCGCAGAGCCTTTAAAATGTTCAAATGTTTGTTAAGCTTATGGGACTTAACTACGGGGTCATCAGTCCCTAAACATACAAACTACTTATGAACTACTTACGAACTAGGACGGCACAAATATACATGCCCGAGGGGGGATTCGAACCCCCGACCGTAGTGGCCGTGATGACCGTGACTGGAGCGCCTCAGTCACCTCGGCCACCGCGGCCGGCGCAGAGCCTTTACCATAGTTTGCAAAGAACACTTGTTAGGGAGAAAAGGTACTAATGTCCATAATTCAACTTTTGCAGAACATCTGTTAATCACAGGACATAATCCTAAAGGTTTAAATGAAATGACGATTCTGCATAAAGAAAAGAAAGGGTGGAAACTTGACGTCTTAGAACAATTAGAAATATTTGGGCACTTGCCGAATAAAGATATGTTGAATGAACAATTGCAACTGAAACATAAAAATTTCTTTAACGCTTTCAAGCCGGTACTCACGTTAGGGTGATGCTTGTATTCCGTTTTTCCCCTCCACCACTCCAGTAACATTGCTTTGTATTTTAGTCGCTTGTACTTCATTCACTTTAGTACGTTATTTCTGCTGTACCGTGATCTTGTCAGTTTTTTGAAAAAAAATTGTATGCACATTTGCTTATACTACTTCGCTGCAATGTATGTCTTTTGTAAGTACGTATGCTTCTGCATACGTCTGACGATTTTCTGTCATATTTCCTCTTAGCTGGAACTTTTATTTAATCTTGGAATGTAATATTGTAAACAATTTTTGTCTAACCTTTCACAAATGTAAACTATTATGTCCGTAATTATGTAACATTAGTACTGCCCACGTGACTTGTGGCGCGCCCTAGTGCACGTTTATGTGGCTACGTGTTTGATGCCTCGTAGGCAGTTGCTTCATGTCCTTCACACCACACTGGTTTTATTTGTATGGCAAGAATGCTAATTTTTATAGTAATCGACTTGAGCAATCCTGCTCGTAATATTTTTGACGTCATGTGTTTCATGTAAGTACTGGTGTTTTCACTGTGTAAAAGTTTTTCCTTATATAAGATACTAGCTCAAACCCGCGGCTTCGCTGGCATGTTGGTTGATTATGATAGATAATGCGCGAAACGTCAAATCGATTTTTTTAAAGAGATATATTAAAGGAAATTTCTTTTTTACTGCTTGATTTTTTTTATTCTTACATGTCCTTATTCGTATGCTTGTCCTTACAGAGAAAGAGCTGAAGGCATTATAGCACGCATAGACCAAAGATTTGGTCTGTGGCATCACGTTTCGCTGTATGTAACCTCCTTGCTATAGAGTCGCAAACGTCATCGCTGGACAATTACACACAGACCATTCGTTTGCGTTCTGTAGTTCTCGCTGCAGAGCGAAATATTAACACACACACACACGTAGAATTTTATATACACCGATAACTTTCCATCCCAATATACTCCACCCTTTTATCATTATCAACCATCAAGCAACGATGCAATCAATAAAACCAATTTCAAAGAGTAAATATAATTTTCAAAGAGTAATTATTGTTCCGCATTTCGCGTTATATTCTTCAAATTATTAAATATCTATCAGATCGCTACAAAACCGTGCCTAAAACCTTCTCAGGTATACATTAGTAACTGTACAAATATTTAAGTCTCTGCGTCTTGTCGTTCGGAAGTGATAAGCGTTCACCGAACAGACATTCACATTAATATATATAGATAAATAGCTATCCGATTGCCATAAAACCGTGCCTGAAGCCTTCAAGAAATGTTCAAATGTTTGTATAGCGTATGGGACTTAACTACGGGGTCATCAGTCCCTAAACTTACAAACTACTTACTAACTAGCTAATCCTAAGGACGGCACAAATATCCATGCCCGAGGGGGGATTCGAACCCCCGATCGTAGTGGCCGTGCAGACCGTGACTGGAGCGCCTCAGCCCCCTCGGCCACCGCGGCCGGCCTGAAGCCTTCCCCAGGTAGACATTAGTAACTGTACGAATTTTTAGCTCTTTATGTCTTGTGGTTCCGACGTGATAAACGTACACCGAACAGATAATTAACATTTATACATATAGATTTATTCTGTTGTTATCATTTTTAGGTAAATGTTTTTACTCTTCTGATGAAGTTCTACCTAGTGGCAACGAAACCTAGGTCAACCACCTAAAAATTACGCAACCGGTTAGCTGATATCCCTACTGAATATATTAATCTATGACTTATTTTTACCCTTTTTATAATTTAACCAATTATACTACGAAAACAATTGCACAAGAAATAAAATGATTAGGCTCGCATTAATTTGAAAGTGGAAGAGGAGCAACGTGGTGGAAATGGAGTGTATATAATCAGCTCGTAAAATAATTAAACAGCTTCTTCGTTACTGGTCAAAGAGAAAGGTCTCTACAGTTTAATTAACATGAGACTCTATGTGTAAAAATTGAACTAAAATAACACTATTGTTGTTCGTAAGATTTGCTAAGCTGCGGGTCGCCACATATGAACAATCGGCTCGTAACTGCAGCATAGCAGTAACAATAGCGGCAGCATCAAAGCTGGTGCAGCGGCTTTAAAACCGCTCACAGTGACAGCAGCACATGTTCTCAGAGCCGGCATCACGTTGGCAACCTATTGTCGCGTTCACTTGTGCTTGGCAAATTATAGTTTATTGTGATGTATTACATGTGTACTATTTCAAATTTCCGGTGACGACCTTTTAAAAAAATTATTAGAAAATCTTTGGGAGGTGCTTGGGGGGGGGCTTCAGCCCCATTAGCACCCACCCCAGTGCGGGGTGGGGAGGGTGGGGGGAAAACTGGTGTGCTTTCCCCTGCAGTCAGTCACAGAGGTGCGCCAAATTGTTCTCTTTGGACGCAGAGTGGGAGAAGGGGAGGCGGCACCACTATATAGGTCCGTCACTCAAGGAAGTGAATCCCCAGTCATCTGATGCACCAGCCGCCACTGCTTGTACCCCTATTTGACCAATAATAAGTTAGTACTGCGTATAAACCAGAGCTCTAAATTTCTACTGTTGTTGTGGTCTTCAGTCCGGAGACTGGTTTGATGCAGCTCTCCACAATACCCTATCCTGAGCAAGCCTCTTCAACTCCACATAAGAACGACAAGCTACATCTGTCTGAATCTGCTTACTGTATCCATCTCTTGGTCTTCCTCTGCGGTTTTTACCCTACACACTTCCCTCCAACGCTAAATTTACAATTCCTTGGCCGGCCGCGGTGGCCGAGGGGACTGAGGCGCTTCACTCACGGTCTGCACGGCCACTACGGTCGGGGGTTCGAATCCCCCCTCGTGCATGGATATTTGTGCCGTCCTTAGTGTAAGCTAGTTCATAAGTAGTTTGTAAGTTTAGGGACTGATGACCCCGTAGTTAAGTCCTATAGACTCTACAAACAAACATACAAACAATTCCTTGATGTCTAAGAATGTGTCCTACCAATCGATCCCTTCTTTTAGTCAAGGTATGCCAGAAATTCCTTTTTCTCCCCAATTCTGTTCAGTGCCACCTCATTAGTTATGCGATCCACCCACCTAATCTTCAGCATTCTTCTGTAGAACCACATTTCAAAAGCCTCTATCCTCTTCCTGTCCACACTGTTTATCGTCCATGTTTCACTCCCATACAAGGCAACACTCCACACAAATGCCTTCAGAAAGGACTTCCTTAGGCTTAAATCAACAAATTTCTCTTTTTCAAGAACGCTTTTCTACCTATTGCCATTCTGCATGTTATATCCTCTGTACTGCGACCATCATTTGTTATTTTACTGCCCAAGTTACAAAACTCATCTGCTTCCTTTATTGTTTCGTTACCTAATCGAATAAAAAAAATATGAAAAGAAGCCGCACATTGCTTGAGAGGGGAAGAATTTCTTGTATTTACATTTGTGATGAAATACATCACCACCTAACGCATTTTGTCTTATTCATTCTTTTCAATAGCAGTATTCGTATTTACTTCATAGCTTTGACGATCTTCTTCAGTTTCTTCCCAGAGCATCTCATGCTCGCTGCCATCCACTGCATTAAATATGCAGTGTTTCTTGAACCCTTTATGATGTACTCTGAAGATATCGAGGACCATGAAGGAAGATACCATTAGTATGGAATTGGTTTTTGATGTTACTGTACACTGTAAGAGACTGGCATTCTTGTAAGGAGCCTATCTGTATGTACTTTCCAGGGGTTCTCCTTGAACAACTTGTTCATGCCCATATCTATTACTCGTAGTTTTGAAATAAATTGTCCAGATATTTTACGACACGGTTTGTCTACTGTGCAGTAATTGTTCTTTACTTCAGCCGTTACATGTCCCTCAAACTCATCCAAAACCAGCATGGCTCTCTTAGCAAGTGTGTGCGTATGTATGTGTTACTATACGTGCTGTCATGGTGAGAAGCATCGTTTCAAATCATATTATGTCCAAAAAACTAAATTTTTCAGGAGAAGCAAAAAAACCGATTACTCGTAACCTGAGGAACGTTTCACAAATTTTAAAATTTTTCAGTTGTTTTATTTGAGGTGTATTTCTAGGTACGTGAAAAAGTATAATAAATTTTCTGTTGTGTTCTTCAAATTTAACGAAAATGCGTTGGACTTAATATGCTTTGATTCAGTAATTTCTAAAATATAAAAATAAAAAACGATTACTGTGGTAAATGTAGAACTAAGCATTTATTTTTGTTTTTTATGGAATAACATTAGCTGCCTCAGATTTAAGTTGATGGGCATGTTTGGTTTCTTTCTCCTCTTTCGGCTTCCAATTCAGTTATCACCAACAGTAATTTCTTCCTCCATAATCTAAAAACTACTCTCTTACACAAAGATCACAATATAACTGTGATTATTGAATGTGTAGTATTGTTGAAAATAGCGCGCCAGCTGTCAGCATAGCCAACAGACAAAGTGACAATACTGCTTCACGCCTGTCACAATACGATTTGAAACACACACTACAGTGGACTGAATACGATTTGAAACAACAACTACTTTACAGGCGCAATTACTGTTTGTTACATTCTGATTTGACAGCATGAAAGATCGCTATGTAAACTATACAAAAATGTATCAAACTCAATTTTGTCCACGGATGGGCTTAATACGATTTGAAACGATGCTCCTCATGTGATATTCCTTGTCTCGAGGAACAGATGGCCCTAACGCATTAACGCGAATAAGATAAAATAAACAAAAATAATAATATTAAATGACGTGATAACCTTTAAATGTATTCAACACACAGGGCCGGCGCAAGGCACGTGCGAAACGTGCGGCCGCACGGGGCGGCACTTTCCGAGGGGCGGCAAATCAGCCGCCTCCCCCTTTTTTTTCTTTCTTTTTTTTCCCTTGACAAACTCAAAATTCATGCCCAAGAGGGAATTCTAAAACAAACCTCGGAAGGAGCGACTGGAACTGTCGCATGGCATGACGCCTCGACTACATGTCGTCCGCCCCTGTTGAACAAGGGGAGGGAGGAGGACTAATTTCTTCCTCGTCACTATAGCAGCATCGTCGCGTTCGCCGGAAGAACTGAGAGGGGGAAGCAGTCTGGGTGCACGCCAGTATTCTTATGAGTGGAGCGCTGCCAGCCTGTTACGTGCCGTGCGTTTACTCATAACTAATTTTGCAGAAGACGAAATGTAATTTGGAAATTCGAATGCAATGTTCGATACTGCTGTTACATTTTAAGCCTGCAGCAATTTTGCTAACCCCTTCAATGGCAGTTTCCGAGTGTTTTATTGTGCCTGCATTATGGAAATAAATGGTTGAACATTACTACAGTCAAACATGTCCAACACCTACAATGGCTAGAAGTTTTCCGAATGGGTAAATACGCTGCGAGTAATTACAAGGGATAAAGACATTGATAGCAAGCCTGGCATAAGTTCGGTCTCGACGTATTTTTGAAATTTTTGCTATCCGTTTCTGAATGATAGTCGGACGTTTTGGTTTTTGAGCCATGAAACATCTGTCTCCGCCTGCATGAACAACAATTAAACTCTGACAATACTACTAGCACGCTATCACTTGGCAACATTTATTTTATGTATAATGCGTGTGAATCCATGTTTCATCTAAGTAAACTACTAGTCGCTTTGATTCTGATGAAAACCTGAGAAACAAAACGTTAATTTTGACACCTTCTAAAACGTAATCCATAGACAGAACATTTGAACATTTTTGTAAATTCCCAAAGCTTATTAAAATTAGCTAGATTTCTTCTATCAGGTTTGGCCCCATTTTTGAGCTGGTGCCTAGCGACTATTTTGTACAAATCTGTAGAGAATGTCACCAATCAGTTGCAATTTTTGTTTTTATTTTCCGGATCTACATAGATTTAAGACACAGTGTTTGCTATTCTCAATGCTTTGAGTTATGATAACATCTATACCGTCATGCTGAACGTAACAGTCAACGTGACGGTTTAAATGTAAGCACATATTAAAAGCTTTGAGATTGGACGCTCAGTGCCCAAGACCTGGGTAGATCTGAGAAGTAGAAACAAAAACAGCGATTGATTGTTGACACTTCCTACAGATTTGTTTAAATAAAATTCCACTAACTTTTGTGTTAAAACGGGGGAGGGGGACGACAATTTAGCAGCTCGCACGGGGCGGCACTTGGGCTAGCGCCGGCCCTGTCAACACAGCAATAAAAATAAGCTTGCAACATAGACTCCACAAATAAAATTCCGGCACTATGACCCTGTGATCCACACATTGGACTTCCAGAGTGAATAGACAGAGACTACGCAGTTAGAAAAAATCGTGTCACGCATTAAGGAACTGTAAATGGCTGACCAGCTAAATAAACGCATCAACAGTCAGAAATCAATATTCCAGCAGCACGCCACTCTCTTCCCGTGCACTGGCTGTTGCCCCTATTTTCACCAAACTTTCAGTGGCTGCTTTGAGAATTATAAAAACTGCAAATAAAGTCAAGGTTTCAACTTCACGTGATGCAACGATCATACATAAGAAGGATATATTGGTTTCATTAAGTGCTAAGGATTCTGTTTTCAGAAAAAGTTTCTGATGAAAAATTGACTTTTAAAATTTATTTAACTTAAATAAGAAAAAGACGTTGGCAATATGATAATATAACACCGAAGACACATGCCTATCATGTCTGAAACATGAGGCGACTGTAATAGGGGGTTGCGGCTACTGGCGCAATACAATGTTGCCAGGTGACTTCTCGCCTCTTCGGCCACCTGGACACCAGTGTGTCAATGTCACAATGTTGTCATCAAGACGGCGTCGCTTCCAGTTCTGAAACGAAATGGCCGCCTATGGAAAACCTAGCACCACGCCCCCTCCTCCCCCTCCCTCTATTACATAATCCAAGATGGTGTCTCCTGGGAAATTTGAATTATGAATTTTGCTTGAACGCTATTGGCAAAAACCCACCTCCACACATTGTAAATGCTACTTTTCGCCACTAGATGTCAGCACCACAACCCATCCCCTCTCCTCCGTCTCTCACTATGAATTTGGCAGGAAACGCAGTCAGTGTGCTGAAGTCGAGTGGAGACGTTGTCTCCAGCAAAGCCATGCTGGATGTATGTAATGTTTGTTAGACACTGTTAGACTTAATGTAGAGCATGTGATCTCACATACATCAACATAATATCTCGATACATACAAGAAAGTCTACGTAATCTAATCCACACACACTGCATTTCTAGGGTAATTTTCCTGCAGTGTACAGGTCACTGGAAATCGACTGTGCCTCAGACACTCCACCTGCCCGGGCAGGTGCAGTCAACTGCTGTCCATCGCGCCAATTCGGCTCCAGCTTAATCACCCTGCATGCACAAGGAATCTGTTTACTTGCTCAAGCCTTTGTCCCTAATAAATGAATAACACCCATGACATTTGGAAGAACTCGCTCAATGGCAAAAAGCAATCTCACATGCAGCATTTAAAAATATTTAACAAACTCAGAGACTAATGGACATATCACCAAAAGCTTTACAGCTACGAATATTTAGCGCTTACAACCAGCTAAACGATGAAAGCGGCGAACTGTATACCACGTCAACCATACTTACTTTTTTTTACAAATGTTTTTCTGGAAAACATATTTCTAATGAATTAACCTCTCTATCCATTTGCCACATCAAAAGATGCGCGAGAATTGATATTTTTGTTATGAAGAAAAAAAATTCTGATGAATATATTAAAAAAGCACTCATATAGTTATAAATAATTGTCTCAGAAACATTGATTTTACGAAACTCTATACATGATATTATCGGAAACATTTTCGTAACGAAGTAGCCTCAATTTTACGAAACCCTCTACAACTAAAAGTATCAGAGTTCTTCATTCAAACAGTCCAGATATGAATCCTCAGCATCCACTATCATCATCAGACATATAAGCTAAAATTAAAATAGTTCAGATCACAGAAATGTTATTTTTATTTCATGACCGGTGCCATCATGGTGCTAGTCATCCGAAGACGATATACGTTGACTGAAACCGGTCATGATATATAAATAACAATTCTGCGATCTGGACTGTTTCAATTTTGATTTTAATCATTATTTTAAGATTGCTGTTCTCCATCATACTTTCTAAAATTACGGACATATAAGCATTCTACAGGTGTTATCAAAGACGGTCACTTCATCGCACTTTACCGCATCACCATTTGAACATGACTACCACGAGACCGTTCCCCGTCGGGGGGTCGAATCCTCCCTCGGGCATGGATGTTTGTGTTGTCTTTAGCACATGATAGTTAATAAGTAGTTTCTAAATTTAGGGACTGATGGCCCCGCAGTTACGACCCATAAGCTTAACAAACATTTACACATTTGAACATGACTGCAGAGGAACAGTGGCTGCCTTCGAATACTTACGATAACGAGATTCATGTTTTGGTTGCATGCAGTTTTGCTTACCAGGCAGCATGTAAAAGTCCCTGGCCACAACTTGCAATACCTCGTACTTGTTTCCAAAGATGAATACAACACGTGGAACAATTTTCATCCCTAGTCATTCAGAAACATATTAAAAATCATTCACAAGAGTGAACGTTCTTATTATTTTGTGTGATCCTAATGTTTCACAGGAAACATTTCAAAGCTTGAATTTCAAGTAAGAGCAGAGCTGCACACTAGGACCCTCAAGGAAGGAGAGAGAATACGGCACTCCCATTAGTCAATATCATTGGAGAGAGGCATGTAGAGGGAAACTCTATATAAGGAGCAAAGGCAGAGCCTTAATCTTATTCTCTCGCCTTCACTCATCCTGTGACGATCGCCAACAGAAACTGCCTAGTGAAGGTAATATCCGCCAGCAGCACTTTCAGTGACGTTGAGAGCGATCGTCTTCGCCAGGGTGAGCTACTGTGTAAGTAGTCACGTCTTTCCTTTCTGTGTTCCAATACTATAGGCTTCAGACCATTGACTGATATGCATAATACTGTTTTCTTTTTTATCCTATTGTAACTTTCCTTTGTTCGTGTGTGTGTGTGTGTGTGTGTGTGTGTGTGTGTGTGTGTGTGTGTGTGTATGTAGAATAAATATTCGTTCTAACTGCTGTTGGCAGAGACACTCCTTCGTACAGATGTGTTTTGAGCTGATGATTACTGTCGCCCCAGTACATGTAGTTAGTTAAAGGTACTCAACTAGCCTTGTGTGTGTATGTGTGTGTGTGTGTGTGTGTGTGTGTGTGTGTGTGTGTGTACGTACAGTACGTGAGCATCCGTAAATTTGTAGATCAGCTAGGGTACACCCTTATACTTTAATTGATGAAGTGCTACTAATTTTGAGTGTCTGTAACTATTAATCTGTAGTTTGTTAATTATTGTAAAACTAACTTAAGATCTATCAAATTTTGGTTTCCATCCAGGCGATGGACTGGTAGCTAACTTTGTAGTAAAAAAGTAACATTATGTATAAGGGACTGACAATTTCATGGTCTAATACTAAATTTATGTATACATAAGCATTCATTCATATGTAGTTACTTAGTGGTATTCAAAAATGTTCAAATGTTTGTATAGTCTATGGGACTTAACTACGTGGTTATCAGTCCCTAAACTTACAAACTACTTATGAACTACTTACGAACTAGGACGGCACAAATATCCATGCCCGAGGGGGGATTCGAACCCCCGACCGTAGTGGCCGTGCAGACCGTGACTGGAGCGCCTTAGTCTCCTCGGCCACCGCGGCCGGCTTAGTGGTATTCAACTAACCTTGTGTGTATGAGCTTTCGATCAACTGGTGAGTTGCTATTAACTTTGTTTCTATGAGTGACCATTCATCTGTACTGTATCTTTCCTGTGTGCGTGCGTGCGAATAATGCGGACTTTGTGGAGACCATTTTAGAGACAGGGAACTGTGGTACAGATGTACTTTGTGCGGAAGATGGTACTATGCACTTTGTACCACAAATGATTCTGCCAAATATTTTATATGTGATATGTGCAGTGAAGGAATTATCTAACTTGTTAAATCTGTAGGCCCCTAACATCAAATAAAACTTTGCATGTTATTTGAAAACCAATAGTCCTGAACTATGTTCAATTTTGTAAAATTTGATTAAAACTTATGTTTAATCTATTATAATATATGCCTTATCAATATAATCTTTGGAACAAATATGTATTGCTTTTTTCCTCTCCAGGTATTACTGCATATCAATTCTTCCAACATGCGCACAATTACCCCCACCCGATGCGCACGTTTCCCCGACGTTCGGGAAAACGTGCGCTTAGGTAGTATCTTGGAATTTTGTTTTTGGTGTGTTTATTTTTGAATATTTTGTGTTATCTTAATTTTCTATAGGTATTAGAATAGTTCCTCTAATGTTTTGATATAAAATAAACTTTATTTAACGAAGTCAATTAAAAGAAAGTTCCGCTTAGGTGCCCACGTTTCCCCACTTTCCCCTACAATTGGATGTTCCCCTTCGATACAAAAAAGTTATTAATGTAGATTTTTTATAAGTTGTGTAATTACTGTGATGTTTTTGAATGTCTTCATTTAAATTGAAAAACTATATATATGCCTGTTCTCACATCTTAAACTGGTAAATTTATGGAATGTATGTGTAGTTAGACCAAGCGAAATATATTTTATAGGGAATAGTGAATATATCATTTATGTAGGTCCAGCATCCACAAAATCACCTTGTTAGAGTTCCTAGTTGTTTTCTAAATAAAATAATACGCACTTAAAAAGCCATATTTATATTTGTACTAGATGAAAACCCGGCGTTGCTCGGGACTTATTTATTCCAATCTTCACATCCTCATCCCTTCTCTCTCTCTCTCTTTCTCTTTCCACCTCCTCTTTCCTTTGTCCATCTCCTCCTCTCCCCTCTCAGTATTCGTCTCCTCCTCCCCCTTTGAATGCTTAACTCCACCCTCCCTTTATCTGCCGGAAATGGCCTCATCTCTGTGTGCCACCTCCTCAGCCCATTTATTCCACCATTTATCAGCGAAAAATTAAATAACTCTGTTAGTTTTAATGGTGATCAGTGGATTGTTGTCTAAGTTCACTGCAAGTTACTCTCTAAACTTTACTATTCGCGCAGCACATTCCTGGTGTTTCATTCTTGAACTTCAGTGTACGCCATTACCCGCAGGCCTTATCCATTTTTCCGATATTTAGACTGGGATGCAAACTGTAATCGTAGTTAACATCATATTGGAATGCAGCAAGATTCACATCAACATACACAGTTCGTCGACATCGAACAGCTCGTAAACGTTACTCTTCAATTGTTACAGCATGTTGGTCTTCTGATTCAGATGTACGTGATCTAGTAGCACATAAACGTTCTTTCGTTTCTTGCCACATGCTGATCTTCAGATTCTGATGCACGTGAATTTGCAATTCGTAAACGATTTGCTTCATTGCTTGTCTCTCGTTCATCGTTTGGCTGAGAAGCTGGAATTATTTTATTTCTACGTGCAGCGCTGGTATATCTGCTAAGTGACGAACGTTTGGGAGGCATATTTAGTGTCGCAGCAATTAACAAGATACACGTTCGTATTCGTCGTTCGTCGATTCGCTGAAGAAACATAGATAAACCAAAGACTACCTGTGCGATTTCTAAACAATGGCGTCCACCTCTGGATAACAGCGGAACTACGAACTTGAATTGAAATTATTAGCTGTAGTAGATCACAGTAAACACAGAATAAGGTTTTTCCAGTTCTTAGAGTGCCAAGTTGTATGATTTTCCTAAGTTTGGTATTGAAGAGACACATTTTACATTGAATTTTACAGTACTGCATGAAATTTTTTTCTGCAACTGCCATACCATCTACATCTACATCTACATGGGATACTCTGCAAATCACATTTAAGTGCCTGGCAGAGGGTTCATCGAACCACAATTATACTATTTATCTCCCATTCCATTCTCGAATAGCGCGCGGGAAGAAAGAACACCTGAATCTCTCTGTTCGAGCTCTGATTTCTCGTATTTTATTCTGATGATCATTTCTACCTATGTAAGTGGGAGTCAACAATATATTTTCGCATTCGGAGGAGAATGATGGCGATTGGAGTTTCGCAAGTAACCCACGCCTCAGCGATAAGCGCCGTTGTTGTAATGATTCCCATCCCAGATCCTGTATCATTTCCGTAACGCTGTCTCCCCTGTATCGTGACAATACGAAACGAGCTGCCCTTCTTTGGACACTTTCGATGTCCTCCGTCAAACCCACCTGATAAGGATCCCACACTGGGCTGCAATACTCCAAAAATGGACGGACAAGCGCAGTTTATGCAGTTTCTTTAGTAGTTCTGTTGCATCTTTTAAGGATTCTGCTAATAAAACGCAGTCTCTGGTTCGCCTTTCCCACGATATTATCTACGTGTTCTTTCCAGTTTAAGTCTGAAGTAATAGTGATTCCTAGGTATTTTGTGGAGTTTACGGCGTTCACATTTGATTGATTTATGTTGTAAACAAAGTTTAACGGATTTCTTTTCGTACTCATGTGGACGACTTCACACTTCTCATTATTTAGAGTCAATTGCCAATTTTTACACCATACTGATATCTTATTCAGATCGTTCTGCAGTTGGTTTTGATCTTCAGATGATTTTACTAGACGGTAAATGACGGCGTCATCTGCAAACAACCTGAGAGAGCTACTTAGATTTTCCCCTAAATCGTTTATGTAAATAAGGAATAGCAGAGGACCAATAACACTACCTTGTGGAACGTCCGATATCACCTCTGTTTTAGTCGATGCCTTACCATCGATTACTACGAACTGTGTCCTCTCTGACAAGAAATCCCCTATCCAATTGCAAATTTGGGGCGATATACCATAACCACGCAATTTGATTAAAAGCCGTTTGTGAGGTACGGTGTCAAAAGCTTTCTGGAAATCAAGAAATACGGAATCGATTTGCGAACCTTTGTCGATAGCACCCATCACTTCGTGTGAATATAGAGCTAGTTGTGTTTCGCATGAACGATATTTTCTAAATCCGTGTTGACCTTGGGTCAATAGATCGTTCTGTTCGAGATAATTCATAATATTTGAATACAGGATATGTTCCAAAACCCTGCTGCAAATTGACGTCAATGAAATAGGCCTGTAGTTTAGTGGGTTACTCCTACTGCCTTTCTTGAATATAGGTGTGACCTGTGGAACTTTCCAATCTTTTGGTACAGATCCTTCTATGAGAGAGCGGTTGTATATGACTGTTAAGTAAGGAGCTATCGCTTCAGCATAATCAGATAGAAATCTAATGGGTATACAATCCGGACCAGAAGACTTGTTCTTATTAAGTGATTTTAGTTGCTGCAGTACTCCGATGATATCTACTTCTATGTTACTCATTACGGCATCTGTTCGTAATTCGAAATCTGGAATATTGGTTTCGTCTTCTTTAGTGAATGAGTTTCTAAAAGCTAAGTTTAGTAACTCTGCTTTAGTAGCGCTGTCATCGGCAGGATCGCCATTACTATCACGTAGTGAAGGTATTGTTTGTGACTTTCCCCTAGTATATTTAACATATGACCAAAATCTCTTTGGGTTTTCAGTCAAATTACGGGAAAGAGTTTCGTTGTGATAAATGTTGTAGGCATCTCGCATTGAAATCCTCGCTAAATTTCGAGTTTCTGAGTACAATCGCAAATCCTGGGGATTTCGTGTTCGTTTAAATTTAGTATGCCTTTTCCTTTGCTTTTGCAACAGTGTCCTAACCTGTTTTGTGTACCAAGGGGGATCGCCTCCTTCTTTTATTAATTTATTAGGTATAAAACTTTCAATTGCTGTCGATACCACTTCTTTGAATTTGAGCCACATCTGGTCTACACCATGACATTACGTTTTCTCTGGTTCACATTGCACTGTCCTTAGGGAATCTATATATCGAAAAAACACAAAATAGAAGTCGTTAAGTGAAAATAAACATTGACACAACCACGCGCAGAGTAGCTACGTGGTCTAATCAGGAGAGGTCACGGGATGGGTCTCACCGATTTCTACATCTACATCTACATACATACTCCGCAATTCACCGTAAGGTGTGTGGCGGAGGGTACACAGTACCACTACTAGGCATTTGCCTTCCTATTCCACTCCCAAATTGAAGGAGGAAAAAAGGAATGCCTATATGCCTCCGTACGAGCCCTAATTTCTCTTATCTTGTCTTTGTGATCTTTACGCGAAATGTAAGTAGGCGGCAGCAAGATCGTACTACACTCAGCTTCAAATTCCGGCCCTCTAAATATACTTAATAGAAATTCACGAAAAGAACGTCGTCTTTCTTCCAGCGATCCCCAATTGAGTTGCCGGAGCATTTCCGTGACACTCGCGCATTTTTCGAATCTACCGGTAACAAATCTAGCTGCTCGTCTCTGAACCGTCTCTATGTCTTCCTTTAAACTGATCTGCTGCGGCTCCCAAACACTTGAGCAATACTCAAGACGTGGTCGTATAAGCGTTTTATACGCGGTCTCCTTTATAGGTGAAGTACATCTTCCCAAAATTCTCCCAATAAACCGAAGTCGGCTGTCCACCTAAACTCACAACTGTCCTTACATGTTCGTTCCATTTCATATCGCTCTGCAATGTTACGCCTAGATATTTGAACGATGCGACAGCATCTAGAAGCTCACTACTAATGCTGTATTCGAACATTATGGGATTGTTTTTCCTACTCATGCGCATCACCTTACATTTTTCTACATTGAGAGCTAGCTGCTATTCTTCGCACCAACTAGAAATTTTGTCTAAGTCATCCTGTATGCTATTACAGTCAGTTAAAGACGACACCCTCCCATACACCGCAGCATCATCATCATCAAACAGCCGCAAATTACACGTTAACCTATCCATCAGTTCATTTATATAGATAGAAAATAATAGCGCTACTATCACATTCCCCTGGGGCACGCCTGACGATACACTCGTCTCTGATTAACACTCGCCGTCGAGAACAACGTACTGCGTTCTATTACTTAGGAAGTCTTCCAGCCAGTCACAAATCTGTGAACCTATTCCATAAGCTCGTATCTTCGTTAGCAGTCTGCAGTGTGGCACCGCGTCGAACGCCTTTTTGATGTCGAGAAAAACACAATCCGCCTGTTGCCCTTCATCCATGGCTCGCACGATGTCATGTGAGAAAAGGGCAAGCTGAGTTTCACATGAACGATGTTTCCTAAACCCGTGCTTATTCATGGAAAGAAGCTTTTCCGTTTCAAGGAAATTTCGCTCAAATTGTGTGAGAAGATAGAGCTAGATATACCTTACATGTTCCTAAAATATTTCGTCTAAGTTGTCCATAGGAAAAGAGAAAAAAGAGAAAACACAACCGAAATATTTTGACCCAACGTTATCAGCTTTTTTAGATGCCATGTTACGTGTCAAATTAGCTCAGTTGGTTAGCGCTTTACGTCATATTTCGAAACTTCGCCGAAATCTGAAAATTAACTGTTTAGTCACGTTAATTAATTGAAATGATTGTAGGTAATCTGAATATATTTATACTGCACTAATAAACTGAACTGTTCATATTCAAAAATTTCGTCAGGATCTAATTGCTAGTCTGTGGAATATCGTCTCACTTATGCGAATGGATTTGTGGTATCCTGATAAAACGGGCATTAATTGACGTTAAGTCACGAGTAAAACGGAAAATTTATACGGTATTTCTCGGGGAAGTGTTACAGAGACACTTCTGTTCCTTGTATTAATAATCAATTTAAAAAACATCTGAGCAGCTCTCTAATACTGATGCTACTGTATATTGGAGTAAAGTCACCAGAACATCAAAACGAACTGTAAAACGATGTAGGTAAGATATCAGTTTGGGGAAAACATAGTAATTAACCATAAATAACCAAAATAGTGACGCTTGCAACGACTGCCGCGGTGGAGTAGCCGAGCGGTCTAAAGCGTCTCGCTGCGGAGCGCGCGGTCGCTCGCCGTGGAGGTTCGAGTCCTCCCTGGGGCATGGGTGTGTGTGTTGTGCTTAGGTTAGTTTACCTAGGTTTAAGTAGTTTGTAAGCTATGGACTGATGATCACGCGGTTTGGTCCGATAGATTTACAAACATTTGAATTTTGCAACGACTTTTTACATACAAATATGAAATGTAATTTACCTCTACATTCGGCTGTCTTCGTTTGTCTAGGAGTAGACTATATCTTCGTTAAAGAAATTGCTTTAAACGTAATGAATACACAAAAACGAAATAATTACTAACAACATATCACCACTGTAATGATTGCTAGTTTGGAAGTAAATGCCCTATAAACCATATACCCAACTACAGTTGATTTATGACTTCTGATAAAAGTTTATTAATCGTTTTGATGCTAATCAGTAAACTAATGATCAGTTCAAGTCCTTATGTTGCATTAATAATAGCTTTAGCTCTCAATATAGTGAAAACCAAACGAAAGAATTTAACTGGCAAATATCTCACTGTGCTCACAGCTATGAATTACCGAAGTGAAAACAAACTAAATCCCCGACTATGTCAGAAACGAAGTTGTACAACAATGCCCAAAGGTATTTAAAGTCCAAACTGCATCCACTGAACGTGAAATACTTCAAACACTTGTGTAACCGACAAAGCCATGTAAAATGTAAACTTTTACGGGCGGAAAGTTCAATATTACTAAAAATTCCGGGATATTATGCCGTGGTCTTATGGATTTATAATTGAAACGTTGGCGGTCAGAGCAAGGAACATCTGCGAACCGGAATTACTCGACGCGGAATCGATACACCTGAGTAACGCTTTACTTAAGAATGGGTATTCGTCCACAGAGATAAGGAGAGCGTTGAGACCGACACGTAGAATTGAAAACGTTGGAAAGGTTCCTGTGAAATCCAAAGTCTTCCTGCCTTTTATTAAGGACGTCACCGACCGCATCGGTAAACTTTTGACGAAACGGAATGTTGCCGTTATTTACAAACCTACTCGGAAGATACAGGATCACCTGAATTCGGCGAAGGATGCTCGCAAACCGCTGGAAAAAGCATTCCGTGTAGCTGTGGAGACGTATACGTGGGTACCACAAAAAGAACAGTCCAAAAACGACTAGAAGAGCACAAGGGGACTTGAGAGATTGACAGATCAGCTGTTGCTGAACATGTTTTTCAACCAGGGGCCACCTTATTCAGTTTGATAAGACTCAGGTTTTAGCAGCCACATATGGATACCATGAAAGACTACAGAGAGGCTATAGAAATTGTAAAACACCCAAATAATTTCAATAGGATGGAGGAGGGCGTGAAACTAAATGAAATCTGGATTCTGGTGTTGAAGAAGAAATGCAACAGTTTTCCACCGTGGGACGATATTAACGGACGATGGCAATTGGCAACGAGGAATTGCGCGCGCGTATCAAAAACATCTGACGTCACACCTCTGCGCGCGAGCCCTCATAAAAGGAGTTTGACTGCAGTCAGTTAGCTAGCCAGGGTGTGCATCGGACATTCAAAAGTGCCACGATCCCCCTTGAACATGTCCTCCGCAGTTGGGGACGAATCGTTGGGTTTCAATAATAAATCCATAAGACCACGGCATAATAGACCGGAAATTTTTAGTAATATTGCAACAGCCGTGTAAATTAACAGCTCACAAAACGTCTTCCTAAACCTTCTGATCAGAGCGTCCACTAAAGCGCCAAGACTCAAAAGTCCAACCTTACATAGCACCAACGTCCCCCACCAGAAATCCTCCTCCCTTCCTCAATCTCAGCCTGTTTTCTGAACACAGAATGTTTCATCCCACATTCACTCATTCAATGATTAATGCTCTTGTCACTAAACAACTCGTTCAATCACGTTCATTTATATCACTCATGGATCATTAACTACATTCTTGATTTCCCAAGAGACCTCATAATTTCATGTCGTTTTCCACGCTGATTTATTCTGCTATCTCCGGACATGAGATTCGTTAAAATGTAGTGTCCGGATTGCTTATCCCAGTTCTTATTTCCGTGACACCACCGTTACTCAAATCTATTTTCCCATTAGAGGTTCCTATTACGAAAGTTGCCGTTTCCATTTCTCCGTTGAAAATTACATTCTCGTTAATGTTAATGTTTGTAGAGCTTATGGGACTCAACTACGGGGTCATCAGTCCCTAAACTTACAAACTATTTACGAACTAGCTTACACTAAAGACGGCACAAACATCCTTCCCCGAGGGGGATTCGAACCCCTGACCGCAGTGGCCTAGCAGACCGTGACTGGCACGCCGCAGACCACTCGGCCACTGCGGCCGGCTATATTCTCCTTGCGGTAATGATTATTTTGGTCATGGTCATGGTAGTTAAAAATGTTCAAATGTTTGCAAACGTATTGGACTAAGCCGCTATGGTTATCAGTCCCTAGACATATAAACTTCTTAAACTGATTTACACTAAGGACAACATACGCACCCACCCCCGATAGCCGGGCGCGGGGGCCGAGCGGTGTGCGTCGCGTCAGTCACGTTCTGCACGGCCACTACGGTTGGGGGTTCGAATGACCCCTCGGGCATGGATATTTGTGCCGTCCTTAGTATAAGCTAGTTCGTAAGTAGTTTGTAAGTTTAGGGACTGATGACCCCGTAGTTAAGTCCCATAAGCTATACAAACATTTTTTGAACATGCCCGATAAAGGACTCGAATCCCGAGAGGGAGAGGCGTCCAAGTCCATACAATGATGCCTTAGACCACCCGGCTACTTCCGCGTGGCACTCATGGTAGTTATTTTGTTGGCTAGTATTCCTCTGCTGATTTCCATTCCATTGTCTATTGCTTTCATTATGTGGCATAAATTTCAATGTCTGTTCCAAACTTTCCACAGAATCTAAAAATTCATCGATAGAATTCGTAGAAATGTAAATAGAATACCATTGTAAATACTACGTAAACGGTCTTTTGAGAGTGGTAATTTCACTTTATGATCCTAGCGGACGATTTATATTTATCAACTAAGTTTGCGCACACAAAATTCGTGCACCGACCGACTTCCATATTCAAAATGGTACATTTAATAATTAATTCTTTGGGTGCATTTGCTTCGCTTCACTCCAAAATTTATTTGGGAAACACTTCTTAGATGATGAAGGAATTATCCATTAAATTAACCCATGGCTACATGTCACATTCTGAACTTCTTTTCGAAAATTTAAATGTAGATTATCCCGACATTCCTTGTACAAACCATCTCTATATGCAGCAAGAAAATTCACTTGATTGTATTTTCCAACATTTGCAAAACATTTTGTTCTTTCCGTAGTAATATATAGTACACTCATCACTGCAGTAGCCTGATTTGCTGCTATAGAATTTAATTGAGTCCATAAATCTAGAATCTGCTGTCCGAGCTACACGGTTTCGCATGTGATTACCGATTTGAATTCTCGTCTATTTCAGTTCTCTTCTTTCTCACACTCTACAACTCTCCTCCACAAATTGTCGACAGCGTTAATGGTTTCTTGCTTAGACATATTTAGCCTTTGAGTACAATCTTCTACACCACCAACAAGTTCTTCCTGTATCTTTTCCAATTTTTCCCCGAAATCCTGATATACTGTGGCGACTCTGATGTCAACTAAGCCATCTTCTTCAAAAATTTTACCCATATCTGTCCTTACAACCAATAGTTTGGAGTAAATCATCCCTCCAATTTCGTCATTACTCTTTCCAATCACAGTTTCTACAGCATTCAATTTTTGAACCAAGAATATTAATATATTAAATGATTGTTGATAATATTTGTCGCAAAATTAGCGCCATTTGTGCCATAAATCAGCTACAAGATTAATTTCGGTCTCTGATTGCGGACTATCTGCCATACTAACACCTTCCCTATCGATACTACTACTCTCAGATTTCGGTTTAACAGACTCACTGAAATTATGTAAACCACAAGTAATGGGTGACTGCTACTTCGCTCTGAGCTCCATCACTGATAATAAACCTGCGAGTTCACACGTATTTGCATTATTGCCTTATCCGTCCAGCTGGCTGCAACTAGTGTACTGCTTGTAAGTGTAGTTGCTGCTGATGCCGACGCTGGAGAACTCGATGTTACGGCCGTGATTAATGTAGTCTGCCGCTGCTATGCAGTAAATTCTCGGAGACTGCTACTTGCTGCTGCTGACTGTAGCGTATCACGTCTGCTCAGAGCGTCTCCTTTCTGCATTCTTGAGGTCCTCGCCTAACTTCCCCGCACCTAATTGTTGCTATCATTTTCCTGCATGGAACTACTGCGAGAAACACAAGCTCAGAGCCAACACGCAAACCGCCTATCATGGAACAGATTTGGGAGCTGGATCATAAATTACTGTAACATGGAAGTAAAACTAAAATTCGACAGGAACTAGATTCAAATCCTGGACGAGATACTCCCTAATCGCAAAATTATGTTATCTTCAGTCGTTGACCAAATTATGCTGTTTTTGTGGTGTCGCACAAGTCCAAAGTGCGCGCCACCTACTTACGCCGCGCGCCGCCATGCACGCACGGCGCGGCGTTCTTACGACGTCAGCCACGAGCGCCATCTGCTACAACTCCGCTCGTGGCCACCACTGAACGACATCGTTCACTTGGGACTGAGATAGGAACCAGTCAACACTTCGGAATCAGATAGGCACCAGTGAAGACTTGGCTATCGGATAGGCACTAGGCAGGCACGGCGGCGCGGCGTTCTTACGACGTCAGCCACGAGCGCCCTCTGCTACAACTCCGCTCGTGGCCACCACTGAACGACATCGTTCACTTGGGACTGAGATAGGAACCAGTCAACACTTCGGAATCAGATAGGCACCAGTGAAGACTTGGCTATCGGATAGGCACTAGGCAGGCACGGCGGCGCGGCGTTCTTACGACGTCAGCCACGAGCGCCCTCTGCTACAACTCCGCTCGTGGCCACCACTGAACGACATCGTTCACTTGGGACTGAGATAGGAACCAGTCAACACTTCGGAATCAGATAGGCACCAGTGAAGACTTGGCTATCGGATAGGCACTAGGCAGGCACGGCGGCGCGGCGTTCTTACGACGTCAGCCACGAGCGCCCTCTGCTACAACTCCGCTCGTGGCCACCACTGAACGACATCGTTCACTTGGGACTGAGATAGGAACCAGTCAACACTTCGGAATCAGATAGGCACCAGTGAAGACTTGGCTATCGGATAGGCACTAGGCAGGCACGGCGGCGCGGCGTTCTTACGACGTCAGCCACGAGCGCCCTCTGCTACAACTCCGCTCGTGGCCACCACTGAACGACATCGTTCACTTGGGACTGAGATAGGAACCAGTCAACACTTCGGAATCAGATAGGCACCAGTGAAGACTTGGCTATCGGATAGGCACTAGGCAGGCACGGCGGCGCGGCGTTCTTACGACGTCAGCCACGAGCGCCCTCTGCTACAACTCCGCTCGTGGCCACCACTGAACGACATCGTTCACTTGGGACTGAGATAGGAACCAGTCAACACTTCGGAATCAGATAGGCACCAGTGAAGACTTGGCTATCGGATAGGCACTAGGCAGGCACGGCGGCGCGGCGTTCTTACGACGTCAGCCACGAGCGCCCTCTGCTACAACTCCGCTCGTGGCCACCACTGAACGACATCGTTCACTTGGGACTGAGATAGGAACCAGTCAACACTTCGGAATCAGATAGGCACCAGTGAAGACTTGGCTATCGGATAGGCACTAGGCAGGCACGGCGGCGCGGCGTTCTTACGACGTCAGCCACGAGCGCCCTCTGCTACAACTCCGCTCGTGGCCACCACTGAACGACATCGTTCACTTGGGACTGAGATAGGAACCAGTCAACACTTCGGAATCAGATAGGCACCAGTGAAGACTTGGCTATCGGATAGGCACTAGGCAGGCACGGCGGCGCGGCGTTCTTACGACGTCAGCCACGAGCGCCCTCTGCTACAACTCCGCTCGTGGCCACCACTGAACGACATCGTTCACTTGGGACTGAGATAGGAACCAGTCAACACTTCGGAATCAGATAGGCACCAGTGAAGACTTGGCTATCGGATAGGCACTAGGCAGGCACGGCGGCGCGGCGTTCTTACGACGTCAGCCACGAGCGCCCTCTGCTACAACTCCGCTCGTGGCCACCACTGAACGACATCGTTCACTTGGGACTGAGATAGGAACCAGTCAACACTTCGGAATCAGATAGGCACCAGTGAAGACTTGGCTATCGGATAGGCACTAGGCAGGCACGGCGGCGCGGCGTTCTTACGACGTCAGCCACGAGCGCCCTCTGCTACAACTCCGCTCGTGGCCACCACTGAACGACATCGTTCACTTGGGACTGAGATAGGAACCAGTCAACACTTCGGAATCAGATAGGCACCAGTGAAGACTTGGCTATCGGATAGGCACTAGGCAGGCACGGCGGCGCGGCGTTCTTACGACGTCAGCCACGAGCGCCCTCTGCTACAACTCCGCTCGTGGCCACCACTGAACGACATCGTTCACTTGGGACTGAGATAGGAACCAGTCAACACTTCGGAATCAGATAGGCACCAGTGAAGACTTGGCTATCGGATAGGCACTAGGCAGGCACGGCGGCACGGCGTTCTTACGACGTCAGCCACGAGCGCCCTCTGCTACAACTCCGCTCGTGGCCACCACTGAACGACATCGTTCACTTGGGACTGAGATAGGAACCAGTCAACACTTCGGAATCAGATAGGCACCAGTGAAGACTTGGCTATCGGATAGGCACTAGGCAGGCACGGCGGCGCGGCGTTCTTACGACGTCAGCCACGAGCGCCCTCTGCTACAACTCCGCTCGTGGCCACCACTGAACGACATCGTTCACTTGGGACTGAGATAGGAACCAGTCAACACTTCGGAATCAGATAGGCACCAGTGAAGACTTGGCTATCGGATAGGCACTAGGCAGGCACGGCGGCGCGGCGTTCTTACGACGTCAGCCACGAGCGCCCTCTGCTACAACTCCGCTCGTGGCCACCACTGAACGACATCGTTCACTTGGGACTGAGATAGGAACCAGTCAACACTTCGGAATCAGATAGGCACCAGTGAAGACTTGGCTATCGGATAGGCACTAGGCAGGCCTCTAGCTCAACTATGTATCAGCATTCTGCAGTACTGAGCTATGTAAAAGTTAAGTATTGTATAAATTCTGTACAATATATATCTCGTTCTAATTTACTCTAGTGTTTCTAGTTTCTGCTGTCCCACTGCCTGCTCACCTCCGTACCTGCACAAGCGTGCTACCTTTATTCCTGTGTCGGTCTTCCTACTCGGCCACCGACACCTACGACGGAAACGAGACACAAAAGCGGCGACTAGGCTGGGACACAAAAGTTTTGACCAAAATGAACAGACACGTATTGGGCTATGTGTAGAATCCTGCGATACCGCAAGTCCTAGAGGGAAACTCCACCACCATACGTTGGCCAGCCTGCCGCTGCTGCGTGCGCCGCCGCCGCCATATGAAGACGCGACGTGAGGACACCCCCGAGAGTGTGAGCGCCGCCTAGCGGGGGAACCGAGCTCAAGATACTGGACAGCGGAGAGTGGTGGACAGTTCAGTTTACAGTACACGAGCTGATAGTACACAAGTTCACAGTTCGCATACGGCCAGCATAGAAGTTACTTGCCAGTCATTGCTTGTAAAATGTGCTGTACGAAAGCTACCCCTTTAAAAGTTGAGTAAACCTATGTTTAACATTCAGTTCAAGTGATACTAATAATTTTTGTGCTTCAGAACCGGGCCTGCCTTGGGAAGCCTACCCTTAGTTATGTGGGACCTAGTCTCTACCTCAGCCACCTCCTGTTCTCCTTCCTGTTAGAGTCGACATCTCGCACTATGTACAGCTCTGTTCAAGAAATATGGCTTAATGTAGGCTCAGGATAGAGCTTTACTTATCTGTCTTTATGTCCAGCAACTACAATAGTTGCTACTAGCACCTTGTACCTGTGATACCACAGTCAAACACTATACATAGGCTAACATTTGCGAAATAATTACGAAATATAAAATAAAGATAAATGATTATTTAGCAGTCAGCAGTCAGCAGGGGTAAAATACAGGGAAAGGAGAGTTATCTACAACTTGTACAAAAGCCAGACCGCAGTTATTAGACTCGAAGGGCATGAAAGGGAAGCATCAGTTGGGAAGGGAGTAAGACAGGGTTGTAGTCTTTCTCCGATGTTATTCAATTTGTACATTGAGCAGGCGATGAAGGAAAGCAAGGAAAAATTTGGAATAGGGATTAAAGTTCAGGGGGAAGAAATAAAAACATTGCGTTTTGCTGATGACATTGTAATTCTGTCAGAGACAGCGAACGACCTGGAAGAGCAGTTGAATGGAATGGACAGTGTGTTGAAGAGAGCGTACAAAATGAACATTAACAAGAGCAAAACAAAAATAATGGAATGCGGTCTTAGAAAATCAGGCGATGGTGAAGGAATTAGATTAGGTAACGAAACAATGAAGGTGGTAGATGAGTTTTGTTACTTGGGTAGTAAAATAACATGCGATAGTCGCAGTACAGAGGATATAAAATGCAGAATGGCAATGGGAAGAAAAGCATTTTTGAAAAAGAGAAATTTGCTAACATCGAATATTAATTTAAGTGTAAGGAAGTCTTTTCTGAAGGCATTTGTGTGGAGTGTTGCCTTGTACGGGAGTGAAACATGGACGATAAGCAGTGCGGACAGGAAGAGAATAGAGGCTTTCGAAATGTGGTGCTACAGAAGAATGCTGAAGATTAGGTGGGTAGATCACATAACTAATGAAGAGGTACTGAACAGAATTGGCGAGAAAAGGAGTTTTTCGCATACCCTGACTAAAAGAAGGGATCGCTTGGTAGGACACATTCTTAGACATCGAGGAATCGTAAATTTAGCATTGGAGGGAAGTGTGTGGGGCAAAAATCGCAGAGGGAGGCCAAGAGACGCGTATAGTAAGCAGATTCAAATAGATGTGGGTTGTCGTTCTTATGAGGAGATGAAAAGGCTTGCTCAGGATAGAGTAGGGTGGAGAGCTGCATCAAACCAGTCTCCGGACTGAAGACCATAACAACAACAAATGATTATTTAAGAAAAAATCGAAAAGCGCGTGTTTTACGGCCCAATTTAGATTTTCCTTAGTTTTGTGTTTTTTTTAACACTTAGAAAAAAAAAATAAAAAAATAAAAAAAATTATGGAGGATACTATTACTACTCTACTATTGTGATATTATTCGAACTCTCCGGACTACCTGCAGTTTTCAACGTGACAATATCTATGCACCCAACCCAACACGTAATATTTTTTCTGACCGTATTTTAAAATACAGCCAAAATTATTTGATATTTGAGCTTAGCTTTGACAGACATACTCTTTTTGAACTTTACCTCTTTAAACTATTTTAATATCTTTTTTCGTAAAAATATTAGCACATTTCTTGCTATGATAATTTGTTCGAAATTTATTTTCTTTGCCTGTACTGCTTAGGAATGACTATAGCCTGGAAGGAACTTAGCGTTCGGAAATCAGTCACGTGACGTCCGTCGCCTTACACCTTGCCCGGAACTCTCTTCTGCATACGCAATCCTGCTTTAAGTATTTGATGATTTTCTTATTATAACTCAAACGTCATTTCAAAGCAAAGGCGCACTGAAAATTATGAAAACCACATCGTGCTTAGGACCATGAATTATAATTAAATGTCTAAAAATGCCGTGGTAGCAGATAACACCTGCCATCGATGGTACGAGAATTACGGATTACTCTCGCAGTTGTTCGGCGTAGCGTGATGGGCGGCGAATTAGTTTGTGACGGCGTGCTAGCTCAGCGTCAAAATGCATGTTTCGTTTTGAGTTATCACTTAAAAACCACATGGCAGAGGAATACTTATGGAGGAAATGTAGTTAGTGATTAATATTGTCTCTTCCTGCCAAATCTCTGCTGCAGCAATTAGGCACCAGACGTGAAATGTGTTCAAAAGGTTCAAATGGTTGTAATTCTATGGGACCAAACTAAGTTGGTCATCAGTCCCTAGAATTACAAACTACTTAGACTAAGTTAAACTAACGTAAAGACAACACACACATCCATGCCAGAGGCAGGATTCGAACCTCCGACGAAGGGGGCGGTGAAATGTGCCTGCATTACTGTAGTGTATTCGCTGAAAGGTATTCACAAATTTACCGTAATGAATCAAATGACGACACTGTATCACATGACACCGAAGTCACGAGTACATAACACGCGTCTTTAAACGCTATGAGCCGCGGTGGAGTGGCCGAGCGTTCTAAGGCGCCTAGCTGCGGAGCACGCCGCTGCACGCCGTCGGAGGTTAGAGTCGTCCCTCGGGCATGGGTGTATTTGTTGTCCTTAGCATAAGTTATTTTAAGTAGTTTGTAAGACTAGGGTCTGATAACCAGAGTAGTTACGTCCAATAGATTCACAAACATTTGAACGTTTGAGTTACACGATATAGGAAATTACAGTCAATAAAGAATAAGAAATGTTCTAGCGCCTCTCGATAACAGGTTAACAGTGGCGTAGGGACAGTGGGCACTGATTTTAGGAAACACATTCCCTTCTATCTCTTTTTTTTATGGGACTTAACTACGGGGTCATCAGTCCCTAAACTTACAAACTACTTATGACCTAACTAAGACTAAGGACGGCACAAATATCCATGCCCGAGGGGGGATTCGAACCTCCGGCCGCGGTGGCCGAGGGGACTGAGGCGCTTCAGTCACGGTCTGCACGGGCACTACGGTCGGGGGTTCGAATCCTCCCTCGGGCATGGATATTTGTGCCGTCCTAGTTCGTAAGTAGTTCATAAGTAGTTTGTAAGTTTAGGGACTGATGACCCCGTAGTTGAGTCCCATAAGATTTACAAACATTTGAACATTTTTTGGATTCGAACTCCCGACCGTAGTGGCCGTGCAGACCGTGACTGGAGCGCCTCAGTCCCCTCGGCCACCGCGGCCGGCTCTATCTCATTATTACAGGCTTCCGTGCACAAATAACCTATATAGATCAACTACTGTCATGTGCACTTGTCCTATGCGTCGATCGGTGCAGTTACTTAAAGAGGGTGACGATGTCGTTCCAGACAGTTTTGTACCGTTGATGAGCGAGGTAGTCATGGCAACGGAACCAGCTCTCCGTACCGCTGCACCCGCCGACGTTGTTGACACTGTGGTTGCCGAGTAGAGTACGTCCATTACTGTGCAGGAGCCTATGGAGGTCTTCCCAGCCTTGTCGCCCCCACCGGATCAATCTGAGGTGGTCCAGGAAGAAATATCACGCCCCGCAGAAACCTCTGCCGCTGTAGATACTGCACCGTACGTGCTGCAGGCAGAGGAGTTCACTTTTTCTCGTCCCGACTCAGTATACTGTCAGTAAACGACAACAAACTGCAAGTTCTGAGCAGCTTCCCGCTGACTCCAAAAAGCGGCGACAGCGTAAAACCGAGGGCAAGGGCACGAGTCTGAACCTAAGTCACGGAGCTCTTCACGTAGTGTCAGCCCTGTGAGGGCACATTGGACCCGAGAAACGACAACCAAACTTAAAGAGATCACATGGGTATCGGATTTTAGAATTATCTTATATTTATGGTACGTGAAGTTAAGAACTTAAATAACAATCAGCCGTAGCCATTCAACGCAACTTTCAAAAATTCTCGAGAAAATCGACTTTGGAGTTTTGCAAGTACGTTTAAGTTCCAATAATTACAACAACAGAAGTGTCTGTCGCTGCAGCTTAGGTGGTAGCGTCCTTACCTTACAACTTTGGGGCCCGTGGTTCGAATCCCGTTGTGACAGACTTCTTTTTATTCGTTGTATTCGAATACTTACACAATTTCAATAGCTAATGATAATTTGTACGAGAAATGCAAGATTTTTTGTTTATTCGTAATGTTCTATATTTTATAAAAGGTTGTTAATAATGATGCTTCCAATAAAATAAAAACAAGTCTATGTTTTACAGTATTGTCTTCACTATTTCTTGATGAAGGTGGTCTTTGTTCAGTTTGTGAAAAGCTTAAACGCTGTTTTTCGAAAGTCATCTCCATAGTTACTAATGGCTTTCCAAGCATCTGACATACTCAACCATCGTTTCAGGTGAAGGTGTTCAGTTCGTCTACATATGTATGAACAAAAACTGAAACAACACGTGGAATTAGAGATACCAAAATGTTTTATATAACTCAATTTTAAATAGTGTAAATATGTTTGTAGCCTTCATGAAGTTACTCCCCGCACACGATGCCGCGAAAATTGTTATTTTCCATGTTTTACGATGCCTATCACCCTGGCATGTGCGAGGGATCGAAATGAAGGATTTTTTTAAAGTATTCAGTACTGCTACAAATATGGAATTTGCATTTTTTAAATTTAAATCATCATTATTGACAACCTTTAAAATAATATAGAAAATTACAAATAAACAAAAATACGTAAATTGTTCACAAAAATTTTCCGTTAGGTATTAAAATTATGTAAGTATTTGAAAACAACCAAAAATATATTTCTGCCATAGCAGGATTTGAACTAACACTATGCTTACAAGGCCAAAACGCTATCACCTGAGCTACACGGCCAGACGCTACAATCGCTTTAATTACTGGTACTTTGATATACTTACAAAATTTCCAATTCGATTTTGTCGAGAATTTTGGAGAGTTGCGTCGGATGGATTTGGTTGATTGTTATTTAACTTCTGAACTTCACGTACCATAAATATAAAAATATACTAAAATCCGATCCCAATTTTGTCTCCCTGTTAGATTCTACGCGGGAAAAGGAAGCGGTAGTTGTAAAACGAAAACTTGAGGAGGCCAGCGAACAGCTGGTACTGTGACAGCGATATTCAAATGTTTGTAGAGCTTATGGGACTTAACTACGGGGTCATCAGTCCCTAAACTTACAAACTACTTATGAACTAGCTAATCCTAAGGACGGCACAAATATCTATTCCCGAGGGGGGATTCGAACCCCCGACCGTAGTGGCCGTGCAGACCGTGACTGAAGCGCCTCAGTCCCCTCGGCCACCGCGGCCGGCACTGTGACAGCGCAAGCAGCATTTGACGTCAGCGCCCACAACGGCGGCCGAACTAATCAAACACCACTTAGAGACAAGACCTCACAACAGCCCATGCCCAGTGGCATGAATATATTACCTGGATATTCCGTACGGGAGGAGATATGAGACAAATAGTATTGACAAAGATAAAATTATTAAATAATTTATATCTTGAAAAGTTTTCATCACATGAAAGTGATAAAGCACTCGACTTTTCATTTTCAAATACTTTAACAATTAAGATGTTAGACATTTTTAATTCAAGGATCAGTCAAACTCAGCGTATCTCTTGCAGGAACACAGAAACATATAATTGTAGTATGAGTTGGCAGCGGATACAACGAAGAACACACACGATTTAGATGTTAAGATTACTTAGTTTTATGATACGTTTCTTTTGTGTTATGTGAAATTTTCTTAGTTTCGCCCGTAATTGAAATTGCAGTTAATATACATGAATTTTATCAAGTCCAATAGAAACAGGAGTAAAAATACTATATGTCATATTTGCACAACAAATAATAGGGGTACCTCGAGGATTTGCAATTCTCGACAGTGAAACTAGAAATTTGAAAAGTTGAAACTTTTATTCGCAGGCATATAGTGTGTCGTAGAAATAATTATCTCGTATGTCTTTGATGTAGAATTTTAGTGCGAAACTGATGGCGGAAACTGACTTTTGATTAAATGTAAGAGTGAAAAGTTGTATATGTGAACTGGTGATCGCTTGAAGGCATTAGGTGAAGTCAATTCGCGCACCTTAGGAACGGGGTGCTAAGATTTGGAGAAGGGAGAGGGATTTCTGTTAGAGGAAACCTGTGCTATGTAAGGTCGGACTATCGTGTTGGGCTACTCTCTTAGTGCACTCTTGCCTAGGGTCACTCTTTACATCACTCTTTAGTGGATGTTCAGTTTAGTGTATTTAGAAAGAGATGTTTTATGAGCTGGCCGGCGGCAGAGCCATTTGAAATACAGGGTGTCCCAAAAAATCCGGTTTTAACTTTTAATAATATTGAGACAAATGTCACTGCCGTGGCGGAGTAGCCGTGCGTTCTGGAGCGCCGTGCTGCGGTGCGCGGGGTCGACCGCCGTCGGGAGTTCGAGTCCCCCCTCGGGCATAGGTGTTTGTGTGTCCTTAGTTTAGTTTACCTTAGTTTAAGTAGTTTGTAAGCTACGGACTAATGACCAAGCAGTTGACTCCGACAGATTTACAAACATGTGAACAAATGTCACTAGGTAACTGAAACAGCGCTAGATGTAATCGGCATGGTCTAGAGTTTCAGAAAAAGTCCGCTAGATGTCGCTACGAGCGCTGAACTAGGGGGTGCATCCAGTCTCGTGTAATTTGGCTACCACGCAACAGAAGGCGTATTGTGTTACTCAATCATATCTTGCAGTTCTACGGAACTGGTTATTCTCACAACTTGACTCTGACAATTTCATCTATCAGCAATGGCACAACAACGTGCGAATTTCCTCAATGCCAACGTGCCTCTGTGCCTCAACCTTGGATGAGGCGTACAGGACCGCAAGACCAGGCTTTATACTCGTAGCCTCCTAGGTCCTCTGGCTAAACACCATTGGCGCACCCAGGATTTGGTTCTGGGGGGGGGCTCATTGTTTAAAAATTAAGCCGACTACAGAGGTGCCCACCCCATCTCTTGGCCAATGACTCAGCCCCCCCCCCCCCCCAAACTGCGACCTAAGCACCCCCTCCGACACCCGAGATATTATCCTGGATTACTATTTTATTACCTAATATCCCATAGATTTACGAACATTTGAACATTCTTCTTCTTTGCCGAACACTACAGTATAATAAAGCAATTCACTGGGATACACTAGAAATATGCTTTCTGAGATATTCTGTGATATTGTAATCCGTTTAAGAAGTTGCAGCACTGCTGTTCTCTACCATCTCGGTCCTGCTAAAGCCACGGGCCCGTGTCGTCAGCAAGCTGTGCTTGACACTCGTCACCCATTGTCGTGATTAGTCAATTTTTCAAATGTTTGTAGAGCTTATGAGACTTAACTGCGGGGTCATCAGTCCCCATACTTACAAAATACTTATGAACTAACTTATACTAAAGACAAGGCTTATATTTACAATTATTGATACGTAGTGTTTATCAGTAACAGTTGAAGAAGCAAATGGGCAGCACTGCACCACGCTACCTATCTTAAAACACGCACCACCTTATTTCCGTATTCTTTCAATAAACTTTGTTTTATTCCCTTGTTCTGCTTTACGTTGAGGTAGTAATATTCTTGTCAGAACATAGATTCCACCACAGAAACACAAAACATGAACCCAGCAAAGCGCATTACATTTATATATGGATTTTGTTATATTTAATATTATTCTTAGTAAAGTTCGTTTTATGTTGTAGACTGCCACTTAAATATTTCATGGACGACTAAAAATAGTAGATATACAGCAGATAATTTATACATAAACAATTATATTATTAATTGTGGACAAGAACTGAATATATCTGCATAAAAAGCCATGATAAATTAAATATTAATTGTGTAACTATATTTCGACGGCGGCAGTATATTTGAACAGTGAGACGCCACGGAAGGAAGGAAGCTTTGAGTTTAACGTCCCGTCGACAGCGTTTTCATTAGAGACGGAGCTCACGCTCTGATAGTTTTGGGTAAAGATGTAGAAGGAAATCGGCCGTGCCCTTTCAAAGGAACCATCCCGGCATTTGCCTGGAGTGATTTAGGGAAATCACGGAAAACCTCGATCGGGATGGTCGGAGGTGGATTTGAACCACCATCCTTCCGAATGCGAGTCCAGTGTGTTACCACTGCGCCACCTCGCTCGGTGAGACGCCACGCTTAATAGCTACCTGAGCAAAGAACTTCAGTCTCAACCGATTTTAGTATTGTTAAATATGTATTTGTAGACAACATTTGTAGAGAGGTAGTCAACACATTTAATTCTGTGATATTAAAAGGTATAATATTTTGGAAGGGAAATTGTATTTTAAAAATGGTGCGTTAGGATGCGCGGAAAAGTATAATTTTTTAAACAGGTAGAGCACGCTTTCGAATGCTTGGGAAGGTACACTCGTAACTTAGATGTGGTGGTTAAAGGTTGTGGAGCTGGGCGGTCTGAAGCCGTGTTACGAACTTGTGATTTGAAGAGATAGGCATGCGTGGACTTAGAAAATTTGCGAAACTGTGACTGCAGAACTTAGTCTCTGGTTGTAAAGTGGTAAACTATGAACGTTAGTAGGGCTCTGGAAATGTGATAATGCAGTAATCGTGTACTCGTGTGGTGACAAACTGTGTTTTATAAGAAATACAGTCATTAATCGCGGATTAATATGGAACTGCAATGTTCGTTGGACTTCATTAATTTACTTGTGATAATTTGGAACTTTTGCTCTCGAGTGCGTATTGTACTTTTTGTGGCTCTGATGAACAATATTTGGGGAAATAGTCAATTATTTACTGATGTATAAAGTAGGACCACCTCCTCATTTTCATATCCAAAAAGAGTAATAAACCCCATTTATAAAGAATTACTTCGTGAGTGAATCACTTCTTTATCTTAGAATCCATTTTGTTAGTTATTAATAGGTTTAATTTATGTTTGTTTAAATATATTTTCGCGTCATCATATGCAGATTGATAGACTGGCTAAAGTACAGATTAATTATTGATCTTCTTTAAACAGATTGGGTAGCTGTTTAGGGCATAGAACCTGACATCAATAACTCACCCCTATGAACAGAGACAACTAGCCGTAAACCTTTTACTACTCTGAGTTATGTATTGCCCAATTCTTAGTGGTAAGTACCGATAGTAAGGTCGCAAACTGGAGGTGGTGTGTACCTTGTACCACAACTAATCATCTATTTTTCTGTCCCGCTCCCAGATACAACGAGGAAAATACGATAGCCTTTATGCCTCAGTTGTAGCCCTAATATCTTTTGCCTTATCATTATGGCCTTTTCGCGAAATTTAAGTTCGGGGTAGCAGAATCGTTATGCAATCAAGTGCACATTCTGGCTCTCTGAATTTCCGCAAACAGCGTTTTTTCGAAAAGAACGTCGCCTTCTTTCCTGCGATTTTTATTTTAGTTTTGAACGATGTCCCTGACACACGAAAACTGATCGAACATACCAGTAAACAACTTTGCAGCCCTCTGAATTGCCTTTACGTCTTCCTTTAAAATGATCTGAGCAAACTCAAGACAGGATCGCACAAGCGTTTTATACGCGGTGACCTTTACAGATTAACCACATCTCCCCAAATTTCTCCCAATAAGCCGAAGTCGACAATCCACCTTTCCCACGACTCCCTTACATCCTCATTTGCCGTACACGATTGGCCGCGTGGTCTGAGGCGGCACGTTACGTTTTGCGTAACTACTCCCTTTTAGGTTCTAGTCCTTCGTAGGGAACAGGTGTATGCGTTGCCGTTAGCATAAATTAGTTTAAATAGTTTGTAAGTCTAGAGGCCGATGACCTCTGCAATTTGGTCCATTAGGTTTACAAGCATTTGAACATAATCATTCAATTTCATTTTGCTCTGCAGGTATACGCCTAGATATTTAATCGACGCGACCCTGTCAAGTAGTACGCTACTAATGCTGTATTCGAAAATTATGGGACTGTTTCTGCTACTCATCTGCATCTCATTGCATTTTTCTACTTTTAGAGTAACTGTCATCCTCACACCAACTACAAATCTCGCCGAAGTCATCTTTCATTCTCACTGACGACACCTTCCTGTACACCACAGCATCATCAGAAGATCGCAAATCACGCTAAGTGACAAGTCCGATCTTTACAAATTGTGACAGGTTCGCAGTCATGATTGGTCATATATGTTAAAATAGTCTTCCGAAACTTGCATGTCTGAACACCCAACACACTTTGAATACTTCAGCACTTCCGTAATACCATATAAAATTATTTCTAATGTCTTCTAAACTATATCTTTCATGCAGAAATTTACTCTTTACTCACAACACTACGAGTATCAATCGTGACCAACACTTATTATGCTTTCTGATGGGATCCCAGCCCGTCATAGCACACATAGTGTGTATGTCAAGGAGGAGATACATATCTTGGATGAGGAGACTGAAAGCTTATCCTTGAGTGAAGAGAATGTTAAGAATGAGGAAATGACGTGTGAATAACTGCAGTCGCCGTAGAAGAAATATGAATGTGTTGTTTAAGAACCGATTGTACGTCTGCGAAGAACACTGAACTTAACTATGGGAAATTGTGTGTTACAGAATATTTTGCTCAGGATGGTTATTTCTAAATACTCTTAGATTAAACGAACTCGCCACTAGTAAAATAAATAAATAAAATAAAATAAAAAATAAAAAAGTGTTTAATTTCTACACCTTGTATTTCGAGCCCTGAGGGCTCATCATCAGGTACCTTTACGATTCTTTACACATATGAACAATATAAAAGGACAGTGTGCTGAAAGGTACATATAAGATGAACATTAACTAGAGCAAAACTAGGGTAATGGAGTGCAGTTTAAGAAAATCAGGTGATGCTGAAGGAATTAGATTAGGTAACGAAACAATAAAGGAGGTAGATGAGTTTTGTTACTTGGGCAGTAAAATAACAAATGATGGTCGCAGTACAGAGGATATAAATTGCAGAATGACAATGGGTAGAAAAGCGTTCTTGAAAAAGAGAAATTTGTTAACATCGAATATTGATTTAAGCCTAAGGAAGTCCTTTCTGAAGGCATTTGTGTGACGTGGTGCCTTGTATGGGAGTGAAACATGGACGATAAACAGTGCGGACAGGAAGAGGATACAGGCTTTTGAAATGAGGTGCTACAGAATAATGCTGAAGATTAGGTGGGTGGATCGCGTAACTAATGAAGAGGTACTGAACAGAATTAGGGAGAAAAGGAATTTCTGGCATACCTTGAATAAAAGTAGGGATCGATTGGTAGAACACATTCTTAGACATCAAGGAATCGTGACTTTAGCATTGGAGGGAAGTGTTTTGGGTAAAAACCACAGAGGAAGACCAAGAGATGGATACAGTAAGCAGATTCAGACAGATGTAGGTTGCCGTTCTTATGTGGAATTGAAGAGGCTTGCTCAGGATAGGGTATTGTGGAGAGCTGCATCAAACCACTCTCCGGACTGAAGACCACAACAACATGAACAATATGGCAAATTTTAAATACAGGTTCATAGAATTAGAGAGATTTAAAAATTGAATTACTTACTAAACAGTGATATACAGACAAGACTAGTGCAGTATGAGACTTGTCTGCCCTAGAGCACATTTACGTGTATAAATAATAGAAACATTAATTATGGTTGTAGGTTGGCAATCGGTTTATGATGCTATTTGTGTTAGCAAGAAAAAGTAAACTTTTGAAATTACTGAAAAAACTGTGCCTACTAAATTCTGTTGTTCATTAATATGTTTTCAGGATATTTTTCTTTATGTAACAATATTTGTAGCTTTTCAAGTAAATCACGTTTTTTTCACGTTTATTTGTGTGTGGAGTACTGTTAGGCTACTGAGGATGTCAATGAGCACTAATGGTTCGAAAAGTATTGTGTACAAATAGAACGAAGTTTTTTGACTAAAGACGGAAAAATCACTGACAACATGGACTAAATGAAGTTCTTTTAGATTGTATCATATAGCAGATGAATTAAAAATTACAGTAATCAATGCAATACGTTGCATTAATAAGGTTCTAACATATATGTAAGAATATGAAGATTAAATAATGATCAACAAGCTTATAAGAAAATATTCGAAGAGCAAGGACTTACCGGAAAGCTTAGTGTAGTTGTAATGGATAACGTCGAAAATTTAGTTTGCAAGCAGGACAATTTGCTGGATTTCGTGGAGGAAATTAACTGCTACAAATTAATTTCAACTTGTAACGTATAGCAAATCTGAAACTTTTGTGCAACAGATACATGTAAAAACTGGCATGATTTGGAAAATAGGAAAAGGCGAAAAGTTTATTGTTTCAGAGAACTAACCAAATAAATATATCTTTGTGGCTGAGACTTAGACATAAGAATAGCCCAAGATGTCGAAAGCTGGTTCGTGACTGCACCTATAAAGTATCAAAATTTATGTTTTTCAATATCAGTCTGATGTTCTGGCTAGGCCCCCTATTCGAATCCGCTCGGTGGATTAATAACGCTAGGCGGTGTGCTTCCGACGACCTCTAATAGTTTACCGCGCTAAAACCGAGTCAACCAGGCCAACCCTGTACATTACGGACAAAGGCGTAAGTAAAAGAAAAAGAACGTTCTGGCCAGCCCCGAAATACAAATTAGTTTATTTATAATAAAATGATATTTTCCTGATTTCTGTAAATTCACTTTCCTTATAGACCTACGTTTTCGTAGATATAAGCCACTTTCGGTTATGATGCAAAGTTTCCAAGAATATTTCAAAAATAGTTACATTACAATGAAACTCATCCGGTAAAAAGGCCCAAGGCGCTGATGTTTACATTACTCATTGTACACTGTAATCAACAACAACAACAAATGTTTGTATAGCTTATGGGACTTAACTACGGTGTCATCAGTCCCTAAACTTACAAACTACTTATGAACTAACTAAGACTAAGGACGGCACAAATATCTATGCCCGAGGGGGGATTCAAACCCCCGACCGTAGTGGCCGTGCAGACCGTGACTGGAGCGCCTCAGTCCCCTCGGCCACCGCGGCCGGCATACACTGTAATATCCAATGCTTATAACACATGTGTAAACAAAGATTTCAAGACTGACTCAAATAATGCGAGAGAAGTTAACTCGCCGCGGCAGAATAGCCGAGCGCACTAAGGCGCCCTGCTACGCTGCGCGCGGCCGTTCGCCGTCGGGGTTTCGAGTCCTCCCTCGGGCATGGGTGTTTGTGTTGGCCTTAGCATAAGTTACTTCAAGTTAATATAAGGAGTTTGCAAGCCTAGGGAATAATGACCTACGTAGTTAAATCCCTTAGATTTACAAACATTTGAACATTTGAACGTTATTCGTGATGGACAGCAAATAGTGATGGCTGTATACTACATATCGAAATGTTTGATATGATTTATTGCAAAAGATCTTAGCCCATTGGTTATAGTGAATAGTTTCACGAAAGGTTATTCTAAAGAGTGTAATATTCTGAGCTTTCATTGTCTAATTTATGATCATTTTAAGTATTCGAAATATTTATATATCGTAGAAAAGTTTTACTCTACAATATATTTTCTTGACTTTTTCAAAGTCTAAAAAACCTTTCTTGTAAAGTGATTAACTCTGTTTGATGTTTGACTGAGCTGCTTCGGCAGATTATACATTTGCAAGGTTCAATATACCTACGTATTTACTAATGAAACGGTCATAGACACAGAAACAACTCCTACCTTCACTTATAGTTACCGAACGAGGGGAGCCTTTGTTAATTACCGAGACTCGCATATGGGCCGACGGCGGTTAAAGTCCGCCTACGACCATGAAGATTTGGACTTTCTGTGATTTTTCTGTCTCTCCAAGCCAAAGCCGGGCTGGTTGCTTTGCGAGGTCGCGAACGATTTCCTCCGCCATCCTTATAAGAAAATCCGGGCGTGTGTTCCGTCTCTAATGACGACGCAGTCGTCGGGCTGGCAAACACTTAACTACAATTACCTTGTGCCCTAGTTTATTCTACAATAATTACATATCGCAGTACGTACGAATTTGTATATTTTCTGAGAAACATATACTGTGCATGAGATACTGGAATGCATTTCATTTTACTATTTCTGTGTGTATTCCTGTATTTTCATTTCTCAAAGCTTTCGCTAAGTGACCACAGTCGTTGATCTTCCTGCAAAAGAAGCACTTTTACAAAATGAAAATGCGCAGAGGACAGAAACCTGTTAGTAAAAGAAGGACAAACAGAGCTCAGTGGTGCATAGTTATGCGAGGTGACTATTCCAAAGGACAGTAAGGTAACTATAGTTCACAGCAATCAACGTTAATGTTACACTGCTATTCCCGGACTTAATTGTCAGAGGCTGTACGTTCAAATGTTTGTAAAGTTAAGGAACCAAACTGCTGAGGTCAAGGGTTCTTACATTTACAGACCACTTACACTAACTTACGCCAAGGACAACACACATACCCATGCCCGAAAAAAAATGTTTGTATAGCTTATGGGACTTAACTACGGGGTCATCAGTCCCTAAACTTACAAACTACTTATGAACTAACTAAGACTAAGGACGGCACAAATATCCATGCCCGAGGGGGGATTCGAACCCCCGACCGTAGTGGCCGTGCAGACCGTGACTGAAGCGCCTCAGTCCCCTCGGCCACCGCGGCCGGCATACCCATGCCCGAGGGAGTACTCGAACCTCCCGGCGGGACTAAGGACGGCACAAATATCCATGCCCGAGGGGGGATTCGAACCCCCGACCGTAGTGGCCGTGCAGACCGTGACTGAAGCGCCTCAGTCCCCTCGGCCACCACGGCCGGCATACCCATGCCCGAGAGAGTACTCGAACCTCCCGGCGGGACTAAGGACGGCACAAATATCCATGCCCGAGGGGGGATTCGAACCCCCGACCGTAGTGGCCGTGCAGTCCGTGACTGAAGCGCCTCAGTCCCCTCGGCCACCGCGGCCGGCATACCCATGCCCGAGGGAGTACTCGAACCTCCCGGCGGGAGCGGCTGCGTAGTCCATGATATGGCGTTCTAGACCACGCAACCATGTGAGTGCGACATGTTACACAAAGTATCCTTTTACACACCGTAACGTGCATTGCGGAATTTAGTATTCCCTAACTTCATTCTCTCAGGAACACCTCTCTTAACTAGACTACATTCCATTGCCATAGTTTAAAATTTTTGACATTCGTAATTCCTTTTCAAGACACTGATCCTTCCATTAAATTGATCATTAAAATCCCTTATTATCTCTGTCAGAATTACCAGCACCTCGAAGAACCTCAAGAATTCTATTTCTCTGTCAGGAGCAACAGTCTAGACGACTGATCTGCCCTTGTAACGTCAACTAATGTGGCATTGCCATATATTTACTGTGAACGGCTGAAAGCAAAAGGAAAATACAGTCGTTACTTTTCCCGCGGACATGCAGCTCTAGTGTATGAATATATGACGATGGCATCCTCTCGGATAAAATATTCTGAAGGTAAAATAGTCCCCCATTAGGATTTGCGGGTGGAGACTACTCACGTGTATGTCGTCATCAGGTTCAAATGTTCGTAAATCTACTAGATTTAACTACTCTGATCATCAGTCCCTAGGATTACAAACTACTTAAACTAAATTATCCTAAGGACAACAAATACACCCGTGCCCAAGGGAGGACTTGAACCTCCGTCGGCGAACAGCGACGCGCTCCCCAGCAAGGCGCCTTAGAACGCTCGGCCACTCCACCGCGGCTCGTCATCAGGAGAGACAACACTGGAATTTTACGGATCGGAGCGTGGACTCGCTGATTTCTTAATCGGGTCGCGAGGTTACAAGATTTAAAAAGGGAAATGGATAGGTTGAAGTTAGATATACTGGGGATTCGTGTAGTTCGACGGAAAATGAACAGGATTTCTGGTGAGGTGAGTACAGGGTTATAAATACAAAATCAGCTTGAGGTATTACAGGAGTAGGTCTAATAATATATAATGAAATAGAAATGCGGCTAAACTGCTAAGAGCAGCGCAGTAATCTCATTATCGTTGTCGTGATAGATACGAAGCTAACACGGACCACAACAGTACTAGTTTATAAACCAAGTAGCTCTCCCAATGATGAAGAGAACGAAGAAATTTATCAGGAGGTAAATGAAGTTTTCCGGACAGCTGAGAGAGAGGAAAACGTAACTGTGATGGGTTATTAGATTTTGGTAGTAGGAAAAGTAAGGGAAGGAAAAATAGTAGGTGACTATGCATTGGGCAAAAGGAATGAAAGAGGAAGCCGCCTGTTATAATTAAATCACAAAAAAACTTGGTTTAAGATTACGAAAGAAGTTTGTAGACGTAGAAGAGACCAGGAGACACGAAAAGTTACTAGGTAGATCCTATAATAGTAATCCATCGATTTCGGAACCAAGTTTTAATCTGTAAGACATATCCAGAGGACAGATATAGACACTGACCAAACCTTATTGGTTATGAATTAAAGACTGAAACTGAAGAAACCTCAATAAGGTAGGAAAGTAAGGATATTGGAAGTGGATAAATTGAAGGAACCTTAGGTTCTTGAAAGTTTCAGAGGGAGCTTTCGGAAGCAACTGACAGAAACGGAGGAATATAACATAGTAGAAGATGAATGGGTAGCTTTGAGGGATGACACAGTGAAGACAACATATGTCCAAATAGGTTGAAACGCAGGACGTGTAAATCACAGGGAATATTCGATTTAATTGATGAAAGGTGAAGATATAAAAATGCAGTAAATGAAGCAGATAAAAATGGAATACAGACGAATAAGAAATGAGAGTGACAGGAAGTGCTGAATGGCTAAGCAGGAACGGCTAGACGGAAAAATGTAGGTTTTTGGAAGAATGTATAACTAGGGGAAAAGTAAATGCCGCCTACAGGTAAATGAAAGATACATTTGGGGACATTAAAAGCAGAAGTATGAATATCAACAACTCACATCGAAGACCAGTTCTGAGCAAAGAAGGGAAAGATGAAAGGTTGAAAAAATATACAGAGAGACTGTACGAAGGAAACGAACTGAGAGACAATATTGTGGGAAAGGATTATGAAGTACAATATACTATTCTGAGAGACGAAATTGACAGAGCACTGAAAGACCTACGTGGAAACATGGCCCCTGGAGTAACCGCCATTGCGTCAGAGATACTGAAGACTTTGCGAGAGACAGCCATGACAAAATTATTTCACTAGATGTGTAGGATGTATGACACAGGCGAAAGACCCTCAGACCTTTAAAAAATGTGTAAATTCTCATTACAAACAAAGCAGGCTCAGACAAGTGTGAAAACTGTAGATTCATCTGTTTAGTAAGTCATGATTGCAAAATTTTAACACGAATTATTTACAGACGAATGGAAAATCTGGTAGAAGGTAACATCGGAGAAGATAGGTTTAGATTTAGGAGAAATGTAAGTGCACGGGAGGCAATATACGACTTATCTTAGAAAGTGGAATAAGGAAAGGAACACCTACATACACTCTTTCAAATTCTGAAGTCAGGAGGGGTAAAATATAGAGAAGGGACAGTTATTTACAACTTGTACAAAGACCAGACAGCAGTTATTAGAATCCAAGGGCATGAAAGGGAAGCATTGGTTGGGAAGGGAGTAAGACAGGGTTGTAGCCTTTTTCCAGTGTTATGCAGTTTGTAGAATGAGCAAGCTGTGAAGAAAAGGAAGGAGAAATTTGGAGAAGGAATTAAAGTTCAAGGTGAAGAAATAAAACAAATGTGGTTTGCTGATGATATTGTACTTTTAATTCAGTCAGAGACAGCAAAGGACCTGGAAGAGCAATTTAACTGTATATTGTGTTGAAAGGAGCGTATGGGATGAACATTAACAAGACCAAAACGAGACTCATGAAATGCAGTTTAAGACAATCAGGTGATGCTGAAGGGATTAGATTAGGTAATGAAACAATAAAGGTGGTAATGAATTTAGTTACTTTGACAGTAAATTAACATATGATTTAAATTGTACATAGGGTATAAAATGCAGAATGGTAATGGGAAGAAAGCATTTTTGAGAAAGAGAAATTTGTTATTACCGAATACTAATGGAAGTGTAAGGAAGTCTTTTCTGAAGGCAGTTGTGTAAAGTGTTGCCTTGTATGGGAGTGAAACATGGACGATAAACAGTTCAGACAGGAAGAAGGTAGAGGCTTTTGAAAAGTGTTGTTACTGAGGAATACTGAAGATTAGGTGGGTAGATCGCGTAAATAATGACGATGTAATGAACAGAATTGTGTAGAAAAGATATTTCTGGGATGCCTTGACTAAAAGAAGCGATTGACACATCAAGGAATCGTGAATTTAGCATTGGAGGGAAGTGTGTGACGTAAAAATCTCAGAGGGAGACAAGGAGACGAATATAGTAAGCAGACTCAAATGGATGTGGGTTGCCGTTCTTATGAGGAGATGAAGGGGCTTGTTGAGGGTAGAGTACGGTGTAGAGCTGTATCAAACTAGTCTCTGGACTGAAGACCGCAACTGCATCCTAAATTGTAATTTCCTTTTCATTTTTATCCTATACTAATACTCACAATTTCTTTATCATTTCACGTCCTTTGACTAAAGCCTGGAGTCTGTCCAAGACAAGTTCAAATCACATTTCACGCTCTGGGTTTGTCGCTCATAATGTCATAACCCTGTAGAAAATATGACACTCAACACTGTCAAATTCTTTCTACTATTTTTATAAAATGTGTAAATGTTGGATTACTATTACTCAGGTAATCTTATGAGGCAAGCCGTAGCCTATCTCATATGTTCCTACGTTTCTTTCTAACTCAATTTGTTCCTCCCCAGGTAGGCTTGTACCAGTAATTAACGCAGCCATATGTGTAATTATGGATTATTGAATTGAGTGTTCAATATAACATTTTCCTAACTCTACATACCAATGGAAAGGAATTAACGTCGCCGTCTCAAAAGTGTTTAACGAACAAGGGACCTTGATATCTGTTAATCAGGGATTCTGATACGTCTTCGGTTTGTTGCAGAGGGAACTGTCCTCAGTACCCGGCGAGCGACTTTTCTTGCAACGGCCTCTAATTTCTCAGATTACTGGTGTTGAAGTTTCATGCATAGTAACTATTTCTACAATATTATCAATGGTTTCATCAAACCAAACTATAGCCAAGTTTCAAGGCTACCACGCGGCCGATGCGAGTTTATGCCTGCCTACTTCATATGCAATTTATGTGAAGCAAGATTTGTAGGTTTTTATAAATTTTAACGTCAAAGCTTATTTTCAATGAAATTATTTCTCTAAAAAATCTCGTCCTTTGCACGACGCACATCCAGTACATTGCAGTTAAGGGGGTTTTCTGAACCGGCGGCAGGAAACGTAGTTTGTTTGGCTTCAAAAAGATTTTTCTGTCTTTGATCAATCGATGTAGCGTATCTGAATATTCCTTTGAAAGCAGATGCGCTGAACTGATCCAGAACTTAGAGAATACTTTTATCGAACCTTCCCGCGAAGCTATTTCTTTATTAGTATTTAGGAAGTCGGGAGCATTTTTAAAAGTTTTCATGAAATATTAACAAGTCATTCAAAATAAACATCAGAACGTTGGGAAAGTGCTGTAAGTTTGAGTGGGATAATATTTTATGGTTTAGGTACACGCTTGTTTTCATCTTCTTACATCTCATCGTGAAGTGTATGTTCTGTTTGCCCTTGCCACGAATAAATAATGTAAGGGAATCTTTTTCTTGTTCCAGGGGATCCATGGGGAAAGGGGAGAATAACCGACGGGTCAGGTACAAGAAACGAAGGAAGCAAACTTTGTCAACATGTTTGAAAATGTTCAAATGTTTGTTAAGCTTATGGGACTTAACTACGGAGTCATCAGTCCCTAAACTTACAAACCACTTATGAACTACTTACGAACTAGGACGGCACAAATATCCATGCCCGAGGGGGGATTCGAACCCCCGACCGTAGTGGCCGTGCTGACCGTGACTGGAGCGCCTCAGTCACCTCGGCCACCGCGGCCGGCTCAACATGTTTGAAATTTTAATTACAAACCACATGAGGAATACACATTTGCAAAAAGAGTATTATAATTATTTATTTGATAATGAACTTATTGCTGCGGATTAATTATTTTTAATAAATTTGTAGGACATACACAATATTACGAAGAAATTTAAAATTAATTATGTATACGGGAAGCCGCGGTGGAGTAGCCGAGCGGTCTAAAGCGTCTCGCTGCGGAGCACGCGGTTGCTCGCCGTGGAGGTTCGAGTCCTCCCTGGGGCATGGATGTGTGTGTTTGTTCTTAGGTTGGTTTACCTAGGTTTAAGTAGTTTGTAAGCTACGGACTGATGACCACGCAGTTTGGTCCGATAGAATTACAAACATTTGAACATTTTGTATACGGGAAGGATTGAAAGCTGTATTGACAGCCAGTGGATAAGAACTGCAAAAGCTGTGCTACCACCACGCAGCCAACAAGCGTAACAAGTCAACATGGATTTCATCGGCAAATGAGAACCGTTGGATGAAAAGCATCTGTCCACACGCTCAGGACAGTTCGCAATAGAATATATCTAACACCCATCCAAATCCGTTATTTGAAGATTTAATGCCTCCTTGTAAGCTTTGACAATGGGAAATTATATTACGTCTAAATTTCCTGAAAAACAATTACTTCATATCCTGGAGTATATTAAAGGTTAAGAGCTAGATTTTTAGAACTATCAGGAACAATTTTTTGGTCATCAATCAGTGATCTACGGAGAAGATTCTATGAACGTAAAGCTGCATTGCCCGCCGCTGTTAAAGTTTACCGCGTGGTTCCTTTTTTGTCGCTCGGGTGACCGTAATCAAGCAGCTACATTACGGTGTGGGTGTGTCGGAGCTCCCAAGCGACCACCCGTTATCCCATATTGGCACACCGTACGTGGCCCGTCGTAGACAATAGGCCATTGCCGGGGCACACGGGCTCCCAAACCTATAATTTACTGGAAGATTGTGAACATGTTATAGGCACGCGGCTTTACGGAGAGTTTCTTTTTTTGTGGAGCATTCATTAATACTCGACTGCGGATGCTGATGTAATGGGGAGCTGATAAGGACGTGGCGCCCTCCGCTTATTCAATAGAGCTACCAGTTTTTTTATGATCTGTGCGGCCCTGCCAGGCAGCCAGCTAACTGTACGGGAATTACGTTCACTCCACGGCTGTCGATGAGCTCGCACCTCTACACAAGCAGTTACCAGAGCGCCGTATTAACAGGAATATGCCACGCGTCACTCCCGTAGTTTCTACCTTTACTCACGGTTATAAATGTTTGTTAAGCTTATGGGACTTAACTGCGGGGCCATCAGTTCAAATCAAATGTTCAAATGTTTGTACAGCTTATGGGACTTAACTACGGGGTCATCAGTCCCTAAACTTACAAACTACTTATGAACTACTTACGAACTATGACGGCACAAATATCCATGCCCGAGGGGGGAATCGAACCCCCGACCGTAGTGGCCGTGCAGACCGTGACTGAAGCGCCTCAGTCCCCTCGGCCACCGCGCCCAAGGGCTACCAGTCCCTAAACTTGCAAACTACCTATGAACGAACTTATACTAAAGACAGAACAAACGCCCATGCCCGAGGGGAGATTCGAATCCCCGACAGGGAACGACCTCGCGCATCGTAGCATAGCGCCTCAATGTGCTCGGCCCCCTCGCCACGGCTTTCTCACGGTTCCGTAAACGTTCGTATGAGACGCTTTGATACTAAAGTATAAGTTCAGGATTAATGGACGCTGTTCCAAGGATTGGGGGAAGGAGGAGGAGGAGAGAAATACTTTACAGTTTAGCCCACCTGCAATTACTATAACCTAGTAAGATAATTTTCGTTGTTTGGGGCCCGCAGTGTAAAATATGTCTTGTAATGACATGATTATTATAATGATACACCAACAACACTGCTTTATACTTGCTGTTATTATTTACAAATCGCAATGAGCTCATTTCGGCCTTTAGCCATCATCAGGTGCTCTGTAAATACATTTGTAATGGTCTGTATATACATATATGTATTGTAACTATAGATAGAAATGGTTTACAATTTCCTAGTTCTTACCTTACATGGAATATCGTATGTGTCACTGCTGTCTTTATTTTTCACCTAGAAACGAGAAAACCTACCTTAAACACAAAAAGTATATAGAAAACTTTATTGATATTATAAAATTAGAAAACGGATAAATTCAAGCAGAGATACTAAATAACGTACATTTACTCACGGTTATAAATGTTTGTTAAGCTTATGGGACTTTGACTGCGGGCTCATCAGTCCCTAAAATTACAAAATACCTATGAACTAACTAATACTAAAGGCAGCACAAACACACATGCCCGAGGGGGGATTCGAACCTCCGACGGGGAACGACCCCGCGCATCGTAGCATAGCGCTTCAATGCGCACGGCTGCCTCGCCGCGGCTTTCTCACGGTTCCGTAAAAGTGGCGTTCCACAGGGAAGTGTTATAGGTCCCCTACTCTTCCTCGTGTTTATAAACGATTTAGGAGACAATCTGAATAGCTCCCTTAGACTGTTCGCGGATGATGCTGTCGTTTATCGGTTAGTGAAGTAAACAGAGGATCAAAAGCAACTGCAAAGCGATTTAGACAAAATTTCTACTTGGTGCGAAAATTGGCAATTGACACTAAATAAAGAAAAGTGTGAAGTAATACACATGACCACTAAAAGAAATCTATTGACTTCAATTACGCAATAAATCAGTCAAACCTTAAGGTCGAAAATTCTACCAAATACCTAGGAGTTACAATTACGAACAACTTTGACTGGAGAGAACACATAGAAAATATTGTGGGGAAGGCGAATCAGAGGTTACGTTTCATTGGCAGAACGCTTCGAAGATGCACCAGCTCCACCAAAGAGACTGCCTACATCACACTTGTGCGTCCTCTCCTGGAGTACTGTTGCCCCTTGTGGGACCCTCACCAGGTGGGACTGACGGAGATATTGAGAAGGTTCAGAGAAGGGCAGCTCGTTTTGTTTTATCACGTTACGGGGGGGGGGGGGGGGGAAGCGTCACGGAAATGTTGCACGAATTGGGGTGGAAATCATTAAAAGAAAGACGTTATTCATTGCGGCGTGATCTGTTTGCGAAGTTTCAATCACCGACTTTTACTTATGAATGTGAAAATATTTTGCTAGCACCCACCTACTTAGGGAGGCATGACCATCCCAATAAAATAAGAGAAATCAGATCGAAAACGGAACGATTTATGTGTTCTTGCTTCCCGCGCGCTATTAGAGAATGGAACGGTAGAGAAAAGTTATGAAAGTGGTTAATGAACCCTCTGCCAGGCACTTAAATGTGATTTTCAGAGTATCTATGTAGATGTAGACGAGACGCTTTGATACTAAAGTATAAGTTCAGGATTAATGGTCGCTGTTCGAAGGAATGGGGGAAGGAGGGGGGAGGAGAGAAATACTTTAGAGCTTAGCCCACCTGCAATTACTATAACCTAGGAAGGTAATTTTCGTTGTTTGGGGCCCGCAGTGTAAAATATGTCTTGTAATGACATGATTATTATAATGATACACCAACAACACTGCTTTATACTTGCTGTTATTATTTACAAATCGCAATGAGCTCATTTCGGCCTTTAGCCATCATCAGGTGCTCTGTAAATACATTTGTAATGGTCTGAATACACATATATGTATTGTAACTATAGATAGAAATGGTTTACAATTTCCTAGTTCTTACCTTACATGGAATATCGTATGTGTCACTGCTGTCTTTATTTTTCACCTAGAAACGAGAAAACCTACCTTAAACACAAAAAGTATATAGAAAACTTTATTGATATTATAAAATTAGAAAACGGATAAATTCAAGCAGAGATACTAAATAACGTACCTTTACTCACGGTTATAAATGTTTGTTAAGCTTATGGGACTTAACTGCGGGGTTATCAGTACCTAAACATACAAACTACCTATGAACTGACTTATACTAAAGACACCACAAACACTCATGCCCGAGGGGGGATTCGAACCCCCGACGGGGAACGACCTCGCGCATCGTAGCATAGCGCCTCAATGCGCACGGCCGCCTCGCCGCGGCTTTCTCACAGTTCCGTAGAAGTTTGTATGAGACACTTTGATACTAAGTATAAGTTCAGGATTAATGGACGCTATGCCAAGGAATTGGGGAAGGAGGGGGAGGCGAGAAATACTTTAGAGTTTAGCCCACCTGCATTTACTATAACCTAGTAAGGTAAATTATGTTTTAAAATTGTATAAAAAAACTGCTTTCCATTATTCTTTCTACAAGATTCCACATAAGTTTTAACTTTTAGGTTTACCTCCAAGAAAACGCTTTAGGAGTACCAGATGTCGTACTCAATATTTTTTGTTTCAGGCCCGTCTATGGATATAAGTCTCTCTTTAAGTCTACAGAGGTTTCCAAACTGGGTGTCGCGACAAAATGTTCAAATGTTTGTATAGTCTATGGGACTTAACTACCGGGTCATCAGTCCCTAAACTTACAAACTACTTATGAACTACTTACGAACTAGGACGTCACAAATATCCATGCCCGAGGGGGGATTCGAACCCCCGACCGTAGTGGACGTGCAGACCGTGACTGGAGCGCCTCAGTCCCCTCGGCCACCGCGGCCGGCTGGTGTCGCGACACCCTGGAGTGTTGCGTAGTAGTATCAAGGGTATCGCGAGACTAACAACTTTAGACTCTAAACAAAAACAACTTGTCAGAAAATAACACAAAATATCCTTCTCTTCATACCACCCTGAAGACTGCTTCAGCAGCAGTAGATACTCAGGGTTCGATCAAGCATCTGCCAATTGCCAGATTCCAGCAAACTGCGCATGCGCAGAGCCGCTGCTGATACTCGATAACAGCTCTTCCCATGCGCAGTTTGCTGGAACTGGTAACTGCTTGAACGAACCTTCACTGTAGTCTGCTTTCCTTCTCAAGCGTTTTTTAATGGATTTATCAAAGCCACGTCACCCTCGGTAGCATTTCTTACAATTAAATGTCAATCAATTACACAGTGGATGTAAAAGCTGTCACAATTGTCCACTGGCTAAAGCTATTCAGTAGCGATGTTTAGTATGGAGTATGGACGGGTGATTAACGGAGAGTAGTATTTTTAATGCAGTGATCGTTGGTTCGACCCTGGTATACGTTAATATTATTTTCTCTCAGTTTCCTGTATGTACCAGTTTCTGACATATGACATTCATATTCCTACTTGTCACAAATATTTATCCATTTTTCCGAATATGTCGGGACTTCCGAGGTCGTGGTGAAGCAAGAACGTAACAATAGAACTTAAATAATAATTCATCACTTGTCATAAATACATCCTCTTTATTTCTGAAAATAATGTGATAATATTGAACTGAAAGGGAACAGCCACTGAGCTGTCTAAATCAGAAATCCGAGCAGCTAATTTCCAGATGCCGTTTTCAATCGATCCAGCAAAACCGTATCTGTCCCTGACATGTACACAAGACAGCGAAAACCGATTTCCGAATTTCAGTTTTCGTGTTTCGGAAGTTGGGTCGTATGTGGAAGAAGCAGGTATTACTGTGTGAGTTAGGCATTGTTGTCTGCGGTGTTAGTCTGTTGTACATCTCCGTAGTTCGTAATGTTTCCTTTTCTTGCGATGAGTGTACGTAATTGCTGCAGTCAGGATCAACATTAAACATGTCAATGCGTACGAGGATTTCAGTTTCGTTTACAAACTACATTTAAGCGATACTTTATTTCCGTCCCCCCCTCCCCCCCCCCCCCCCCGCTAGAAACATCTAAATTCTACCATATGTATTTATACTAGTGAAAGGGTGTCGCGCAAAACTGTAAGCTATAAAAGGGTGTCGCCACGAGGGAAAGTTTGGAAAGCACTGCTTTAAGAAGTACATTGAGAATAAAAATCAACAAAAGAAGAAATGGTCTTATGAATACCCGAGTTTAATGTTATATTTTCCTTTATGATTTATCATTTTGTATAGTCCTAAATACAATTCATGTCACTGTAGCATATCAACTTCCGGTGTGACTCCAGACAAAGATTCAAGGTAGTTTAAAGGCAAAAAAATCATGTTGAGGGATTAATATTTTATTTCGTTACTACCTGCGTTCTCCTTCGGTATCACACGTTCTAATGTTTCACAAAGACGTTCTATGGGTGGTATTTGTTTAAATAAAGTTTAAAAAGTAATCAAGCAAAAGCTCCGCGTTGCTATTCCCGCTGGGAATGATAGCGGAAAAGTCAGATAACTTACAGTATTGTTTGTAACAGATTCTGGTAATTAATTAGTTAGCAACTTGAAAATATGACTAAAAGCGCTGAACTGGCAATAAACAAACAGGAACGGGTGCCAATAACGAGAACCAGCGAATAAATGTAATTACATTACCACACAAGTGAAATTTGAAATTCACGCATGCCTTATAAACATAAACTATGCTAATTTCTGCCCTTCATAGCTTATAAAGGCATTCCCAACCTTACATAGCCGGCCGGGGTGGCCGAGGTGACTGAGGCGCTCTAGTCACGGTCAGCACGGCCACTACGGTCGGGGGTTCGAATCCCCCCTCGGGCATGGATATTTGTGCCGTCCTAGTTCGTAAGTAGTTCATAAGTAGTTTGTAAGTTTAGGGACTGATGAACCCGTAGTTAAGTCCCATAAGCTTAACAAACATTTGAACATTTTGAACCTTACATAACGAAACAAGAGTAGCAATAGTAAAAAAAAGATGACTAATGAGCTAAAACAATGGAGGAGTGAAGGAAAGATTTTCCGTTTCAAACACCCCTTTTATATTGTCATTAAGAACTTTAAATCCTGTAATCACACAAGACTTAAGTTAGGATAACACACTAATCTAAGTGGCTTGCCATTCACAGACGTAGAGAGTAATGACACATGAATGTGAAAGCGATCTCCAGTTTGCATTACGTCTAGTAAACCAAAAAATGAACAAAATACAGTCTACAAATTTTGTTTCATAAGACCAAATTTATGGCCTTCCAAGGTAGATACAAAATATCGTTGAAATTAATGGTAGGACTTACATTTGCGCTGCTACACGACTCATGATTATGATAATGATATAGACCACAAGCTACATAAGTGTTAAGGACCAACAGACGGAAACTTGACTACATAACGCGATAAGATGAAAAAATTGTAAAATATTTGTTATATAGGTACCATTACATCTACACACATACTCCGCAATCCATCGTAAGGTGCGTGGCGGAGGGTACACTGTACCACTACTAGGTATTTCCATTCCTATTGCACTCCCAAATTGAACGAAGAAAAAAAGAATGCCTATATGCCTCCGTACGAGCCCTAATTTCTCTTATCTTGTGTTTGTGATCTTTACGCGAAATGTAAGTAGGCGGCAGCAAGATCGTACTACACTCAGCTTCAAATTCCGGCCCTCTAAATTTACTTAACAGAAATTCACGAAAAGAACGTCGTCTTTCTTCCAGCGATCCCCAGTTGAGTTGCCGGAGCATTTCCGCGACACTCGCGGATTGGTCGAACCTACCGGTAACAAATCTAGCTGCTCGTCTCTGAACCGCCTCTATGCCTTCCTTTAAACTGATCTGCTGCGGGTCCCAAACACTTGAGCAATACTCAAGACGTACAAGCGTTTTATACACGGTCTCCTTTACAGGTGAAGTACATCGTCCCAAAATTCTCCCAATAAACCGAAGTCGGCTGTCCGCCTTACTCACAACTGTCCTTACAAGCTCGTTCCATTTCATATCGCTCTGCAATGTTACGCCTAGATATTTGAACGACTCGACAGCATCAAGAAGCTCACTACTAATGCTGTATTCGAACATTATGGGATTGTTTTTTCTACTCATGCGCATCACCTTACATTTTTCTACATTCAGAGTAATTTTGTGTAAGTCATCCTGTATGCTATTACAGTCAATTAAAGACAACACCCTCCCATACACCACAGCATCATCAACATAAAACCGCAAATTACAAGTTACTCTATCAGATCATTTATATAGATAGAAAATGATAGCGGTCCTATCAGACTCTCAAGGGACACGCATGACGATATACTCGTCTCTGATGAACACTAGCCTTCGAGAACAACGTACTGCGTTCTATTACTTAGGAAGTCTTCCAGCCAGTCACATATCTGTGAACCTATTCCATATGCTCGTATGAAAAAGAGAGAATTGGTAAATAAAAAGAGAGGTCATAGCTAAATAAAGACATACACAAAGAGATTTAATAGAAAGTTGAATGTGTTCAGCATAAGTTAGCGGTATCATATCAATGAAGTCGCAATGTAATAAAAAATAAACAAGTCAACAGAAGGGCTATCCAAAGACATCCAGAACTACAACCCGAATGGACACAGAGAAATAGGTTGACCAAGGAAACAATCGATAAGAACTGAGTAAAGATGCAACCAGCAATAACCTCGCTATCGTCGTATTTGACACTCTTTGCCGGCCGCGGTGGCCGCGGGGACTGAGGCGCTTCAGTCACGGTCTGCATGGCCACTACGGTCGGGGGTTCGAATCCCCCCTCGGGCATGGATATTTGTGCCGTCCTAGTTTGTAAGTAGTTGATAAGTAGTTTGTAAGTTTAGGGACTGATGACCCCGTAGTTAAGTCCCATAAGCTTAACAAACATTTGAACATTTTGACACTCTTTACTCCCATCCTCGTGGAACATGATTCAAATCCCTTTTCAGCTATTCAGATGAAGGTTTTATTTAAATCAGTTCATACGCATGCCTGCACGATTCGTTTTCCATGGCCACACTAGTTTTCCCGGCTAATCCTTGCAACAATTGCTAATTGTGTAGATTTTCTAATGAAAAGCACATCGAACCCAAACATCCCGTTAACTACGGTGGACTTCTATACTAGCCCGCTGTAATTGGCCCTTGAAGATGGCGGACTGTTGCAAAAGTCAGCTCGGAAAGAAATGTTCGCTTTGGTGAAAAGGTGCAGTCCACCGAAGATAACGTATCTTTTCCAACCGATGTCCATAGTAATCTACCTCTACAAGGGTAGATTATGGTGTTCTTCTACAGAACTTAGCCGTAGAGCTGCTAGACAGTATATCCTAAAAATGAACATTCTGTAATACAAAACAATTTTGAAATTGGTTACTTTACTACACGATGAAACAATTTGACAACATTTTAGGTCGAGAAATATCTGTAACGACATTTTTTCACGTTACAAATTGTTATAGTTTCTTGTTATTAATATTTGTACTATTAATTATGAAAAAGTTGCTCTATGGTTGAAATTGAAACTACTTCAAGTATAGGATCCCTGAAGGTAAATATATAACTTATTCTGTGATTTTCTGTGTAACTCAAAAAGGCTGTAGCTGAAGCTGCATTCTGTCATCAAAGCAAAAGTATTTTACATGCATTATTTTGTAGACGTTTCTTCCACGTTTGACTATAGAGTAGCTTCCTGTAAATTTATTACTCAGTACATAAGGGGAAGAAGATCTTAAAACGTAATATGAAGACAGAAATTGTATTTTGTAGAAGTATCACTTTAAAACATGGATAAGGATTTAACCAAGTAAGACCAGCGGTCACTGTTTTATCTAGAGTATAGTATTCCTACGATCACAAGAGTTTTTATAGTCCGTACTTCATTGAAATTATTGTAGAATCACCTTAAGGAATTTTTACTATTTTTGTCGTCGTTAGGCATGAGATTGTGTATAATTAGTAAATTTTTCGAATTTTGCTCATTCAAATATTGGATAACATGTTAAAGTCAGTAAAGTACTGATAATTCTCCAAGAACAGAGTTGAACGGTGACTAATATATATATATATATATATATATATATATATATATATATATATATATATATAATTATTTCTGTAGTCAGTGCGGTATACTTCTTCTGTCAGGAGACATCTTGTACCTTAAAACATTAGGTCATTTACATTAGCCATTTGATACTTGCAAATGAACTTTACCGTCTTTAATGCCCCACCAATTCTTATTGTCTTCAAAAAGAAAATTTCTGTTACTTTCTAATATCTCCTGTTTCAGAACGTATGTTTGAGAAACGTTTCTCAGAACAACTTTACAGTAGAGCATCTGTAGTCTGACATATATATGATCGAAAAATGTCAGATTATGCAACTTACAAAAAATCCTGTTTTTAATGTTTCACTTTTTCATTGAGTCATAAAACAAAACAAAAAATACTATGTAAAGCCCAGATCATATGTTGACAATACTGTATGATTTTTAAAGATCAAAGATATTTTTAAGGCTTTCTCTTGCAGCCTCCTTAATATTAAAACATCACCGCGTTTTAAGTCGTTTTCCTCAGTTAGGCCCGCACACCGAATTATTTTTAGGGGAAGGGGGGGGGGGGAATCGGACTAGTTTTTACCCTCGGCTTCTCTCGCGTTGATGTCCTTGAATAAATGTCAAAGAAAATCGAAGGAAAATAATGTCGCAACTTTTTTCTTAAATTAAGACCAGGATAAAAGAAAATATTCGAATTTTCCGGTTTAAATGTAACCGCGCATAGAATGACGGTAAATATTATCCTTCTTTATCGAGATGAATATAAAGACATTATTAAATACGAAAAGAATCTCTGTTTATTACTTCGTAAGTAAAACACTGACTGAAGACGCTATACGTTGCACAACGTATAAATTGTTCAGGATTCAAAAGTCACTGAAATCGGTGCGGCGGTTTGAAGACGTTGACGTCTTGTGTAAGCATTGAATTCATTATGTTGAATCGCATTACGTACAACATATCAACCATTGAAAGTATTTTTAAAGACGATAAATTTCAAACGTCTAAGAATAAATAGCTTTTCCAAGGAGTCTTCAAGCGTATCAGAAGCTATAACAAAAACCTTGATGCTTGGCTGTTCCATATTTCGCGTTATATACTTAAAATCAACAAATATATCGAATTACACAATTTCTAAAGTAGCCTATGTTCTTCTTCAGCGTTAAAGCTATCTCCATACCCACTTTAATTAATATTGGTTAAGCGGTTTAGTCGTGAAAGCGTGACAGAGAGAGCTTCTTTCACATTTATATTATACTAGCTTAAACCCGCGGCTCCGATCGCGTGTTGGTTGATTATGATAGCTTATCTATCTTTCAGTACTGTGCTATGAGACTGGTTTTGAAGGGTCATTTATCTACGAAGATTAAATAACAATTAAATTAATGTAATTAATTTCACTCATTTTGAGGAAATATCGCTGATAAAGCGGAACTGAAAAATATTCCTATCATATTACAGAAGTCTATGCACTTACCGTTTATCAAATGTTCAAATGTTTGTATAGTCTATGGGACTTAACTACGGGGTCATCAGTCCCTAAACTTACAAACTACTTATGAACTACTTACTAACTAGGACGGCACAAATATCCATGCTCGAGGGGGGATTCGAACCCCCGACCGTAGTGGCCGTGCAGACCGTGCCTGGAGCGCCTTAGTCCCTCGGCCACCGCGGCCGGCGGGACTCAACAGCTTGGTTATTAGCCCCTAGCGTATAAACTACTTAACCTAAGGTAAACTAAATTAAGGACAACACAAACACCCATGCCCGAGGGGGGATTCGAACCCTCGACGGCGGACGGTCGCGCGCAACGCAACACGCGCTCCATTACACGCGTCTAATCCGCCGCGGCTACCGTTTATCCGGACTGTAAGTAGTGTACATCAAATCACACGTAAAAATGCACTCGTTTCGAAGAATCCAATCACGAAATTCAACAATAAAGACTGTAATAATATCACAGATCGATCACTTGATGTAATGCGCGAAACGTCAAATCGATTTTTTTAAAGAGATGTATTAACAGAAATTTCTTTTTTATTGCTTTATTTATTTATTCTTATATTTCCTTATTCATATGCTTATCCTTATAGAGAAATAAATGAAGACATTGTAGTACGCATAGACCAAAGATATGGTCTGTGGCATCATGTTCCGCTGTATGTAACCTCCTTGCTACAGAGTCGCAAACGTCATCGGTGGTCTTCAGTCCGAATTATTTTATAATTTGACGACTTTCAACCACCATATCTTCCACCCCCTAATAGCCGTCGGCATGGAACTGTTATGGTGTAGAACGGGAGAGTTCGGACAACAATTACACACAGACCATTCGTTTTCGTTCTGTGTTTTTCGCTGCAGAGCGAAATATTAACACACACACACACACACGCGCGTAGAATTTTATATACACCGATAACTTTCTATCCCAACATACTCCACCCTTTTATCATTATTAACCCTGAAGCAACAATGAAACCAATAAAACCATTTTCAAAGAGTAAATATAATTTTCAAAGAATAATTATTGTTCCTCATTTCGCGTTATATTAAATAAATATCTATCAGATCGCTATAAAACCGTGCCTAAAACCTTCCTCAGGTATATATTAGTAACTGTACAAATATTTCAGTCTCTGCGTCTTGTCGTTCGGACGTGATAAGCGTACACCGAACGAACATTCTCATAAATATATATAGATAAATAGCTATCTGATCGCCATAAAACCGTGCCTAAAGCCTTCCCCGGGTAGACATTAGTAACTGTACAAATTTTTAGCTCTTTATGTCTTGTGGTTCAGACGTGATAAACGTACACCGAACAGACATTCTCATATAGATGACGTCGTATCTGCTGATCAATGTGTCGTTCAGTGATATAATATTGTAGCTTCTTTCAGTGGTATATTTGGATATTGCTTGCGGAATGTGCTGCGAACAGAGTAATAAAGACTTAACAAATTGTCAAACATAATGCAGTACCTATTTACGGATGTCACGTTTATGAAGCAATATCTCCTGAATTATGTTTCCTACAAAAACATTAGGAAACTGCCTGCGAAATGTGTTGTAAATGGAGTTCGTAGTAAATTACAATATCATGCTTATTAATAGTAAATTTTCATGAATTCCATTATCTTTGACGTCATAGCACCTGAACTATCTGTAGTAATACGATATTCTTTGGAAGTTACATCCAGTGGTGTATATGTAAAATGTCTGCAAAATACCTCGCGAATAGAGTTGGTAGAAAAGACGTAATAAATCAAAACGTCATGCTTGATGAGGCGGTTTTTCAGGAACCTGATTGTTCATGACTCCATATCTCATGAGCTGAATAGAGTTGGTAGAAAAGACGTAATAAATCAAAACGTCATGCTTGATGAGGCGGTTTTTCAGGAACCTGATTGTTCATGACTCCATATCTCATGAGCTGAATAGAGTTGGTAGAAAAGACGTAATAAATCAAAACGTCATGCTTGATGAGGCGGTTTTTCAGGAACCTGATTGTTCATGACTCCATATCTCATGAGCTGAATAGAGTTGGTAGAAAAGACGTAATAAATCAAAACGTCATGCTTGATGAGGCGGTTTTTCAGGAACCTGATTGTTCATGACTCCATATCTCATGAGCTGAATAGAGTTGGTAGAAAAGACGTAATAAATCAAAACGTCATGCTTGATGAGGCGGTTTTTCAGGAACCTGATTGTTCATGACTCCATATCTCATGAGCTGAATAGAGTTGGTAGAAAAGACGTAATAAATCAAAACGTCATGCTTGATGAGGCGGTTTTTCAGGAACCTGATTGTTCATGACTCCATATCTCATGAGCTGAATAGAGTTGGTAGAAAAGACGTAATAAATCAAAACGTCATGCTTGATGAGGCGGTTTTTCAGGAACCTGATTGTTCATGACTCCATATCTCATGAGCTGAATAGAGTTGGTAGAAAAGACGTAATAAATCAAAACGTCATGCTTGATGAGGCGGTTTTTCAGGAACCTGATTGTTCATGACTCCATATCTCATGAGCTGAATAGAGTTGGTAGAAAAGACGTAATAAATCAAAACGTCATGCTTGATGAGGCGGTTTTTCAGGAACCTGATTGTTCATGACTCCATATCTCATGAGCTGAATAGAGTTGGTAGAAAAGACGTAATAAATCAAAACGTCATGCTTGATGAGGCGGTTTTTCAGGAACCTGATTGTTCATGACTCCATATCTCATGAGCTGAATAGAGTTGGTAGAAAAGACGTAATAAATCAAAACGTCATGCTTGATGAGGCGGTTTTTCAGGAACCTGATTGTTCATGACTCCATATCTCATGAGCTGAATAGAGTTGGTAGAAAAGACGTAATAAATCAAAACGTCATGCTTGATGAGGCGGTTTTTCAGGAACCTGATTGTTCATGACTCCATATCTCATGAGCTGAATAGAGTTGGTAGAAAAGACGTAATAAATCAAAACGTCATGCTTGATGAGGCGGTTTTTCAGGAACCTGATTGTTCATGACTCCATATCTCATGAGCTGAATAGAGTTGGTAGAAAAGACGTAATAAATCAAAACGTCATGCTTGATGAGGCGGTTTTTCAGGAACCTGATTGTTCATGACTCCATATCTCATGAGCTGAATAGAGTTGGTAGAAAAGACGTAATAAATCAAAACGTCATGCTTGATGAGGCGGTTTTTCAGGAACCTGATTGTTCATGACTCCATATCTCATGAGCTGAATAGAGTTGGTAGAAAAGACGTAATAAATCAAAACGTCATGCTTGATGAGGCGGTTTTTCAGGAACCTGATTGTTCATGACTCCATATCTCATGAGCTGAATAGAGTTGGTAGAAAAGACGTAATAAATCAAAACGTCATGCTTGATGAGGCGGTTTTTCAGGAACCTGATTGTTCATGACTCCATATCTCATGAGCTGAATAGAGTTGGTAGAAAAGACGTAATAAATCAAAACGTCATGCTTGATGAGGCGGTTTTTCAGGAACCTGATTGTTCATGACTCCATATCTCATGAGCTGAATAGAGTTGGTAGAAAAGACGTAATAAATCAAAACGTCATGCTTGATGAGGCGGTTTTTCAGGAACCTGATTGTTCATGACTCCATATCTCATGAGCTGAATAGAGTTGGTAGAAAAGACGTAATAAATCAAAACGTCATGCTTGATGAGGCGGTTTTTCAGGAACCTGATTGTTCATGACTCCATATCTCATGAGCTGAATAGAGTTGGTAGAAAAGACGTAATAAATCAAAACGTCATGCTTGATGAGGCGGTTTTTCAGGAACCTGATTGTTCATGACTCCATATCTCATGAGCTGAATAGAGTTGGTAGAAAAGACGTAATAAATCAAAACGTCATGCTTGATGAGGCGGTTTTTCAGGAACCTGATTGTTCATGACTCCATATCTCATGAGCTGAATAGAGTTGGTAGAAAAGACGTAATAAATCAAAACGTCATGCTTGATGAGGCGGTTTTTCAGGAACCTGATTGTTCATGACTCCATATCTCATGAGCTGAATAGAGTTGGTAGAAAAGACGTAATAAATCAAAACGTCATGCTTGATGAGGCGGTTTTTCAGGAACCTGATTGTTCATGACTCCATATCTCATGAGCTGAATAGAGTTGGTAGAAAAGACGTAATAAATCAAAACGTCATGCTTGATGAGGCGGTTTTTCAGGAACCTGATTGTTCATGACTCCATATCTCATGAGCTGAATAGAGTTGGTAGAAAAGACGTAATAAATCAAAACGTCATGCTTGATGAGGCGGTTTTTCAGGAACCTGATTGTTCATGACTCCATATCTCATGAGCTGAATAGAGTTGGTAGAAAAGACGTAATAAATCAAAACGTCATGCTTGATGAGGCGGTTTTTCAGGAACCTGATTGTTCATGACTCCATATCTCATGAGCTGAATAGAGTTGGTAGAAAAGACGTAATAAATCAAAACGTCATGCTTGATGAGGCGGTTTTTCAGGAACCTGATTGTTCATGACTCCATATCTCATGAGCTGAATAGAGTTGGTAGAAAAGACGTAATAAATCAAAACGTCATGCTTGATGAGGCGGTTTTTCAGGAACCTGATTGTTCATGACTCCATATCTCATGAGCTGAATAGAGTTGGTAGAAAAGACGTAATAAATCAAAACGTCATGCTTGATGAGGCGGTTTTTCAGGAACCTGATTGTTCATGACTCCATATCTCATGAGCTGAATAGAGTTGGTAGAAAAGACGTAATAAATCAAAACGTCATGCTTGATGAGGCGGTTTTTCAGGAACCTGATTGTTCATGACTCCATATCTCATGAGCTGAATAGAGTTGGTAGAAAAGACGTAATAAATCAAAACGTCATGCTTGATGAGGCGGTTTTTCAGGAACCTGATTGTTCATGACTCCATATCTCATGAGCTGAATAGAGTTGGTAGAAAAGACGTAATAAATCAAAACGTCATGCTTGATGAGGCGGTTTTTCAGGAACCTGATTGTTCATGACTCCATATCTCATGAGCTGAATAGAGTTGGTAGAAAAGACGTAATAAATCAAAACGTCATGCTTGATGAGGCGGTTTTTCAGGAACCTGATTGTTCATGACTCCATATCTCATGAGCTGAATAGAGTTGGTAGAAAAGACGTAATAAATCAAAACGTCATGCTTGATGAGGCGGTTTTTCAGGAACCTGATTGTTCATGACTCCATATCTCATGAGCTGAATAGAGTTGGTAGAAAAGACGTAATAAATCAAAACGTCATGCTTGATGAGGCGGTTTTTCAGGAACCTGATTGTTCATGACTCCATATCTCATGAGCTGAATAGAGTTGGTAGAAAAGACGTAATAAATCAAAACGTCATGCTTGATGAGGCGGTTTTTCAGGAACCTGATTGTTCATGACTCCATATCTCATGAGCTGAATAGAGTTGGTAGAAAAGACGTAATAAATCAAAACGTCATGCTTGATGAGGCGGTTTTTCAGGAACCTGATTGTTCATGACTCCATATCTCATGAGCTGAATAGAGTTGGTAGAAAAGACGTAATAAATCAAAACGTCATGCTTGATGAGGCGGTTTTTCAGGAACCTGATTGTTCATGACTCCATATCTCATGAGCTGAATAGAGTTGGTAGAAAAGACGTAATAAATCAAAACGTCATGCTTGATGAGGCGGTTTTTCAGGAACCTGATTGTTCATGACTCCATATCTCATGAGCTGAATAGAGTTGGTAGAAAAGACGTAATAAATCAAAACGTCATGCTTGATGAGGCGGTTTTTCAGGAACCTGATTGTTCATGACTCCATATCTCATGAGCTGAATAGAGTTGGTAGAAAAGACGTAATAAATCAAAACGTCATGCTTGATGAGGCGGTTTTTCAGGAACCTGATTGTTCATGACTCCATATCTCATGAGCTGAATAGAGTTGGTAGAAAAGACGTAATAAATCAAAACGTCATGCTTGATGAGGCGGTTTTTCAGGAACCTGATTGTTCATGACTCCATATCTCATGAGCTGAATAGAGTTGGTAGAAAAGACGTAATAAATCAAAACGTCATGCTTGATGAGGCGGTTTTTCAGGAACCTGATTGTTCATGACTCCATATCTCATGAGCTGAATAGAGTTGGTAGAAAAGACGTAATAAATCAAAACGTCATGCTTGATGAGGCGGTTTTTCAGGAACCTGATTGTTCATGACTCCATATCTCATGAGCTGAATAGAGTTGGTAGAAAAGACGTAATAAATCAAAACGTCATGCTTGATGAGGCGGTTTTTCAGGAACCTGATTGTTCATGACTCCATATCTCATGAGCTGAATAGAGTTGGTAGAAAAGACGTAATAAATCAAAACGTCATGCTTGATGAGGCGGTTTTTCAGGAACCTGATTGTTCATGACTCCATATCTCATGAGCTGAATAGAGTTGGTAGAAAAGACGTAATAAATCAAAACGTCATGCTTGATGAGGCGGTTTTTCAGGAACCTGATTGTTCATGACTCCATATCTCATGAGCTGAATAGAGTTGGTAGAAAAGACGTAATAAATCAAAACGTCATGCTTGATGAGGCGGTTTTTCAGGAACCTGATTGTTCATGACTCCATATCTCATGAGCTGAATAGAGTTGGTAGAAAAGACGTAATAAATCAAAACGTCATGCTTGATGAGGCGGTTTTTCAGGAACCTGATTGTTCATGACTCCATATCTCATGAGCTGAATAGAGTTGGTAGAAAAGACGTAATAAATCAAAACGTCATGCTTGATGAGGCGGTTTTTCAGGAACCTGATTGTTCATGACTCCATATCTCATGAGCTGAATAGAGTTGGTAGAAAAGACGTAATAAATCAAAACGTCATGCTTGATGAGGCGGTTTTTCAGGAACCTGATTGTTCATGACTCCATATCTCATGAGCTGAATAGAGTTGGTAGAAAAGACGTAATAAATCAAAACGTCATGCTTGATGAGGCGGTTTTTCAGGAACCTGATTGTTCATGACTCCATATCTCATGAGCTGAATAGAGTTGGTAGAAAAGACGTAATAAATCAAAACGTCATGCTTGATGAGGCGGTTTTTCAGGAACCTGATTGTTCATGACTCCATATCTCATGAGCTGAATAGAGTTGGTAGAAAAGACGTAATAAATCAAAACGTCATGCTTGATGAGGCGGTTTTTCAGGAACCTGATTGTTCATGACTCCATATCTCATGAGCTGAATAGAGTTGGTAGAAAAGACGTAATAAATCAAAACGTCATGCTTGATGAGGCGGTTTTTCAGGAACCTGATTGTTCATGACTCCATATCTCATGAGCTGAATAGAGTTGGTAGAAAAGACGTAATAAATCAAAACGTCATGCTTGATGAGGCGGTTTTTCAGGAACCTGATTGTTCATGACTCCATATCTCATGAGCTGAATAGAGTTGGTAGAAAAGACGTAATAAATCAAAACGTCATGCTTGATGAGGCGGTTTTTCAGGAACCTGATTGTTCATGACTCCATATCTCATGAGCTGAATAGAGTTGGTAGAAAAGACGTAATAAATCAAAACGTCATGCTTGATGAGGCGGTTTTTCAGGAACCTGATTGTTCATGACTCCATATCTCATGAGCTGAATAGAGTTGGTAGAAAAGACGTAATAAATCAAAACGTCATGCTTGATGAGGCGGTTTTTCAGGAACCTGATTGTTCATGACTCCATATCTCATGAGCTGAATAGAGTTGGTAGAAAAGACGTAATAAATCAAAACGTCATGCTTGATGAGGCGGTTTTTCAGGAACCTGATTGTTCATGACTCCATATCTCATGAGCTGAATAGAGTTGGTAGAAAAGACGTAATAAATCAAAACGTCATGCTTGATGAGGCGGTTTTTCAGGAACCTGATTGTTCATGACTCCATATCTCATGAGCTGAATAGAGTTGGTAGAAAAGACGTAATAAATCAAAACGTCATGCTTGATGAGGCGGTTTTTCAGGAACCTGATTGTTCATGACTCCATATCTCATGAGCTGAATAGAGTTGGTAGAAAAGACGTAATAAATCAAAACGTCATGCTTGATGAGGCGGTTTTTCAGGAACCTGATTGTTCATGACTCCATATCTCATGAGCTGAATAGAGTTGGTAGAAAAGACGTAATAAATCAAAACGTCATGCTTGATGAGGCGGTTTTTCAGGAACCTGATTGTTCATGACTCCATATCTCATGAGCTGAATAGAGTTGGTAGAAAAGACGTAATAAATCAAAACGTCATGCTTGATGAGGCGGTTTTTCAGGAACCTGATTGTTCATGACTCCATATCTCATGAGCTGAATAGAGTTGGTAGAAAAGACGTAATAAATCAAAACGTCATGCTTGATGAGGCGGTTTTTCAGGAACCTGATTGTTCATGACTCCATATCTCATGAGCTGAATAGAGTTGGTAGAAAAGACGTAATAAATCAAAACGTCATGCTTGATGAGGCGGTTTTTCAGGAACCTGATTGTTCATGACTCCATATCTCATGAGCTGAATAGAGTTGGTAGAAAAGACGTAATAAATCAAAACGTCATGCTTGATGAGGCGGTTTTTCAGGAACCTGATTGTTCATGACTCCATATCTCATGAGCTGAATAGAGTTGGTAGAAAAGACGTAATAAATCAAAACGTCATGCTTGATGAGGCGGTTTTTCAGGAACCTGATTGTTCATGACTCCATATCTCATGAGCTGAATAGAGTTGGTAGAAAAGACGTAATAAATCAAAACGTCATGCTTGATGAGGCGGTTTTTCAGGAACCTGATTGTTCATGACTCCATATCTCATGAGCTGAATAGAGTTGGTAGAAAAGACGTAATAAATCAAAACGTCATGCTTGATGAGGCGGTTTTTCAGGAACCTGATTGTTCATGACTCCATATCTCATGAGCTGAATAGAGTTGGTAGAAAAGACGTAATAAATCAAAACGTCATGCTTGATGAGGCGGTTTTTCAGGAACCTGATTGTTCATGACTCCATATCTCATGAGCTGAATAGAGTTGGTAGAAAAGACGTAATAAATCAAAACGTCATGCTTGATGAGGCGGTTTTTCAGGAACCTGATTGTTCATGACTCCATATCTCATGAGCTGTGTATCGTACAATGATAAAATTTCGAACGTACGTTCTGTGGTATGTGTATATACTGATGTATCATTTCTCGCGAATACAATTAATAGCGTACGAGTAATAAATTGTAACGTCATGCCAAATGCCGTAATTTTACTGCATGAACGCCGAAAAGTAGTAAGCGACAAAACTTTTTTCCTTTTATCATTTTGCTGGGATTGGCAGAGAGGAAAATTTTGCTAAAGGTTTGAAATTATGTTTAAAGTTTGTTGCAAGTCGCTAAGTGCTCTCCTTCTCAAATAGTACACCGATAAAATCAACTGCCGCAATACAGGGAAGTTTTCATTGTTTATGACGTCATATCTCCTGAACTATCGGCCCTATCGTAAAATCGATTCATAGCTGACGTTTTCTACCTATAAACTACATTCCTGCCAAATTTCAGCAATAGGTGCTGTAGTTTTCGACATATCGTGTTTAGTCTGTGAGTGAGTGAGTGAATGAATGAGTGACCTTTCGATGGTATACCTGAAATGAATGTAGAAAATGGAAAGGCTGGTAGAGTGGGTCATAAGAAGCATATTTCACATAGTAACCCATGTCCGTATCCTTTAGCGTAAGCGTCGTTGAATGACATCCAAGTCGTCACAGCCGCGGGAGTACCACGTTACGGATCCCGCGTCGGAGGTTCGAATGCTTCATCTGGCATGGATATGTGTGTGTTGTCCTTAGGTTAGTTGAACTTAGTTTAAGTAGTTTGTAAGACTAGGGACTGATGACCAACGTAGTTTTGTCCCATAGGATTACAAACATTTGAACCAAGTCGTCACAGTAGCGGGACTGCAGGGCAAGGTTTTCAATGTATTTGTGACTGCGAGATAAGAGAGACGTCGAGTTGAAGGTTTATAAACTTTATTTGCAAACGCTGTAGTCGGCATAGTTGCAGATGTAAGGCCGTGCAGACCGTGACTGGAGCGCCTCAGTCCCCTCGGCCACCGCGACCGGCTTCGCTTCTTTAGAAACGCTTTTCTTCCCATAGCCATTCTGCATTTTATATCTTCTTTACTTCGGCCATCAGAAGTTATCTTGCTACCCAAATAACAAAATTCATCTACTACTTTTGTTGTCTCATTACCTAATCTAATTCCTTCAGCATCGCCTGATTTTCTGACATTGCATTCCATTACCTTCGTTTTACTCTTGTTAATGTTCATCTTATATCTTCCTTTCAAGACCCTGTCCATCCCATTCATCTTTTGCGGACTCTGACAGAATTACTATGTCAGCGGCAAACCGTAATGTTTTTATTTCTTCTCCCTGCACTTTAATGCCCTCTCCAAATTTCTCCTTCCATTCCTTCAATGCCTGTTCAGTGTACACATTGAACAACATTGGGGAAAGGCCACAACCCTGTCTTACTCCCTTTCCAACATCTGCCTCCCTTTCTTGCACTTCGACTCTAATAACCGCTGTTTGGTTTTTGTATAGGTTGAATATAACTCTTTGCTCCCTATATTTCACCCCTGATACCTTCAGAATTTGGAAGAGTGTATTCCAGTCGACATTGTCAAAAGCTTTTTCCAAATCGACAAACGCTAAAAACGTAGGTTTCCCTTTCCTTAGCCTATCTGCTAAGATAAGTCGCAATGTATTGCCTCCCGTGTTCCTACATTTCTCCTAAATCCAAACTGATCTTCCCCGAGGTCAGATCCCACAAGTTTTTCCATTCGTCTGTAAATAACTCGTGTTAGTATTTTGCACCCATGACATATTTAACTGATAGTTCTCAAATTTTCACACTTGTCTGCACTTTCTTTCTTTGGAATTGGAATTACAATATTCTTCTTGAAGTCGGAGGGTATTTCCCCTGTCTCATACATCTTGCATTTTTTCACGACTGGCTCTTCTAACGACATCAGTAATTCAGACGGAATATCATCTATTCCAGGGGCCTTGTTTCGACTCAAGTCCTTCAGCGCTCTGTCAAATTCTTCTTGCAGTATCATATCTCCTATATCATCTTCCTCCACTTCGTCTTCCATTTATAGAATACTGCCTTCAAGTTTACTTCCTTTTTGTATACGCCCTCTATATATTCCTTCCACAGTTCAGCTTTCCCCTCTTTGCTTAGTACTGGTTTTCCGTCTGAGTTCTTGATATTCATACAACTGTTATTCTTGTCTCCAAATATCTCTTTTATTTTCCTGTAGGTGGTATCTATCTTTCCCTAGTTATGCATTCTTCTACGGTTCTGCATCTGTCCTCCAGCCACTCCTGCTTAGCCAGTCTGCACTTCCTGTCAAGCTCATTTTTCAGACGCGTGTACTCCCTTTTTCCTGTTTTACTTGCTGAATTTTTATATTTTCTCCTCTCATCAATTAAGTTCAGTATATCCTGTGTTATCCAGGGATTTCTATTAGGCCTTGTCATTCTGCGTATATGGTCCTCTGCAGCCTTCACTACCCTATCTCTCAGAGCTACCAATTCTTCTTCTACTGTATTACTTTCCCCAGTTTCAGCCAATCCTTGTCTAATGCTCCCTCTGAAACTCTCAACCACCTCTGGTTCCTTCAATTTGTCCTGGTTCCATCTCCTAACCTTTCTACCTTTCTGCAGTCTCTTAAGTTTTAATCTGCAGTTCATAACCATGGACCTTATTAATGGGTAATCCTACTCACGCGTATGCCACACATTACAGATCCCGCTCCTGTGACTCCTATACTAGAAATACTAACACATGCCGAGGTGACAGTAGACCTACTGAATTGGTCACCATGCTAGTGCGAGCGTGGAGGGGCTCCACTCCTGTATTTAAAAAAATACCCTGCGTCACTCTGTCATCAATCAGGGATACAGTTATGTCTGTTACTGCCGGCCGCGGTGGCCGAGGGGACTGAGGCGCTTCAGTCACGGTCTGCACGGCCACTACGGTCGGGGGTTCGAATCCCCCCTCGGGCATGGATATTTGTGCCGTCCTTAGTTGTACCTAGTTCATAAGTAGTTTGTAAGTTTAGGGAGTGATGACCCCGTAGTTAAGTCCCATAGACTCTACAAACATTTGAACATTTTTTGTCTGTTACTGTATGAACTGACAGGAAATGGAGCGCAATTCTTGGACGGGAAGGGTAGACATGCACTGTGCTTATGGGGCAGCGGATGGAAACGCACTCGCTGCTCAACTTTAGTTTGTTCAGCGCTTTCCGAATCGTCGAGTGCCAGCCCCAAGCCTATTTACTGCCATCCACAGGTCCCGAAGAGAGACAGGTTAATTCGAGGTAAGTATTCTTCTGGCACGTTCTCGTAATGGCACTTGTGACTTTATGACTACTTCGAAGCCCGATGTATTCATTTTGCGTTAAAAGTGCGAAGGCCTGACGGATGGCATCGTCGACGTACGGGGCGTATCCTACGGTTAGAAGAGTAAGAGTTAGCACTGCTGGAAAGCACACCCTCAACAACCTCGCGATGTCTTCAACGAGCAATGGTTGGTACTTACATGATGGCTGCATTTCGGTAGTGTACAGGAGATTATTACGATGGTAATTTTTACTACTGTCGAAAAATGGAGGGTTCAAATTTCCGATAGTTTGGTGACGAAGCTGTTTATTTTCCACCAATTTGGAGTGTGTAATAGTTGTATGTATGAGGATGACTCGTAGTGGTCATTAAAATTTTCTTCTGTTGGATTTGTTCGACTTGGAATACAATATGTTGCAATGGGGCTGTGAATGGCATGATATGAAAAAGACGTTTGAATCGATATAGAGAGGTCTTGTGTTAGAGTTCCTAGCAAATTGTCTGCATTGGAACTGTAGTCCCTAATAAACTGCTCGGTGTGTTGTTCCTTATAAGATAATAATTGTTGATTCATTGGTAAATTGTCATTACGACATTGAGGTTAGGTATGAGAAATGTTGATTGTAGTGTACTGGAGTTGTAAATAGCTGTCTTTAGAGCAAAAAGTCAGTTGAAAATGGATTACGTTCATTTGTCTGTTTATTAATAGGGTTGTTTTTCCTAGTAAAATAGTCGGAGCAGTAGGATGATGCGTTTCTTCTTCGTAAACGTCGTTCGTGACATGGCAGAAGATATTAGATATTGATTTTGGTTTCTCTGTTTGCTACTGCCGATGTCTATCACAAACGTGAGTTAAATGTTACATTTTGGTGTCATCGAATTTGAATGGTTATGTAGTGTAATGCATCCCCAACTTGGAGTCGCGGTTTGTAGGGAAAACATTTACGTTCTTTACCTATAGAAACCTTAAAAGAGTTGTTGATATCTTCCTGAAGTATGAAGTTAGAGTGTCACAGTTGGAAGCCTACAGTGTAGTATGTGTTACTGGATATGGCGTTGTGGAGTAAAATCTTCGTAATTGAAAATTCGCATATGTATACAATACAAAGGACATTGAAGTATGTGAGATCTGATGTGTAGATTAGGAAGAGCTCTACATAATTTGGTGACATTTGGAACGTGTAGATATAGCTATATTTGAAGTTTACGATTAAGAAAGAGGCTTGTTGCATGGGTACATTTGAAAATACTATTTATTAAGGAATAATGGGGCTGTGGTCTTGTGGTATGCAATCTGCTGTTAGCGTTAGTTATGGGACGAATGGCAGTGTTTCGGTAATAGCTCACTTGGTGTGTTTGCGATGTCGGTAATAGCAGCGTGCATATCAGAGAACTTGTAGATTTTAGTCAGATGCGTATGAGCTTTTATGATGGTCGTAGCCTTATATGAAACCAGTGTTAATTGCGTTTCGATTGGAGAGGTTACCTAACACGGTACAAACAGTATCTGCACATCCCCCTGATAGAGAGATAGAACTATGGTAGTTTGGTGACTGAAAGTGGATTAATATGTAGCTCTGGGGACAGGGATTAAGATCCATACATTAGTTTAGATTAATACTTGTTCCGTAGTTCATCAATACGAGATTTCGTAATGATGTGTAGCGTGTCAACAACTTAATACTTTTCTGAAAGACATTATTTATCATATCGAGGCATGGCTTGCATTTTAGTTTATACAAACTTTGTTCAATCCGTTTTGTTTTTTTTTCTAAAAAGAAGAAAAAAAAAGAAATTGTCAAATGTTAATAGGAAGCCTTCAGATTATTCTTGTTGTTGAAAGCATAATCTATTCTACTTTCCCTTAAACAGGACTGCTTTGACGAACACCATGGCAGTTATTTTGCAAGTGATCCAGTGACAATACAGATTTGCATTTCTCTCCTACAACGCTAAACTTGGTGCGGCGTATGGTCCGAGATAGACATGTACTCGTAAATTTCAGTGACAGTTCTCAGTCATTGCAATATCTGTAGTAATCTCTTTTCTCTCAGCCGTATTTTTTAAACATTATTAAATCGGAAGAAGCCTGTTTGCCGTTAAATTTGCGACTTTAAGAAAAACAATATATTGAACGTTATGAGTCCCTACATACATTTCGAGGATTATTTTGTAAACGATATTGCAACAATGCGTTATACTCCGAAAGATAATGTGATAGTGTATGTGCTAACTATTTTGACAGATTTAGGAAAACCTTACTGAAAGATTTGGAACAATACTTAGTAATTTTCCAAAATACACACAAATAAAATCAATTCACAAATGGTTTGGTATTACTGTAATGTTAGCAACGCCAAATAAATATTTAGATGCTGTTAGATTTTTACTTTTACGATTCTGTTTTATGTTGTTTTTAGGTACAGCTTCGTCTATTTTAAGTGCATTTCCTATATTTCTAGTACATGTTTCTTTGTATTTGTGCTGGCCTATGTTAGTTGTACAGTAATTTTGTGGATATTTTAATACACGCGTTTAACGTATTCTTACAACTCGACCTTACACACTAAACGCCATAAAATCACTGAATTAAATCATAAAAAAGACACTGTAAACCAGCTGTAAATGTCACAAGACGTGCTCAGTTTTTTTAGAGCTTTGCTGTTATTTTACTTCATTTGATTGTGCTCGCCATCTAAGCGATGCAACTGGCGCCAATAATGAGGTGGCAAGTATGCTTGAACCTTCTAACCTTCCGCGACATATCTCGAATCCAGAGCAAATAAACTTTTATTTCTATAACGAAATTTCTTGCCTGGTTTTTCCAGCAAATTCCTTGAGAATCTTCTTGTTTGTTTGGTAGCCGTGATTCCGCTGTCCACTATGAATGCCGGGAAACTCATCTTGAGTTCGTCTTTCACTTTTCCAAGTTGAGTGGGTTTGTAGTAGTTCTGATTTTTAAGATTTTTCCAATTCTTTAATGACTATATCAAGGTTGAAGAGCAGTGCTGACAGCACTTCCTACTGTCGCACGTCGACCTCTATCTTTCAAAGGCTTTGATATATCAAAACAAATTTCATCAATAAGTTATGTTTGATGAAGATCAGTGTTATGTGTTAAGTGTATAATCTTCTGTGACACGAAGGAGAGATTATGGAATTATGGAATCATACGCCTTTTCGGTGAAACATACAAATGAGCTTCTTTATAGCTCTCCACTTAATTAATTTTGTGATTTTTTGTCTTTCTGTAAGGCTCTATTTCATCCATACGGTTTTCTTCCCATGCAGATTTCCACCATGCATGTTTTATATTTTTCTTGCTGTACTTGTAACTGACAATGGCGCAGTTTATATATAATCGTAAGACTTGCGGAGTTTCTAATAACTTCTCAAGGGACCCTAAGATTCATTAAAACTATCCTGACTAGAGCTATGAAAGTGAGAGTGATATTTAAGATGCTGTTGAATCATATTAAAGGAAGCACGTTCAACCACATAAAAGAGTGAAGGCACTTTCTTTTGAACTTTACATTATCCCAAAAATGTGTTTATGACATTATGAATCATAAAGTAGATAAATTGGAGGAAGTTGTTTACAATGAAGTTAAAGCAGTTAAGAACTTGTTGAGAAGACATGTTAGGGTTTTCCAACAAACCTGGATTAAGGAACGACTATGTTCATAGGTTTGAAGTAAAAGAACAAATACATTTCAATCTACGGCCTTATAATGTCCCTGTAGCAAATCTGGAGGCTATAGACAAGGAGATGAAACGTATGTTGAAATAGGGGATAGTGGAACGATTTCGAAGTCCGTATTGTAGCCCATTCGTTTTAGTAATAGAGGACAAATCTGTAACGATCGCTTTAGATGTTAGGACGATAAAATAATTGTACCACAGTCATACAGGGCAGAGATATTAGAGGCACTGGTACAAAGGTTTCATAATAAATGACAAGTATCGATTTGACATCCAGATTTTGGCGAATTCCGTTTGCGGAAGAATGCAAGAAATATTCAGCTTTTGTGTATATGGGAAGGAATTGCCATTTTTATGTAATGCCCTTTCTGTTTCAGCGTTCATTACAGTGTTGGATAGCGTCTTAGAAGATGAAATGCTGTCTAAGGTAATGTGTTATGATGATGATTTCTTAATACCCGCTAACAGTTGGGCTGAACATAATGCAATACTGGATGAGAAACTGACAGCGTTCTATGACGGGAACATCTCTGTAAACCTAAGGAAATCTAAATTTCAGCGGAAACAAGTGACGAATTTTGGTTCACGTCATAAAAGCAGACATATTCAGGCCAAATCAAAACAAAATCTAGGCTTTTAGGGAGTCTCCTGAGCCAAGGAATAAGAAGCAGATAAAAGCTTTTCTCGGCCTCTGTAATTTCTATCGTAGATTCGCGAATAATCAATCAATGAATTCGCCATCATTACTGGGCCTGACTAGGAGGAATACCCCAATGGTCTGGAGTGAAAAATGCGAATAAGAGTTTCAGGAAATAAAGAATACATTGTACCAAGTTGGCGTATCAGGACTGAGCCAAGGTTGTATGTGTTGCTACATATATTTCGGATTATGGTATTGCGGCTGAGATATTCCAAGTTATAGAGACTGTGGAAGGCAGTGAAAGAAGAACCATAACTTTCAAGAGTAGGATTTTGAACAAATGGGAAAGGCAATACTCAGTCACAGAAAAGGTGTTATTAGCAACTGTGTGGGCGCTCAGAAAATTCAGAACCTATGTAATTGTCTGAAACTTAATTACATATACATAGCGATCATAAGGTATTGACGTTCTCATGGGACTCTCGGTTGACGCATACCACTACCAGGCCCACTAGGTGGGCAATGTTCTTACAGTAATATGTTTCAGATTCGATGTCAGCCAGGAGATGAAAATGTTATAGGTGACACACTTTACAGACTGCCAGTTGAAGAATTCAAAGCGAATAGTAGGAAAGATGCTTGCAATGAAAAATGTTCGTTTCAAAAGTTAAGTAAGGAAAACGTTAAAGGACATGAGATGAGAGCAGAATGGTGATGAGATTGTAAAAATGCTACAGGAAGATTGGGGAAAGAGAGATGAGGTTAAGCTGTATTACACAGTTAAGGATGCTGTGTTGTTTCATAGGGTGATATCAGAAACAAACGAGTGAAAAATTCCTTATGTGCACCTCACGTATGGGCACTTTGACCACCAGAAGAGCACCAATGAACTGAAGTAGATGTGCATGTTAAATAACATGGAAATACGTGATAATCTAAAAATGTGAATTGTGTCAGAAAAGGGTTGTAGTCTTAGAATATGTTAAGTTATACCTGTTAAGGAAAAGTACGGAAAAGCCGTAGCTTACGCTATGAAAGACTTCTTGAAAACGGTAGGCAAACAACTCAAAATAATAAAATAATAAGCGGTAATGGGTCTCAGGTCGTGCCAATATTGCAAAAACATCTTAGAGGAGGAAAACATAACACCAATTTATATGTCAAAATATAATCCCTTGTCAGACATTGCAGAGAAAATTATGAGGGAGATTGATAGGACGTTTAGTGCTTATTTTGCAAATACATATTCGAGTTGGGAACGTTACGTAAAAGACTTTGAAAAGATCATTAATGAATTGCAGCATTCCATCACAGAATTGTCACCGCACGAAGTTATGTTTGGGAAGAAACCAACTAATATAATTAAATGGCAGCGTTTCCTCTGAGGACGCAAATGGGTCTGAAAGAAACCAGAAATTTAGTTTGGCAATGACGAAAAGAGGAGGCAGAAAGGAGGCAGCAAAATGATAACCAAGGAACGTTGCCTAGGGTGTTTACGAGATCTCGTGTTGGTCAAAGCAAGGTTGAATTCACCAAAAATCAGTAAGGAGATAAAGAAATTCTTTGAGACTTATGAAGGGCCATGTAAGATAATTCGCACTCCCCACAAAAATGCAATGAAATCAGCGACTCCCATGACGAATCAATCAAAAGGTATGTATAATGTCGTGGACATTAAGCATTTTAGGCAATGAAAACAGACTCTGGTATTGCTGCTACATTGCGTCTCGAGACAAACGATGACAAAGTGAAGAGTTAAAAAACAAAATGGCTGCGCCAGACAACTGTAATTAATTTGTTTGTATAAATATGCCACTTAATGGAATTAAATGTTTTATAACGTGCAATGTAAATCCTGTTGTGTATGTTAGAACACGGAGAGAGGTTTTGTTTACATGGCTGGGAGAGCAGCCAGAATGTGGGTCAGTAGTCGACAGGTGCGTGTGTCACTGACCGCGGCCACTGCTAAGTCCGTAGTGCAGCAAAAATAAATAAATACACACTAGACCAGCTGCCGACACGCTGTCCTACATTACCTTGCGAGTCGAGCGCTGGAGGATGTATGCAAACACAGCCGTATTTGCTCTGACTATATTAGGATTACGAGACTCATGTTTCTACAGAGATACTTAATTAAAGTTCTTTTTTGCAGTTTGGCAATTCAATTTAATATTTGAGATCATTAGAGAATAGTTCATTAAAAATGTTTTTAAAGGCTGTTGGGGTAAGCAAATCGTATGTAACTTGTTTCTTTTTCAGGAAGTTGTTTTTCCTTACATAATGTTAATGCATGTAAAATGTTTATATATATATATATATATATATATATATATATATATATATATATATATATATATATATTGCACGTTCGCTTGTACTACTAGTAGAAATGAGAGAGGATTTGACAGTTGAAGATCTTCATGACTGGCCTCAGTAAAGCCACCAAAACTAACAGCTGTGAAACTGAGAAAGCTGAAGACGCGAGACAATGTATAAATTATTTGTATTTCTGAGCCGGCCGCGATGGCCGAGGGGACTGAGGTGCTCCAGTCACGGTCTGCACGGCCACTACGGTCGAGGGTTCGAATCCCCCCTCGGGCATGGATATTTGTTCAAAATGTTCAAATATTTGTAGAACTTATGGGACTTAACTACGGGGTCATCAGTCCCTAAGCTTACAAACTACTTATGAACTAGCTAAGACTAAGGACGGCACAAATATCCATGCCCGAGGGGGGATTCGAACCCCCGACCGTAGTGGCCGTGCAGACCGTGACTGAAGCGCCTCAGTCCCCCCATTTTTATTTTTTTATTTATTAATTTTTTTTTTTTTTTTTTATTTTATTTTTTTTTTTTTTTTTTGGTCTCCTTCCTCCCCTCCAACCCGTCCTTCCGCTCGCCAATTGGTGCCTTCTCGGCCCGGCTTCTATGCCTTTAAACAAAATATTTCTTTGAAAATAAAACGAGGTTGTCTTTATTGCGTAGCAATACACTACTGTTAATGTCCAGTTCTGCATTATTATCGTTTCTTCGACAGCCAAAGAAAAATCAGTTCGAATTGAACGAATAAGTGAGAAATAAGTGTAACTTTGCCTTTTTTTTCCACTTGATAGAGATAAAAGAATCGTAATAAAATAAAAATTTCCAAGCACAGGAATTAGCTCTAATTAACTGAATATGCGTTCTTAGCTTGTGACGCAAAACAGAGATCTCCAGACACATATACAATCCAGACCATTCTGGGACGTATTAGCTACATAAAAAAAAATAAAAAATAAAAACATAAATGCCTTCTTCGGCGATCAAATAATTCCGGTAAAATTTCCTCTGAAATGGCAAAAGGCATAATGATAATAACTGAAATTCTTCTGTGTAAATTAATGTTGATTAAATTTCTCTTTGTTAAAGTTCTGTTTGTAATTACATTATCGTTTTAATCAAGAAATTAGCGTAACGTTCCTTGTACTTTTTCTTTCTTTGGATCATGTCATGTTGCATTGTCAGGTATTGTATGAAATCTTCCTTTCTCTTTGATTCTGTACTGAAGATAAAGTACACTGTATGTCCCATTACCCAGTTGACCGCGTTCCTCTTTGTCCTTGGGAATGGGATGCTATCGGGATGGAGGGCATCCGCTGGCGATATTGTGTGTGGCGAGGTTCTCGTGATGAGGGCCAGTTTTTGCCTCGCATACTCCCATATTCCTGCATTTATACTGCAGACGAATCTGTGTTCATCACTGTCGACTAATTGACATGTCGGGCACAAGGGAGAGTCTTGTAGGTGTATCTTATGGAGGCGGGACATCGTCGGGGTTTTTCTGTTGACCGTCATATACCACGCGGCCCGCACTTGGGAAGGTAAATCAGGGCTGTGGATGTTTTCCCACGTTGTTTTCCAGTCATGGTTCGTGAGTTTCCTTTCTATCACATTTCGTAGTTTATTTTTCATCAACGCCTGGTATACTTTCTTCACTTTTGTCATTTTCCGTTCTGGGACTTTTGTTCGTAGGTAACTGTATTCGAGTAGGAAATACTGTAAGTGCTGCAAAGCATGCGACATATGACTTACATCGATGGGCGGTCGTAGGTCTGCTGGCACAGTTTCTTCCAAGAGGTGGGAAGTCAGACCGTTGGTGGACTGTTTCCATTGCTTGTATGTTTGGCATACATATAGTGCTTGCGCCTTCTTGTACACATCGACGAGATTCAGGCCACCGAGTAGCGTCGGAAGAGTCAAGGTGTCGTATTTAATTTTGAAAATATGTGCGCGACATACAAAGTGGCCAAGCGCTGCCAACATTCTGTGTGCTATGTTGCGTGGTATTGGCAGGACTTGAGCCACGTAGTTGACCTTGGCAGTGATATACGTATTCGCCAGGGCAACTTTTTGCAACTCATCCAACTTCCGGACACTGTGCTGTTGTACAGACGCTCGAATTTTAGCCAATAATTGTTTATAATTTGCGGCAACGGTTTCTCGAATTGTCTTTCTAAAATCGACACCGAGACATTGCATCTTGTGCAGCTCTTGCAAACGGGGATGAGTCATACCTATGCCTTTGCCTGTGTTCATTACACCCGATTTTTGCCAGTTAACTAATGCACCAGATGCCTTTTCATATGTCATGACGATCTGCAGGGCAGTGTGGACGTCATTTGCGTTGGTGATAAGGAAGCCAACGTCATCAGCATAAGCCCGACACACTAACTTCTGTCCATGTATCTGTAAGCCGTTTAACTGCGCCGTCAATGTCGTTAGTAAAGGTTCTATGGCGATAGCAAAGAGTGATGCTGACATCGGGCAACCTTGTCTTACGGAGCTTCTTACGGGCATCATGCCACCTGGCCGACCATTGACAACCACTCGTGATGTGCTATTCCGTAACAGGTTTTGTATTACAGCGAGGAAATGCACGGGAAAACCCAGCGACCGCATAACTTTAAACAAATACCGGTGGTTGACTCTGTCGAAGGCTTTATCAAAGTCCAAGCTGACCATTGCACATTCAATCTTGCATGCCTCCGCCACTGATATTAGGTCGCGGTAGTCCACTAGCGTTTGGTAAATGGACCTATCTCTGCCGACACTGGTTTGATATGGACCGGTGACTTTATTCATTACGTTCTTCATCCTTCTTGCAAGAATACGTGCAAAAAGTTTGTAATCACGATTTAAAAGAGTAATCGGTCTCAGATTGGCGATAGTTTTACTATTTGCACGTTTTGGAACTAATACCACCAGGCCCTCGCTGAACTCTTGCGGGATATTAAGATCAGGTGTCATCAATTCATTGCATATCTCTGTCAGTTTCGTCTTCATGTGTGTCCAAAAGGTTTGATAAAACTCTACAGCGAGTCCGTCACACCCGGGCGATTTGTTCTTCGGACTGTGAAACAGCGCATCTTCCAGCTCGTCTTCAGTCACTTGTGTTATTAGTTCGTCTGATTCCTGAGGGGTAAGTCTGTTAGTTAAATTAGTTGCTAATTCTTGAAATGCGTTGTCATCGATCATTTTCTGAGACAGCAAATCCGTGTAAGCAGTTTGAATCGCATTTCGAATGTCATTTTGGTGAGTTAAACGCGTGCCGTCTCCAGTTTGCAATTCCGTCAGTATCTTAGTTTTACTTCGTTTACTCTCACGTGTCAGGTGATAGATTGACGTCGCTTCAAGTCGTAGTGAGTCCTGGGTTCGGGATCTGACTTTTAATCCTTCCAACTATTTCTTTTTAAGGAGTAGTAGTTTGGCTTTCACTTTTTTAATTTGGGCGTAGTTTTCAATGACTGTCTCGTCCAGTTTGTACAGTTCTCGTAAACTTGAATAATGGAATTCAATGAACCGAATCATATGACCGAAACTTGGTGACACTTTCATTCCACGCATGTGTGAAGGCCTCATGACAACCTTGATCGTCTAAGTGTGACACATTAAGTTTCCAGGGTCCCTTACTGCGGTACGTACCTTGTTTCTGCAAGTTTACGGTACAGATATAAGTCGCATGGTCTGTGAAGATAGTTAGCCAGACCTCACATTGCAGAATTCGTTGTTTTAGATTATCTGATACATATATTCTATCTAGCCTACTTGCAGAATGCTTTGTTACGTACGTGAACCCAGGCGTTGCTCCATACTTGTGCTCCCAAGTGTCGATTAAAAATAAATCCTTGACTATCCGTTCTAATTCCACAGATTTGCTAAAATTTGGTGTCTGATCTTTGGGGTGCAAAACGCAGTTAAAATCTCCCGCCAAGATAAGCTGGTCATACGTTGTTGTAAATAAAGGAAGAATCTCTTCCGTATAAAATTCCGCTCTGCGACGCCTGTTACTGGATCCGGAGGGAGCATATACATTAATTAATCTAACATTGTTAACTGTTGCTGCAATCCCTCTGTGATTGACTAGCATTTCGATGTTATATGCCACAATTCCTTCCACTCGGCCACCGCGGCCGGCATGGATATTTCTGCCGTCTGTAGTATTAGCTAGTTCATAAGTAGTTTGTAAGTTTAGGGACTGATGACCCCGTAGTTAAGGTCCCATAAGCTATGCAAACATTTGAACATTTTTGTATTTCTGAAATCAACAGGAAGAGAGATAACTCGTTAAAATCAGTTCCTTTTTTTCTAAAATGGAGACAGATTTGTTAATATTAAAAATAGTTCACATTGTTTTCTTTTTAACCAACTTCAAAAAAGGAGGAGGTTCTCAATTCGACTATTTTTTTATCTTTGTTACCGCAGAATCTTCGACTATGTGAACCGCTTTTTATTATTCGTTTTTTTTGTCAGCCAAGGAAAATCTACAATATACCTAGCAAAAATAATAGTGTTTTCCAAAGAATTCTCCCAGTGTTCTCAGTTTTTTCATCTAATGCATCAAGTGCCTCGGAGAGAAGAGAGAATATAGCATTTTCTGTTGTAAAACCACTCTTGAAACCAAACTGTACATTTGACAGCTAATTATGGAAATTGAAATGATCAATTGACTTTGAATTAAAAAGTTTCAATAAGTTTAGGAAAAAATGATGGCATAAAAATAAGTCTGACGTTGTCTATACTATCCCCTTTCCCATTTTTTAAAAGTGGTTTAGCTACTGAGAGTTTCAATCTGTCTGGAAACTGTTCCAAAAATAAAATTTGAAAATATAGCTAACAACTGAATACCTCATGATATCCATAGGAGTCCTTAGTCATTAGTGATTTAATTATTGACTCAATCTTTTTCGTCAATATCATGGACGTCTACTTAAGGTAACAGTCTTGGAATGCTATTTGCTAAGAGAGTTGTGTGATTACCTGTAGGAGGTAATGATCCGTTTAAAGAAAAAAAATCAAATGTTTTTCAAGCTTATGGGACTTAACTGCGGGGTCATCAGTCCCTAAACTTACAAACTTCTTATGAACTAACTGATACTAAAGACAACACAAACATCAATGCCTGAGGGAGGATTCGAACCTCCGACGCGGGAGGCGGCGCGATCCGCAACGTGGCGCTCCAGACCGCTCGGCAACTCCCGCGCGGCCGTTTAAATTAGCTGCTTCATTTAGAAAGTGATTATTAAGTATTGTAAATATATTTGTCATATCAGTAACAGAAAAATTTCCATTACGCATTGACTTTCTATCCTCAACTCTGTGTTGCTAATCAGATACTTCCATCACGAATGACAGTATGATTTTTGATTTTATCCTGAGAAGTAGCTATTCTTTTTGCATACCATATATTTTTCGCCTTCTTAATGACACTTTTCAGAACCGTACAATACTGTTTGTAATTTGTTTGCGTTTGTAAACTCTATGGGACTCAGCTGCTTGGTTATTAGTCCCTAGATTACAAACTACTTAATCAGAAGTAAACTAACCTTAGGAATCAAATCAAATGTTCAAATGTTTGTAAAGCTTATGGGACTTAACTATGGGGTCATCAGTCCCTAAACCTATAAACTACTTATGAACTACTTACGAACTAGGAAGGCACAAATATCCATGCCCGAGGGGGGATTCGAGCCCCCGACCGTAGTGGCCGTGCAGACCGCGACTGAAGCACCTCAGTCCCCTCGGCCCTTAGGAATCCCCAATGGCGAACGGCTCTGCGCATCGCAGCATGGCGCCTCAGTGCGCACAACTAATCCGCCGCGGCTGTTTGTAATGGACAGATTCATTCTGCCTGCGTCTAACAGACTGATATAATTCTCGCTTTGTTCTACACAATATTGTTATACAAAAAATGTTCAAATGTTTGTAAAGCTTATGGGACTGAACTGCGTGGTCATCGGCCCCTAAACTTACAAACTACTTATGAACTACCTTATACTAAAGACGGCACAAACATCCATGCCCGAGGGGGGATTCGAACACCCGACCCGGGAGGCCTCGCGATTTGCAACATGGCGCTGCAGACCTATTGTTATACCTCTAGTCCACCATCCAGGATGCTTGTTAGTGGCAGTACCTGGTTTTGAGCATTTTAACGTAAAGCAGCTTTCAAATATTATTTCTAAGTAGTTTATAATTACGTTTGACACATGTTTGAACACAAAACCCTTTTAAAGTTAGAATCTGTGTTTCGTGGCCTGAAAGGCCATTCACTGTTATGCTAATACAATGCGCCTCCAATACTAAGGAATGAACAAGAATTACATCGTTATACGGCTGGACGATTAGACCAGCTGTCATTCCGTAGCCGAGCCGCATCGGCTTTATTGGAAAGCAATTCATCGAGAGGTTACTATAGGAAATGTAGTAGATCATATAGCTCGGAAGATATTGATTCAAGATATTGAACACCTCATAACACAAGAAAAACGAACAAGATACCGCCTTTGTCATGAAAAAAAGTTTGCCTTCCTGTTGGAAAGAATAGTTTTTACAACAGGTCATAAGAATTATAGGTATCTAAAAGCATAATTTTTCTTGCACAATCACATAATCATTGTTGAAATCACCAACAGAACAAATTTTCTGTACTTCCTATAAACTGAACTTAGAGCCCTCTCTAGCCTGGACAGAAATGTTTTAAAATTAATAATTAGAAGATTAGTGCCGCTGAAATGGACCACTCCAGCACAACACTCTAATAAATTTTCAGTGCAGCGTTCAGAAACATCTGCGGACTCATGTACATGGCCATTTCCCCACACTGCAAAGAACTCCTGGAAAAAAGGCAAGTAACTTGTGTCCTGGTACAAGAAGCCTTTATATTGTTACTTGATTTAGGAAGTGCTCCAAAATAGCAGTAACACCTGCGTCAACTTCAATAAGCAGCTTACTAACTTTATCTCTAATGCCTTGTATATTTTGTTGAAATATGCTAATTCCTCTATTATTTGGATACGTGATATTTGCCGAAAGTGGTTACTTTGTTATAGGCTCTTCCTTTAAGCAGGAGTACCTGTCAGCTGACTGCAGTATAAAAAAGTTGCATCTCTAACACTCATTACTAGAGTAATTTTTTTCATTAGTGATTCCTCCAACCGCCACTATGCTGTCACCTATGAGCTTTCCCAACCTCCGCTTCCCATACCTATTGAGGTGGAGGCCGTGTCCGGTGAAAATGGATCTGCTGATAGACTCTACTGGTACCACTGAAATGTGAGCCATGCCTTCTGTCATAGCGCCTCCTCGAGCTTCATGATAATACGCCTGACAGCTGTATTAAAATGAGGCAGATCATAACGCTGAAACAGTTCCAAGAAATTCACATTTGTGCAATTCAGTAGCTATCTTTTCCATATCATCACCTATGTCGCACTCCCCACCCCTGTCAAGACTATTCCCAGCTCCACCCAGCATCACTGCCTGATCCTCTTTCGAAAAATTCCTGCTTAACTCCCCTACCTTAACAGCCACCTGATCCAACGCTGCAGGTGGCTTCACAATACTGGTGACCTGGTACATCCCGATGTAGCAGGCTAGAGACGGTGACTGTAACCAAAACACCTTCAACCGTTCACGGTCACCGACCAACTCCTTCTGCGTCTGCGTCAAAAAGCTTAAATTTCTAAAAGTGCCGATTTATTAACCATGTTTGTGGCAGACTGAAATGGCGTCCGCCATGTTATTTGACGTATCGGCTGACAGCTGGTATGCCACACCCAGTAGACACTTTTAGCTGTTTACACAATTCTACGTTTTCAATTAATATTGACTTTTGAGTTGGGATGTGCTTCAGAATCCGTCGGTGACTCCGGACTTTATCAGAGCTGTGAATGGACGAACTTGATGGTGTACTTCCTAAAAATGCGGTAATGAAATCAGACGAACCTATCAGTAGCAGAGTTCTAGTTCGAAGCAAAACAGTTCGCTGAGGTTCGCAACAACGAAAGGACCGCAGAGAATACATAGTGTTGATTACAATTCAAGTACATGATCTAAAGTTGCTGCGAAATTTGTATAGTGAAAAGTAATTGTTGTGATGAACAATCATGATCATGAATTTGCATCTGTTAATAATGTGTTGCGACAGCTGCTTTCATAAAGCCTAGTACGTGTAAAGTCCACATACTTGTAAAGTCGCTGCCAAAGGGTTTAGTTACGTATCGCTAATAACTTTCGTTGCTGAAATAAATAAAAAATATATTTGTTGCAAAGAACACATAATCCAAGAGGTGCAAAAATTCTGTTTGTTACTATTCCTTTGACACATTGCACTGATTACATCTCAACCATTTTCGCACAAGAAAGGTCTAATGAACAATTTCCATTCAGTTTAAGAGGAGGAGTCGACAAGAGTTTTTACTTATTGCTTTTTTCAAAAGGAACTTCTCGGAATGCGACAAAAAACCACTAAATTAATTAATTATTTACTATTTCATACATGATCAATAACAATTTCAAACTACAAGTTCAAATTGTACTTACTTTCTGGACAAGATTTAATTTTGCAGAATCCAAATCTGTTAATTTTTCGCGATTATACACACGTCTGACCTTTGTGCTGTTTTCGAGGCTCGACAAGTAAATAGTGCGGCAGGCCCGATGCTTACAAGGGAAATGGGTTCCTGAGCCACGTAGGGACGATTCCCTTTTAGTTGCGGTCATAATACATACTAGGTGTACCAATACAACGATTACAACCATTAAAAGTCTCTAGAATACTAATTTTTATGTCCTACTTTTGGTTAGCATTTTGGTATTTGGGACCACTGTGCAACGGTCCTCTCCTCCCATATTCTTATTATATGAATGGATTATATGTGGTGGGGTGATAGGTTTCTTCTGTTCTTTCCTAGAGTATCTTGTCACTTTATGCAATGGTTCAACTAGAGCTGCTTTTGAGGCAACAGACAAAATGATGTTGTCTTTCAACTTTGTTATCACAGTTGATCCAGCCTCTGTCACTTGAGTTTGATAGAATCGCCGTGGTTTACTTTTCATTATATTTTTTAGAATAAAGGGACACACTGATGTTTTTCCCTTATCTTTCCTGTTCCTCGTAACTTACGGCTCATCATTTCTTCTATAACTGGTACAGTCGTGAAAAGTTGTCTAAAAACAAGTGGAAGCCGGCCGCGGTGGCCGAGGGGACTGCGGCACGTCAGTCACGGTCTGCACGGCCACTGCGGTTGGGGGTACGAATCCCCCCTCGGGCATGGATATTCGTGCCGTCCTTAGTGTTGGCTAGTTCATAAGTAGTTTGTAAGTTTAGGGACTGATGACCCCGTAGTTAAGTCCCATAAGCTATACTGCATACTGCAGAACAATGGATGGTCCTAGTTTGAACAATTTGTATTTGTCTAAAATTTTAGCCGCGGTGGAGTGGCCGAGCCCTCTAAGGGGCCTTGCTGCGGAGCGCACTGTTGCTCGCCGCCGGAGGTTCGAGTCCTCCCTCGTGCAAGGCATGGGTGTGTGTGCTGTCCTTAATATAAGTTGTTTGTAAGTCTAGGGACTGAAAACCGTAGCTGTTAAATCCCTTAGATTTACAAAAAATTGAACATTTTCTAAAATTTCAGTTTTTGATAAGGTAAAGGAGCCAAATTTCGTCCCCGTGCCTAATTTCGTCGCCCTAAGGTTCTCCGTTCTGCCGGTAGGGGAACCACCGGTGATGATATTCGTTAGTTGTGCTCAAAGCCACCAGTTAGTTGTGAAGGTTTGGTGCGTCCAGTCCTCTGCGTGGCCGTTTGAGAAAACATATTCTTATTCGTCAGGAGGTGAGTTCTCGAAGTACTATTTGTAAATGCTCTTTTCTGATTATTATTATGTGTTTATGTTGTAGTATTTGATATATTTGTTTAAAGGAAGTCATAAACTGAATGATCGGAGCGTTTTGCCGTGTTTGGTTTACTTCACGTAGTGTAGGAAGCCACCATATTGGCAAGTGGCATGTTCCTATTTTCGTCCCCCATCTGTTCCTAAATTCGTCCAGAGGACGAAATTTAGAACATAGTTTCTCATTTTGTTTTAGATGGCGCCTAGGAAGAAGTGGAACAGAGAGGCGTTGAAATCGGCAATAAATGCAGTGAGAATCAAGCAAATGGGCTATGAAGCTGCGAGTAAGACATTTAGTGTGCCTAGGGCAACTCTCAAGGATTATATAAAGAAAGGAGAAGGTAAAAGTGCTGAAGAATTAATTGAAACAGCTATTGGTACGAAAGCAGTTTTTTCACGTGAGTTAGAGGCTGAGTTGGTGTCTTATTATGAGGACATGGAGAAAAATTTCCATGGCCTTAGTCTGAATGATTGGCATTTTAGCTTGCTATATGGAATAATGTTGCTCACCCGTTTTCAATCAAGCAAGAAACAGCTGGACGAAAGTGGATGCTTCTGTTTCTTCAGAGAAATCCGACACTTTCTACACGAACGCCGCAATTCTTGTCACTACCTAGGGTACAAGGCTTCAACGAGAAAAGTGTTAAACTCTTTTTCTCTATTTTGAAGGGCGAGTTGGACAAAATACAATTTAATCACTTAAAGTGTTCAACGTGGATGAAACTGGCATCATAGTGGTGCAACACAAAGTAAGGCAGACTGTTGCTATGAAAGACAGGAAGTCTGTGCACAAACTGTCGTCTGCAGAGAGAGATGCACTAGTGCCGGTTGTTTTGTGCACGTCGACATCAGGTGCATGTGTGCCGCCTCTTGATTTTTCCCAGAAAGCTGACGGAGAACGAACTCATGAATGGAGCTCCACCTGGGTCAATAGGAGCAGTGAATAAGTCTGGCTGGATCACAAGTGATCTTTTTGAAAAATTGTTTCGACATTTCATTTCAATTGTAAAGCCATCAAAGGAAGATCTTATTGTGTTGATATTGGACGGTACTATTCACATTCTCGCAATGTGAATCTTATTAACATTGCCGTGGATAAGGGTGTTGCCATAGTCTGCTTGCCTCCTCACTCCACTTCAAAACTGCAGCCTCTCGATGTGTCGTTCATATTCGCCTTAAAACATTGTATGCACAGGCAATAGATTGTTGATAACCTGCAGATTGCACAGATATTCAATGAAGCCTATGGAAAGGCAGAGGTTGTAAAAACTACCGTGAATGATTTTAAGAAAACTGGGATTCAGTCGTACAACCCGAATGTGTTTGGCCGAGAAGACTTTTCGGCGATTGCTGTCGCCTCCTCAGCTCCTGACCCAAATGCAGAAATCAAACCTCATCAAGCACAGCTATACATCCTGCCTTTCCTACCGCTTAACCTTCAAGCAGCACACAGATGCCACCGTTAACAGAAGTTAGTACAAGAGATATCATTGGCGTGCCTGTTATCCATCCATCTTCATCTAAGTGAAGAGGCAGAGCTTCTCTTATTACAGGCTTGCGTTACAAGATGTAGCTACAACAATCTCAAGAGAAAACCAATTGTTAGGTGTGAGACGTAAATCCGAAGATACTGCCAGGAAAGGTAAAGAAACAACTAAAAACGAAAACAGATCTCCAGTGACTCTGATCATGATTGTGATGTAACATACCAAAATCCAAGTGGTAGCGAGGATAATGAAGATGATGCGGAGTGCCCCATTTGCCAAATACGTTTTTCGCAAGACAATCATGGGGAAAAATGGGTGCGTTGCACTAAGTGTTCCGTGCGTCAATACGAAATGTGCTCAGGAACAAAGAACGAAAGAAACTTTATTTGCGACTCTTGTTACGAAGGGTAAAAGTAATCGTACAGTTCCAGAATGAAACTTTCACTCTGCAGCGGAGTGTGTGCTGATATGAAACTTCCTGGCAGATTAAAATTGCGTGCCGGAACTGGGATTCGAACCTGGGACCTTTGCCTTTCGCGGGCAAGTGCTCTACCGACTGAGCTACCTCGACACGACTCACGATGCCGCCTCACAACTTTACTTCTGCCAGTACCTCGCCTCCTACTTTCCAAACTTCACAGAAGCTCTCCTGCGAACCTCGCAGTACTAGCACTCCTGGAAGAAAGGATATGGTGGAGACATGGCTTAGCCACAGCCTAAGGGATGTTTCCAGAATGAAAATTTCACTCTGCAGCGGAGTGTGCGCTGATATGAAACTTCCTGGCAGATTGAAATTGTGTGCCGGAACCGGGACTCGAACCTGGGACCTTTGCCTTTCCCGGTTCCGCCACACAATTTTAATCTGCCAGGAAGTTTCAATCGTACAGTTGCTAATCAATATTTTTGTACAAAAAAGAGCGTTTGTAACCTATATCTAATATGAATAAATATTGTAATATGTCTTTACTATTATTACCTTGTTTTTAAACTGTTAATATCTCTTTAACAAGACATATTAGTAGGGGACGAAAATAGGACAACTTTTTCAAGTTTCGTAAAAGTACATTGATTTTGAAATTATTTTTCTGTAAAGATAACTAATCGTTTCTGATATATTTTGAGCTAAATAGCATATGTAGGCTTAGTTGGTGGTGTTATATAAGTTATTTTGGAAACATTGATTTAATGATATGGTACTCAGAGGCCAAAAACAGACTGGGGGACGGAATTTGGAGTCTTTACCATACTTAATAATTCTCCATCCATAAAACACAGCAGCTTTAAGTGGCACCTACCCACAATTAATATCCATATCTAATTGGTTTGCCCCTTATAAATTGTTTGCACCAATGGCTTCCGAAATACGACAGCAATGCCTCATCAACACTGCATTTCTTATGGTGTGGAGCAAAATCTTGAAACAAGTCATTTGGAACTTGGAAAAGAGAGCGCACCTTAGCAAAACTATCATTCGGATCAAGAGCATCATTATCACAGCAATGTCGATTGAATAAGATAAATACAAATCTATCTTTTGAAAGTGCACTTGCAACAGCTTCATCGAAAGTATCTTTCCTTCTTTACCAGTATAGACTTCGTCTCGAAACTGGAACAGAACCACTCAGAAGCGAGATACCTACGATACACTTAATTTTCTCGAAGCTTATGCCACGAAGTTTGTTCTTCCTTGCAGCATGCATGTTACTCTTTTCCGCTAGAAGCTGTAGCACATTGTTCTCAAAAAAGCATCAAAATGATTATAAAGGAGGCTGCGGGTGTTTGGGAAATAACAATTGAGGCAACACAACAGGAAAACCACTGAGTTTACAGCTTTTACAAACATAACGTTTCTCATTATAATTTTTATTGCTTTACTTTCGTCTAAATTATAGTTTTCATGTCTACTACTTTCGCAACTCACATTTCTACTTTCATCACCTCCTTGCAATTAATTTATTATTCTTTACTTTCTTCATCTCCATCGGTATCCATTGCTTCAGCGTTGAGATAGTTCTACTTCAGCCCCCACCTTACTCTCTGGTAAGTTGTTAGGTGACATGGTATCTTCTTCCGCAGAATCTTCATCTGACGTGTTAGGATTTGCTGCAGTCACATGTGGCATTATAGCTGTTTTTTTTTTAAGTTTAGTCAGATGGTCTGACCTCATCCTCAACCCCAAGAATATGGAGAGCTTCATCAAGTGTTAAACCTCTGGGGGAAAATTATGATATTTGGTACTGCAGGAATAGTGCCGATATGTTTGTGAGAAAATGACACAAGAAAATATTTGTTGTATGTAACACAGCTGTAATAATTGCAAATTTTCTTTTACTTTAAAAACATAAATACTTGCCTTTCGAAATGAATAACATTATAGTGCAGCTCATTACTTCAAGGTAAATATGTAAAAACGCAAATCTCTAATCATATGAAGTTAAAAAAAGCCATTGTGAAAAAAGTCAACAAACAGCTCATTTATTCACGTCAACAATCACTTCCAAGAATGTTAAATGCCTTAATAGGGTGGGAAGCTAAGAAAATTTAAAAAAGAAAATGGATAGGTTGAAGTTAGATATAGTGGGGATTAGTGAAGTTCGGTGGAAAAATGTTTTGGATCTCTTATCAGGTGAGTACAGAGTTACAAATACAAAATCAGCTGGAAGTATTACAGGAATGGGTCTGATAATGGACAAGAAAATATGAATGCGGGAAAACAACAATGAATAGCACAGTGATCGCATTATCGAAGTCAAGATATATACGAAGCCAACACTGACCACAAGTTTATATGCCAACTAGCTCTGTCCATGATGAGATCGAATAAATGTATGAGGAAGTGAAAGAAATTATTCAGATTGATAAAGGAGAGGAAATCTTGATTATGATGAGGGACTGGATTTTGGTAGTAGGAAAAGGAAGGGACGGTAAAACAGTAGGTGAATATGGACTGAGGAATATGAATAAAAGAGGAAAGCCGTCTGATAGAAATTTGCACAGAACATAATATTTAGTCATAACTAGCAATTGGTTTAAAATTCATGAAAGAAGGTTGTATACATGGAGACCAGGAGACACCGGAAGGTACCAGATAGATTTTATAAAGATGAGACATATATTTCGGAACCAGGTTTTAAACTGTAAGATATATCCAGGAACAGATATAGTCTCTGACCATATCTTATTGGTTATGAACTATAGGCTTAAACTGAAGAAACTGCAGAAAGGTAGGAAAATAAGGAGATGGGGCCTGGTTTATCTGCAAGACTCAGGCATTCTTGAGAGTTTCAGAATGAGCATTAGGCAACAATTGACAGAATCGGGGGGAAGTAGCACAGTAGAAGATGAATGGGTAGGTTTGAGAGATGAAATAGTAAAGGCAGGGGAGATCCAAATAGGTAGAAATACAAGACCAAAAAACACTTAGGGTATCACAATATAATTGATGCAATGAGAAAATTTAGAAATGCCGTAAATGAAACGGGTAAAAATGGAGAACAGACGACTAAAATTGAGATTGATAAGAAGTGCAGAACAGTTGATCAGGATTGGATAGAGGGCAAACGCAAGTCTGTAGAATAATGTGTAACTAGGGCAAAAATAGACACCTCCTACTGGAAAATAATTCAGGCGTTTGGACACAAGAAAAGCAGCGGTATGAATATCAATAACTCAGATGGAAAACCAATTCTGAGCAAAGAGGGGAAGGAATATATAAAGGCACTCTACAAAGGTAATGAACCCCGTGACAATATTGTAAGAAGGAAAGAGGAAATACAAATGTTCAAATGTTTGTAAAGTCTATGGGACTTAACTACGGGGTCATCAGTCCCTAAACTTACAAACTACTTATGAACTACTTACAAACTAGGACGGCACAAATATCCATGCCCGAGGGGGGATTCGAACCCCCGACCGTTGTGGCCGTGCAGAAAGAGGAAGTACATGAAGATGAAATAGGAGGCACTATACTGAGAGATGAATTTGGCAGGACACTGGAATAGTTAAGTCGAAACAAGGCCCCTGGAGTATAAGTCTTTCTCTCAGAGCCACTGAAGACTGTGGGAGAGCAAGCCATGACAAAACTATTTCACCTGGTGTGCAAGATGTATGAGACAGGCGAATTACCCTCAGACTACAAGAAAAATTTAATAATCACAATTCCAAATAAGTCAGGCGCAAACAGGTGTGAAAATTACAGAATCATCAGTTTAATAAGTCATGGATGCAAGATTATAAAACGAATTATTTAGAGAAAAATGGAAAAACTGGTAGAAACTGACCTTGGGGAAGATCAGTTTGGCGTTAGGAGAAATGTTGGAATACGTAAGGCAAAACTGACCTTAGGTCTCATCTTAGTAGATTTTTAAGGGAAATGTACATTTCTAGCTTTGTAGATTTGGAGAAAGCTTTTGACAATGTTGACTGGAAAACAATTTTCAGATTCTCAAGTCAGTAAGGCTAAAATATAGAGAACACAAGTTTATTTACAACTTGTATAGAAAGCAGAGAGCAGTTATAGTTGTAGAAGGGCCTGAAAGCGACACAGTGGCTGGGAAGGAAGTAAGATAGGTTTATAGCCTTTCTCCAATATTATTCCATTTCTACACTGAGCAAACTGTGAAGGAATAGAAGGAGAAATTTCGAGAAGGATTTATTGTTCAGGGTGAAGAAATAAAAACTTTGCAGTTTTCCGATGACATTATGATTGTCAGAGACAACAAAGGACCTGGAAGAGTAGCTGAACGGAATGGAAGTGTCTTGGAAGAAGTGTATTAGATAAACATTAACAAGAGGTAAACAAGGGTAATGGAATGCAGTCTAAGAAAATCAGGTGATGGTGAAGCAATTAGATTAAGTAATAAAACAATGAAGGTGGAAGATTTTTTTTTTTTTTTTTTTTTTTTTTAGTAAAGTAACATCCGATGTTCGCAGCACAGATGATATAAAATGGAGAATGGCGAAGGGTAGAAAAGCATTTCTGAAGAAGAGAAATTTGTTAGCATCGACTATTAATTTAAGTGTAAGGAAGTCTTTTCGAAAGGCATATGTGTGAAGCGTTACCTTGTATGTAGTGAAAGATGGACGGAAAATAGTGCAGGCAGGAAGAGGATAGACACTTTCGAAATATGGTATTACGGACGAATGGTAAAAAAAAAAAAAAAAAAAAAAAAAAAAAAAAAAAAAAAACAGAATTGCGGAGAAGAGGAATTTCTGGCCTACCATGACTAAAAGAAGGGATCTATTGGTAGGACACACTATTGTTAGACATGAAGGAGTTGTGAATGCAGGATTGGAGGAAAGTGTGTGGGGTAAAAATCGCAAAGGAGGCCACGAGACGAATACAGTAAGAAGAAATGGATTCCCGTCTTTATGATGAGATGAAGAGGCTTGCTTTGGATAGAATAGGATGGACGGCTGCAGGAAACCAGTCTCCGGACTGAAGGCCACATCAATAAAGACAGACAGATCGAACAAAGTAAGATATTTGGATTTCTTGCACGGAATATTTGTCCTTTTATCACTTTGATTTGTGTATTTAAATACTGAACACACTTTAAGCAAATTTCAGCAGCAAAAACTGCACAGAAAATATACACTAAATATAATATACACTAAAAACAGCACTTCACGTTCATTAACAACAAACGATAGACAGACTCCTCTCAAGTGTACTGACGACCGTTAATATGGCGGCCCAGTTTACATAGGTTACCGCTAGGAGTGCTGTAACTCGTATGTTAGCCACTCTATCAAATTTAAGCTAGATGGTCTGCACACAGCATGCACACTCTCTGTCCAACGTACAACTATTTACTTAGAATGAAAATCAACAGAAAAGGTAAATATGCAATTGCAACTACACTGGTACTTTAGTAATGACGGCTGGCGCCTGAGTGACCTGAAGTAAACGTTCACTTGATGTTCGCAGCAACTAACAAGACATTAACGACCACGAGAAGTTACACGTTCAACTTTCCAAAATGCAATACTATTCAAGTCAAATAATTTTGTTTAAACTTATAAAAGGAAATATGTAATAATGTAAAATGCTGGTGTAAAACTGTTCATTTATCTTTTACTTCCAGTTGCTACGAGCACTGCAATACATACATTTTTCGTAATGTGACGGTGTACTCACTGTGGTTGTGGTCTTCAGTCTGGAGACTGCTTTGAGGCATCTCTCCATCCTACTCTATCCTGAGCAAGCTTCTTCATCCCTTCATAAGAACAACAACGCACATCCATTTGAATCTGCTTACTGTGTTCATCTTTTGGTCTCCTCCTGCGATTTCTACTGCACACACTTTCCTCCCACGCTAAATTAACGATTCCTTGATGTCTAAGAAGTGTCCTACCAATAGTCCCTTCTTTTAGTGAAGGTATGCCAAAAACTCTTTTTCTCCCCAATTATGTTCAGAACCTCCTCATTAGTTATGCCTTCTGTCCACCTAGTCTTCAGCATTCATAGGTAGCATCACATTTCAAAAACCTCTATCCTCTTCCCTTTGAACTATTTATCGTCCACATCTTTACATTAGACTTCCTTACACTTAAATTAATATTCGATGTTACAAATTTCCCTTTTTCAGAAAAGCTTTTCTTCCCATTGCCATTTGGTAATGTATATCATTTGTACTGCGACCATACGTTTTTTACTGTTCAATTAACAAAGCTCCCCTTGCTTTCAGCCGTTCGCAGTAACTGAATATTAGCAGATATTTCATGGCCAACTCAATCATTCAGACTGTTGCACCTGAAACTTCTCTTCAGGAACAACACGTTTGTCCGATCTCTCCACAGACACCTCTCCTTTGTGGTTGTACCTACGGTACGGCTATCTGTATCTCTGAGGTATGAAAGCCACCAACTTCGGCCATGTCTGATAATGGTGGCTACATGGGTACATAACCTATCAGCTACAAAATTCGCTTGCATTTTCTGTGGGGCAATACCTCAATTTGAGATACTGGGTCAGCATCCATGTGTTTTGAGTCATATGTTGAGCTCAGAAAGAGCGTAATGTATTTCAGTGTATGCATTGTTTTCTTTTCTTTCGTTTTTCACAAAAGAACCAATGAAAGAATAAATGTATGAAATTGTTATCAGAGTAGATAGATGTTCATACTTGTTATTACTATTTAGATGTCTTCATTCCGTAGGACATAGATCATGCAGCTCAAAACTAATTAATATTAACGCTTCGATTGTACTCTACGAACTGAATTTGGACACGTAGTCACCAACATGTGGGAGGTCTCACTAAATGTATTTAAAGCATTATAGCCGGCCGCGGTGGCCGAGGGGACTGAGGAGGCGCTCCAGTCACGGTCTGCATGGCCACTACGGTCGGGGGTTCGAATCCCCCCTCGGGCATGGATATTTGTGCCGTCCTAGTTCGTAAGTAGTTCATAAGTAGTTTGTACGTTTAGGGACTGATGACCCCGTAGTTAAGTCCCATAAGCTTTACAAACATTAAAAAAAAAAAGCTTTATATCTGCCCTATGGTTCACTTGATATTTTTACATCGTTTCCTTTTGATAGGCTGTGAACAGTGATAATTAATGAGAGGAAAGAAAATGTTGAACAGTATGTAGGTCTACATGTAGATACTAACCAACACCGTTCCTTTCCAAACGCAAGGCCGATTTCCTATACTATTTTTACCCAAAAGTCTGAGTGTCGGCTCCGTCTCTAATGACCATGCTGTCGACGGAACGGTAAACCCATCCTTCCTTTTGACAAACAACTGAAAGCTATAGTCTTTGCTGACAATATCGTCCCTACAAGCTGTAGTTCAGGAATCTGATTTTGAGATGTATTAATTACGGACAGAAATTCATGGAACAGGCTTTCGCTCTTCCAGTAATGTCATTAAAAACACTATCAAAACTGTAACATGCTTTCAGATTATACACTGCTACTGTCAGAAATGGTGGACAGTCAGGAACGGAACAAACACAGCTCTCTATCAAATTGTTAGATTTCTCAGCGGTGCAAGAATACCGCTAGGCGGGATAATAATTACATGGTGAAGGGGTTAATCAAATCTCCCGAGCGTCATCTCGGCCCTCCATGAATTGGTGGAGAAAATGGCGAGGGCCACCATGTCCCAAATTGACATGAAATGGCTCTGACATGTGCGTTTGCAGAACAGCATCTTTTCTACAGCAAGCTACATAAATTAATGGTTGGTTGGTTGGTTTGATGTTTTAGGGGGACAAAACTGCGGAGGTCATCAGTCCCCCATTCCATCAAAGAGCGAGATAAGTGTGGAGACCATAAATTAATCGTATTGAAACTGTTGTACAAGACAATCCGTATTACTCTGGCAATGAATGTGGTTTGTGTGTTCGTTTTTCAGTTTTGCTATGAGTCGATGTTGAGCGAACATTGTGCTGGTTCTGTAGTTCCGCCTGAGGTGCACATTATACGAACTCTGTGTGAGGGAACCGGCCGCTAACAGATGGCCCACACAACGGCTTCCGTACAGACGCTTAATTTGCTTGAGGGCGGGCGCGTTTTGCGTGGCGGCTTACCGGCAAGCGCCAACTGTTGGCCAGTGCTGCCAATTACACAAATGCGCTCTGCGCCTACTCGCTGTTCCGTACACAGCACCGCCAACACTCACAGAGAATGTGAAATTTCATCATACCTCATTCTGGTGTAAACCGCAAGAAAAAGAAAACACTGCAAACGAATTCAAATGCAACTGAGTCGTGTTCTGCGGGAATACAAGACAGCTGCAATAAGTCGCCCTGTGATTTAATGTGGGGTCAATAACATATTTGACCGGCAAGAGCCACTGAAGCATAGTGAAGATACCATATACGGAGACCTTGAAACGTCGTGTAGAAGACTAGAAGTGCCAGTTCAGATGGATGACAGCGTAGCTTGGTAATAAGGTTGCTGTGTAATTCTTCTTGTCATTCATTCGGAAGACAGGAGGCAAACCGCGTCAAGAAGCCATTGATCGGTACGCCGATCAGTATCAAATTACGATTCCAAATGTTCACAATTCGATACTGGCATTTGCTCGAGTAAATAATGTGACTTACGTTGCTAAACAAATTTCGTAAATAAGAAAATCATATTACAGCCTTATTCGGATACTTCGTTACACTGCATCTCACGTAATACTTGTTTTGGTGAATGAATCGGTTTCATATCTAACGAATGTGAGCAACTGTAAGGAGCGACATTGATAAAGTATTTACTGCAAATACCTCCAGAAAATCTAATACAAATTACTTCTGCAGTAGCATATTTCAACCGAACTAGAACCTACCTCTTTGGTAGAGTCCCTAAGCAGTGAACAATGTACAGCACAGACTGACACACCTTCTCTGTTGTCCACAAAATTGTTGCTACTGCTGGGTCTTGGGGTAAAGAGCTCGACTGGAAACTGAAGGGTCGCGGGTTCGATACCCGGTCGGACCTCGGATTTTTTCAGTCTGCGTTTTAACCCATCCTTCACCTCTCAACGATGTGAAGAGTCGCCAGAAACGACACGTGGTTCGGATTCAACGTTAAGCTGTAGGTCCTCTTTCCCCGTTTGGATAACTGGGGTAAGCTACGACACGTAAGTCGCCGAAGTGGCGTCCAATTGAAAGACTTGCACCAGGCCAATGAGCCACATGAAATTATTATTATTATATACTGTTTGAGGTGGTAGCTGAAGAGCGAACTGTATAACTGTAGAATGGACAAAAGAGAGGAACTTCTTGTTCGTAATTTGCTTGCTTGTGCTCATGTAATGGACTGCAGAACTGAGCTCCGATAGGCAATATAACACTTGTCTGCAAAATTATCAAAAGCATTCAGGTTGACGGTAGAATGTTTGAGCATCTTTTATGAGGAAACTTATACAACTGAAGAAATCATAACATAGCATTATCTTGTTTTAGTGTTATCTGCACTTTTCCCGTAATTAGTTGTTTTAACACGTTGGCTGACGCGATGACGTCAGAGGCGGCCACATGGCAGCCAACGTGTTAAGGGATTTGCCCTGAAATTTTTAAGAAAAGGCCATATGTTTGCCGGCCGCGGTGGCCGAGGAGACTAAGGCGCTCCAGTTACGGTCTGCACGGCCACTACGGTCGGGGGTTCGAATCCCCCCTCGTGCATGGATATTTGTGCCGTCCTAATTCGTAAGTAGTTCATAAGTAGTTTGTAAGTTTAGGGAATGATGACCCCCGTAGTTAAGTCCCATAGACTATACAAACATTTGAACATTTTTGCCATATGTTTATTATAAGTTATTTGTTCAGAATCATCATTAGTATCACCTCTGAAAGCTTTTACCTTTCCTCCTGACTCACCTCGATGTGTAATTTACGTGACGACGCGCATATGGATTTAGGGAATCGGCTTACCTTGACAGCGAGTAAACGTGAATAATTGGCAAAAAGACACTACGATTGTACTGCAAGATTAGGCTGCGAGTTTGTGGCTGACGGGGGTGTTCCAGCGTAGTGCCTGCAGCTGCGATGTCCACCGTGTATAGGTAAAGCATCTACCCAGTATGCAGAAGACCCGGGCTGAATCCCCAGTCTAGGCACTAATTTTCAACTACCTCTTTGACTTTAATACAATGTCCACAAAAAGCAGTCAAATGTCTGTGTAACTAATATGAACTGAAATTAAGGATACGAAAGAATCATGGTGTCTGTTCTTTTGTACGAATGGCAGAAATATTCTACATTTCAGTGCATAGCGACAAGAGATTTGATCTATTTTCGGAGATCGGTTAACCATAGCAACGAGTAAACGAGAATAAAAAGCAAAAGAACACTACGACAGTGGTGTATGATATAATTTGAGTATATGTGGCCGACTAGGAAAGCGCTGCGGTAGCTACTGCAGCTGCGATACCCGCCGTGTCCAGGTGGTTAAGTGCAGACGGCACTGCGGGCAAGGCAGCTAGGCGCGTTTGGTCAGACAGCTACTTATTCATTGTAATAAACGCTGTCGTTAGCGTAAGTTAGATTAAGTAGTTTGTAAGTTTCAAATCAAATGTTTGTATAGCTTATGGGACTCAACTATGGGGTCATCAGTCCCTAAACTTACAAACTACGTATGAACTAAGACTAAGGACGTCACAAACATTCATGCCCGAGGGGGGATTCGAACCCCCGACCGTAGTGGCCATGCAGACCGTGACTAGAGCGCCTCAGTCCCCTCGGCCATCGCGGCCGGCAGTTTGTAAGTCTAGGGACCGATAAAGACAGCAGTTTGGTGCCATAGCTTTCCAGACATTTGAACACCTAAAACTTTAACCGGAATTGCTACCGAAATAGGATATTTCAGTGGTATGCGGTTTTCATAGAATGGATTGGTAGTAAGGTGCTCGTGTTGTTAGCCTATAAGCACAATCGAAAGATAGTGTTTTTTCTCAAACGCACGTTTTTAAATGGAACAATGTCTTTTGACATTTACAGTTTAAATGTAGATTAATGTCGAAAATGAAAAAGGAAAGAACGAAATGGATTATGTCAGGCTGAATTAAGGAACTTAAATAATGAAACGGCAACAAGTGAAAATTTATATCTTACAGGATCCTAACCCAGTATTCTCGCTTTGAATAAGCGGTCACGTAAACCACTTTTTGCCGCTGCGGATTAGCTGCTCATACTGGAGCGCCATGTTGCGGTGCGCGCGGCCGTCCGCCGTCGGGGGTTCGAATCCCCCCTCGGGCATGGATGTTCGTGTCGTCTTTAGTATACGCTAGTTCATAATTAGTTTGTAAGTTTAGGGACTGATGACCCGGCAGCTTTACAAACATTTGAACATTTTAACCACTTTTGTTCCTGATAGATCGGTTGTTTGTGGACGTGGAATCGTGTTCCATGAGTTCTTGTCTTAATTTTTACCTTCTTTAGAAGAACTGGCAGAATGAGCGTAAGGATATGTGTGCACGATTGTCCATTCAGCATGCCTAGGATAAAGTAAGGTGCCACAATATAGCTGCCTATGATGCCACAACATACGTTTACTCTCCACAGCCGTAGGTATTGCACTTGACGAAGTCAATGTGGATTTTTGGGTACGCAGTAGTGCATGTTATAGGAATATTTACAGTGTCGTGGGTAGAAGCTTTGCTTCATCGGTAAAGAGCACACGTTGCAAAATCGTGTTATGTCTCAGCCGCGGCGGATTAGCCGTGCGCACTGGAGAGACGTGCTGCGGTGTGCGCGGCCGTTCGCCGTCGGGGGTTCGAGTCCTCTCTCTGGCACGTGTGTTTGTGTTATCCTTAGGTTAGTTTATCTTAGTTTGAATAGTTTGTGAGCTACGGACTGATAACCAAGCAGCTGAGTCCAATAGATTTACAAACATTTGAACATATTTTGTCGTGTCTCAGCTGCTGAAGGGCAAATAGAGAAAATTCAGTACGACGTTCGGATCGCGCTCGCCAAGTGCTTGATGTAGTGGCAGACGATAGGGGAGGAATTTGTGTCAATGGAAGATGAGAACGACACTGATCTGGCTAATGCCACATTCCGTGGCAACATGTCTCGTGCCACTGTGCGGATTCATTAGCATCGTATCCAGGGCAGCTTCTTCATGTTCTCTGTCGGTTGCAGTCGTCATTCTTGTTCTCGTTTAGATGTACAAGCTGCCTGTCCACACCAGCGTCTTCATGACTCGTCGAAATGACTGGCACGTCGGAGACTGGCGATTTGCATAGGTAGTCCGATACGGTTGTATTGTTTGCACGGTTTTCTTTCACATTCTCCGTAAAAAAGTAGTATATCCAAGTACTCTTAATTCGTTTACATGTCTGCACGCAATGGATGTTGAAGCGGAAATGAGCTGCCTGCATCGCAGACAAGTCGACAGACAAATGTATAGACATTCTGATGTTCAAATATTTGTTAATCATAAGGGACTTAACTGCGGAGTCATCAGTCCCTAAACTTACAAACTACTTATGAACTAGCTTATACTAAAGACTGCACACACATCCATGCCCGAGGGGGGATTCGAACCCCCGAGGGGAACAGCCTCGCGAGACATTCTGACGCCAGTAGCACGAGAGCTCCGCTTGGCGGTGTTTGTCCTGTTAACGCCGATTCCGTCCACCGTGCCCTCAAATTCTTGGACTTTTCTCGAATTTTTATGACATGTTTCAAAGTCAACAGTAAAAAACGCTAAATTACTGTAATTGTCTCCTCAAGAGCTATCGAATGCAGTTATAAAAAGTAAGCGGTTCCTTTAAGAAACGTTCTTGATCATTAGCTCAGTTGATACCGATGCTAAAACCATTCACATAACAAAATTATGTGTGCCCCTCGACGCTCTAGCATGTGTCGAAAAATCGCATTCGATTTTTGTTAGACCGCCTAAATGTGACGCACAAATGTTATTGCATCCCAATCACCAGAGCAAACAAAACGCTTATGTTAACTCCATTACTGATTTCTTACATTGTAGGATAACTGGTCATCTCAGTGTATCTAAATGGGAGCAGCAATGGAACGTTAACACATCCGAACACACCTTACAGTAGATTCCAGAGTGTCTTTCTACAGCTATTACCTTTCCTTTTGCAACAGTACTCCGACTTGATTTGTCTACCACTGGGGTCAGACCCCTCTGCTGTTAATTTATTTGGTATAAATATATCAAATGCTGCCGATATTATTTCTTTCATGTAAGCAATATTTGAACTATTCTCACATTATTCGTTTAGAAAGACAGGAGACTCTCATTCAGGAAAGTATCTGCGATTTTGAATAGATAAATAGACAAAACAAGGGCAATGGAATGCAATCTTAGAAAATCAGGCGATGCTGAACGAATAAGATTAGGTAACGAACGTATCAATAAAAATGGTAAATGAGTTTTGTTACTTGGGCAGTAAAATAACATTTGATGGCCGCAATACAGAGGATATAAAATGCAGAATGGCAATGGGAAGAAAAGCGTTATTGAAAAAGAGAAACTTGTTAACATCGAATATTAATTTAAGTGTAAGGAACTCCTTTCTGAAGGCATTTGTGTGGAGTGTTGCCTTGTATGGGAGTGAAAAATTGACGATAAACAGTGCAGACAGGAAGAGAATAGAGGCTTTTGAAATGTGGTGCTACAGAAGAATGCTGAAGATTAAGTGGAAGGTACTGAGCAGAATTGGGAAGAAAGGGAATTTCTGGCATACCTTGACTTAAAGAAGGGATCGATTGGTAGGACACATTCTTAGACATCAAGGAATTATGAATTTAGCGTTGGAGGGAAGTGTGTGGGGTAAAAATCGCAGAGGGAGACCAAGAGATGAATATAGTAAGGAAATTCAAATGTATGTAGATTGCCGTTCTTATGAGGACATGAAGAGGCTAGCTCAGAATAGAGTAGGGTGGAGAGCTGCATCAAACCAGTCTCCGGACTGAAGACCACAACAACAAATAGACAAATTATTAAAGTACAATTGTTTCGTCTTGTTACTAAAAGGCAAGTGTTTCGGCTCCCAGCGAAACGTGAAGTGTCTTCTCTGAGCGTTGAAAAGCGAAGTCGTATTGATGCTATAGCAACCAAGTCAAGGGAACAGGGAGCATACTGCACGTCAACGAGTCAACCGGCTTCCAATCGTGGTGTTTTTACAATATTAAACTACCTGATTTTTAACAACGGACATCATCACCTTCAATGACAAGGCTAGTTACAAAATTCGCACTGTGGAGGGAGTCTTGTCCACCGCCTCTCCGACTACGCGGCCAAACACCAGATCACCGAGTTCTTTACAGAAACCTTTCCTTCTCGCGTTGACTGCGAAAAATATCGACTTTCCCGTTAAAAAGTAGAGTGAGGCGCAGCACGACCAGCTGTTTTACCCAACCCAAAGCGTGCTCTGCCAGACGAACCTCGAGTCGCCGTTGCCCCGAGGGACGAGGCGCCTTCCTTGTTCCTTGTCCGCGCGCATAACTGCGCTGGACGTAGTTAGCGGCACCCACCGACTTCCCACTCCACTGCAGTAAATTACAGACGTCGACGAGGCCTCTGCCGGAACTGTCCCCTGTCTCTCTTGCAGTGGCGAATTTCTCTGACTAAAGCCAGCCTCGCATTATTGTGAACTCGAAATAAAGGCAATCTCCACAACCGAAAATGAGCTCTTTACCATAATCATATTAAAAAGATTGGTAATCTAACAAATACAAGAAACTAGTGATTTCAAAGACTAATAAGTGGTACAACACAAAGAATAGATTGTTAGAAGAATAATGGGTACTCACTAATTAAGATGCACGAAGAATAATGAATGCACACTCAAGATATTCCCTAAATCTGGTCTCCATGCGGCCGCGCTGCTGTGAAGTAATTAAGAGGAAAAAATGAAAGTGTCACGAAACAGAGTAAAGTCTGACAATATATATATATATATATATATATATATATATATATATATATATATATATATATATATATATATGTCTAACTTTGATTTGGAAATTTCTATATTCAGTGTCCTCGAATCCCTGTAGCTAGTTTGATGCTTCTTATTAGATCAGGATTATTTGTTGCAAGTAGCTCAAATGTGTTCTCACAATCATTTACTATTCTAGTAGAGTCATGAACGAATTGCTATAAATAATTTTTAGACTATGGTTTATGCATTTAACACATATTTTTGGCAACATATAGAGGGCAAAATAATATTAGCTCCAACTCGTATCCATTCTGGAACTGTGGAACCTGCGACTGTGTTGATTAAAGAAATCAGAAAACAACAGCGACCAGTCACCTTTTATATGTATTTATTTCCACAACCGGTTTCGAACTGCCTGGCAGTTCATCATCAGGCGGTGTACATGGTTTAGAAGTTGCTTATAACATTGTGGAATACGTTTGGCGGTGGTGAGATAGAAAATTATTATGTGTGAGCTTTGTCATTGGCACTAAATTTCAATATTTGCAAGTTTAAATTGTAGTCTAAATAGCTACTTACAGTTGCTTCACATTTCTGAATGATGGTCTGTGATTTTTCAAACATTTTAATGCTCAATGGATGCACACACAACACAACACTCGCTTTCCACATGTTTTACAAATGTAAACAATTCAGAAATATGTACAGCTAATTGTCAAAGATGACAGTTGATGCATAGATATTATTTTAAACTAATTTACCAGTTACAGTTTCAATGGTTTAAGTGTTCATACATTTTGTTTACAATATTTTCTTACAGTGGTGGCTTTTTTAATTTCTTATTACTGTAATGGTAGCACTATTGTTACATGTGCAGAAAAATTCATAGATTGGATTTATAAGATTAAACATCTGTGGTTGGAGTAGTATTTGGGAATGGCAAAGGGGGGGGGGGGGTAGGTGTTATGTGATCTAAGTATGTGTATGTATGTTTGGTTTCCTAAGGCTTAAAGAGTCTTTAAAATTTTTGTAGAAAGAGTTGTTTGCCAGTTCTGTTTGTTCATTTAAAATGGTGTGTGGTGCTTTATTGTTATGGATGAAAATTTCTAACTGTTCTAAAAGGTCCATCTTTATTCCTTTGTCTGCAGTGTGTAGTATTTGGAGATAGGTTTTTATGTTTGTAATGGAATGGCTGTTTTCAGCCAGGTGGGCTGCAAAGCTTGACATGTTTAAATTTTTTAAACGGAGTGCATCAATATGTTCTTTGTATCGTATTTCAAAATTCCTTCCTGTTTGTCCTATGTAGTAGCATGAGCAGCTACAAATTAAAGTGTGATAGCTGCTCATGCTACTACATAGGACAAACAGGAAGGAATTTTGAAATACGATACAAAGAACATATTGATGCACTCCGTTTAAAAAATTTAAACAAGTCAAGCTTTGCAGCCCACCTGGCTGAAAACAGCCATTCCATTACAAACATAAAAACCAATCTCCAAATACTACACACTGCAGACAAAGGAATAAAGATGGACCTTTTAGAACAGTTAGAAATTTTCATCCATAACAATAAAGCACCACACACCATTTTAAATGAACAAACAGAACTGGCAAACAACTCTTTCTACAAAAATTTTAAAGACTCTTTAAGCCTTAGGAAACCAAACATACATACACATACTTAGATCACATAACACCTACCCCCCCCCCCCCCCTTTGCCATTCCCAAATACTACTCCAACCACAGATGTTTAATCTTATAAATCCAATCTATGAATTTTTCTGCACATGTAACAATAGTGCTACCATTACAGTAATAAGAAATTAAAAAAGCCACCACTGTAAGAAAATATTGTAAACAAAATGTATGAACACTTAAACCATTGAAACTGTAACTGGTAAATTAGTTTAAAATAATATCTATGCATCAACTGTCATCTTTGACAATTAGCTGTACATATCTCTGAATTGTTTACATTTGTAAAACATGTGGAAAGCGAGTGTTGTGTTGTGTGTGCATCCATTGAGCATTAAAATGTTTGAAAAATCACAGACCATCATTCAGAAATGTGAAGCAACTGTAAGTAGCTATTTAGACTACAATTTAAACTTGCAAATATTGAAATTTAGTGCCAATGACAAAGCTCACACATAATAATTTTCTATCTCACCACAGCCAAACGTATTCCACAATGTTATAAGCAACTTCTAAACCATGTACACCGCCTGATGATGAACTGCCAGGCAGTTCGAAACCGGTTGTGGAAATAAATACATATAAAAGGTGACTGGTCGCTGTTGTTTTCTGATTTCTTTAATATTAGCTCCAATTAAAATTGTGGGCTTTGAGTACTTTTATAAGATTAGATACAAGTTTTCAATGGACACTGTGTCGTCTCAGTCAGCAGGTTGAGATGTTTGTCGGGGTTGAACTCTGAAACTGCTTAACTGATCCAGAATGAAACTTTCACTCTGCAGCGGAGTGTGCGCTGATATGAAAGTAGGAGGCGAGGTACTGGCGGAAGTAAAGTTGTGAGGCGGCATCATGAGTCGTGTCGGGATAGCACAGTCGGTAGTGCGCTTGCCCGCGAAAGGCAAAAGTCCCACGTTCGAGTCCCGGTTCCGGCACACAATTTTAATCTGCCAGGAAGTTTCATACTTAACTGATAATAATGAAATTTTGCACAGTGTGTGTGATTTAGTCTAACTTAGAATGTAGAACAGCGTCTATCCCGATTAATAACCTCAATATTATTTTATTGCAATATAAATGTATTTATCTAGGGCCAGTAGGTATCCAGTAATTGGCGCTGTTCTTCCACTGCAAGTTTGGGCTAGCAGCACAGTTCTTGGTTGAAGAGCGAAAGGTCATGGGTTAGAAACTCGCTGGTATCATGGGTTATTTTTCTTTGACTTTTAACCTGTCCTTCAGCTCTAAACAATGTGAGGAGTACCAAAGCGACACTTGCCGTGTAGCATCAAGGAAATCGATTGCAATAATAATTTTGGGTGGCTCTGTGGTCTGGTGAAATTCATTCAACTGGACGCCGCTCCGGCAAATTGAATGTCCTAACTCACTCCAGTTATCCAACTGGGAGAAGGGAACCTATATTTAAACGTGGAATCTGAACCACGTGTCGTTTGTGGCGACTCCTCCCATCTTTGAGAGGTAAGTTAAGACCCAGGGCGAGAAAATCAATGATGGAGCGAGTCTGAAGTAATGAACTTCCGCATTGCTTGCGAGCTCCTTATCGCAAGCCCAGGCCGGAAGCCAGGCTTCAGCGCTATTTATAGGATATTTACCCAACACAGATAACACATTCAATTTGCAATAAAAATATTGCGGTCATTAAGCGAGATAAAAAGTATTCCGTCCCTTAAGTGGGACCAAATCACGCACAGTGTGCAAACTTTCATTGAGATCAGTCGAGCATATTCTCAGTTCATCACAGACAAACATCGTGAGTCGGGATTTATGTATAGGCTTACAGCATATCAATTACTGTGCGTTAGACTCACTAAAACACGGGAATGGCTTAACCAATTTGAATTATAATTTTCCTTCATTGACTTTAATTCATGGGTGGTTTAGTAAAAAATGGGGAAAAACCAAAGGAGTAGCTGAAAAACCGATAAAAGGCCAGAAACTCAGTCTAATAGAGTCGTTATAAATAAACATCTGACTCACAGTCTAGGCTTAATGTTAAATGATCAAACAGTCCTCAGTGCATCACCTCTTCTGAAACCACCCTAATCCTCAGAATTTTCAATACAACTCATCAGCCCTTTTACATTTTAGTCCTGAAATTCTTGTATCTCCTTATTTCACGGTACTCTGCTTTTTAGTCAGCATGTGTTTGTAATAGGTTTCAGTACTTTAGTCTTACAATTACTTTATTGATATGAAGTTGTATATATAATTTAAAATTTGATACAGCCACTGTTTATCTACTTTCTGTGTCAATGCTAGTCCAGCTTTCCAATGTATCACACCTGTTTTGAATCTTTCTTTGTTAGTACTAATATTCCAAATTATTCTGTACTCTGACCTTATATTAATACTTTATTTAATTGTGATCACTATAATTGAATATGTTTATTTACATCGTTTTCCAGTTCGAGGGCATACCTCCGATTTGTTAAGCTTCACAATTCTCCAACGCACCCCACCTATATCCTCCCACCCCACTCCATTATTTTTATCTATTTGGTTATTTAGTTATAACAGTGTCCCAGGTTTCTAGTATTTAGTATTTCTTAGGTTTTGTGTCAACTTGTGTTTTGAACAACCATTCAGACTTTAGATTCTTGTTTAATTTTATTTTATTCATCGTAGCCATTGTTGTCATGAAATTGCTATGTTTGCACTGTTTCTCGATGTATATTATCAAAGTTTCCTTTTTGCAGTACTATTAATTCACAAATTTCATTTCAGTATTTATTTACATTGCAGCTGCTCCATCAAAGAAGATAATTTATTTCTCTGCATGTAACATCTCTTCTGACAACGCAAGTTCTTTGACCAACCTTCAGTAAATGTCTGATGATGTCCTAAGAAGCTGAATCGATTCACATAATAATTTTAAAAAATCTGTAGAAACAAACAAAACAAAATGTGTATTTTAATTTTCATGATAATCTAAAATGGTAATTTTGTAAGGGGGCATCGCTACTTCGGATTAGATCCCTATATTATGCGCTGCCATACTGTTTCATCTGACTACTATAAAATGTTATACCCTTGCTCTTCTAAACTGGAGGAACGGCATTGCCTGCATAATAATTCGCATAGTGCATAGGGAAGGGCACATCACAGCAGACTTATACGGCAATCGAAAGTTTAATAAAATTTTGCACATTTCCCCTTCAAAATTAGAAACACATCCCTGTCTACCTAACATTTCGTACGATGCATGGGGCCGGGGGCGTACCTTCTTCCAAACAGTGACGTCGTTTGAGCCAGTCACCATGAATTTGGCATGTATTGCAGTTTTTCATTCACATGGGAGGGGATGAAGAGAGAGAGAATGGGCAGGAGGAGAAAAACATAGAGCGGGGGTGGTAACGACAGAGCAGGGGGATGAATATGTGGATACACGGATGGAGAAGAGGAGCAGGTAGAGACAGAGAGCAGGCAGCAGGAGATGGGCTGAGGGCGGACGGAGGGGTACTTGAGCTAACTGAATACTGGAATGAATAAATACCCGAGCCACGCAGGGATCGGGTAGACAATGCTATGAAGACGAAGAGGTAAGGAATAGGGATAAAATGAGGAGAGTTATGGGCAGAGAGATGAAGAAAAGGAGTATCGGATGTATATCAATTCCAATGCATGTTTAGAAAAAGAAAAGCATTGTCTGGTTCCCTAGTCTAGTTAAATTTATAACAATCCCTTGTAAAGATGTTTTTCCGTGATGAATTTGCAGAATACTCAACAGATATTAATGAAATTTTTCACAGTTTGTGTGATTGGGACCAACTTAAAAGGTAGGATAGATTTATCTAGATTAATGACCTCTATACTATTTTTATTGCCAATTAAATATTTTATCTAAGTTGGGTAAGTATCGAATAATTGGGACTGTTGTTCTAGAAGTCTGGGATAGTGGCAAGCTGCTCGGTTGGAGAGAAATAGATCATTGGTTCGATACTCGCTGGAATCGACGATTCTTTGATTCTGAGCTATAACCTAGCCTTCACCTCTCAACGATGTGAGGAATCGCCAGAAACGACACGTGATTCAGATTCCACGGTAAACTGTATTCCCAGTTGGATAACTCGAATAGAACAGGGGCACGTTAGGCTCCAATCGAAACACACCGAATCACTGTGTCTCACGAAAATATTGTCATATTTGATTTAGAATCTTTCCTTGATGCTACAGTTTATTTCACATTACATACGTTTTTTCAAATCTACATAAGGCATCCCAGTTTTTTAAAATCTTTCGGGTATCTAATTTTGTTCTAATTTTACTGTGTATTAGCTGTTGTTGTTGTGGTCTTCAGTCTGCAGACTGGTTTGATGCAGCTCTCCACGCTACCCTGTCCTGTGCAAGACTCTGCATCTGAGAATATGTTCGGCAACCTAAATCATTTTTAATCTGCTTACTGTATTCGTCCCTCGGTCTCCTTCTACGATTTTTACCCAACACACTTCCTTCTAATGCTAAGTTGACAATTACTTGATGTCTCAGAATGTGTCCAACCAATCTATACCTTCTCTTAGTCAGGATATGCCATAAACTCCTTTTCTCCCCAATTCGGTTAAGCACCTCGTCATTAGTCACGTGATCTACCTATCTAATCTTCATCATTCGTCTGTAGCACCACATTTCAAAAGCATCTATAATATTTTTGTCTGAACTGTTTCGTTTCTTTAGAAACGCTTTTCTCCCCATAGCCATTCTGCATTTTATATCTTCTTTATTCGGCCATCAGAAGTTATCTTGCTACCCAAATAACAAAATTCATCTACTACTTTAACTACATTAACAAGAATAAAACGAAGGTAATGGAATGGAATGTCAGAAAATCAGGCGATGCTGAAGGAATTAGATTAGGTTATGAGACAATAAAAGTGTATTAGCTATAGTTATAAAAATTAACAGCTGAGCGTTAGTCTCGCTAAAACTTAGAAATGGCTTCACCGATTTGAATATTTTTTGTTTGCTTTAATACAGAGGTGGTTAGAAAGAAAGGGAAAAACAAAAGCCGGCCGCGGTGGCCGAGCGGTCTGCAGCGCGCCAGGCACGTTCTGCACGGCCACTACGGTCGGGGGTTCGAATCCCCCATCGGGCACGGATATTTGTGCCGTCCTTAGTATTAGCTAGTTCACAAGGAGTTTGTAAGTTTAGGGACAGATGACCTCGTAGTTAAGTCCCATAAGCTCTACAAACATTTTAACATTTTTGAAAAAAAAAAAAAAATAAATAAATAAATAAATAGATAAATAAATAAATAAAACAAAACAAAACAAAACAAAAATAATGGAAGCTGGTAATTTTGTAAGAGGCAACACCACTCGGGATTAGATACGAATTTTATGCGATTCCATACCGTTCATCCGACTACGATAAAATTTTGTTCGCTTGAGCTTCAAAAGAGGATGAAAGTCACTCTCTACGGTGCAGGGCAGATGGCACTTCACAACAGACTTTCACACCATCTACAGTTTTATTCTTATCTTGAAGTTTTGCACACTTGAGATTCAGAACAAGAGATACATCACTGCCTTATAAGATTTCGTATGATGCAGGGGAGGCTGCCCTAGTGTAGATTTTGACACCGTTTTACGGAGCACCATCAATTTGGCAGGTATTGCTAATTTTCTCATACAGGGGAAAAATGGAATGAACAGAGAGAGAGGGAACAGGAGAAAACTGTTACAGAGAGGGGCAGATAGGCCGAATGCCAGAGGTAGGAGAATTGATAAATGGATAGAGAGTAGGGGGAGGAGGTGCAGGAGGAGGTGGCCGAGGCAGAGACGGAGCGTGAAAGTAAGAAAAAAAGTTAACTGCGGGGTCATCAGTCCCTAAACTTACAAACTACTTGTGAACTACCTTATACTAAAGACGACCAACATTCATGCCAGATGGAGGATTCGAACCCCCGACGGGGAACGGCCTCGAGCATCGGAGCATAGCGCCTCAATGCGCTCGGCCACTCCGCCGCGAGACTGGAAGTAGGATGCGATGGATAGATACAGGAAGAAGAAGTACGTGGACTAACTAAATATTGAAGTAAATAATTGGCTGAGCAACAACATGTTCCAAATAGGTCATACACTGAGAAGCCTAATAAGACAAACAGGAAGGTAAGAAACAGGCATTAAGATGGGGGAAGCGTTCGGCAGAGAGGTTAAGTAAAGGAGTGTGGGAAGTATATCCTGTGCCCATGCATAGTTATCAATATTAAATCTGGCCATGTTTGCCTGAACCTTTCCAAAATGTTCAAATGTTTGTAAATCTATCGGACCAAACTGCGTGGTCATCAGTCCGTAGCCTACAAACTACTTAAATCTAGGTAAACTAACATATGTACAACACACACACCCATGTTCCAGGGAGGCCTCGAACCTCCACGAACCTCCGCAGCGAGACGCTTTAGACCGCTCGGCTACTCCACCGCGGCTGAACATTTCCATTGTGCTTCTGCAGCGAAAGTTAATGTCAATAAAATGAGATTTCAGTTTATATATCTGTTGGTAAATTGTATCTCGAGCCTCCAGCACACAGTGTGCAACGAATAAAATAGTTTTTCCAGGCTATACGACCCCAACACGTCAAAGTGAAACAGTAGGATATCTAAGTACGTTTTTGACGTCGTTTAAGATCGAGGACCATCTGGTGACTCCTCGCTTCAATGCTCAAAATTATCCATAAAACCTGAAACACAGTTCATAAAACACAATTCAGTGAATCACAACGGTCAGGGTTACCACTACAAATAATCGACAAACTCACAGATTGTTTGTTCTTCTCAAAATATATGTTGTCCTTTGACCAAGTTCTCAACACGGTTGCAAGTCGTGAGGAGTTTTGACCCAGTTCCGTGAATACGTTATAAACAGCGAGCACTTTCAAATCAAAACCCGAAATTAAGTACACAATTTACGTGCCTCCAACAAACAAAAAAAAAAAAAAAAAAAAAAAAAAAAAAAAAAAAAATTACTAGGACGTAGCAGATTTAAAAGACAGTTCCTAAGTCCTCATATCTGCCAGGCACGAAAATTCTTCTAAGTCCACAAGCGAATGTTTGTAGAACTTTTAAACTGCTAGTCGCACCGCAGGCAAGCACAGATCCTGCCTCCAGGGGGTCCAGACAAAGTCTGAACCAAATAAAAATGGCGGACCCCTATTTATAGAATTCTCTGACCTGGACAACTGAGCAAAAATTTTAAGTAAGACTTTTTAATACAAGATCAGAAATTTCATTAGAATTCCTGTGCTTTATTTACCTTTCCTCTACGTTAGTTTTGCTAATGAATGCATACTTATTTGCAAGTTAATAACTAATTAAAAAGAGTGTTAAACGACATAAAAATAATTAATTTATCTACTATTCCTAGAACATGAATACAGCCGTTATTTTGTTAATTTAAATAAATCCTATGAATTAAACAACTAAAGTTTGTAAGAAAATCATTTGTTATTGACTAATTCGTAAGTGGTAAAAGTTACACCACCTTTCGGATTAGAGTTCAAATGTTCGCCGACCGCGGTGGCCGAGGGGACTGAGGCGCTCCAGTCTCGGTCTGCACGTCCACTACGGTCGGGGGTTCGAATCCCCCCTCGGGCATGGATATTTCTGCCGTCCTTAGTATTAGTTAGTTCATAAGTAGTTTGTAGGTTTAGGGACTGATGACCCCGCACTTAAAGTCCCATAAGCTATACAAACATTTGAACATTTGAGTTCAAATGTTCAAACGTTTTAAAGCTTATGGGGCTTAACTGTGGGGTCATTAGTTCCTAAACTTACAAACTACTTATACTAAAGACAACACAAACATCCATGCCCGAGGGAGGATTCGAACCTCCGACGCGCGATCCGCAACTTGGCGGTCCAGACCGCTGGGATACTCCCACGCGGATCGGATTAGAGTCCAATGAGCTTTGCGAGACCTCTCCATTGCCACTTCATATATTGAAATCTTATCGGTAATTATGAATTTTTAAATTAATCTCGTTACAAAAATGTTTATTGTTAAATAGTCCAACAACAAATGGCGACACCGTGGCACCAATTTATGTGTCTCAACATTCTCTTTAGTCAGAGCGCACTGGGTCCCCTGTGGCAAGCTTGGTTTGCGAGTAATTAATCATATTTTATTATTGTTGTATTTGGTCGTGTTCTGGCTATCCGCCACGGTAGGTTTGGTTCCTGCATGCTGCCATTGTGGGTATTTACACAATTACGTGACATTCGGCTGCTCGTGTTGGCCTGGTAGTAACAGCGTATTGCGCATTCAAAATTCCGACACTGCTTTCGATCATAGACTGCCGCGATCGCGCTGGGCGTGTATGTTCATAAAATTAAATGCTAGTCCAGAGGCTGTACTGTCACAATAGCTCCACTTTCGACTCTGTTTACGTAGTGAATATTGTCGGAAGTAGCACCAAAACAAAATAATAAAAAATGAAACCTACCATTACTCAAGAGTCTTTGGTTTACACAAGACAACGATCACATTACATTAACCTATACAGTAGCACACCATTTAACACACTCCATAAACTTTAATTCCTAGGCGAGGTGTAATTGTCCTCCCCCCACCCCAAAATAAAAATTAAAAAAATGTAAAAAAATATTCATTACACTGTTAACATTAAAAAATTTTCATAAATTCTTTTGTTGTTGTTGTTGTTGTTGTTGTGTGTGTGTGTGAGAGAGAGAGAGAAAGAGAGAGAGAGAGAGTCTGTGTATCATACACAACCGTCTTCCTGGACACAAATAACGGACATAGCACAGCAATGGTAAACGATGGTACTGAAGCTGGGTGTTGCACCAAAGTTACAACGTTATATTTTTATATGAGACCCTCATAAGGGAGAATATTCTTTACCTCAGAACCTGGCCTGTTGGTATTTTTGTCATGATGTAAACATCCCAAAAATTCTTGGTGTATGAAAGTCATAAAATTTAATTTTTGCAAATTCAGTTCACAATCCCGTGGAAAGTTAGAGAGATATTAGATAGAAATATATCTGTGGCAGAGTGCAATAGAGCATGATAAAGATGATCAATAATCGTTACGTAAAGAGATACGTTCCTAGTCGAAATGGAATTCATTGGTCATGCAAAAGATTGGAAATTAGATATATTATACATTATACCGTATAGGCATATAGAAACATGTGCAACGGAAGATGCTATCTAATAGTAACTATTTACGAGCACCTACAGAAAATTATAATCTACTGCTAAATCATCTAGAATCTCTATTGGATTATTGAACAGGAAGAAACAAGAAATCTTGGTTGCTGGTGACTTTAACACAGATTTTCTTATGCAGTCTTCCAGTAAACATTTATTGTAGTCAGTAACATTGACTTTCAATGTAATTCATTCTGTAAACTTTCCAACTCAGATAGCTAAATTTTCTAGGACAGCCATTGATAACATTTTTATAGACAAATCAAAGGAGCAAAATCATATCATAAAATCAAAAATCAATGGCATATCAGAGCATAACAGGTAGCTCCTTGTTTTAGGTTTATATTCTATGCCGATTATGAAGACTGCTAAATATGAATACAGGAGAGTAGTTAATCCACCAAAAATTGAGTATTTTAGAAAAGTGCTAAAATATGAGCTTGAAAGCTGCTTATAATGCTCAAGATGTGAATGAGAAATATGACATATTCATAATAATGTCAGTATCATGTTTGAAAATTCTTTTCCTCTAAAAGTAACTCAAATTGAACAGTAGTCTATAATGAAACCAGTGATTACATTAAGAATAAATATTTCCCCTAAAGGAAAATGAATCTATCAGCCAAGAAAAGCTTCAATGCTGATAATTTAGCTAAATATAAGGAATAATGAACAATATTGTTGTTGTGGTCCTCAGTACGGGGGCTGGTTCGATACTACTCTATCCTGAGCAAACATCTTCTCTCCTTATAAGAACGGCAACCCGCATCCATCTGAATCTGCTTACTGTATTCGTCTTTGTTCTCCCTCTGCGATTTTTCCCCCAAAACACTTCCCTCCAATGCTAAATTTACGATTCCTTGATGTCTAAGAGTGTGTCCTACAAATCGATCCCTTCTTTTAGACAAGGTATGTCAAAAATTCCTTTTCTCCCCAGTTCTGCTCAGTACCTCTTCATTATTATTCGATCTACTCACCTAATCTTCAGCATTCTTTTGTAGTACCATATTTCAAAAGCCTCTATCCTCTTCCTGCGTAAACTATTTATCGTCAAAGTTTCACTCCCGTACAAGGCAACACTCCACACAAATGCCATCAGAAAAGACTTCCTTACATTTAATTTAATATTCGATGTTAGAATATTTCTCTTTTTCAAAAACGCTTTTCTTTCCATTGTTATTCACATTTTATATCCTCTGTACTGCGACCGTCATATGTTATTTTACTACCTAAGATGCGTTATTTTACTACCTACCTAACAAAACGCATCTACCACCTTTATTGTTTCCTTACCTAATCTAATTCCTTCAGCATCACCTGATTTTCTAACGCGGCGTTCCATCCTAATGTTTTACTCTTGTTAATGTTCATTTTATACGCTCCTTTCAACACACTGTCCATTACGTTCAACTGCTCTTCCAGGTCCTTTGCTGTCTCTGACAGTATTACAATGTCATCAGCAAAACGTAATGTTTTTAATTCTTCACCCCGAACTCTAATTCCTTTTTCCAAATTTCTCTTTGCTTTCCTTATAGCTTGCTCAATGTACAAATTGAATGACATTGGAAAAAGGCTAAAACCCTGTCTTACTGCCTTCCCAATCACTACAACCTTTTCATGCCTTTCAAATCTAATAACTGCTGTTTGGTTAATGTACAAGTTTTAAATAACCTTCTGTGCCCTAAATTTCTCCAAATCTACAAAAGCTAGAAATGTTGGTTTGCCTATCCTTAATCTATCTTCTAAGATAAGTCGTAAGGTGAGTATTGCTTCCCGCGTTCCTACATTTCTTCTAAATCCGAACTGATCTTCCCCGAGGTCAGCATCTATCTGCCTTTCAATCCTTCTGTAAATAATTCGTGTTAAAATTTTGCACCCATGACTTATTAAACTGATGGTTCCGTAATTTTCACACCTGTCTGCTCCTGCTTTCTTTGGAATGGGGATTATTACATTTTTCTTAAAGTCTGAGGGTATTTCGCCTGTCTCATACATCGTACTCACCAGGTGAAAAAGCTTTGTCATGCTGGTTCCTCAGAGACTTCAGTAGCTCTGATGGAATGTCATCTACTCCAAGAAACTTGTTTCGACTTAGGTCTTTAAGTGCTCTGTCAATTTCATCTCTCAGTATAGTGCCTCAGTACACTGTCTCGAAATCCATTTCCTTTGTAGAGACCCTCTATATACTCTTTCCAACTTTCAGCTCTCAGTTCTTTACTCAGAACAGGTTTACCATCTGAGTTCTTGATATTCATACAGCTATTTTTCTTGTTTCCAAATGTATCTTTTATTTTTCTGTAGACGGTATCTATTTCTCCCCTAGTTATACATTCAACAACAGATTTGCATTTACCTTCTAGCCACTCCTGCTTAGGCATTATTCACTTCCTATCAATCTCATTTCTTAGTCGTATGTGTTCTATTTTACCTGCTTCATTTACTGCATTTTTATATTTTCTCCTTTCATCAATTAAGTTTAGTATTTCCTGTGATATCCATTGGTTTTTTTTTGTGGGTCTTACCTTTCTACCTATTTGCTCCTCTGCTCTCTTCACTATTTCATCTCTCAATTCTACCCATTCCTTTTTTACTGTTTTATTTTCCCTACTTTCTGTAAATTGTTGCCTAAAGTTCCCTCTTAAATTCTCAAGAACTTCAGTTTCCTTCAGTGTATCCAGGTACCATCTCCTTATATTCCTACCTCTCTGCAGTTTATTCAGTTTCAGTCTACAGTTAATAACCAATAAGATATGGTCAGAGTCTTTATCTGCCCGTTGGTATGTCTTACAGTTTATAACCTGGTTCCGAAACCTATGTCTTACCATTATAAAATCTATCTGGTACCTTCCGGTTTCTCCTTGTCTCTTCCACGTATACAACCTTCTTTCATGATTCTTAAGCCAAGTGTATATTATCTACCGTACAAAATTCTACAAGACGGCTTCCTCTTTCGATCCTTTTACCCAGTCCATATTCACCTACTATTTTTCGCCGCGGCGGAGTGGCCAAGCGCATTGAGGCGCTATGCTGTGATGCGCGAGACCGCTCCCCGTCGGGGGTTCGAATGCCCCATCGGGCATGGATGTTTGTGTTGTCTTTATTATACGGTACTTATAAGTTATTTGTAAGTTTATGGACTGATGACTCAGCAAAAAATGTTCGAATGTTTGTAAATCTATCCGACCAAACTGCGTGGTCATCAGTCCGTAGCTTACAAACTACTTAAACCTAGGTAAACTAACCTACGGACAAACACACATACCCATGCACCAGGGAGGACTCGAACCTCCGACGGCGAGCAACCGCGCGCTCCGCAGCGAGGCGCCTTAGACCGCTCGGCTACTCCACCGCGGCGATGACTCAGCAGTTAAGTCCCTTAAGCTTAACAAACATTTGAACATTTTCTACTTTTTCCTTCCCTTCCTTTACCTACTACCGAATTCCAGTCCCCCATCACAATTAAGTTTTCCTCTTCCTTTACTGTCTGAATAATTTCCATTACCTCCTCATACATTTCTTCTATCTCCTCATCATCGGCAGATCTAGTGCCCATACAAACTTGTACTACTGTGGTGGTTGTTGGCTTCGCATCTGTCTTGACTACGATAATACGATCATTGCGCTGCTCTTAGTAGTTTACCCGATTTACTATTTTCTTATTCATTATTAGACCTACTCCTGTAATATTCCCAAATGATTTTGTATTTATAATCCAGTACTCGTCTCACCAGAAATCCTGTTCCTCTTTCCACTGAACGTCACTATCCTTACAATATCTTACTTCAACCTATCCTTTTCCCTTATTAAATTTTCTGACATCCCTACCCCATTAAATGATGTAACATTCCACTCTCCGATCCGTAGAATGTCAGTGTTGTCTTTCCTGATGACGATATCCTCCTGAGTAGTCCCTGCCCTGAGATTCGAATGGGGGACTATTTTATCTCCGTAATATTTTATCCAAGAGAATACCATCATCATATATTCATACAACAGAGCTCCATATCCTCGGGAAAATTAATGGCTGTTGTTTCCCCTTGCTTTCAGCCGTTCGCAGTAACTGCATGACAAAGCCACATTAGCCGACGTTACAAGGCCAGCTCAGTCAATCATCCAGACTGTTGGCCCTACAACTACCGAAAAGTCTGCTATCCGTCTTCAGGAACAACACGTTTGTCTAGCGTCTCTACAGATACCTCTCCGCTGTGGTTTCACCTGCGGTACGGCTATCTGTATCGTTGAGGCATGCAAGTCACCCCACCTCGGCAATGTATATGGTTCATGGGGTAATTAATTTAGTTAAATAATTTTCATTATTTGGTGAAGTTTTCACTGGAAAAGAATTGGAAAAAGCTACAGCAATTATCTCCGAAAGTTACATTACATTTATCATGGGTGATCATCGTTAAGAAACATAATATGTACACCATACACATGTTATGAAGGTATTTTGCGACAAGAGATTTTTTTTTCCGAAAAGTGCTTCAATGCAAAGCATACTTAATTGAAAATCCAAAATGTCGTGTACTGTTATCGTAAATCTTTCATGGGAGTTTTCTCTTTTTTCTATGACACGCTCAGGCCAGTTACTTTAGAAATTAATATTAAGAAAAGTAATTCGGACATCTAAGCGAATGTACTGTAAGAATAAGATAGCAATGTCAGGCGACAAAATAGAAACAATATTGGATGTAGTGAAAGAGGAGACTGGTAGGACCGAAAAGGAGAAGGAGCAGACAGCATTACGAGAAGATGAAACATTAGTAACCGATGATTATACTGTGCAATTCTATATAACAGGTACTTTACATCTGTTACTGATAGTATGAGATTTTCAGGATCAGTAACTAAAGCCCTTCAATATTGAAAGGAGACTAAAGAACTTACTAATCGCCAACTCCTCCTACTCCATTGACGAATTTTTTAAAAGAACCAAATGATGTATGTGTCTGCATTCATACCATTAGTTTTATTATATCAGTTTCTAAAAAGAAATTATATTTTGACATGCTTCGCATTTACGAGGCTCTCCTCATCGTGAATCTGTGGAACGAACAACTAATCCAGGACCGTATTTTTTTTTTTTTTTTTTTTTTTTTTTTTTTTTTTTTTTTTTTTTTTTTTTTACAAAATATGTCTTTCTGGTATAATTTAATAAAATTAACTGACACAGAATTATTAAAAGTAAAATGACTGAAAGAAATACCGAAATCATTTAATAAAACTAAAAATGTTTGTATAGTCTATGGGACTTAACTATGGGGTTATCCGTCCCTAAACTTACAAACTACTTATGAACTAACTAAGACTAAGGACGGCACAAATATCCATGCCCGAGGGGGGATTCAAACCCCCGACCGTAGTGGCCGTGCAGACCGTGACTGGAGCGCCTCAGTCCCCTCGGCCACCGCGCCCGGCATTAAAACTAAAATTCCTGGTTGCTGACTTCAGTGTTGCCCTGTCACAGGTACTTCAGCTAATCAAACTTTAAAAATCTACTAGATATTAGCCAGAATGAGGGAGATGTTTGCGTTATTGCATAAGTAAATGCACAATGTTTATTAATTTGCATAGATTTCCTTGTTCAGATAAATGAATATTCATATTTCATATCAAGGTAATATTTGTAGAACAGGTGAATTTGAATAACTTTCCAGTCCTTATAAAAAAAAAAAGTATTTCAGGTGCGCACACTTCTTATTGAAAGTCAAAAGCATTAAGGATCTAGAGTCCTCTCTCGGTAGTGGTGGAATTGATAGACATCTACACAGGATACTCTGTAAATCACATGTAACTGCCTGGCAGAGGGTTCATGGGACCACTTTTATACTATTTATCTCCCATTCCATTCTCGAATACCGCGCGGGTACAAAGAACATCTGAATCTCTCTGTTCGAGCTCTGATTTCACGTATTTATTCAGATGATCTTTTCTACTTATGTAAGTGGGAGGCAACAATATATTTTCGCATTCGGAGGAGAATGTTGACGATTGTAGTTTCGTAAGTAGCCCACGCCACAGCGATAAACGCCTTTGTTCTAATGATTTCCATCCCAAATCCTGTATCATTTCCTTGACGCTGTCTCCCCTGTATCACAACAATACAAAACAAGCTGCCCTTCTTTCGACTCTTCGACTCTTTCGATGTCCTCCGACAAACCCACCTGATAAGTATCGCACACTGGGCAGCAAGACCAGATAAAACAGGAGGAATCTCACTGTATTATTGTAGCTGTCCTTTTTCTAGCTAAGCAAGGAAGTCCTTTTAGAGGAAGATGGTGATTTTGGTGATGCTCATAGCAGCAAATTTCTAAATACAATTCTCATATCATACTATAGTGTCCCCCTTCGTTTGCGTATTGAACGCCACAAGAAAGGCCAGATTAGCTATTTTTACAAAAATATACAAGTTGAGTTCCGTGACTTGATTGCTGACAAAATAAAACAAGATATAATTAAAGATATTTTAGCTGCTAAATACTTTTCACTGATGTTTGACTGCACTCCAGATATCAGCCACAATGCTCAGATGACACAAGTAATTCGATATGTCAAGTCGAATGACTCAGAGGTTGTGGAAAGCTTTACTGACATTTGTACAGTTACAGACAAAACAGGAGAAGGCCTTAGTCAAGAGATATTGCAAAAATTGGAACAAGATGGGTTGAACATTAAGTACTGAAGGGGTCAGTCTCATGACAATGGGGCTAACAGGGCTGGAAAGTACAAAGGGGTCTAGTCAAGAATACTTCAGAAGAATGAACTGGCCTATTTCGTACCATGTGCTGCTCACTCTTTAAATTTAGTAGGAGCAAATTCAGCGGACATTCAGCAAGACTAGGTGATCTGCAAGAGTAGATGCGGTTGAAGCTGTTTTCAAGCATTTTCATAAAGTTTTGAAGGCCCTGGAAGAAACTGAAACTTATAAATTGTCAACACCAGAAACAAAATCAGAGACAAGATCTATTTTAAAAAATATGAGAAAACTCAAATTCATTATTTTAACTTGTCTCTGGTATGCAATATTAAAATAAATTGCTCATGTTAATCAGTTTCTGCGAAGTTAATACTTTACAATTGATAAAGCTGTTCGAAACATTCAAGGAGTTTTGGGCTTTCTCAAAAATTCCCGGGATTCTTTTACCTCTGAAGCTATTTCTGAGGCCAAAGTGCTAGCAGAAGATAATGAGGTATCAACGGTATTCTCCGAAAAAAGGTACGAAGAAAGAAGAAAATGGGCGATGAGCTTTGTGAGGATGAAGTATCCAACATTCACAGAAAAAATAAGGAATAATTGACAGAGCTTAGTACCAGGTTTACCGCACTTGAGAAAATTGGTGCAAAAATTAGTTTTCTGTGTGGTGTGCAAATTCGAGAAATGGAAGTGGAGGACTTGAAGACCAAAGCAGCGGAACTGGCAGAAGATCTTAGCGAGGAAGAACTTGAAGTTGAAAGTTTCAGACAACATACGCTGGCAGTAGACAGAGCCTTGCAAGATTCCACTGCATCATCAGCAATAAGTTTAATTTATAAAAATAAATTTGTAGAGGGTATCCCAACCTTACTACAGCGTTAAAATATATCTTACCATTCTAGTTTCTGTTTCGTCTGGAGAAAGATGTTTCAGCAAGTTGAAACTAATTAAATACACTTGAGGAGCACGAATGCTTAACAAATCTGAGTATAATATCCATAGAGCACAAACGAGCTGCTTCTCTAAACTATGATGATATCAAAAACAGTTTTGTAGCAAAAAAAGCTCGAAAAGCGAAATTTTGAATTGATTTTTGTACGATGAGTAGTCTTTTAATATTTTTGTATGTATTAAAATTGTTCTTTTTTCCTTTGATCTTAATTCAGTCAATAAAATAAGTTCATGTTGTGAGATTGTGACATTTATTTAGAAATATGCAACCCAATTAGCGTCAAAAAGTCGATTCTTACAGGGGGATGAAAGAAGGGGCGACAAATTTAAGCTTGCCCCCCTTTGCAAATGTCCTAGATCCGGCCCTGAACTAATCTAATCGCCAAAGCTGACAATCCTTCCTGGATCATAGATTTGCGTAACGATGATTTTGTAATATTCAGAGTTGAAAAGCGCCTTTCTCTTTCGACTGACGTCATGGGAATTATAAAAATTAGCTTCAACTGTATAGAGAACTCAGTTAACGTCTTCGCTAGGTTAGACTAATGGTACCAGATAACTATCTTAATTGGTAGGCAATTTGTGAATAAAACAAAATTATTGCGACTGCTGTTGAAAAGTCAGTACTGGGTGGCAGAATGAGATGCCCGAGAAGAAAGAATGCTGGGAGAAGCACGGGACCAATGTTCCCTGTAGAGCGGTGCCACCTAGCGGAGCGCTGGGAACTGCTTCTGCCAGGGGGTTTGGAGGCAGCCTGCAACCCCTGTGACGTCACTGGCGCGCAGGTTACGTAGTGCCACGGTCCGGTCTGGGGCCGTATGAAGAAAATGGAGTATCTACTTTATACCCAGAATTTCAGAGAACAGACTCAGGTTCGCAAGAATAAAGTGAGTCGGAGAATATACTCAATCGATTATGTTCTCAGCGTGTATAAAAGGGTGGGGGAAGTTGCTCACAACAGAGAACTTTCTCCGATTTCGTATGAATAAAAGTACAGACGTTCCTTACAGCCGGTGAAAATTCTCCTTTTTCTGAAGTGAGCTCTCTAGCATACTTTGTACTAAGTAACTTCTATAAAGGTTACGTTTTACTGTGGTTTATAATAAAAATGACAAAATTTGTGTTGCTTAGAGAGCAAGAAAAGTTCCTTTATACGTACGCAAATCTGAAGGAACACGAGAGGAACTAAAACGTTTATGCAAATAAAAACTTTTTGCCGTCGAGTCGCTTCCTTCACAATAATCATAAGTGTGACACTTCATGCATTGTCACGTTGCGTATCGTGCGGCCTCCCGCGTCGGAGGTTCGAATCCTCCCTCGGGCATGGATGTTTGTGTTGTCGTTAGTAGAAGTTAGTTCATAAGTAGTTTTTAAGTTTAGGGACTGATGACCCCGCAGTTAAGTCCCATAAGCTTTACAAACATTTGAACATTTGGGTGATGTCAGAGGAGTTTTTTCATTACCGACATGAAATGAAACGCAACTGGATTCAGCTGCGCATTTTACCCGTTTCTTAGGAGTGTATTTTTACAGTTGTAAACATCTAAATAGCAAAATAATCTATGTTTTTAAATAGGGTCTAGTAATAAGGCCTTATGGCGTTAATTCCAAATAAAGTGGATCCCAGAGTGTTTACAATCTGTATGAGAAAATAAATATTTTTGCAATACAAGGTACTGAAGTATTTTTGTATTGCTCTTGTTCATTCTAACTAATTTGGTTGGCTTATTTAAGATAAGTTTTTCTGCCTTCGTAACTTCTGTTTTGTTAGAGGTAAATAGACAGGACAGTAAAGTTAATAACTGTTTAATTACATACCCAACAGTCTCTTTCTTGTAACAAATTCGCGTGGCCTATCGCTTATGAGCAGACCATTGTCTGTCAAAACATGAAAATGTGAAGTATTCATAAAATTTCGTTCGCAAATTGTGATAACCCAAATTAAATAACAAAGTTTATCGCATGATGAATATTTTGTAACATCGTCAGAAGAATACATTTTCATAAAAAGTCCATGTTTAATCATAATAATATTCTGTTGCACAACAAACTAATATTTGAACACAGTACAGTTCATCCTGAACACGTAGGTGCCTACTACATATTTCTACATTGGATAATATGCCTGATTGGGCTAGTTTAAAGAAATACACGATTGAACAGCTGATCTGTGCCGCAGATGACACACGGAGAACTTACTCAAGAAGGACGAGGAAGCGAGAATGACCTTCCTGCTCAGAGCATATGCTTGGAAGTTTTTATTCATACGAAAATGAGAACTTATTCAGAGAACGTTCTTTTGCCTTGGGAATCTTCACTGGAGCACGTGCTATTTTTTATTCATGCGGCCCTGGACTGTTCTTCAGGTAGATCTATGCTTTGCGGTTGATTCAGTTCGTTCTTGGTTGTTCGCGGCCTCGCCGCTGCCGCAGGTATAAAATGGGCCGAGCTGTGCGCTAGGGACTTCAAGCACACTGCGCTGGTCACGAGGCCGGCAGCGTTAGGAGAAAAAGACCAAAAGTATTTGATTATAAAATATTTCATGGTAGAGGTTAAACTTCCTATAAGAAAAAAACATATAAGGAAAAGTTTTAAAAATTGGGAGTTGTGCAACACTGCAACAATATTCCCATAGTCAGAGTAGCACAGAGTACCTAACGAAAAAAATTTTGATTTTTTGTTTTTAGTGGATGCAGTTCCACCCATTTCGTATAAAGAAAATTTACTTACGAGTCGACCTGACTCGACTTTGCCTATAGTTGACTGCTAACACTACAGTGACACTCGTTCACTACACCTTCTGTTGTCTCCCAGTGTGCCACTCTGGATTGTTTAAATGGCGCGGTTCTGGTCATAGGCTCCAATCCATGCCCTCTGCCACCCAGCATTCATAACACTGGCCAGAAATCAAGGTAAAAATTACCCCTCTGTTATTAAAGTGGTCTGAGCACCTGACGTTGGTCAGTGTTTCATTCACCTCCAGTGTGATTCAGACGCAACAAAGCAAACACTCAATTTCAGGGCGAATACCTGACACAAAGAATTAGGTTTCCAATAACTGATTGACAGATATGCCCTGTATGTTTTCTGTTTCTCTGTCACAAAAGTTTGTTGTATTCGGAAACAAAACGGCACAAATCATTATGACTGTAATGCAGTAAGACAAAAATCCCCAAACAAAATGATACCAGAATGTGCCATGTTATGTATATAATTATAAATGTGGATATACGCTCAGACTTAAATTAACAGCTGATTAGTGTGTTCAGAAAGCAACAGCGATTAATCAGTTAAACCTTCCCCTAGTTGAAAGCTTTCTTTAACATTGCTGTTATTTGAAGATCCATCGTTAAAATTTGCATCACTTAGGCCTATACTCAATTAATTTTTAAATTGCATTCGTCTCAACATTCCCTTTAATCTGAAGGTGCTGGTTTTCCAGTAACACGCTTTGTTGACAGTAATTAATTTTATTGCATTATTCTTGAATTTGTCCGTGTCTTGGCTGTTCACCATACTAGGCTTGGTTGCTACCCATTGCCAATCAGGGCGGATCCAGGACGGCATGCTGAGTGGGGGGCGGTGAAAGAATTCTCATCGTCAGCTAAACTCTGGCTCAGTAGAAAGACTCTAGTACCGACCATCTCTTTTTACCCCATGCCCAATCAAACAAAAGTCTCACAGTTTTGAAGACTCAGTCATTTTTTCAATTATGACACTGCACTAGAATATTTGACACCAGGTGTACAAAGAATTTTGAATGACATTTTTATCACATTCAGTTTGGCAGCTACAACCGTTCAAAGTTTCTGGGGCGGAGGCTGCGATAGCGTAGCTGACTGGCCGAGTGCCTAGCCCCTGGGGCACGGCCACCTGTCTCATGACCACCAACTAGTCAGCTACGCTGTCTTAGCCTCCGCCCCCAAAACTTTGAATAGTTGTAGCTGCCAAACTAAACGTGAAAAAAATGTCATTCAAAATTCTTTGTACACAGCTGGTGTCAAAAATTTCAGTGAATGACAGAAGCAACCATTGTTCCATTTGGAAAATTGTATGTTTGCATTAAAATACTCTTTCTAGGTATGTTTACAATCTGTTCATTGGCTAACAATACGAGTCCTTGACTACCAATCCATTCTGTGAAAACCGCACATCAATCGCACTTTCCGTTTCCGCAATATTTTCAGTGCAAGTTCAAATGTTCAAATGTTTGTATAGTCTATGGGACTTAACTACTGGGTCATCAGTCCCAAAACTTACAAACTACTTATGAACTAGGACGGCACAAATATCCATGCCCGAGGGAGGATTCGAACCCCCGACCGTAGTGGCCGTGCAGACCGTGACTGGAGCGCCTTAGTCCCCTCGGCCACCGCGGCCGGCTCGGTGCAAGTGTTTGGTGATTCAGCCTGTATATGTCACTTAATATTTATGGGGTATGAAGAAGAGACAAGGAGTTACATTGTTGATAGATTATAAAAAATTTATACATAGTCTAGACTGGAAAATCGATGTAACCAAATGACAGCACCTATACATAGGCAGAGCACAATGTCCCAGTGATTCATACGTATGCTTATACTTAGGTATTGCATAAAAATCACTTGGTGTAGAGGGACGGAACGGGGGGGGGGGGGGGGGAAGGAAGATGATGAGAGTGAGGCAAGCAAGAAGTGGATGGATAGACACAGGCGTGTTTTTATTTTTTTATAACAACACTTGTACAGGTGAAAAGCCGGTTAGACCTGCAAGAGCCCCGGGCTCTGTGCAAATGTCCCTCTGGGAAAGTGCTCCGAACTCGTCTCCAGATATGTAACCGAAGTCAACACTGCCTGAAGCTGGGAGCAAAGTGGCATCAACTCAGCTCCCCTCCGTACACAGCAGGCATAGTCCCTATGCATAACTACAGTTCCCAGACAAACGAAGTGGTGGAAGACTGTATTGTAGATAACTAACTTAAACCCGCGAACTTCGCCAACATGTTAGACTATCACGCAGAAGTCTAAAACTGTATTACCAAAATAAACAAGTGAGAAAACTACACGACTGTCATTGTAAAGACGGTGCAAGTACATTGCTGTTACATCAAACGGTTTTTAAAATCACAATAGTGGGCGTTCTAATCACAAAAACAACTTGAGGATTAAAACTGCAGAACACAGAAATAAATCAAAATAGCTCGCTTGTACTTAAGTTTTCTACTTTCATGGTGCTGCCTGCGAGAGAGATACTTCCTACATGTCAATAACCAGAATAGTTGAGGCATTGTCTTTATTACTGGCATACTATCTGCTGGATAGAAGTACAATGATTATCAATGCTCATTCTGTCTTATAGGCCGTATGCGCCAACTATTTAACTACCTTCGGTCAGTTAGATATGATGTCCATGGAGGACCTTGCTTGGCTCCGTCAAAGATGACCTCGGACTCAAGAAACCCGGTGTTTATAAAATACCGTGTGAGTGTGGCAAGGCATACATCGGCCGTACGCTTCGAACTGTACAAGATAGATGCGTGGCACATTGCCGCCACACGAGACTATTGCAGCGGATAAATCGGCGGTAGCAGAACACTGTTTAACGGAAGGTCACAAGATGATATATGATGAAACCCGCATAGTAACTAATACCTTCGGTTTCTGGAACATTGTTTACAGAGAAGCCATTGAAATCTGTGTGACGGACAATGTAATAAATAGAGACATGTGGTTTCCTCTTAGTAGAACATGGAATCCATCATAAAATAATATCAAATTGCAATGTTCGAGCCGGCCGCGGTGGCCGAGGAGACTGAGGCGCTTTAGTCATAGTCTGCACGGCCACTACGGTCGGGGGTTCGAATCCCCCCTCGGGCATGGATATTTGTGCCGTCCTTAGTCTTAGCTAGTACATAAGTAGTTTGTCAGCTTAGGGACTGATGACCCCGTAGTTAAGTCCCGTAAGTTCTACAAACATTTGACCATTTTTTTAGCAATGTTCGACCGGGATTCCAGCACCTGGGACTGATTAATGTAAGGTGCGATATATCGTTGTGCCCTGTTCCACTAGGGGCGGCGCCACCAGTCCTGTCTAGGAGGTAGCAACTGTGACGGCCGGCGTATGCGCCGTGCACGCGACCGACTCCTATATAGGACGCGCTACTTCGATATTGCACCAGTATTCAGCGGGTCTCAGCAGCAACAGTTTCCTGAAGATGATGGACAGCTGTATCGTCGAAATATTGAATCAGTTTGATTTTATTATCCGGCAGAAAACCCGCAGAGACTTCGAAGAATTGTCACGCCGGGAAAGCCTACGAAGTTACACCTTGCAGATGCTAATGGTGATCAGAAGAAGAGAGAGCGACCGAGTCAATGGGGACCAGGTGGTTGCGCGACAACGTATCCGCGTGTATGGCAAGCGGTTGTTGTTATGTCGCTGAAGGCGAAGGCTGTGGGGCGGCGCGTGGCAGCAGCTGCACTCTGGTGGCGGCCGGGTCGAGGGAAACGCCCCAGCGCAGGACGGAGAGAAGGCCCGGGCTCCTAGCCAGTCAGTGGCTGCCCGCTCTGGAAGGAAAACTTGCCGCAGATTCACCATACACTTACGACATCGCAGCTGTGGAGTAAGACTTGGCCAAAGGAAATCTGGACGTCGGAAACGACTCTCCCGTGCGTTGTGACAATAGTACACGGTTACCAGGCGTGTCCTTGGCTGTATACGCGGAAGTATACATGGACAGAAAATTTGATGAAAAGCTACTGCGAAGATGCAACATTCAAGTTTGCAGCAAGGATTTAAGCCGACCGCGGTGGCCGAGGGGACTGAGGCGCTCCAGTCACGGTCTGCACGGCCGCTACGGTTGGGGGTTCGAATCCCCCTTCGGGCATGGATATTTGTGCCGTCCTTAGTGTTAGCTAGTTCATAAGTAGTTTGTAAGTTTAGGGACTGATGACCCCGCAGTTAAGTCCCATTAGCTATACAAACATTTGAACATTTTCAAGGATTTAATTGTACCATGAGGACGTCCATGTTAAAGTTTTGCTAGATACTTGTTAAAAGGCACTGAACGAGAAGAACCGAGGATTAAAAAAGAGCATTTTCTGTGCGATGTTCTTGACACAGCTTCATCACCTGATGTTTTAACGCAGGGGTCGGCAACACTGCGATTGCTATCTACCGGTAGATCGCGAGTGCTTATATAGTAGATCACGTGAGTACTGTGAGTGCAGAAGAAACATTGCTGAATGAAATTGACAATGATGTTTTCTTAGCAGTGAAAAGGAGCGATCGTTCGACACAAGTTGGTTTTATTTATCAAAAATCGCGTAGAATTGGTAGCAACCTCTACCTTGAATCTCTAAAACTGTTTCTGGCATAAGTTCACTCAGCCGCTACCTGTGCTCTGCTCGTTGCTACACTATTTCATTCATCTTTGTGCAATGTCGAATATCGGTTCGGTACGTACCTGTCTGGAAAAGGCAGTGTTTCGTGCCTTGCCGCGTTGAAGGAGATTAGAATATTAACTTATGTGGTAGTGTTACGGTGAACTACGAACTTCTGTGCTTTTACAGTGTGTGGATGGCGGTTATTTTATGACTAAGATTTCAAACGTGGTCTTCTACCAAGAACTTGAAATAAGCCGCGGCGGAATGGCCAAGCGTATAGAGGCGTTATGCTCCGATGCGCGAGGCCGTTCCCCGTCAGGGGTTCGAATCCCCCCTCGGACATGGATGTTTCTGTCATCCTTAGTATAAGGTAGTTCATAAGTAGTTTGTAAGTTTGCGGACTGATGACCCCGTAGTTAGGTCCCATAAGCTCTATAAACATTTGAACATTTGAAGTATCCTTCCGTTTCATTAAGGAATGACAGTTGCCACAGAAACCTAGGATTTCAATTATATATGAAACTACTAGTATCAGCAAGTTGTTTAGAATATTTATTATTACAGTATCCTCCCATTTTATGTGTATAAGCTTCAGAAGATAAGTGTTCAAAAATGTTCAAATGTTTGTATAGCTTATGGGACTTAACTACGGGTCATCAGTCCCTAAACTTACAAACTACCTATGAACTAGCTAATTCTAAGGACGGCACAAATATCCATGCCCGACGGGGGATTCGAACCCCCGACCGTAGTGGCCGTGCAGACCGTGACTGGAGCACCTCAGTCTCCTCGGCCACCGCGGCCGGCAGATAAGTGTTCAATTCGTTGTTGCGTATTTCACAGCACGTTCACGAAATAGAAAAAAACGTACATTTTAGAGCGATCTCTCTAACATATGCACAACTCTAAACATTGCAGAACATAGCTCTATTTAATTAATAAGAGTGAACGAAACCCTTTTACGAGCCATGGCAAAAAAAAAAAAAAAAAAAAAAAAAAAAAAATATCGGCGGGTTTCGAACTACCCGCGACATGCTTCCCAATGTAACGCACTACCCACTACACCACGACGAACAACTACGACGTTTTCCATTAAGTCTCATATTATTGACGGCAGTTACTAACAGCTAAAAATGACATTTTTGACACTATACATTATAATTTATCCTACTAGGAACGATTTGCTTTTGTTAATTCTTCAGTACTCCACTGATTTGAAATGACACCGCGTAAGTTATAATAAGAAAATCATAAAATACAGGAAGCAAGATGGCGTATGCCAGATAGTTCTGGCTTACGTAAAATCAAGGGGCGGTGTCAAATCGCCGTTATTTTTGCAAATATCTCTGTAACGGTACGAGCTACGAAGAAAACACAAGGTGTAGAGAATTTTGTCCTTTACGACTTCGGTTATTCAATTTGCGTGTCAGGTGAACGGTTCGTTTGCAATTTCAATTATATTAAAAACGAGTTTTTTTTTTTTTTTTTTTTTTTTTTTTTTTTTTTTTTTTTTTTTTTTTTTTTTTTTGTCCGAAAACCTTCAAAAAGTGAGGGTCTAGTCTCTGGCGACCAAAAATTATGTCTGTAAAATTTGGTGCCGATAGTTTGAACAGTTCGACCTAAAAAGTGGGAACACGTTACGGACAGACAGACAGAAGGCCATCCTAAAATTGCCGTTATTTTTGTAAATATATCTGAATCGATGCAAGATATAAAAAAAAACACAAGATAGAAAAGCTGTAGAGAATTTTCTCCTCTACAAATTTGTGTATTCAATATTCGTGTCAGATGTACAGTAAAGCCGTTATTTTCATTTCAATTTCGAGCAGTCAAAAGACGATCGCAAAGGCCCACTTTTAGTGTCACTGCCGTAACCTAATGTGGGCCCATATCTGATGGCGTTAAATGCGGGGAACTGGCCGGCCGAGTTACAGGCCCTCTGTCCAATAGAACGATTTAGAAACAATTCCAGAAGACAGCACTATGGGTTGTACGAATTTATCGTCGTCTACGGAACAACGTCTTCTAGCATCCATAGAAGACTGGCTGTTAGGAGGCTGAGATACTTGTGCGCGTTCATTATATGATCTGATAGTTCACTACCCCACATCACATGTTTGTACCGCATGGGCGCTGATGTTCATCCCGTGAACGCAACACGGGTTGTCAACAGACCAACAATGCATGTTTCGGCGTTGAACCTAGTTGTGATTGGTAAATGTGGCTTTACCAATAAACAAGATATATGGAAACACAAGACTGTCTTAATGCCCAAGCACAGAAGTTAATGCGATTCTCATAATCGATCAATGACAGAGAGCGATGTGATAGGAATTGGAACCTGTTTCGATGGAGAATGCAAAGGACACTCACCCGCCTCTTGACACTTCCTGGTGCGACTTCGAATGAGGTAAAGTGTGGATCAGTGGCAACTACAGCTAAAACATTAAGTTCCTCCTTTTTTGTCGTCATTTGTATCCTTCTGTTATGCTACCTAGGTACTACGTAGTTCACGGAAATGATTGAAGTGACTGATACATAAATTCTGGAGTGCCACGCTACGGATCGCGCGGCCTCCCGCGTCTGATATTCCAATCCTCCCTCGGACATGGATGTGTGTGTTGTCCTTAGGTTAGTGTGACTTAGTTTAAGAAGTTTGTAAGACTAGGGACTGATGAACAACGTAGTTGGGTCGCATAGGATTACAAACATTTGAACATTTGATACATAATTGCCGAGTGATTTCCGTCTTTGCTCATACACCGAACACGAACGAACTTCATTCTTCCTTCAAGCTCCGTACACCAAGAGCATAGTAAATTCCATCCTCTACTCACGACCTAGTGCTTGGACCGTCACACAATAAGTGACTATCAAGGAGCAATTCACTAAATAAACAGAGAATAGAATGTATGCTCACATAATGATATCGAACATAGCAAGTACTCAGGTTGAATGGCAATAGCAAGGGTCGCTGTGGAAACCTCCACAACTTAACTAGTAGATGGCTTGAGCTAGAATCCTGACATTTTAAATTTCCACACGTTTAATTTATTCATCTCAATAGGCAGTGTTCCCTTTTAAACTGTATATTTGTACAAAAATTACAAATTGTACGTATCATTACATCATTAACAATACGAACCCATAATCAACAATTCATTCCACGAAAACCGCACATCAAAAGCATTTTTCACTTACGCTATATTTACGGTGCAAGTCTGAAGTAATCCACTCTGAATGATAGGTTGTGGGTGTATTGGAACTAAAATTACAAATATATTTAATAAAAGAAATACAGACATGAAAATAAATTGGGACTAGATACCACGTGGCAATTCTTGTATCTGTTACTTCTATATGTCTGGTACTGGATCTCTTATATAGGTTGATTATGGTAATACATAGTCAATAAAGCAAGAGAGGCATGGGCTCGGTAATCCTTGTCACACTTCATGCACCGAAAGAAGAAGAAATGTCCCATGTTATAAGAAGGCAGTTTCAGAGTAACACGGCTACGTTTAGACAAACATACTAACATTTCTATAGAACTCAAAGTTATAGTATAAGGTTTCGTATAAAAATCAACTCTACATATAATTAAATTTTCAGTTTGAGTGCTGTTAACCTATTGTACCAAACTGCTGTGGTGATCAGTCCCTAGACTTACAAACTACTTACACTAACGACACAAACGCCCATGACCGAGGGAGGACTGGAACTCCCGGCGAGATCGGCTGCCCAGTCCTAGCATGACGCCTTAAACCAAGCGGTCATTCCGCGCAGCACGTGTGGTAAAACTTTTACTATGTTTGTATGCGTATTTCGTCTTCCCTTTCTGTGTGTGATATAGCATTCAAGGAAGTGTCTGGTTTTGTATCTCTGTCGTTTTACTATGTACTGATGATTTGTCTATTGTAAAACCTGACTTATTCCAGGGTACGATCTGTCCTCCTTGTGTAATGCACGTAGTGCTGGCGACACTTTGTCTCCGATATTGTTTTTAGAGGTCCAATAGTCCTATCTACGTTTCAACTGCCCTATGCCTTGGCATCCTAACCTTGATCTTAGCTGTTTCAGGGCATCGCAAATCAGCACCATACATTCAGGTGAGTTTTGAACAGTTGCCTGCCTTAGGCCAAACTGGTGGAGGGGCACAGGATATAGACCATGGCCCGTCACAAATGCACTCAAGCGTAATGTAATCATCCCTGACAATACTGACAAGCAAGTGTTGGAAAAGATTGGAAACTTTTCACAATACTAGGCTATGTCTCGTAAACGAATGGCACTAGAATCGTGCTACGAACGTCACTGACATATAGTTTTACTTTACTTTTAATTTGATGGTGGCTACAGTTATTGTTCAATTTAAAAAGTGCATGTTTTCACAAAAAACACATTTTCTATGTATTATTAAACTCTCTTTATTGGCTAAGGATACGAGCCCCTGACTACCAATGCAACATCCTAAAACCGTACATCAACAGCACTTCATAGTTCCGCAAATGGATATTCACCATGTATAGTTAAAACTCGCAGTAGTGTACGTATTGTCTCAAATGAGATTGGGTCGGAAGTCCCCGAGATTCTGAGTAGAACACGCCTCTGGTCGCGCGTTGCAATCGTTTTAAGCGTAGCTAACATTAATCAATGCGCCGAAGGACTGGCCATATAACAAGTTATTGATTCTAAAACTGTTGTGTAACTTGTTCTACTGTCCGGAAGGAAAGTATGTATCGTATAGTATTCAGTCTTGTAAGTTTGCGTTAGATTTTCTCAACTTCATTAGTTGTTACTGTGGCATGTTCGTTAAAGTGCAAATGATCTTCCATATAAATTCTAACATATTTTCTTATATTCCTAGATTTCTATATGTTCTCTGATTTTATAGTAGAGTATCTTTCAGTAGGAAACAGAAGTAGGAAACAGTTTTGGTAGATATTATCAGTTTTATGCTCGATCATAATTTATCGATGAACCTGAAGTGCTGCGGGACTTTCTGACTAACTGGGAGCGATAGTTAGCAGATTCAGTGACCATACGGTAATCAGTGCAACCAACCACCATTTTTGCCATAACTTTGTCCTCTGGTAGAAGCAGTAGTGCTTCTTTGCCTACATTCCAGAAGATTGGTCCGGCAATTAATCCCCTAGGACTACCCCTGCTTACCCTCTTCACAAACTCTTGGCTTCCAGTCTTCCATTCCACAATCTTGTCTGAGGGTGCTAAATAGAACCGAGTGAGATACGTATATTTCTAAATTTTGTAAACCTCACCAAAAACCAAAGACTGTGGATAGTTACATATGTTTCTATACCCATTTTCAGAAAAAGCAGAATTAATGTTAAGCAGACATACGAAATTGTATGACTTAAGGTCTCCATCTGCCACTTCCATGATTATAATGGCTTTTAACATGGAAGAACTTATATTTGCAAATGAACGTAATTTATTTACTGTATCAACAATTTTCTCTGTCTCGAAAAGGTAAGTCTACGTTAGTTCAAATCAAATGTTCGTAATTGTATAGGACCAGACAACTCTAGTCATCGGCTCCTAGGTTTAGAAACTACTTAAACTAACTTATACTAAGGATAACACACATACCCATGCCCCAGGGAAGATTATAACCTCCGACGCGAACGGCCATGCGATCTGTAAAGTGACGCTCCTGACCGCACGGCCATGCCCGCATAGTTTTGTGCTATTTACCAGTAGTGTCTGGTCGAAAGTGCTTTGAATTTATAAAGCAGAAGAAGAATATCAGAGCTTCCTCCTCCCTGCAAACTCAAGAGAGGAGCCGAGCTCCCCTAGCAAGCGTTTGGCACCAGAAATGTCATATATGGATTGTCCTATGTGTGAACTGTGATTCCACCCCAGATTAGGAAATACTGTCAACTATTTGTTTCTGAAGTTGTTTGTTCTTACATGTTTGTCTCTTGATTACAATAAGCAGGAAAACATGTCACATTTTAGACTGTTCTTCAAATACTCGGTACAGGTACTTACCTTATATGTTAGTAAAGGTAAAAATACTATTACTAGTCACATAAATTGTACGTTTTGACTCTGTCTCAATCTTTCTGTAGAGATCAACATAGTAAAATTGTTTTTATTCCTCGTTTGAATGATGTTTGATAGAAGAGTGTAGAATTTCTTCTGTAAAACGTAAAATGAAAAGTGATATTTATTTCTAAAAATTTACTTTTTACTATGTACTATTAATTTTTGAGAACAAATAATATTTTTTGTACATTATTCTTCTTGAATGTAATGTCAATATGTAGAAACCCAAAATACCACCCAGATAGCAATAAGATGGTAGTTTCTTAGCGTGGGTCAAAAATGACCCACATGGTACTGCTAGGGGTACAGAAAAATCCGGTACTTCTAGTGTTAACAGAATCGTGCAAAACCCCAATATAGTACAGTTTAGTCGACGCAAGAAGATTATGTAAAGTTGCACTATGTACGCTCTGTGGGCCATAATGTTTTAGTAAAACCGGTCTTCCTTGCTTGAAGTTTGCAGAAGTGTGGACTATTTTCTCCGGGGAGCCGACGCGATTAGTTTACTCACTGTGCCACCCTACGCGTAAGTGATTTTGAACGGGGCAGCCGAAGTGTTTGCGTCGGAAGAAGAGCGTCGGCGGTCATGAAGACAAGCGCAGGAATTCTGGCCGCAGTACGGTTCATTAGCTGATACTTGACTGATAACAGGCATCTGCGCTTGCGTAACTACACACGGCGCAGCTCCCAGATTACAGGCCAGCGCTCAGCGCCTTTACTCCTCTATAAATATGGAAATAAAAATCCATCAAGTAATGAAAGCTTTCGGCGTTCCTTATGCGGCCATTTCTCCAGCGCTTCACTTTTTCCTCATTCCGTTCTTTGCGGTTAAGCCGTCTACTGCGGGCCGAGACACGGTTGATCAACGTAATGGAACTGATGGGGCAGCAATTTTCCCGCGCCGCTACCGAACTGCACAGCCCACCGAATTACGCGCGGTGCGGGGCTGAGACAACTCATGCCGCACCGAGTAGACGCGGCAGGCCAATCGCGTTACTGCAATCCACATTACCAATTGATAACTCTGCTCCTGTTCTAAGCTTTGGCGTTCTATTAATATCGCTATGTTTCGAGGATTGTAAACGTGCTTTTCAGGCGAGACGTCGGATGTGTTCGCCGAACTTGAAAATGCCAGACACTTGCTACCGACGACATATTGCGGGAAATTCACAACGTCACCCAACATCTCGCCCGGGAAGCATATCTATAATTACTTCGAAACGAAAGCCTCAAGCGACCGCTTTGGCATGGAGGTGAGCAACTGATAACCTAGGACGTTGTACCTTGGAACGCTTTTCTTACTTCTGCCTCGATCCAGCATTGTGATAGATGTTTAATATATCGCCTTATTTAAATCCAAAATTATGGCATTCACTTTATGTGTGCTGCATCTTCCTTTGATATTAAAAAAAAAATACTCTGGGAATTTAATCTAGTTCAGAATGTGAAAACTGTTTCAGTGTGGGACGTGATCGTTCATCTACACACCTGGCCATTAAAATTGCTACACCACGAAGATGACGTGCTACAGACGCGAAATTTAACAGACAGGAAGAAGATGCTGTGATATGCAAATGAGTAGCTTTTCAGAGCATTCACACAAGTTTGGCGCCGGTGGCGACACCTACAACGTGCTGACATGAGGAAAGTTTCCAACCGATTTCTCATACACAAACACCAGTTGACCGGCGTTCCCTGGTGAAACGTTGTTGTGATGCCTCGTGTAAGGAAGAGAAATGCGAACCAACACGTTGCCGACCTTGTTAAAAGTCGGATTCTAGCCTATCGCGATTGCGGTTTATTGTATCGCGACATTGCTGCTCGCGTTGGTCAAGATTCAATGACTGTTAGCAGAATATGGAATCGATGGGTTCAGGAGGGCAATTCGGAACACCGTGCTGGATCCCAGCGGCCTCGTATCACTATTAATCAAGATGACAGGCATCTTATCTGCATGGCTGTAACGGATCGTGCAGCCACGTCTCGACCCCTGAGTCAACAGATGGGGACGTTTGCAAGACAACAACCATCTGCATGAACAGTTCGACGACGTTTCCAGCAGCATGGACTATCAGCTTGGTGCCATGGCTGTGGTTACCCTTGACGCTTTATCACAGACAGAAGCGCCTGCGATGGTGTACGCAACGACGAACCTGTGTGCACGAATTGCAAAACGTCTTTTTTTCGGATGAATCCAGGTTTTGACGCAGGTCATGATGGTCGCATCCGTGTTTGGCGAGGCCGCGGTGAACGCACATTGGAAGCTTGTATTCGTCATCGCCATACTGGTGTATCACCCGGCGTGAAGGTATGCGGTGCCATTGGCTACACGGTTCGGTCACCTCTTGTTCGCATCGACGGTACTTTGAACTGTGGCCGTTACATTTCAGATGTGTACCAACCTGTGGCTCTACCCTTCATTCATCTACATCTACATAGGATAATCTGCAAATCATATTCAAGTGCTTGTCAGAGGTTTCATCGAACCACCATTATACTATTTATCTCCCATTCCATTCTCGAATAGCGCGCGGGAAGAAAGAGCACCTGAATATCTCCGTTCGAGCTCTGATTTCCCGTATTTCATTATACTATTTATCTCCCATTCCATTCTCGAATAGCGCGCGGGAAGAAAGAGCACCTGAATATCTCCGTTCGAGCTCTGATTTCCCGTATTTTATTCTGATGGTCATTTCTACCTACGTAAGTGGGAGTCAACAATATTTTCGCATTCGGAGCAGAATGTTGGCGATTGGAGTTTCGTAAGTAGCCCAAGCCGCAGCGATAAGCGCCGTTGTTGTAATGATTCCCATCCCAGTTCCTGTATCATTTCCGTAACACTGTCTCCCCTGTATCGTACCCGCCTGATAAGGACCCCACACTGGGCAGCAATACTCAAAAATGGACGGACAAGCGTAGTGTATGTAGTTTCTTTCGTAGATCTGTTGCATCTTTTAAGGGTTCTGCCAATAAAACGCAGTCTCTGGTTCACCTTTCCCACGACATTATCTACGTATTCTTTCAGTTTAAATCTGAAGTAATAGTAATTCCTAAGTATTTTGTAGAGTTTACGGCCTTCACTTTTGACTGATTTATCTTGTAAACAAAGTTTAACGGATTTATTTTCGTACTCATGTGAAGGACTTCACACTTCTTATTATTTAGAGTCAATTGCCAATTTCTACACCATACTGATATTTTATTTAGATCGACCTGCAGTTGGTTTTAATCTTCAGAAGATTTCACAAGACGGTAAATGACGGCGTCATCTGCAAACAACCTAAGGAAGCTACTTAGATTTTCCCCCAAATCGTTTATATAAATAAGGAACAGCAGAGGACCAATAACACTACCCTGTGGAACGTCCGATATCACCTCTGTTTTAGTCGATGCCTTACCATCGATTACTACGAACTGTGTCCTCCCTGACAGGAAATCCCCTACCCAATCGTAAATTTGGGGCGATATACCTTAACCACGCAATTTGATTAAAAGCCGTTTGTGAGGTACGGCCGGCCGCGATGGCCGAGGGGACTGAGGCGTTCCAGTCACGGTCTGCACAGCCATTACGGTCGGGGTTCGAATCCCCCCTCGGACATGGATATTTGTGCCGTCCTCAGGATTAGCTAGTTCTTAAGTAGTTTGTAAGTTTAGGGACTGATGACCCCGTAGTTAAGTCCCATAAGCTATACAAATATTTTTGTGAGGTACGGTGTCAAAAGCCTTCTGGAAATCAAGAAATACGGAATCGATTTGCGAACCCTTGTCGATAGCGCCCATCACTTCGTGTGAATAAAGAGCTAGTTGTGTTTCGCATGAACGATATTTTCTAAATCCGTGTTGACCTTGGGTCAATAAATCGTTCTGTTCGAAATAATACATAATATTTGAATACAGGATATGTTCCAAATCCCTGCTGCAAATTGACGTCAATGAAATAGGCCTGTAGTTTCGTGGGTTACTCCTACTGCCTTTCTTGAATATAGGTGTGACCTGTGCAACTTTCCAATCTTTTGGTACAGATCCTTCTTTGAGAGAGCGGTTGTGTATGGCTGTTAAGTAAGGAGCTATCGCTTCAGCACAATCAGATAGAAATCTAATGGGGGTACAGTCCGGACCAGAAGACTTGTTCTTGTTAAGTGATTTTAGTTGTTGCACTACTCCGATGATATCTACTTCTACGTTACTCATTACGGCCTCTGTTCGTAATTCGAAATCTGGAATATTGGTTTAGTCTTCATTGGTGAATGAGTTTCTAAAAGCTATGTTAAGTAACTCTGCTGTAGTAGCGCTGTCATCGGCAGGATCGCCATTACTATCACGTAGTGAGGGTATTGTTTGTGGATTGCCCCTAGTATATTTAACATATGACCAAAATCTCTTAGAGTTGTCAGTCAAATTTCGAGAGAGAGTTTCGTTGTGATAAGTATTGTAAGCATCTCGCATTGAAATCCTGGCTAAATTTCGAGCTTCTGTGTAGGATCGCCAATCCTGGAGTTTTGTGTTCGTTTAAATTTAACATGGCTTTTCCTCTGCTTTTGCATCAGTGTCCTGACCTGTTTTGTGTACCAAGGGGGATCACCTCCTTCTGTTATTAATTTATTTCCAAGACGAGACATAAGATGGGCCTACAGCCCCAAGGAGCTCTCCTCCCGAACAAAGTATTTTACTTGACAACAGTAGTTTTCTGCCATAGTCTCTCTCATTTATAGATCGCCATCCCCTCCATAAGTAGCACAGTTCTTAACATAAAAAACTTGTTTCGACTTACGTTTCACCAGTTACACACTATCGTAACATTTTAATAACATTAAATAGAGCATGACCGCTCATAATACACAACATTTACGTACAGTTACTGGAATAATGAAAAAAATCATTAAATAGTTACATGAACATGAGGACAAGAGGTGCATATCATATAGCTTGCAAATTCTGAGTTACTGTAGAGGATACGATGAACTGATTACACTTCCATAATAAACTGTTATAACAAGTGTAATAAATCCTTAAATAAATAGATACGACTGTGTTATCTTGATGTAATAACTTGAGGTAATTGGCTTTCATGTAAGATATAGTCTGTTGAAATTGAATGTTAAATTCAAAAATTAGTAATTTTAATTTTGCTATATTCAGATATTGCGAACATTAACTTTTGTAGTTTTCAAAATATTACTAATTATTGTTGGTTCTTGAGATTCGCTAATTGCTCCGTCGTGGTAGATGCTTTCAGAATTGATGGGAACACAACACTGAGATTTATTATTTATTTTTACGTTAGTAAACATCATTTAAAGTACCCGGAAGATCATTCATTAGGACATTCCTTGTCTTCGCCGCGCTTGCACCAATGTTGCCCTGCTTTCCATATAATTCCAGAATTACAAAAATTATTTGACATACAGAGTAGGTATCTGTAATATTACAATACCTCCACTTTCTGTGTGAGGTAGTTTGGCTAACTTCGCGTCGCATCCCATTTAACATAATTGATGTAATAAAATATTACAAATTTGTCAGACCAATAATATGTATGTTGATCGTTATCCTGGAAGACATCATCCAAGTGTCCGGACCTTTCATCCGATAGTTACGTTATTTAAAGAGACAGGAAGTGTTCAGCCAGAATTGAAACGTCAACCACGACCTGGAAAAAATGATGATGCCCAAGTAAGTGTTTTAGCTGCAGTTGCGGCTAATCCGCACATCAGTAGCAGACTAATTGAGCGAGAATCGGGAATCTCAAAAACGTCGGTGTCGAGAATTCTACATCAACATAAATTTCACCCGTACCATATTTCTGTCCACCACGATTTGCATGGCGAAGACTTTGAACGTCGTGTACAGTTATGCCGCTGGGCGCAAAATAAATTACGGGACGATAACAGATTTTTTTTTTTCTCGCGTTCTGTTTAGTGACGAAGCGTCATTCACAAACAGAGGTAATATAAACCGGCGTAATATGCACTACTGGGCAACGGAAAATCCACGATGGCTGTGACAAGTGGAACATCAGCGAACTTGGCGGGTTAATGTATGGTGCGGCATTATGGAAGAATTGGCCCCTATTTTATCGATGGCAATCTAAATGGTGCAATGTGTGCTGATTTCTTACGTAATGTTCTACCGATTTTACTAGAAGATGTTTCACTGTATGAGGTTTAACATAATGGATGTCCGGCACATGGCTCGCGTGCAGATGAAGTGTTCTTAAATGTAATATTTAATGACAGGTGTATTGGTCGTAGAAACACCATACCATGCCCCGAACGTTCGCCGGATCTTCCATCCCCGGATTTCTTACTGTGGGGAAAATTGAAGGGTATTTGTTATCGTGATTAATCGACAACGCCTGAAAACATGCGTCAGTGCATTGTCAATGCATGTGAAAACATTACTGAAGGCGAAATATTCGCTGTTGAGAGGAATTTCGTTACGCGTATTGCCAAATGCATTGAAGTTGAAGAACATCATTTTCAGCATTTATTGAAGTCATGAGGTAATTACAGGTAATCACGCAGTATCAGCACGCGTTCTTATAATGTAGGATAATTTCAAAAAAGTACATGTATCACATTGGAACAACCTAAATAAAGTTCAAACGTACCTATGTTGTGTGTTTTAATTAAAAAAAAAAAAAAAAAAAATATCTACCTGTCACCCACTGTTCGTCTAAAATTGTGAGCAGTATGTTTGGTGAATATTACAGCGCCATCTATCACAAAGCGACAAAAGTGTTCCAAATAAAACATTCATATTTCTTTATGTACTACACGAATATGTAATAAAAATGGGGGTACCTATTAAAAAAATCAGTTGATATCGGTTCGAGCTATGGCAGCGCCATCTAGCGGGCCAACCGTAGCGCCATATCTTCTCCCCCTTCAAGCTAGAATAGTTTTGTTCTTTGTAGTTTTTTCGTTTGATGCTTATTTCGTGAGATATTTGACCCAATCACTATCAATGGACTACCCTGTATATTACAGTAGGGGTGGAAGACTGCATCCCTGTCTTACACGCTATTTAATCCTCGCACTTCGGTCATATTCTTGCACTTTTATTATTGCTCTTGATTCTTGTACCTATTATGTTTTACCCTTCTATCCCTACGGCTGACTTCTATTTCTCTCAGAATTTCGACCATCTTGTGCCGATTTATATTGTCCAACGCTTTTTCCAAGTCGGCAATACCTACTTGGCTTTTCCTCAGTCTTCCTTCCATTATTAGGTGCCACGTGAGGACATCTTTCATGCCGTTATCTCTCTTAAAGCCAGACTGCTCCTCACATAAAAGGTTCTCAATTCTTTTCCACTCCTGTGTATATTATTGTCGTATGTAGCTTCAATGCATGATCTGTTAAGCTGTCTGGTTATCTGCCCTTGCTATCTTCTGAATCACACTGAGTGATACTTTTTCGAAAGTCTGTTTGTACGTCGACAGTCTCATAGATTCTACTCACAACTGTTGAGAGATGGAAGTGTTAAAATACTTTTACAAAAGCAAATGACACATGTAATGATGTAACACTTCAGGAAAGTAAATAAATAACATAACTGAGGGATTTTGGCGCAAGAAGGAGGCAGATCCACTTTTTGGCTCTATTGAGTCTGAAAGGTAGCTAGAAGACTGAAAAAGAACTGTAGAATTAATGTATCATGCCAATTATGTTGTACTATCTTTATTAATAAATGTTTTTAAACTATAATATGGTTAATTATAAAGAAAATGGCCCTACAAACAGTTTTTCATTCACTTTGGAGTAAAACGGAGGCAGCTCCAAAATTGTAAATTCTATTGCACGTCCTTGAGTGCATCCATTCGTGTGTACTCTCGTCAGTAGTATTAGATATGCCATAGCCTAAAACAAGGCTGACACTTCTTTCGTTTTGGTGAAAACTGAATTTTTTAATCTTTTTTTAAAATTTGCTACAAACTAGAAAAAGTGGAGCTGCCTCCTTCTGGCACCAAACCCTTCAATTGTTGTAAAAACAATTGTGGCTCGATAACAACTGCTTAAATAAAAGAGGAATGATCTTAATATTCCTTATTCTTGGTTTATGCTGGGGGTGCTTTAGGTCACTAGCTCGTTTTACCCTTATTATTTGGTGAACTTACAGTACAGTGCATGCCACATGAGTTCCGTTTGTAAGATACAAAATAAAAAGAAATAGGGGCACTTTCACCCTCAATGTCAAATTCAGGATTATTTCTTACTTATTCATGTACAGCATACATTTCACATAAACCATTAATGGCAAAAAAATGTGTAGACATTTACAAAGCACAACAGGGCAACATAATCTAGTCTAATAATGACTCTTTCTTACGTAAGTGTGCTTTATTCTTATATGATTATGTATAGTTACATAATCGACAGCAAATGTTGGTTGTTACATGTGTTATGCCTTCATTTTTGTAGCCTTTGCGTAAACAATTTTTTCTAAACGGCATTGTTATAACAGTTTTTGACGTGTCTGGACAGTAGGTCCTTGTAAGTCGATTACATTCAGCTATTGCATAATCTTGAGCTTTAGTACTACCGAAATCAGTATTAGATAAATGTAATCGGCCAAGACTTCTCACTGTTGAAAGCGCCACATACGTTTTATCACATGTGAACACTGTAGGAATCCGAGTCAGTAAGTCCACTGCTAACGCCTACAGTTTAACCTGGAATTCGAACTGCATGTCGTTTCTAAGGAAGGAAGCTTAAGGTTTTACGTCTCGTCGACAGCGTGGTCATTAGAGACGGGTTTCTAAGGACTCCTCACATTTTAGTGAGGTGAAGGATAAATTAAAACGAAGACTGAAATAAAAATTGCTCTTACCCAGGATCGAAACCCGTAACCTGTCGCATGAGTGCCCAGCAGTGTTCCGCGAGATGTTACTTTACCAACCGAAATAGAATAACTTTTGAATGTTCGCAAACAGGGCATATTTTAAGGTGTTTGATTTTTTCCTGCCATTATAGGCAAAACACTAACTAAATACAAAATTTTGAGTTTCTGTGATTGCTAAATTACCTAAGAATGTTGATGATCGGTGAGTGAGTGACAAAATTAACGATCTTCGACTGATAATATTGCGCAAACCGTAAGAGACAAAATATTATAATTTTGTTATAGTAGGTTCTCGTGGACACTAAATATTCATGCTGGTAGCCTTGACCACAAATGAAGTTAAAGGGGGCGTCAAAAGTGCCATGAATGGCGTCAAGGAAAAAGTTGTACGGCTACGTGCTGGATTTGGCAGGAGCCGTGGCTTGCCCCACACAGCGTCAAAGTTGATCAGTGTGGGAGAGTATCAGCTCGTTAACGAGGTGATCTGAGTAATCTAAATGATAGGAAAACATGAGTTACCAACAAAATCATAAGCAACCCTCATTGTAACATTCACTGCGTGTGTACTGTTTTGATCTTCAATCCAAAGATTGGTTTGATGCAGCTCTACACACGACAATATCCTGTGCAAGCCTTTTCATCTCTGAATCTGCTTACTCCATTAGCCACTCGATCTTCCTCTATGAATTTTAAACCACACACTTCCCTCTGATGCTAAATTAATGGTTCCTTGATGGCTCCAGATATTTCTCTCCCTAATTCTGTTCAGTGCTTAATTATTACTTACGTGGTTGACCCTTATTAGGTTCAGCGTTGGTCTCTAGTACTGCATTTCAAAATCTTGTATCATCTGATTGCGTGAACCCCTTATCGTCCACGTTTCACTCCAATGCAATAATAATTGCAAAGGACTTCCTAACATTTGAATTAATAGTGAATGTAGACAAATTTCTCATTTTCAGAAATGCTTGTCTTCTTGCAGCCACTCTGAATTTTATATCTTTTTCACTTCGTCCATGAGATGTTATTTTGCTACCCAAATTACAAACTCTTCTACTACCACTATTTTCAAGATACCACGAATTGGGGTGGAAATCATTAAAAGAAAGACGTTATTCATTGCGGCGTGATCTGTTTGCGAAGTTTCAATCACCGACTTTTAGTTCTGAATGTGAAAATATTTTGCTAGCGCCCACCTACTTAGGGAGACATGACCATCCCAATAAAATAAGAGAAATCAGATCGAAAACGGAACGATTTAGGTGTTCTTTCTTCCCGCGCGCTATTAGAGAATGGAACGGTAGAGAAAAGTTATGAAAGTGGTTAATGAACCCTCTGCCAGGCACTTAAATGTGATTTGCAGAGTATCTATGTAGATGTAGATGTAGACCTACTTCAATTTCTTCAGAATTGCTTTATTTTCTGACACTACATTCCATTACTCTTGTTTTGCTCTTGTTAATGTTCACCTTATACACTCCTTTCTATACACTATACATTACATTCAATTGCTCTTACAGATCCTTTGCTGTCTCTGCCCCTCGTAATTAGCCACTCTGCACTTCCTGATAACCTATTCTTTTAGTTGTGGGTACTTCCTATTTGCCTGCAGTATTTGCTGCATTTTTATATTTTATCCATCCATATATAAAGTTCAGTATCTCCTGCGATATCCAAGGATTTCTGTTATGCTTTGTCCTACCTGTATTATTGTCTGCTGCCTTTACTCCTTTTCTAATAAAGTCAGTCCATTGATAATGCTCCCTCTGAAACTCACGACAACCTCTGGTTCCTTTCTTTATTCAGATTCCAACTCCTTACTGCTATAACCTTTTTGCGGCTTCTGACGTTTTATTTCCTGTTCATAACCTATATGTCATATTCAGGTTTTATATAAGCTCCTGGATATGTGTTACAGTTTAAAAACTGGTTTTTAAATCTATTCCTTATCATTATAAAATCAACCTAGTAACTCCCGGTTCTTTTCTACCTATTCATCCTTCTTTTATGATTCATAAACAAAATGTTCATGACGATTAAATTGTATTGTGTGCAAAATTATAGCAGACGGTTTCTTCTTTTATTTCCTTTTCCCAAATACATATTCACCTACTATTCTTTTTCTTCTCTTTCTTTTCCTATTATCGAGTTTCAGTCCCGCATCATAATCAAGATTTCGTCTCCCTGAACTGTCTGCCACCCCCATGAACCACATACATTGGCGATGTGGGGTAGTTTGCGTGCCTCTACGATACAGATAGCCGTACCGTAGGTGCAACCACAGCGGAGGGGTATCTGTGGAGAGGCCAGACGAACGAGTGGTTCCTGAAGAGGGGCAGCAGCCTTTTCAGTAGTTACAGGGGCAACAGTCTGGATGATTGACTGAGCTGGCCTTGTAACATCAGCTAATGTGGTTTTGCCACTCAGTTACTGCGAACGGCTGAAAGCAAGGGGAAACTACAGCCGTTACTTTTCGCGAGAACATGCAGCTGTACTGTATGAATATATAATGATGGCGTCTTCTTGGGTAAAATATTCCGGAGGTAAAATAGTCCCCCATTCGGATCTCCGGGCAGGGACTACTCAGGAGAATGCCGTCATAAAAAAAAAAAAAAAAAAAAAAAAAAAAAAAAAATTGCGTAGAGGGAGACCAAGGGACGAATACAGAAAGCAGATTCAAAGGGATGTAGGTTGCCAAAAGTACTCTCAGATGAAGAGACTTGCACAGGACAGGTTAGCGTGGAGAGCTGCATCAAACCAGTCTGCGGACTGAAGACTACAACAAAAACAACAACAACATAACTGAGTGACTTCTGTTATCTCATACATTTTTCAATGTCAACACTGGAAGGGCAAAGTGGCACATAAATTTGTTCTGCTGTGATCGGTGATGGCCTCGCGTATATATTTGCAACAATAATACGTACACTATGCTTTTCGTAGAACTTACATTATTCTTTTCTTATTCCTTATTGAGGTATCCGCGTGACGTATTTGATCGTCAGAGAGCATTTGTTAGTAATATGTGCCCTGTTTACTGCGCCCAGAGTCAGCTGGTCGGTAGTCTCCGAGAGAGGGGCCAGATCCCAGACTATCTTCGAGTCTCTTCCTCTCGGTAAACGGTGCCTACTGTCTCTCGTCACCTGCCCGCGTTGCTCTCAGACGAGAAAAACTATACCGGCTCCGTAGGGGGAGCTGTGAGTGCTTGGATAGTGCTTAGTGGCTTTATTGCATGCCGTATTTAACAGGTTTTTACCTTACAACATTTTCGTAATATATCTATATCTACACTCCGTAACCCACCATAAGGTGCGTGGCAGAGGGTACACTGTACAACTATCAGGCATTTCCTTTCCTTTTCCACTCTCTAGCAGAACGAGGGGAAAAAAACAATGTCTATATGCCTCTGTACGAGCCCTAATTTCTCTTATCTTGTCCTTGTGATCTTTACGCCAAATATAAGTAGGAGGCAGCAAGATCGCTCTGCAGTCAGCTTCAAATTGCGGCGCTCTAAATTTCCTCAACAGAATTTCTCGAAAAGAACGTCGTTTTTCCGCCAGCGATTCCCATTTGAGTTCCCGGAGCACTTCGTGACACTCGCGCAGTGGTCGAACCTACCAGTAGCGAATCCAGCTGCTCGCCTCTGAACTGCTTCCATGTCTTCTTTTAAGCTGATCTGCTGCGGGTCCCAAATACTTGAGCAGTACTCACGAGGTGGTCGTACAACCGTTTTACATGCGATCTCCTTTACAGATGAAGTACATCCTCAGTAGGTACGCTATGGGGCTTTTGGAACAAAATTGGGGGCTTTTGAGCCAGCCAAGGGGGTTCAGAAGAGAATGTGAACCACCTGACCATCTGGTTGCCTACCTCGCAGAGGCCATTCAACAATATGGCGGACATAAACAATATGGCGGATATAAGCAAGCCGGCTGTGGTGGCCGAGGAGACTGAGGCGCTCCAGTCACGGTCTGCACGGCCACTACGGTCGGGGGTTCGAATCCACCCTCGGGCATGGATATTTGTGTCGTCCTTAGTTGTAAGTAGTTCATAAGTAGTTTGTAAGTTTAGGGACTGATGACCCCGTAGTTAAGTCCCATAGACTCTACAAACATTTGATATAAGCAATATGGCGAACATAAACAATATAGCGGACAAAAACAAGATGGCGGACACAAAATCAATATGGCGGACACAAACAACAGATGGCGGAGACAAACCACAAGATGGCGGACATATGAGGGAAGATCATTAAAAATATACACACATATAACTCAAGTTTATTCTGTCATGACAGCGTCCAAGATCGTAAGATGACATTGCAGTCCCTCAACTAGTACGCTACTTTTGAGTACAACCTCTGATTTCAAGCAATAATCGAAGCCTCTCGAAGTTCTTCAATAGCAATTATTTCATTATCGTGAGCTGTATTCCCAGCTCCCTTGGACGCTAGTAACAGGAGCAATCGTTCCACCAGTTCATTCGGATCATTCCAATGCACATAATTCACATGTTCAGTATTAGTTTTCCAATCTTTAACTTTGAGATCATTTTCATTCTCACCATATCAAGCCAGCCCCATTCCTTCTTTAGCCAACACGCCTTCGTTTTCTAACAAGGGGCGAATTATATTAGTATATTTGTAACCTTCGTTGACATTTATTGGTCTGTGGGAATTATAGCTTTGTATATATGCATTGGTGGCAAATATTATTTTAGCATAATTGCGAAGATCCATAGCTGTATAACTGTTTTACTGGGTTTGTTTTTAAACAAGGGATTATACAATCCTTTCGTTCCAGAATATTTTACTTTATGAATTATTAAATCATATCCATCAACTCGTACTGGGGAATTTCCAATCGCCCACGTCTTTAATTCATCATCAAACATAATGCCATATATAGGTTCTACTGTTTTTCTGTCTTGAGGTTTATGAAAAAATAATTTCGCCAGTCTTCCTTCATTCTCGTCAGCACTATCATCATTATCCCCTCCTCTTTCTTCCTCCAAATCTTCTTCTTCTTCTTCTTGTTCTTCCTTTGCAACTAGAACTGTGTCATCTGGTTTTATGAATGCACGTTTCTCATCCATGTCTTCAAGTTCTTCTTTTTATCCACAACTCCAGGTTTGAGCAGTTGTACTCTTGAATCAATCTCTGTAGCGGTTTCATTACTGGTTTCATTACTTTGTTCAGTACACTCTCAGCTTCTGCCTCGCGTCTTTGTAGTAAAGCAAATTTCTTGCGTATAGCGCGTCGATCTTCCAGTACTCGCTTGTGGCGTGGTCTCACGTCTTTTTACTATCTCACCTCTTTGTAGTATATCCAATTTCTTGTGTTTATCACGTCGAGCTTTCGGTACGCGATTTTTTTATGATTTATATTTTCATCAATGCAATGGTCCTGCAACATGACGCAGCTGAATTATAAACGCATATATATATCACTGTCACCTATGCTGGAGGATCGTCCGCTAAGTGGTTACCCGATATGTCTGTAGCGCGTCCTCTACAACGTGTTTGGCTAGTAGCGCGCGCGCGCGCACACACACACACACACACACACACACACACACGCCACACAATGCAACTCTTATACATTAACACAAATATACTTATCAAAATTACAGCGACAACGTCCATTACATAAATCATCATCTTTACTTATAACTAGGAAATTATGCATGTAAGCACTGCATATCTCTTTACGCTAATCAATGAATGCATTTATTTGTCATATCAGGATTAACGTGATCCAGTTGAAAAAGTCTCGCATATTACGTTCATAAGAGAACAATAATATTAGCATTATCTCTAATTAATTGTTTAGGAATTTTGCTGTACGTTTGACATAATTAAAAACAGTGGCGACCCTTTGAAAAGTATGCTCTCATATTATCCTGTTTATTGCAAACAATGTCATCAAAAATGAAAATGAAGAAATGAAGTGAGGAAGTGCTTCACCCGGCGGTATTACTACATCATTACTCGTGAATGGTAAATATCCAATATCTCCAATGCCGTTAGTCACTTGAGCTAGAAATTTGTATTTACATTGCTGCAAAGATTTGGAGAATACATAAACGTTTTTGAATGATAGACCATTCTCATGCACAAGATGATTAATTATCACATTCGTTTTCCACAGTTTGAAGGGCCGGATATAATACATCTAATTGTATCTGGAAATAGATCTCCATGTTTGCGACTCCGTGCAGCTAATGTCCCATCATTCTTTTCGGTAATAGGAGCAATGGGAAGTTGGCGTGCTTGCTTCTTGAAGTGCATCTTGAAGTTAACTAGTGAGTCTTATATAAGAAGATTAACGGTATTCATATCTTCGAAGTTGCACGAAGAAAGCGTGATGGATCACTTCTTAATAGCGCAATCAATCGCCTACCCGTCGAACTACATATATCTGTTTACTCTTATTGCGAACCAGACACAAAGTTAGCAAAACGACTGCAATGAGGTGACGTTGGAATCAATAAACTAGACTCAGCTTACAAAGAACACGATATTGTGTATGCAAAACACCCAGTGTGTCTGACAGGCACAGAGCGGACTTGATTCTAGTAGATAAGGCAGTACAAAGAATAAAGGCCTCAGACGCTAGGTGGCTGGTGCAATGCAGGCAAAGTCAGGCTCGTTATGGGTATTAATAAAAAGAAGAATATGAATAAGAAGAAGAATATGAATAAAAATAAGAAGAATATGAAGAGGAATAAAAAGATTGGAGGTAATGAGCTAAAGGGACTAAATAAAAAAATCGCTCTGGTGTTAAGTCAGTGAAACCTGGTACTAATTTTTGGGGAGCAGTGAAAGCGGCTCATAAAATTGCTTCGGATGCAGCTCCAAAAGCAAAAATATCTACTATTAAAGAACGCATATTACCACTTCCCAAGTGAGGTGGTTTTTTGTCCCTCATTCCAATTTTACGCAGTTTATCAACACTTGGTGGACCGGCAGGAAGTGCAGCAGGCATTGCCAAGGCAGTTGTAGATGAAAAAAAAAAAAAATGCTCGCAAAGAGCTGTTGGAGTTGCAACGACATAACCAACCTATGGAGGCCATAGCGCTTTTTAAAGGCAAGGGGCTGTATTTAGGGCCTTATAGGAAAAATGTTTTGGGCTATATCTGGGGAAGAAAAAAATCCTCTTTACACAGCCTTCCCAAAAGAGCGCTTACAAACATCGACTTAGAACGCTATGCTAGAAAACTTGAAATACCCCACTTTCCAGGTGTCTTCATGAGAGACACTTTACGAAATAAGCCTAAAAGATATGAGAGTGCAATTGTCAACCTCTAGACAGATAGTGAGCCTGGCTCATGACCATGACGGACGCGAGTAGGTTTATTTAATTGTGGAACTGGGGACCAGTTCTGTTCTTGAGGTTTGAATGTGCAGCATTATTCTGTATTGCATTCTTAACCGAATACCAGCGAACCGTCATGATAACCGCTAGAAATACTGCAGGGGGAGACTGTAATTCCATATTATTAACCAGAGAGAGAATGTTACTGCTGTAAGCAGCCATTTTAGTCATGAGGCATGGATTGAGAAGCGGAGCTGGTGGCTTAGCTCTAAACGAACAGACCATCAGTCAGGACACCGACCCAGATAATTCCCAGGGGAATAGGGCAAAACAGTTCCACTGTATCTGCCAGTCATCTACATCTACATCTACACAGATACTCTGCAAATCACATTAAAGTGCCTGGCAGAGGGTTCATTAACCACTTCCATAACTTTTCTCTACCGTTCCATTCTCTAATAGCGCGCGGGAAGAAAGAACATCTAAATCGTTCCGTTTTCGATCTGATTTCTCTTATTTTATTGGGGTGGTCATGTCTCCCTAAGTAGGTGGGTGCTAGCAAAATATTTTCACATTCAGAACTAAAAGTAGGTGATTGAAACTTCGCAAACAGATCACGCCGCAATGAATAACGTCTTTCTTTTAATGATTTCCACCCCAATTCGTGCAACATTTCCGTGACGCTTTCCCCCCCGTAACGTGATAGAACAAAACGAGCTGCCCTTCTCTGAACCTTCTCAATGTCTTCCGTCAGTCCCACCTGGTGAGGGTCCCACAAGGGGCAACATACTCCAGGAGAGGACGCACAAGTGTGATCTAGGCAGTCTCTTTGGTGGAGCTGGTGCATCTTCGAAGCGATCTGCCGATGAAACGTAACCTTTGCTTCGCCTTCCCCACAATATTTTCTATCTGTTCTCTCCAGTCAAAGTTGTTCGTAATTGTAACTCCTAGGTATTTGGTAGAATCTACGACCTTAAGGTTTGACTGATTTATCGCGTAATTAAAGTTCAGCGGATTTCTTTTAGTGGTCATGTGTATTACTTCACACTTTTCTTTATTTAATGTCAATTGCCAATTTTCGCACCATGCAGAAATTTTGTCTAAATCGCTTTGCAGTTGCTTTTGATCCTCAATTGACTTCACTAACCGATAAACAACAGCATCATCCGCGAACAGTCTAAGGGAGCTATTCAGATTGTCTCCTAAATCGTTTATAAACACGAGGAAGAGTAATGGACCTATAACGCTTCCCTGTATGACGCCAGATATCACTTCTGTTTTACTCGATGACTTACCGTCAATTACAACAAACTGTGTTCTTTCTGATAGGAAATCGTGAATCCAATCGCACAATTGGGGAAGCCATTGTCCCATTGGGACAGGACAAGAAGCCGCGCCCATGGGCACTACTGCACTGATCGCGCCAGGACCACCAATCACTGATGAGATAAAAGCGTCTGAAATTCTTCTCTAGGCCGGGGCCACCTCCAGTGCTGCTAACGTCGGCAGCGGCGACGACGCCTTCAGCGTTGCTAACACTGCCACTGCCACTGCCAGCAGCAGTGCTGGTGCCGTTGCCACTGCCGACACGGCCAACGCCAATGCGGGTGCTTTTCCAGCTGCAACCGCCATGATGACTCCACCGACGGCTATCAGAGGACGCCACAGACGGGGGGCATGACGCAAGGTCGTTGACACGGTCGGATAAAAAGACAAGAAGAGGCGAGTATTGGTCCATAGGCAACTATTGTCAGTAATGATTTTACGGCTATGTTGGGTTAACTGGTACATGCTAAATTCACTGCACAAAGTGACAGCTTCATTATACAAAGCGAAAGCCTCAAGGCAGAGTTCGCTGGGCAAAGAGACAGCCTTATGGCAGAGTTCACTGCACAAAGCATTTGTTCAGTTGCGGAAATAATGGAATAAAGACGCTCCCAGTTAAACAAAACAAAAATAAAGATTTAGATGTAATATTAGATTCCAGGATAAAGCAGCACTGAAAAGAGATAGAGACGGTTACGAATGTGTTAATTGTAGCCCTCCAACGTCACCTTGAATAAATCTTAAAAAATTAGAGTTTAAAGCGCTGGGTTTGAGGGTACAAGTTGAATTAATCGACCAAGTCCTCAGGAAAAGCAAGGTGCCAATACAAAAGGTAGAAAACCAGGTTGCTGGTGTGGAAGGCCACAACAAATACATCCCCAGCAAGCCAATTTAAAATAGTTAAGGGAACATCTGAGGGACACTATCACTATCAAGTCGGTCACACCAGAATTTTGGGGCAACTGAAAACAGATCACTAATGAGGAGAAAGTGCAATAACTGAGTACGGGGATAGAAAGGAAGGTTGCAGCTCAGTACAAAGTACTGGTGAAGGAATTAGTTTGTATGTTAGAGTATAAGTTGGTTGATTTGATTTTCTCAGGAAAGCCAAAACAGTCTTGGTCCAACCCGCCACTGCCCGCACCGAAACTAAGTTTATTGTGCGGTATTGCTCCCTGTATATCTAGTAAAGCCAACCAATGCCCTTGAACAGTGCAAGGAGTCCCTTTACCAGTTCTTTATTAGACACAATTTCTTCGGGTCTGGTTGTCCCAAATATTCTGTGCCTTTTAGTCTCCAATGCAATACATTCGAAGATTAGATATGATGCAGTTTCATCACCGTCATCACAGATCAAAAATTCAAATGTTTGTAAAGCTTATGGGACTTAACTACGGGGTCATCAGTCCCTAAACTTACAAACTACTTATGAACTACTTACGAACTAGGACGGCACAAATATCCATGCCCGAGGGGGGATTCGAACCCCCGACCGTAGTGGCCGTGCAGACCGTGACTGAAGCGCCTCAGTCCCCTCGGCCGCCATCACAGATCCTACATTTAGGGTCCTCTTCTGTTACTCCCATTGTATGTAGGTGTTTTTTTGAAATTCCCATGGCCTGTCAGCAATCCAACCATGAGTCTAATCTCTCTCCTGTTCAGGCCCAGGATTGCGGAGCTTCTTTTAAAACATGGCTTTTGCATCATTACCTTGCCATGTTTTTGTTGGTAGACTTTGGTCCAATATTCTATGTGCTGTCTTCTGAGCCAGTTACGTAGTTCCAATTTGATCATTGCCTTGGTGATTGTCAGGACAGATTCCGGTCCAATAAATGGAGTCTCTGCCCCCATTCTGGCTAATCTGTCGGCATGTTCGTTGCCACTGATCCCTGAGTGGCCAGGGACCCAAAATAGGTTTACTCTATTGCTTTCCCCTAGCTCCACCAGAACCCTGTGACATTCTGCAATAATTTTAGACCTTGTTGCAGGAGCTGCCAGTGATATCAGGGCTGCCTGGCTGTCTGAATAGATATACATGCTACGGTCTTTGTAGCACCTACGCAAATTCTCCTCCACACACGCCCTGATAGCAGTGATTTCGGCCTGAAATACTGAGGCCAGTTTTCCTAGAGAGATGACGCTCTCCAGTCTTGGCTGCATCCCGTATACCCCGGCCCCAACGCCTTGGTCTGATTTTGACCCGTCAGTGAACCAGACAATATCCCCCGTACGGTGTCGAACTATTTTCTCCCACTGCTACCTACTTTCAAATGTTATAGTGAAAGGCTTGTTGAAGCATTATGGGGTTATAATATAGTCGGCTGGCATTTCCCCAACCTTTCCTATATTTACCTCACTCTCTATTTTAGTGTGTGATTCTGGATATCCCAAAGAGTTCCAGTTTTTGCCAGTTTTGAGTCTGATAAGTTGGTTAATAAGGTGTTGAGCCCAACAGCTAACCGTCAAATTTCAGTATTTGCTGCAGTATAGCTTCAGACAGATTGTGCTGCGATAGTTCCGTCTGCCTGCCCGCTGGCTGAACTCTGAGGAAGAGAGAGCAGGATGGGAAAGCTTACCGGCTTCTATACCTCCCCAAATCGCAAACTACTGTACTGGTATGCCCACCTGCTAGGTTACTACAGTGTTCAGGGACGCCTCAGACAGTAATCACCAGCCCAGTTAATGGGCCCACTCAATGGCTCGTTCCCACAGACAGAAAAGGTGCCATATCTTACTTTCAGGGACGGGAAACGTACCGCACAATTAAGTCCGCCAAACGGGAAAACATCAAGTGGGCTAACCTCCTGCATCAATCCCGTGGATTTCTTACATAATTTCCGGGATGGATACAATCCCAACAAAGTTAATCGCAAGCATTTTATGAGAATTTCGAACAACATTTCACTTCCAAAACTAGTGTGTGGTGGCAGGTTATGGGAAGACTATACTCGGATTTTACTCAGTTAAGCCGAGAATTCCTCTTGCAGTACTGGGGCAGAAGCTGTCAGCAGAGAGCAAGAAGTGCACTACTGACTGGCTCAAGCTACTGTACGAATCACTTCCAGTGTGAAGTGCCAGCAGTACGTCATCTTGTCCAACCTGTGCAAGCGGAGTTAATCCCATTAATTTACCACGGTATGCCAGAGTGGGTGCGACGTCAACTCCTAACGGTGCCAATGATGAGCACTGAAGAATCTTTGGAAGTGATAGTGTTGTTAGACAAATTGCAAGACGAGAGAAATCATCTCAATCATCTGGAAACGCTAACGGGGGCAGGTAAGGACGAGACAGAATTCGATCTGATAAGCGTAAAAAAAAAAAAAAAAAAAAAAAAAAATCGCAAAACAACAGAAACATATTGCTCATCCAGCTGGCTAGTACGAGTGGTAAGAGGCGTAAGGCCAATCGTTGGAGGGGAAATGCACCACTATCTAAGGGAGACATTTCTTCCCATGCGCCGGCAGATATTAACTCGGAAGAGCACATGCAAAATTATTTCCCATAGCAGAGTTACTCCCGCTAAGTTTATGTGGGGATCCGGACAGGGAGAGGACTACTCTCAGAATCAACTTGAGGACTTGCTAGCAGAAGACTACCAGCTCTCGGAACAGGCATATAAAAGTCATAACAAGTAAGCCTTTGTTGGACACTGGCGAAGCTATTTCAGTTATTTCAGAGGCTCTATTCCAACACGCTGCAGGATATGATTAAGTTAGAAATACTAAGAAACACTACCCGTAACAGTGGTAAAAATGAAGAGCGCCATTGGTACTAATTCAATACCTGTGATCAAACTGGTATTGCTCGAATTTTCGATAGTAAAAGGGAAAATGTTTTAGCCCGTTCTCGTTGTTAATCCGCTGTCAGTAACTGCTATCCTGGGTGCAGACTAGGTGAGTCCCACAGACGCCGTGATTGAGTTTGTGACACTTGCGAGGAGTTACACTTGCGCGGAAAGGGAATGTGTAGATACTTGCGCGGAGACCCGGACGCTGCAGGTAGTGAACAGGGTGTTCCAGAAGTAGGGATACACCACCCGTACTCCTCGCCCTCCAGCCGTTTTCAGGGAAAGGCCCACCGAGCGAGGTGGAGCAGTGGTAACGGCCCAGAGATATCACAGCCTCATTCAACAGGGAGATAACACGTCATACAAATATCACTAGATTTACAATACAGCACCATGTGAAGAGGAATGTGATGAAATCGGAATTGAGCGCAACCGTTGCTAACTACAATTTCGGATTTACTGCATTTTGAGTCAGAATTCGCATCTATATTCGCATTTATCGCAAATGCGAATTTTTCCTGTCCTTAGTAATTCCTCTAAAAATAAACAGCTGATCAAGGCACTAAATGCAAGGGCAGATCTATGGGGGTATTACTACAAATAACTAAAACACAATTTGATCGTGGAATTATATACAATTTTATTATAAAGGTTTTTTGTAGGTGGTTTTGAGCAGCTTTTAAATATGTTAGGAATAGCATTATCAAATATAGACAGCTACACCTTATGTTTGTTATGATATATCGATTTCGGCTAATTTCAGGTCATCTTCAAGTCTCAAACAACAGGTGTTACTTATGCATTTTTCCATTGGCACTCATAACCTTTAAGTGTTTACACACGCCGGTCGCGGTGGCCGAGGAGACTAAGGCACTCCAGTCACGGTCTGCACGGCCACTACGGTCGGGGGTTCGAATCCCCCCTCGGGCATGGATATTTGTGCCGTCCTAGTGCGTAAGTTGTTCATAAGTAGTTTGTAAGTTTAGGGACTGATGACCCCGTAGTTAAGTCCCATAGACTATACAAACATTTGAACATTTTGTTTACACACGAGGTCTAACGTTGTTAATCGCGTTAGCGATGAAAACAGAACCCAGAATCTTTGCGTCTAAATGATATATATATATTAGGTGTGATGTCTTATTTCGAAAGAACAGACATCACACCAATACATATATAGCTCTCGGTAAAGTGGTACGGTACGATGTCGTTACGTAGCACAGCACAGCCGACTGGAAACGCAGGAGAAGTGCAAACAACGTTCTCTCCTCAGAGGTATGATTAGGTTCGACGTAGACTTCTACAACATACAGTCTACACGGCAAAGATTACACCAAAAAATTTAACGTTTCGTCTACTTTGGCGATAGCAACCAAATTTTAAAATCGTGTCTACTATGTAAAGATGTAGCAACACAAAACGCTTCAAGTCCAAAACTTCATTGATTTTCGAGTTCTGAATATTTAATATGTTTTTAATGTTATTACAGAAAAAACGTATTTGGGACTCACACTACAATTTTAATATGGCAGAATTTGTAGGTACATTCACAAGACATAAGTCAACGGTTGTGTGCATTCATCTTATGAGAAATATCAATCATTTGTTTTCAGTGTTTACTTCAAATTTCTCTTTTAAGTTTCTTTAATTATTAGTACTTAAATGTGGTTATGAAATAAATAAATTACGTGTATATGTGTAGTCTTATGCGGCCAAAGTACTTAGATCATTGGTCGCTAGACTTACACACTACTTAATCTTACTTAAAATAACTTAGGCAAATTACAAACAAACCTACCTATGTCCGAGGAAGGACTCGAACCTCCGACCGGACCGGCCGCGCAATTTGTGACAAGTTACATGTTTGATAATATTAATGCATAGAAGTATGAAATCACGTCAAGACTACTTCCTGCAAAAATTTTCGACAAAAAAAAGTTGGCACTGAGTTTAGAAAAACAAAATTCTGGTATATTGGATTTTAACATTTTATCAAAAATTAAATGTTACTACAAGAGATACAGCCATTCAAATTTACGGGCACCATAACGTTTTCCCTTCCTGAGTATATGAGCTGCTTCTTATAGTTTCAACACCTTTTTCTTGAATGTTCTGAATATAAATCTTCACTCAGACTTCTTGAGGAGGAGAGTGATACGGATATCTGATTGTAAACCACTACCTATTACCTTAGACCTTTTTGACTGTACTGAACAGTAGTTCCGCGTATTCCGTAATTTATATTTATACAGTTAACAGGCAATGTAATTTATAACTATTGGCTGCCAATTTCGCTTCATTTTTCCTGGAAGTCTTGCAACTTGTTTATCCCTGTTGGTTTATGCCACGTTCGGAGTAAAAATGGTTCTAAATGACGGTGATGGAAAATAGAATTTATCTTTAGCATTTTTCGGTGTGTGACTATTCCCTTACACATTCCGTATTTCATACATTTCTTAGATGTATTTTTAATTTGAATACAGCCAAATCGTTTTGGGGGTCTACGAATAAACGCTTTTAAGTATGTAAAATACTCATTAACGTTTTTTAATTGAAGGTTTATGGTTGCATCTCCTATTAAAAAGCATAGTAGCTATTTTTAAAGAGATGGAAGTTGCGTGATAGTGGGGTTAACTACATAGCGGTCAATTACATCAACGTATCTGTGCAGGATGCCTAATATATTTATTGCTTGCGCAGGTGCCTTGATATTCTTAGTGTTCTGAATAACATGCTTTTAGGAGGTATGACTGTGGAAAGTCATAGTCTTGTAGTAGCAGAGACTAACTCTCCAATCATTATCACTATTAAAATACCTTTTTGTTTACAGGAGGAACACTCAACGGATTAATATGTAATTAGAACAAGTTATTATATTGCTCTTCAGCTTGCAAAGGGTTGTGCAATTTCACTGATTTTCGTGTTATGTTGACAGTGTGGAAACTTGACAACAGCAGTGCTAGACTTCTTGGTGTGCCTGTACCCAGGAAAAGCCTTTAACCGCCCCAAGGGCCCCGGGTTCCGCGCAAGTGTCACTCCGCGCAAGTGTTCCAACCCCGCCGTGATTGACTGCCAGATAGAATTACTTGTTAGCATGAGTGGAAGATGAGTGTCTTTGCCCTTCTGTGAAGCTTTGGCTATATACGCTAGGTGTGGCCACTCACTTTGTGTACAGGCTACTAATACTGCGTAGGCTCACAGCGAATGAGATATGTCACCTTCGTTTTCGATAGGAATCCCCCCTCCCTCTCCGCAGAGACACCCAGCCCCTGCTCCCTGACGTCGGAAGGACAAATTGTTCAAATGTTTGTAAAACTTAAATGACTTAACTGCAGAGTCATCTATTCCTAATCTTACAAACTACTTATGAACTACCTTATACTGATGACGACACAAACATCAAACTAGCAAGTAAAGAGAATAATCTCAATCAAAATACAAAGCGTTCGAGAAAGTAGTAGAGCGGATGCTTTAGTGGGGAATAATAAAGGGAGGTCACACAGCACCTGCAGGAATGCTGTCTTGGCCGTATATAAAGCAGGAGGATATCTCACCAAGAGATGTTTCTGTGAGGTAGGCAAACTTGGTGGAATACACTGATCGGATAAACACACACTCTGCTTTCGTTAGAGGACATTATAAACACACTGATTCGAAGTATGACGGGCTACTCGGTATTAGAGTTGGGTGAACCAATATCAATCGAACTGTAGCCAGACTACCCTTTCCTCATTGTGCTAAGAACGATCAGGAGGAAAGAAGTTTTGCAGAACGAATGGCATGACCATTGTTAATGAGATTTGATATTCGTTCGAAACCAACTACGACCAGACCTGTTTCAGAAGAAGATTTCAAAATTCTACATGTTGTATGACGTCCCTTTTAATGTGCAGGAAGTCCTTAGAATCCACTAGTATGTCGTAATCGATCCGGATACGAACGTGGAGAAGGGATTTCAAACATGCAGGCTTTCTTTCTATAAATACCCCACATAATTTGTAACCTGTCTATTGTTTGAATCAAAGACAGCAACTAAATGTTGTTGAGAAATACGTGTGTTTACAGGAGTAATATGGAGGAGCCCGTCACAGCTGTCTCTGGAAGTGACTGCCGAGGTACTGAGCGTAAATTACGCTTCAGAAAATCCCTCATCGACGAATTCTTATCAACGACGTGTCAGATCAAAGGATCCGAGATTGACCCTGCACCTTGCTCTACTAAATAGACGCTCTTTTTGTCGATTTCCAGGACATACTAACGATCAAAACATACATACACAAACACACTAAAATGGTACCTACTCCCTTACTGTAATCACTAGACAAGGTAATTTGAACTCTAACACATCAAATCAAACGTATGCTAGAAAGGGATAACGGGTGTTATACAATACAGGAATTTCATCCCAAGGTCTTAGAAAAGGCGTGGTTTGGAGTTAAAAGAAAAGCAGTGATAGGGGTACAACACTGCCGAAGGTCAATAGTGTCAGTGTCCGTCTCGAGTTCAAAATGTTCGAATGTTTGTAAATCTATCGGACCAAACTGCATGGTCATCAGTCCGTAGCTTACAAACTACTTAAACCTAGGTAAACTAACCTAAGGACAACACACACATCCATGCCCAGGGAGGACTCGAACCTCCACAGCGAGCAACCGCGCGCTCCGCAGCGAGACGCTTTAGACCGCTTGGCTACTCCACCGCGGCTCTCGAGTTCATTAACGATTTTCCACGTGCAGTACAAGTAAACGACCAGTAATGTAGAAATAAGGCTTCTTGTATCTTGTATCAAGAATTGCATTTAGGTTGTTTATTATATGGGAATATCTTGTGTACCGATACTGAGCATAAAAGAAAAGAGAAATGAAGGAGAGGGTTCGCTTGGGTTGGGTTGTTTGGTTGGGATAGGGGTACTAAACTACTGAGGTTATCAGTCCGCCGGTGTGGAGGGGAAAGAGTGAGGATAGGAAAGGAGGGGGAAAGGAAATGCAGTCCGGGAAATAAAGAAGGAAGGAAGACTGCATTAGCTCGTGCCCCCTTGCTCGCCACGCAAGTACTCACGAAAGAACCGTGTGCCCCTGGGGGGAATGAAGCAGATAAAGAAACATTGGGAGGAAAACTAATATGAAAAAAGGAACTCATTGCATTTAAGCGTTCTTAAGAAGGGTGAGTAGTGCCAAATTGCTTAGAAAGGCAACCACCTGAGGAAAAGATTACTTTAGACATAAAAGTCATGTGTAAGATTGGTGAAAGTGTATAAGTATATATAGATTCGAGTAAACAACGATAATGAGATCCCAGGGCCTCGAGAGATGTTCCCCACTTAGCTGAACGACGTACTCCTTGCCGGCAGCTAATACAAAGTAGCGAGTGACAGCAGTTGAGGCCGCGGATGAGTGTACTTAGCGTAAGTTGGTTCAAGTAATTTGTAAGTATAGGGACTGATGACCATATAAGTTTAGTCCAATACGTTTTCTAACATTTGAACAACAGCTGGCTGCTAAGTGGTAGGCCTTCTGAGGCCCTGGTCGTCGCCGAACAATGTACTGGTGCACTGGGAACCTGTTTCACCTAAGACGCTGTGAGCTGCTCGCCCGGTTTTTTCTTTATTATCTTTTAAAGCTCGTTGTAGACAGACAGGCTGGCATCAGCTTTAATACGCCGCTCTTCAGCTCTTCGCAAACAGAAGTTCCCAAAGAAAGTCTAGTCACAAATACATCTTTAACAATATAAACAAGATGAATGTAATTGATTAATTTTAAATACCACAAAAAAGTATTTTAAAATACACATCTAAGACATTAAAGAGCGACGGTGTAAAATTGAACAGTCCCTCACAGAAACACGAAAACACTGACAATTGATAAAAAAATAACAAAAAATGAAGTCTGGTGAGCGAAGGAAGGAAGTGGTCTGGTCTATATATTTGGGATTTTGAAGAGACAAGGGGTGGATGGCGACTCTGTTTGAATGGTGCGCCAGTAGGCATCCCAGTCAGCATGGCAGTAGTGAGGGATGAACTCTGAGGGAGGAGCAAGGCAGGGGGCAAGGGCGGACAGGCAATGGTGGTCGATGGTAATGAGGATCGGGTCATGGTCATTGCCTATGAGGTGAAGGACGTCCATCATGATGGAGCCCAGAAGTGGCAAGGATGGCATTCAGGGTGGTGTTGCAATCAGCCGCGGTGGATTAGCCGCGCGTACTGAAGCGCCGTGTTGCGGTCCGCCATCGGGGGGCTCGAATCCCCCCTCGGGCATGGATGTTTGTGTCGTCTTTAGTATAAGGTAGTTCATAAGTAGTTTGTAAGTTTATGGACTGATGACCCAGTAGTTAAGTCCCTTAAGCTTTACAAACATTTGAATATTAGTTGCTGTCAGTGTGGGTGAGTTGTGGGAAGGGGACGAGGCCGCCATAAAGGGTGATTAGATCCGATGCCACAACCAGAGCAGGGGACCGTGAGCAAAGGAGGTCGGCGGTTACCACATAGGTCGAAAAGGAACGATCAGTGTGGGAAATAAAATCGTATGGGACGGTGTGAAGTGTAGACCGGATGTACATGGTAGTGCAAGTGATGGTGAGTGATGGAAGGAAGAGGCTAAGGATAACGTGTTTTGTGGGGTCATTGATGAGGCATTGGAGACAGACAGGGTGGTGTCAGAGTTTGCTTTTCGCAATTCCACCCCTAGCATGGGGGCAGCGACTGCCTTTATGGTGCATTATCTAGTTATTGGTGCTGATACTGTGGTATGTTTGGAGGAAGATTTCGTTAAGAAACAAGGCATCCACACTGTGGGAGGAGAGGGTATAGATAAACAGGTGTTTATTGGCGGAGAGAGGAACAAAGAGAGCAGATGTTGTGGTAGAGGAGTGTGTATAATAGGCGTGCCATGATTAAATTGGGAAGGAGCGAGGGGGCTAAAGGACAGAAAAGGAAGACTTCTTAAACACGGGTTTCGAGCTGGGAGAAGGTTGCAAAGCAGTGGCTGCAGGAGAAGGTGGCGAAGGTTTCCAGTTGTAAAATAGGGCGGGCAGCGAGGGATATCTGGTGAGTATGGATGTGTTTTAGGACTATGGTGATGAAATGGATGATGTCGTCAGGCCTCGGCGGTGTGGTCAAGCGTATTGAAGCGCTATGCTGCGATGAACGAGGCCGTTCCCCACGGGGGTTCGAATCCCCATCGGGCCTGGATGTTTTTGTCCTGTCTTTAGTATAAGGTAGTTCTTAAGTAGTTTGTAAGTTTATGGGCTGATGACCCCGCAGTTAAGTCCCATAGGATTCACAAACATTTGAACATTTGACCATTTGATGTAGTCATTGGTGGGGGAAACAGGAATTGTTACATTTCGTATTGATGGGACGAACAGGGACAGTGAGCTCTGGGTTGATGAGTAGTGGGTGGGCTTTGCACTTGTGGGAGTATGTGGGGTGCGGTTCTCCACAGTTATTAAACGTGTGGGGAGTGCAAGGTTGCAGAAGGCTTTAGTATGTGTGGACAGGTCGGTGGGTTTTTGAAATTTTACGTTAGGCGGTCGTTATGCTGTATGTATCGCTGGAAATGATAGGATTGGAGCAGGGAGACGGAAGATCCACCTTATACCTTTGGCTGCAGATTATAAACCTCTCTTTGACGAAGTCGTCTATGGAGGGAGCATATTCGGTTAAGATGCACGTGAGGAAGTTGGGACCCCTGCCATTATCGATCCTCTTTGCGGAACAGATTTCAAGGAGGTTGTGGCCATTTAACTGTTCCAACACCTCAACATCCATTACCCTTGAGCAACGCTTAGTGATCGTGGTGGTGAGGGTGGAGGAACGGCAGCGAGTTGGGGGCTGGTGGGGGAAGTGTTAGTGGCAGAGGGGGTTAAGGTTGCTTGACGAACAAAGAGCAGCTGAAGGACTTTCTGGAGAAGGTCAGTGTGGAATGAGGGGCTGGGGGATGTTATTGGGACAGAGTCCTGGTGGGGAGTATGTTGGGAGATAGGGTTGGCGGGAAAGTATTTACAAATTTCCAAGTTACAGGGTTTTGTTTGCCAGGAATGAGGGGTGAGGGAGAGGGGAAATAAAAGTGTTGAGGATATTGGGGATGGTGGGTGTTGGGAGTTTGGTAGGAGCAGGAGCTTTACTGGTGTTGACAGTGGTCGGATCTGCACTGGTGCCTTTGGTAGGTTTTGTGGTGATGGAGTGGAGGAAGGGATGCTGCGGGATAGGATGTAGAGGCAGGTAGCGGCAGGAAGATCCTGTGTGCTGGTGGTCAGAGGTAGGTGAAGATGGCGACTCTGCCAATGTGACTTGCCTGTGAAACATTCTTGCTAGAGAGAGTGAGTATATTCTGGGGAAGTATGTGAGGGATAGGGCAAGTAAAGGCTGGAAGAGGAGGAGATGAGGCAACTTGCAGGGAGGTGATGTTGGAAGGACTGGGATGGCTGATGGGGTCGGCGCTCCATGTGGAGGTGGACGAGGCCTCTGAGGCCTCTGGGGGCCAAGAGTAAAGTATGGAACTGGTGGTGACTGGTGTATTGTCCATTGTGGGGAAAATGGGCAGGGAAGGAAGGTGAAAAAGATCAAAATGTTCAAATGTTTGTAGAGCTTATGGGACTTAACTACGGATTCATCAGTCCCTAAACTTACAAACTACTTATGAACTAGCTAATACTAAGGACAGCACAAATATCCATGCGCGAGGGGGGATTCGAACCCCCGACCGTAGTGACCGTGCAGACCGTGACTGGCGCGCCGCAGTCCCTTCGGCCACCGCAGCCGGCGAAAAAGACCACGAGTTCCAGCTTGGAGCACGCACAACCCATTCACATTGACCCTAAATTTGTCAGGGTAGGCGACGTTGGTGACCCGGTGCGGCTGCGGCAGTGGTGGTGGAGGCGGCGGCGACGACGACGACTACGACGGCGGCGGCCAGAGGAGGCAGCTGCTGGAATAGGCGGCAGCTGGAAAGGTGCGACCCCCTGGGCGGTGGCAAAGGCGGCAACCTCGCCTGGAGACCTGCAGCACGAGGGCTGCAGTTTTGGCTGGCCAGTGGGATGGCTACTGCTCGCTCGGTGACCGAGAGGCCACTTAACGTCTGCCGTTGCACTCAAAAGATAAGCCCAGCCAGTAACTAGACATCCATGACTCGTCACCGTAAGTGACGATGTCTTAACAAGTGAAGGGAGTGGAGAAAGTATTGGTTAGGACCAGAGTAGAGTAGTGCCTCAGAAATAGTGACAGCCAATAGGCTTATTGATTCAAAATAGACAAGAAATGTATCTATCTCTACTATATTAGTAGAAAATAGTGTAATAAAAGTACAAGTTTTGTTTAATTTGGAAGGCATCTTTGGTACAACACTGGCCTTAAATATGTATAAAGAATTGTAATAGAATTTAGAAATGTAATATTATTCATGACGTAGTACTGAAGGATGGAATTTAAGGAACCATTTGTGTGTATATACTTTCCGTCTTCATATTTTGGAAGGGTAAAATGTCTGGTGTTTCTGCTAATCACTATTGTTAACAAAATCGAGCGGAACCCAAACTCAAATGTTTGTAAATGTGTGGGGCTTAACTGCGTGGTTTTTAGTCTCTATAACTTACAAACTACTTAAACTAACCTAAGAACAACACATACATCCATGTCCGAAGGGGGACTCGAACCCCCGATGGCGAACGGCCGCGCGCACCGCAGCACGGCGCCTCAGCGTGCACGGCTATTCCGACGCGTCAAACCCGAACTTTTCTGTACTCTGTCATCCATTCGTTGGGCCAGTTGTGGAGCTGAGACTTTTCTTATAGCAGTAAAAAGGTGCCATGAAACACATTTCCAGCCTTTATGACAAAGATAGTGGGTATAATGAAATAAATCTTACTTCTCTGACAATGCATTTCAAACCATATGAAAAGTTATGGTTAATTTAGTATATGACAAAGTTCGGTCCGATTAATATTCTGTAAATTGATAAAATTAAATTCAAAATAAATCCTATAAAACTAGTTATGTTCTGGAGCATTATTTGTTGTACCTTATCTTGCCTATCCGTCTTAAACCAACATCATGTTGCTCTCTGCCGAATATCTATAGGGTACAAACCCAATGCGACAAATAAAGCTTTAGCTGATGTTGTAAAAAAGGCCCCCAACATTCTTAGTAGAACACTCCTTCGGCCCCATCTTACTATATTCTTGTATGTGAGCAGTTACAATCTACGTTCCCAAATACTCGCCGAAAAACACAGGACATACATAAACAGAACAATGTGATACGTGCACATAGTCTTCAATGGTAGTATGTATTGTTCTGTATTCAGTCATGCTAATTTATGCCTTATTTTTGTCGCTTTCACGGCCATAAGTCTAGTGTGTTCTATTAGATTTATTTTCCCTTAAATATCTGGTTGCTTCTTTCTCTTTATTGATACATTGTTATGTTTAATGACTGGATTCCTCTTTCAAGTACCGTTTAGGAATAGGTATACAGTTCTGTTTGCAGCAGCCGTTAGTCTCCTTTTATTTCGCCAATCACTAACGCTAAAGAGAAGATGTGTGTTTTTTTTGTTTTTCAAGACCGATCTGGAATTTACTGATAATATGACTATCAGATCGTCCGAATAGGCTACCACTCCTTTAACTCTGTTATCGGCATCCAAGTTGTTGAACAATGGCTCTAGGGCTATGTCCTGGAATGCTAGACTGCTTATAGAGCCCTACGGATACCCCTTAGTCACCCTCTTCACAAACTTTTGGTGGCTGGCTCTCCATTCCAGAGTTCTGCGATTATAGTAATCCATTATGCTGGAATACAGAGACAATGATATTTGTAATTCTCGAAGTCTTTCGAAAATCACTGCTCACCAGCCATTATCCAAGTAGCTATCAATATCAATTAGATTCGCAACTGCGTGTATTTTTCATGTATCTCTTGTATTACTTGTAATGCTCTATTTACTGCATCATCTATTCACGTCTGTAGTCTGAAACCGTATTGATGGGGGCTGAGTACCAGGAGCCATCTGTACGATTGTATTCTTTCACAAAGAAGAGTGTCCTGATCCTTGACCAGAGTATTTAGTAAAAATAATGAGGTCAATCGAATCTCTGTCATTAGATTTGTTTATAATAACTGCATTACCTGTCTTCCATGCCACTGCTGTTCTACCTTGTTGTAGTGCGTTATTTAGTAAATGTGTTAGAAAATAATAAAGAATTTAAAATTTCAACACTTTTAAAATTAAAAAAGAGCGGTCGAACATGGCGGCTACTTTAACACTGTAGACAATCTCGGGTCTGTCCTCCTTTGATCTAAAAGCAACTGAAAGCAGACCTCGTAGCACTACAGACTCCCTGAAGAACTTGGAGCCGCGGTGGAATAGCCGAGCGTTCTAAGGCGCCTTGCTGCGTAACTCGCGGTTGCTCTCCGTCGGAGGTTCGAGTCCTTCCACGGGCATGGGTGTTTGTATTGTACTTAGCTTAAGTTACTTTAAGTTTGTATAAGTAACTTGTAAGCCTAGGGACTGACGACCAACGTAGTTTAGTCCCTTAGATTCACAAACATTTGAACATTTGCAGAACTTTGTCTACTTGTAAGTGTCGCGCTGTGGTGGCGTGCCTAACTGCCTGGAGGCGCGGAAACTTCCGCACAAGACGATCTCTTTCTATAAAATGTTCAAATGTTTGTAAATCTATTGGACTCAACTGCTTGATTATTAGTCCTTAGCTTACAAACAACTTAAACTAAGGTAAACTAACCTAAGGACACTAATAACACCCTTTCCCGAGGGAGGACTCGAATCCCCGACGGCGAACGGCCGCGGGCACCGAAGCACGGAGCACCAGTGCGCATGGGTAATCCGCCGCGGCCTCCTTCTATACTCTCTGCGACTTCGTGGTGTTAACGTTTCGTATCTTCACGACACCGCACGTTCTAGCGATGTATAATATTTTATTACATTCCCTGAGTCTATCAACCATGACTCTGAATAGTGGTGCTTTAATATGGTTTTACATTAATAAAAATATTCATATTTAGCCATTTGTTTGTTTTCTAAAAGTGCAGATTTTGCTATTCTCCTGTCAGCAATAGTTTCACAGTGTTTTGCTGTATACAAGGAGGACGGAGGAACAAAAAATTATTGTGAATTTCTAGAGGGCCACCAGACATTCAACGCTAGGCGGAAACACTGACAGTTTATTTTCATTTTAATCGTATGATAGACTTTATTTTAAGGATAGAAGAAAACGAATTGCATTTTAGTTACTAATATTTGTTTATTACTTACCTATCTTCCGATTTTTACGGTTCATTAGGTAAAAACTAAATAGTGTCCATTGTGTAAATTACTTAAATTTTCGTGAAGTTGTTAACGTCATTGTATTTTATTGTTTACTTTATTACACTTGATTTTTTGAAAGCTAGTCGGTTTTGCCTGAAATGGCCTAATAAACAGGGAGACAGTGAGTCTTAGTGCAAAAAATCGCTTCGAATTTGAAAATATTTTATCAAATGCAACGGAAGTAATCATTCCCCTCCCCCCCCCCCCAGGGGACTCACGGTTCTTTTGTGAGTACGTGCGTGGTGAGCACGGGGCCCCGAGCTAATGCAGACTTCCTTCCTTCTTTACTTCCTGGACTGCATTTCCTTTCCCCCTTCCCTCCTTTCCTATCCTGACTACTTCCCCTCCCCACCGGGGGACTGATAACCTTAGCAGTTTAGTCACTCTATCCCAACCAAACCCTAATCATTCACAAATCATATAGTCTGTAAGTAGGTATCTAAAATGATCAGATATTCTTTGATTTTGTTATCATCCAGCAATCTCTTGCCTTAGTCACTATTTAGTGCTTGCGTAATGGTATTTAAGGCTAATAATACGTTATATTTGGCTTTATGGGAGACAGAAATTCTTAGAATGAATAATAAGGTAATTTAATTTACCTGTGAAGTAGAGCGCTTATAATATTAGGTCACAACCGATTCTTAAAAGTGGTTCTTTACTGTTTGCAGCATATAAAGATGGACTAACGTGTTCAAATGTTCAAATGTTTGTATAGCTTATGGGAGTTAACTATGGAATCATCAGTCCCTAAGCTTACAAACTACTTATGATCTAGCTAATACTAAGGACGGCACAAATATCCATGCCTGAGGGGGGATTCGAACCCCCGAACGTAGTGGCCGTGCAGAACGTGACTGGAGCGCCTCAGTCCCCTCGGCCACCGCGGCCGGCGGACTAACGTGAAACAATGGGAAAGCTAATGTAGTATTGAGTTATTTTTCTAAGTTAGCGTGGGACTTGTTGCCCAAAGGAGTTACGAGCAGTACTTAATGGCTTAACGTACATTCTAAAAGGAGCAAACGTAACCTCCAAAATTAGTCAAGCAATAAATGACCGACAAGAAAAGGAAAAACGATAAATAAAAGAAAAATACAGATAGAGAGGGGGCGACGATGCATGCTTAATTAAAGTTGTAAATGGCCTCAGAAAGCCATTGTGTACTCCCTAAGGCAGACTGACCCACAACGGGATAACTAACTTTCGTAAGCTACTACTTCCACTGAAACGCAGACGAACGTCCGAGGACGAGGGTTTAATGTCAATTTGACAGCGTGGTTCTTAGACATGGAGCACAAGCTGGAATGATTCTTTTTAGGGTAGGTAAGGAAATCAGCCGTGCACTTTGAAAGGAAGCTTCCCCGGATTCGCTTGAGGAGTTTTAGGGAAATGACGGGAAAGCTAAATGTGCATGGCCTGAGGCGGATTTGAACCGCAGTCGTCCTGAGTGCGAGTCCACTGTGCTAACAAGTGCGCCACTGGACTGGGTTTTGCTGATGTCGGAGCTGGTCCTAAAGCACTAGATGTACCGAGCTGAACAATCCGCCATTTTGAATCCCAATCCGACGACAGTGTTGTGTGCTTTGTGTGGCTCAGCGAAGTAAATCAGTGAATAATTTGTGATTTTATTGTCAAATGCTTGGTTGTACAGCTTCATACTGCTCAAATAATAGCAGACATGGCCACTATACGTTTTATCGGCTTCCTTCAAACACAGGTCTGTGTGGAAGGTGGCTTGTAAATACCAGACGCCAAATACGGGCGCCAAAATCTAACAACTATTTGTGTAAAGTTAAGAACAAAACCTCTTGGCCCACTTTAGGTTACGGTAGTAACACTAAAAGTGGGCCTTTGCGATCGTCTTTTGACAGCTCGAAATTTAAATAAAAATAACGGCTTAACCATTCATCTGATATGAAAATTGAATGATCTGATTTATAGAGGAGAAAATGCTCTACAACTTTGCTCTCTTATTGTTTTTTTTTTTCATATCTCGTATTGTTTCAGAGATATTTGCAAAAGTAACAGCGATTTTGGGATGTCCGTCTGTCTTCCCGTAACGTGTTCCCACTTTTTAAGTCGAAGCGCTCAACCGATCAGTACCAAATTTTACAGACATAATTGTAGGCCGCCAGAGACCAGAATCTCCCTTATTCAAATTTTTCGGACAAAAAATACGTTAGTAACACCAAAAAATCCGTTTGTACTGTAATTGTAATTACTAACGAACCGTTCACCCGACACCAAAATTGAATAACCTAATTTGTAGAGGGGAAAATTCTCTACAACTTCGCTCTGATATATTTTTTTCGTATCTTGCATCGTGGCAGAGATATTTGCAAAAAGAACGGCGATTTGACGATGTCTGTCTGTAACGTGTTCCTACTTTTTAGGTCGAACCGTTCAACCGATCGGCACCAAATTTCGCAGACATAATTGTTGGTCATCACAGATCAGAACCTCACTTTTTCAAATATTTCGCACAAAAAATACGTTAGTAACACCAAAAAAGCCGTTTGTTATGTAATTTTAATTGCAAATAAACCGTTCATCTAACTCGAATATTGAATAATCGAATTTATAGAGGAGAAATCGTTTGAGAGATATTTGCAAAAATAACGGAGATATGACACCCTCTTTTGAATTAACGAAAACCAGCCGTTCGGAGATGTCACGTGACAATCTTCGCCCAGAACTCTCTCTGGCATACGCCATCTTGCGTTGCGTATTTGATGATTTTCTTATTGTAGCTTGTACGTAGTCATTTCTAAAGAATGGCGCACTGAAGAATTAACAAAAACATGTTCTCCGTACGATAAATGAAAATCTAGTGTCTAAAAATGCCATATAAGTATCAGTTCACTGCCATTAATAGTACAATAATAAAGGTTATATACGCCAGTTGTTACCCGTCGTGTAGAGGATAGCTTGTTGGACTGTAAAGCTTGTGGTCAGTCCGAACCCGCCACTAAATATAAAAAAAATTTCCTCCTTTTTTCTAAAAGGGTTTCGGCCATACTTATTAATTAAATAGAGCTATGTTCTTCAATGTTTAGAGTTGTGCATATGTAAAAATTCTCCCTCTAAATTGCGTGTTTCTGCTATTTCGTGAACATGTCGTGAAATACGTAACAACGAATTGAACAATGGTCTTCTGAAGCATATGCACGTAAACTCGGAGGATACTGTAATAATGAACATTCTGAACAACTTGCTGATACAGGTAGTTTCGTATATAAAGGAAGTCCTAGATTTCTGTGGCAAATGTAGTTCCTTAATGAAACTGAAGGGAAGTGTATACATTGCAACAAATTACCTTGGTTATTTGTTGTTCTAAGCGTTTGTTCACTGTTTAAGGAATATATTGGAAGTCATTAATTAGAATCAATGCAACAACTAAAATGTTTGTCTTTGACATGGTTGCTATGGACGCTTTTAACGTAGATGGTTTTACCTTTCCTGGAGTTCAGATATGATTTCGTTCATGTTACTGCCGGCCGCGGTGGCCGAGGAGACTGAGGCGCTCCAGTCACGGTCTGCACGGCCACAACGGTCGGGGCTTCGAATCCTCCCTCGGGCATGGATCTTTGTGCCGTCCTAATTCGTAAGTAGTTTGTAAGTTTAGGGACTGATGACCCCGTAGTTAAGTCCCATAAGCTGTACAAACATTTGAACATTTGTTCATGTTACTCTGTTCTGCGCTAAAATAAAGAGCAAATATTCTGTTTCAAACCGTGACTACGTTTTCTTTTACTGCTAAAATCACAAACGGAAAAATTGTTGTAATAATGAATTCCACATAACTCTAGTACTTAATATATATACAAAGTTAGCAGTATCAATAAGTCATTTACAACAGTCATTGTAACAGTATCTTCCAGTTTATGTACATGTGATAAAGAGGTCTATGTTTACAATTCGTTGCTATGTATTTCATGGCATGTTCTCAGGACCACCCGAACAAATTCGGCGCTCTAGGCAAAGTATTTTAATGACGCCCCGTTTAATAAAATCGCAATAAAACATCAATATAAAATACACATTGTATCTTATTGTATTCAAATATATAATCACAACATATACGTATATTACATAAACATATGTTCCCATTAAAATGGGACACATGATACACTTTTATACAATGTTACTTATTCGTCGTTTTTACATTTCGTCTTTTAAAAAGGTTTTTGTTGATAGCTTACAATAATTGATACAGTTATAAGCTTCATTATATAAAGAGTCACACAAATTTCATTTTTCTTGCCTTGGCTTTCTCAAAATCTGAGACGATCTCCTTTAAATCAATTGTGTCTACTGTTTCTCTTTCAGTTGACTAAGCTGCCAACCCCGAAAGTCTTTCTTGTGGATCGCCGGCCGCGGTGGCCGAGGGGACTGAGGCGCTTCAGTCACGGTCTGCACGGCCACTACGGTTGGGGGTTCGAATCCCCCCTCGGGCATGGATATTTGTGCCGTCCTAGTTCATAAGTAGCTTGTAAGTTTAGGGACTGATGACCCCGTAGTTAAGTCCCATAAGCTTTACAAACATTTGAACATTTCTTGTGGATCGCAGATATGTTTTTATGAGTTTTAATTTCGTGAAAATCTGCGCTCACCACTGGCTATAGTCACAGGAATAGTAAGCAACACTCTTAGTGGAGTAACTAAATTACGTACAAATTCTCTATGTTAATTTTTACAAATATAACTTAGAACGACCTGTGGCCCTGAGTTATTGGGTACTCTTCTAGCAATGGCTAGTAATTCATTGCACAGATCAGTAGCATCAATATCTTTAGAGTCTTTGTGAGATAGAGACTCTTCCAAATTAACACAGTCTTCAAGAACAGCTTTGGGAGTTTTATTTTGTACATCATATATTTTGTACAGACATCCAGATACACTATTTAGGTTGTTAAACTGATGAAACCTCTCGTCAATTGAATTTATTGCAATATCCAACATTACAAAATAAAAATTAATTTTGAAATGATTTTGCTCGTCACGAATAGGTTGATCTTCTGCTTCATAACCAAACTGTCCTTTCTTGTGTCTTAGACGGACTGGTTCTATATCTGATGAAAATGATGCGGAAATGTTGGCTGCTTCTGAAATTTCTCTTGCTTCTACCAAGCATTGTTTCAAAACCCAAATCACTTTTACAATCTTCAAGAAAGGTTTTTGTTTTTAGCAGAGCATTTGTAGCATTGTTAAGATTAGTTTCTTTTGACTGAAGAAGTCATTGTATACTACAGAGACTACGGAGCGGTGGATTCCGCGGGGCCGTGAGGACGCCCCAGCTGATACGATGGGCGGCACACCACCTTTGATCACGGGATGATGAGTTGCAAACTGCTACTCGTCTATTCATTAAACACTTACTAACAAAATTCTGAAGAGTCAAATAGAGATTGTGACATGCGTATCGTCCCTTACCTGTTGGTCTGTCTATGTGTAGTAACCGGGAATTCATGGCTCCTGGAACCTCAGCAAAGTAAACCGCACCGCGAGCGCACGAGGGTTCGCCGCGCAGAATAAATTCGCCGCCCCCCAAATTCGAGCGCCCTAGCAATTGCCTAGTTTGGCTATATGGACGGGCCGGCCTTGCATGTCCTCGAAACAGAACAAATGCACTTTTCAGAGAAAACGTTGTTACCCTTGAACAACTCGGAATCTTGCAGAATTTAGTTGTGTTCAGTTAACAAGAGTGTGCAAAAACCTTTTAGGAAGCAAGAGGAAAAATAAAGTAGGCCAAAAAAAATGTCCGTGGTATATATATAAAGTTTAAAAAATAATATGTTTGTCAAAGCTAAACTCAAATCTATATCTATAAATGTGAATGTCTGTTCGGTGTACGTTTATAACGTCTGAACCACAAGACATAAAGAGCTAAAAATATGTACAGTTACTAATATCTATCCGGGGAATGCTTTAGGCGATGTTTAGGAATGTTTTATGGCGATGGGATAGCTATTTATATATATAGGTTTCGTTGCCACTAGGTAGAACTTCATCAGAAGAGTAAAAACATTTACCTAAAAATGGTAACAACAGAATAAATCTATATGTATAAATGTTAATTATCTGTTCGGTGTACGTTTATCACGTCGGAACCACAAGACATAAAGAGCTAAAAATTTGTACAGTTACTAATATCTACCTGGGGAAGGCTTCAGGCCGGCCGCGGTGGCCGAGGGGGCTGAGACGCTCCAGTCACGGTCTGCACGGCCACTACGGTCGGGGGTTCGAATCCCCCCTCGGGCATGGATATTTGTGCCGTCCTTAGGATTAGCTAGTTAGTAAGTAGTTTGTAAGTTTAGGGACTGATGACCCCGTAGTTAAATCCCATACGCTATACAAACATTTGAACATTTCTTGAAGGCTTTAGGCACGGTTTTATGGCAATCGGATAGCTATTTATCTATATATATTAATGTGAATGTCTGTTCGGTTTACGATTATCACGTCCGAACGACAAGACGCAGAGACTTAAATATTTGTACAGTTACTAATTTATACCTGACGAATGTTATAGGCACGGTTTTATAGCGATCTGATAGATATTTAGTAATCTGAAGAATATAACTCGAAATGCGGAACAATAATTACTCTTTGAAAATTATATTTACTCTTTGAAAATGGTTTTATTGGTTGCATTGTTGCTTGAGGGTTGATAATGATAAAAGGGTGGAGTATATTGGGATGGAAAGTTATCGGTGTATATAAAATTCTACGTGTGTGTGCGTTAATATTTCGCTCTGCAGCGAAAACTACAGAACGCAAACGAATGGTCTGTGTGTAATTGTTGTTCGAAGTCTCACGTTGTACACCATAGCAGTTCCATGCCGATAGCTACAAGGGGGTGGAAGATATGGTGGTTGAAAGTCGTCAAATTATTAAAAAAAAATCGGACTGAAGGCCAGCGATGACGTTTGTGGCTTTATAGCAAGGAGGTTACATACAGCGAAACGTGATGCCACAGACCATATCTTTGGTCTATGGGTGCTACGATGTCTTCAGCTCTTTCTCTGTAAGGATAAGCATACGGATAAGGCAATATAAGAATAAATAAATAAAGCAGTAAAAGAGAAATTTCTTTTAATACATCTCTTTAAAAAAAATCGATTTGACGTTTCGGGCATTACATAAAGTGATCGATCTGTGATATTTTTACAATCATTATTGGTGAATTTCGTGATTGGATTCCTTGAAACGAGTGCATTTTTACGTGTGATTTCTTATTCCTTATATATTGT